>OY998184.1:59460163-60710163 GCA_963921935.1 Galeruca laticollis | reverse complement strand
TTTTTAATGAAATTGACTGTCTCGACCCTTACTTCGTGGAATATGCTCATATTAGTGTTTTTAAATGAAACTCAAGGTCTCTAGTTAATTCCACAATATAATACAAGTTATTGAAAATTCTAAGAAATTGACAATTGTTTCGATAAATCAATATCATCGTCAGAATGACAGAAGTTACATTTCATTTTATGCCTACCTGATGTTTAGTAGTTATATTTTTTTGGCTAGACTAAGAAGTAACCTAACTTGTGATTGGCTTAATATATGTTTATAGAAAAAAGAAAGAAGAAGATGTGATATTACAAATATTGAAGCTTAGATATTATTAGCCCTATGGTGATATCCTGGATATCATTTTTCCAATTAAGATCAGTATAACTGTGCAATGATATAGAAAACCAGGAAAACTATATCTGCTGATCTTTACAATTATCACTTAAGAAGACAGTTTATTAGTGGAGAATTCCCTAGATTTAACTGTTCATTGACAACTTCATATTCACATTTAAGAAACCCACAATATGAAGTTGTCAATGAACAGTTAAATCTAGGGAATTCTCCACTAATAAACTGTCTTCTTAAGTGATAATTGTAAAGATCAGCAGATATAGTTTTCCTGGTTTTCTATATCATTGCACAGTTATACTGATCTTAATTGGAAAAATGATATCCAGGATATCACCATAGGGCTAATAATATCTAAGCTTCAATATTTGTAATATCACATCTTCTTCTTTCTTTTTTCTATAAACATATATTAAGCCAATCACAAGTTAGGTTACTTCTTGGTCTAGCCAAAAAAATATAACTACTAAACATCAGGTAGGCATAAAATGAAATGTAACTTCTGTCATTCTGACGATGATATTGATTTATCGAAACAATTGTCAATTTCTTAGAATTTTCAATAACTTGTATTATATTGTGGAATTAACTAGAGACCTTGAGTTTCATTTAAAAACACTAATATGAGCATATTCCACGAAGTAAGGGTCGAGACAGTCAATTTCATTAAAAAATCTTCGAGAGAAGATTTGACCCGACTGTACCAGAAGTTACTACAAAAACGTTACAAAGCATCACAAAACATTTGGTTTAACCAAGAATGCCTTAGAAAAAAGGTAATACCAAATTATGTGAATATAAAATGTCACACTAAAACACCACAAGCACAAAAAGCTATAAAATGTGCTCAACGAGTTTGGATAAAACCTGAATGTAAGAAATGGTTCAAAGTTAGAGACTCCTTAGACAACTACATAAAAGTTGTACATTCAGAACTCACATTCCAATTACATCCAGTAGAATTTGACTGTTTGGATGACAAAATTAGAGAAAATATCAGCACTATGAAGCATATGAAATTTAAGAAACAAGAAAAGAAGCTACAGAATCTTGAACACACACAACATAAAATTCAATACTCAAAACATCATGAAACTGTAAGTACCTACATACCAACACACTTTGCACCACGATTTGAAAACCTTTCAGACACTAATTTTACAAATAGTGAAATATAATTTTTAAATAAAGGTTTAAAGTACAGCATACCACCTAAATTTACGAATAATATTAAACAAATTATAGCTACAGAGTCAGAAATAGCTTTAAAATCTAATTCAAATAATTTTCTTTATGAGAAATTAAAAATTGCCAATTTAATCAAAAATATTGAACCTTCAAAAGTTAAACGTCAAACAAAAAATGACATTTCAGTTTTAAACGCAATAAAACAGAAGATAGAGAATCATAACCTAACAGTTACAAAATCCGATAAGGGGAATGCTACTGTCATTTTGACGACTGAAAATTACAAATCCAAAGTATATAACTTTATAGAATCCAGCGATGTAGAAGTTCTTAAAGCAGACCCAACAAAGAAGTTTTCTAATAATGTAAGGGATATTGTTAATAATTCAAATTATCTTTTTAATGATTACGAAAAGAGGTCTATCATACATAAGAATCCTCATTGTCCACAATTATATGGAACAGTTAAATTACATAACATAACGAAACCAATTAGACCTGTAGTCTCTTATGTTAATGCTCCTAATAATATATTGGCAAAAAAGCTCAACAATATACTCAATACTTACGGATATGAATCTCAGTACTCAATTAGAAATTCAATAGAACTAATCAAAAAGTTGAAATCAATCCACTTGCAAGATAACTATAAACTCATATCGTTCGATGTAACTAATATGTTTACTAAAATTCCTCCTAAAGAATGTCTAATACTTGTAAGAAAATTACTAGAAGATAAAAATATTAATCCAGGAATAATATCAGATATACTTAATTTATTTGATGTATGCATTAATCAGAATTATTTCACTTTTGACAATAAGATATATATTCAAAATGAAGGTTTACCAATGGGAAGCCCTATATCACCTATTTTAGCAAACATTTTTATGGACAATTTAGAAAGAAAGATCTTTGAAAGTAATATTTCGACAAATATTTTATTTTGGTATAGATATGTAGATGACATATTAGCTTGTTTTATGGGTAGTGAGCGACAATTAGATGTGTTTTTCAACCACATCAATAATTTACACCCGAAAATTAAATTTACATTAGAAATTGAAGAAAATAGCTCAATCAATTTTCTTGATTTAAAAATTCAAAGAGTTAATGATGTACTTGATTATTCAATTTACCGAAAACCAACACAGACTGATGTGACAATTCCATTCAATTCTAACCACCCTGTCTCACACAGACTAGCAGCATATAATTCAATGATACATAGAGCTTTTTCAGTTCCTATGAACAAATGTAATTTTGATAGAGAGATTAATACAATTAGACAAATAGCAACATCTAACGGTTATCCATTAGATATGATAAATAAACTAATTAGTAAAAAAGAGAAAAAAGTGGCATTACAACTAATATATCCTGAACAAGCTGATGAAATTAAAACTTATAAAACCATCACATATGCAGGAAATATTTCTAATAATATTTCAAAGATAATATCTTCAGCAACGAATGCAACAATTTCTTTAAAAACAGAAAGTAACGTTAGTACAAAATTGTTAAATGTAAAAACAAAAATAACACTATTAAAGAAGTCAGGTATATATAAACTCAAATGTCCAGAATGTAATGCTGTCTATTTGGGTCAGACCCTTAGGAATTTTGAAATACGATACAGTGAGCACTTACGAGCTTACAGATTAAAACAACCAGATAAATCTCACTACGCAAAACATTTACTTGACACCAATCATTCATTGACACCTAACACAGAACTAGAAGTGCTGCATATTTGTGAAAAGAAACAAGAACTGGATTTCCTTGAAGAACTGGAAATTAGAAGACATTTAAGAAACCCACAATATGAAGTTGTCAATGAACAGTTAAATCTAGGGAATTCTCCACTAATAAACTGTCTTCTTAAGTGATAATTGTAAAGATCAGCAGATATAGTTTTCCTGGTTTTCTATATCATTGCACAGTTATACTGATCTTAATTGGAAAAATGATATCCAGGATATCACCATAGGGCTAATAATATCTAAGCTTCAATATTTGTAATATCACATCTTCTTCTTTCTTTTTTCTATAAACATATATTAAGCCAATCACAAGTTAGGTTACTTCTTGGTCTAGCCAAAAAAATATAACTACTAAACATCAGGTAGGCATAAAATGAAATGTAACTTCTGTCATTCTGACGATGATATTGATTTATCGAAACAATTGTCAATTTCTTAGAATTTTCAATAACTTGTATTATATTGTGGAATTAACTAGAGACCTTGAGTTTCATTTAAAAACACAGTAAATAATGGTTGGATACTGGAAAATGACCACTACTATTTCAAATGGTTTGAAGGAGATCAATTACCGAATTATGTCAGCGAATCTCTAAAAACAGTTCCAGGTATTTGATAATTATGTTAAATTATTGTATATTAATTTTGGTCTATTTGTAATTAAATTAACTTGGTTTTTTTACTATTGCAGAAAACAATGAAGAAGACGATATTGAAGACGATCAATCCACAGAATGGAATAATAGTGACGAGGAATATGGATGTATTGACGACGACGATGAAAATGATGAAAATGTTTAAAGATTTCATCAAAATAAATGTATTTCCCTGTAACTTTTTTATTTAAAAAAAAATTTGCCCTTTGATATAATAAACAATAAAATTTGATTTACTTTAATTCATTGACTTTACAATTTTGATAGAATTGAAAATAATAAACTTCGTAAAAATGAAAAATAATATAAATAAAATTATTACAGTTTCGATATGATTGAAGTTGTATTAAAACTATTTTACTGAGTATTGTTTTAAATATTTGTTATTCAAACTGTAAAAATTTATTTAATGAAATTTCTTGATTAAAAAAAAAATAAACTGCACAATTTGAACTTAATAACAGGGGATGCGCAGTGAAGGGCCGCAATAGACCAAGCGCTCTGTCTCACTCGCACTAGTTACTGTATACGCTCCTTGCTCTCCGAACTACTGCTCACTTTGAATGCGTCTGGCAAGATGATAGAACCGTCGAAACTGTCCGGCTATTATGTAAACATAGATTAATAGGCCCCCAAAAAATTATATATAAAATTTAGGTTTTATAATATAACGTAAGTATAATTATAAATTATAGTAGTTTAAGGGTGTCCGGCAGAGGGTTGCAACCATATCAACTGTCTGGCAATGAGCAACGCGAGTTTTGATATTATTATGAATCAAATATAAAAAAATTCAGTTTTATTTTATGATAAATTTGAGATGGAATTTTATACACCTTTGTTACCTGTTACCTGCCAAAGCCACCGCTGCCTCAGCTTCATGGGTGGGGATCATTCTTACCTGTACTAGGGACACACATAGAAAAATTTTCAGCTTTTATAAAAATCCGAAGGTCTGGCACTCACGGGCTCTTGGACTATTCGGATGATTCTTGTATGGCCAGCGAAGAGGATGATACTATAGATTGAATTTTATATTTCGTATAAATGGTATGTTTACTTTATTAAATATACATAAATTCATTGTCAATAAATTTGAATTATGAGAAATTAACTATATGTTTAATTAATGTTTAATTAATTTAATTTAATAAAAATGAAAATGTAACTTGTTAATAGGTCTAAACGAATGAATTTTATTTCAACTGTAATGTTGATCGAATCTAATTAAATAAGCAAAATGAACTAATATCGTAATCTCCGCCACTGCCGCACTGTTTATCCTTTTGCTGGCATTGTTCAGTTTTATTACCATATTGTATTTTGAGCTGAAACAGGGATGTACAGATAACCAATACAGACAATTACTTGTTTTGCATTAGTATGTACTTGTAAAATTCTTAGGATCACTCTGTAAGAGATAATTTTCTATTTGAATATTTAATGAGGCTACTGTGCTGTCAGACATTAAGAAATAGACTATAGTATATTATACACCAAGGTGGTGAATGCTGTTATTATTGACCGAGCACCAAGATTATTTCGCAAGGAGCTTTGCCCCGAGCGGAATAAGGTGCGAGGCCTATAAATATCTTCATAACCGTGGTGTATATACAATTTTTTCCACTACTAACCAAATTAAGACAAAAATTTTTCGTATAAATCGAGCTGCACAGAAATGTAAATTCGCCTTTCCACTAATAAAATAATAATCAAATAGTCTTATACAGATTGACGTTTCCACTACTAAAACTTATTTGTAAACAACAGGTGCGTTCATAAAACATAACATAACTCAACCGTTGATGAGCGCTCACTGAGCAACAAATAATAAAGTTGACGTGTGTCAGCTGAACGATAATTTTTTTGGAAAACATTAATATTGAAATTATGGATAGATACAATCTATTTCTTGCGTTATTAGATGATGGTAACATCATTGATACAAACAGAAATATTATAACCCATACAATAGAAGATTTGTAGGATTCATTACCACATGATTAAAATGTAAGAAGACGTGGTATTCGTGAAAAAAACAGGAATTATTATGAAGAAACAATTCCAGCGTATAATGTTATGTATCAAAGTGCGTTCACAGAACGCACGAAAGTTATTGTTAAACTACTATCCCTGGATTCTAAAAACATTTGAATTTGTTCATTATTGACCTAGGTGAACAATAGAAAAAATTGTTAACCACTAATAGAGAAATTCAACTTCTCAGTTGGCTAGAAGACGCAATAATTGTCAACTTCATAGCTATAGTATGTACAAAAAGTACGAGGAGTAATAAACCCTAATTAAGTATGCAAAACCTTTACAGGGAGCACCATGAAATTTTTGATAAATCTCTTACTTTAAATTACATTTCTTCCGTAAATCTAAAAACCAGGTAGATCGACCCCGTATTTGTTTCAGTTGTAGCATAGTTTAGGGTTTATTCATTGTTAAAGGATTAGCAGATAAGCAATAACGCAATGCAGTGGTGTGTATTTTGGGAAAAAAATACGTTTTAAATTATAATATAATAAAAAATGAAAAGAAATAATTATTGGAATACATTTATTACTTACATTTTATTCTATATCCGACTCGGAAGAGGAAAAATCGTTGTTGACAATAATAATAATAGGGTCGATTAAATCATCACAAATATTGTCAATTTTCCACATATTTGCCTCTACTTTGATAACATGCTCGATACAGTTTGTCCAATTTTCCTTACTCACATGACTTACAGCACTCTCAAACAATTTCACAACATCGTTTATTTTAAAAGTAGTATTTTTTTTCCAACTTCCCCCTTTACCTGAGCAAATATTAATTCTATGGGATTAAGTTCACAATGATAAGGGGGAAGTCGAAGAACTGATATACCACGAGAAGAAGCCATTTCTTCTACAATGTAGGTTTTGTATTTATTCTTGTTCATTTTTGCAATTCTGTAAAGTTCTTTCCTTAGTGGATCTTTTGGAAACTTAATATTTTTCGAAATAAGCCACTCCAAAAGCTCTGCTTTACGCCAACGACTTGTGGGCAATGCTTCTCGTAACCGTGAATGGTAACTTGCGTTGTCCATAACAATAACAGCCCCTTTTGGAATCAGATCCAACATTTGAACAAACCATTCCTCGAAGACATCCCCATTCATATCTTCGTGATAGTCCCCCGTGCGTTTTGAAATAAAAGTTAATAATCCACCATCAACAAAACCTTCAGAACTTCCAACATGGACAATGATAAGTCTTTTTCCTTTCCCAGATGGTGGCTGCAAACCTAACGACAAACCTTCCACGAATGCCTGCCTTCCGCTTTTAATGTTTTTATCTTGCCAAGATTTGGAAACTGTATATCCAGCATTTATCCATGTTTCGTCTAAGTAGAAGATTTTCAAATTTTGTTCTCTGGCATGTCGAATGCTTCTTAAATAGTCTCTTCTCCAAAAAACTATTTCCGGTTTATCTATCAAGAGAGATTTTCTATTATGTTTTGTATATCTGAAACCCCACATCTTTCAAAAGTTTGCATAATGTCATTCTGGAGAATTTTGGATAGTCCGTATCTTCTTGCACTGATGTCATAATTTTGTCAAGTGTTGGAATTTCCTTTCGTAAGTAAAATCCATGGACTTTACGCCTTAGTCTTTGTTTTAATGACTCATCGATCTCAATTGGTTTTCGGCCTGAAGGAGTTTTAGGGGGTTGAAGAGTTCCATTCTTGCTTTCTTTTAGTAATCTATAAATTGTTGATTTAGCAACACACAACATAGCAGCCGTTAATTCCACAATATCATCAACACTTGCACTTGGATCCTTGTTTTTCAATGATATATAACAATTCAATATCAGAGTTTTTTCATTTAAAGAAAATGGACCTGTTTTTGGTCGTTTAGATGGTCCTTGGCTTATCGACATTGTTTGGTACTTGCACCAATTAACATTCAACAAATGTTTTAAATATATTCCAACTGTTTACAATATTATGACAACCATACAACTTCATACAACTTTACTCAAAGAACTAATACTAAGTACTGATTTAATGTACCTACTTTATTTTAAAATAATATTCCCGATAATGTTTCTAAGAAAACTGGGTTGTTTGGAAAATCCCTCTCAATAATCGAATAATCTGTAAATAGGTGTAATCGTATTAAGCCGATTACAGTAGGATACTTGCCATTTAAAATTTCTGAGAAAAATTCCCCAAACACTACATATAGAAGTAATACAAATAAAAAATATTAGGAATATCCGAACTCTGCCACAAAATAAAATTTTACCTGACTTGTATCAATTTGAGGATTACTGAAATGTTCGAACTGTGCCGCAACCATTTAGTTTAATCCTATTAGAGTCATTAGGGTTTATAATAGATAAAATCGGAGGCCCATAGAATTATGTATATTTCTGAAAGGTTTCAAAGATTTCTTGAATTAAATATTTTGAAGAAATCTTGATTGTTTTGATCGATATTTAGGGGATTAGGGGAAGGATGTTGATGCACTTACACTATTGCCTAAAAATCAGGAAGAAGTATTTAATAGTGTTCGCGAATTACAATTACGAACGAACCGAGAAGAGGAATTTCTATTAACAGCAGACCAGGTATTTAAAATTATTGTGTTCTCCTGTTTTTCCAACCTTATTTTTTTATGTCATTCGGATTGTATTTTGATGGATGGGACTTTTAAATACTGTTCAACTTTTTTGTACCAAATGTTTACCATTCATGGTTTTAAAAACGGCTATTACGTACCTCTTGTTTTTTGTTTGCTGCCGGACAAATCGAGTCAAACATATTCAAATTTGTTTTTAATTTTAAGACAAAAATGTAAAGAAGTAGGCTTAAATTTTCAACCTAAAGAAGTCGTAGTAGATTTTGAACTAAGCATTCATAACGCTATATATGAATGTTTTGGCAGAGATCAAATTCTTTTTGGTTGTAAATTTCATCTCTGTCAAGCTTGGTTTCGTAAGATTCAGGAGTTTCATTTGGTACAAGAGTACAGACAGAAAGGTTCTGTAATTGGCGAATACTTAAAAGTACATTTCGGTATTATGTATCTTAGTCCTGAGGAAGTTGTAGAATTTTTTTATAATGAACTACATTTTTTGCTTCCGAATGACCTCTACCTCTATCACTTTTTTTTATTAAAATTAGTACATCCCGTTACCTCTGACCTAAATCTTATATTCTTTAGCATAGCTGCAACTCATTCGTTCAATACAAAATGTACCTTACGGTATACCCTCTTAAAATATATTTTGGTACGTCTATGAAATCTACTCAAATGAATGATTTATTACTCCTCGTACTTTTTGTACATACTATAGTAGTGGAAAATAGTATATTATACACCAAGGTGGTGAATACTATTATTATCAACTGAGCACCAAAATTATTTCGCGAGGGGCTTTGCCCCGAGCGGAATAAGGTGCGAGGTTTATAAATGCCTTCACCACCGTGGTGTATATACATTTTTTTCCACTACTAGCCAAATTTAAGACAAAAATAAAAAAATGTCTTATAAGAATCATGTAGGTATATTTTAATCACACAGCAATAGAATACCATTATTCCTATAGTTCATAATCACCAATATTAAGTGCAACGAATTAACGAAACCAATTATACGAACACATCCAAAAATTTCAGAAAACGTGGTTAATGTTTTACTTTGAACAATTACAGCGGTAGTGCGTTCACAACACTTGGGTACAAAGTGAGCGTTCATAAAACATGTAACATATGCTTCACCATAGAGAAAGTAATATATTATTTGTCTATGTAATCAAGGTTAGCTACCAGTTTCTATCAACAGAAGATTTTCAAATTCCACTGGTGATAATGTTGAAGGTAAAAACATTTCTCGATCCTCGTTTTTCTAAAATTAACGGAAAATAAACATCACATTTCAATGTCAAATTTTGATAGTGTCGATCTACAAATCGTTCATACTGACTTGTTAGGTAATTTTAAGCAGTAACTATGCTAAACACAACCTCCTGGGTATACAAAATTATGTTGCACTAGTTTTTGTTAAGCTATTATCCCTGAATTCTCAAAACATTTGAATTTGTCCATTATTGACCTAGGTTAACAATAGAAAAAATTATTAACCACTAATAGAGAAATTCAACTTCTCAGTTGGCTAGATGACACAATAATTGTCAACTTCACAGCTAGTAGTGGAAAAAAGTAATTATTCTTAGTAACATGAACGAAACATGAAAAAACATTGCAATTTCAAAACTTTCTACATTCCTCGACTATTTTGACTATCAGACAACACAGAAAAATCATGAGGACATAAATGATCTTTGACGTCCAATGTGTAACTATATTAAAAACTCTATAGACATCCTGGACAAACTATGACCGTTCTATATATTTCTATACCCTCAGTCAATATATGACAACACGTCTTATCACTTTATATTTTTATTTGACGTATTTTCTTTATTATTTTTCCATGTTTCGCTCAAGCAGAAGGACATTTTTCTTAAATATGACAGATTTTGTTATTCTATCCGTTTTTCAACCTTCTCGCGCTTAGACGAAAACAAGTTTCAAAACAAAGAGAGAATATTTCCTTAATCGAATTGGGAAAAATATATCGACAATATAAGTTAGTGAAGATATACGGTATGGTTATCACCCATTTTTAAAAGTAAAATGTTACTCATCATCTGATATTCATTGTGTGCCTGAAGAGGATGTTTGTTTAAAATGTAACATCCTTCAAATGCGCATAGTTTCACTTGAAGTTAGTGAAAAATGAGATATATACAATTCACATAATTTTAAAGCAATTACCACATAATATTCTTCGGTGACAAGAGATTCCAATATTTTTTTAGAAACTTGAAATTTGAAGAAAATTGAGAGAACGACTAATACATTGCGGAAATGTTCCTACTGGAAAACTTATGATCGATTAACAAACAAGCATCACCAGGGCCGGCTCTAGAGTTTCAGGCGCCCAGATGCAATTTTTTTTCAGTGCCCTTTCTATAAATTTTAGTTAAAACAAATAAATAAATATAATTCTGTGTTTGAAGTATAGGTATAATAAGGCAGTACTAAAAGTAATATACTTAAATCACAATTAACCAAAAAGTTTAGAAGACAAAAACAAAATGTAAAATAATAAACAAAAAGTTACGTAAAATTTTTAGAATTTAACTTTTCTGGACTTTAAAGACGCAAACTCATTAAGAACACTGTTCATGTCAATTTTTTCACACAAATCACCTTCGATAGCTATCATTGATAGTCCAACTAATCTTTCCTGGAAAATAGTAGACCGTAAGTACGATTTAATTAATTTCAGTCTTGAAAATGATCTTTCGCCACTTGCTACTGACACTGTTAGTGTCAACAGTATCCTTAAAGAAATTACCAAGTTTGGAGAAACGCTAAATAAATCGTTGGAATATATATATTGCATCGTAGTTGTTCGTTGGTTCCTTTACTGTGCCTTTAAATATTTTTAGTTCGTTGAACAATTCTAGACCACTTATGTCCCTTTCTTCGCCGTCACTTAAGGCAATTTGTAAATCATCACAACTCCTTTTTAAAGTTTCATCATCTATGTTATAAAGTTCATTAAAATTTGTAAGAAAATAAAATTTTTGGGAATGACTATTTAGAAGTTCAAATCTTTCACTTAAGGTATTGAGTACAGTATCCACAATTGGAAGAAAAAATGAAATTTTATATTTATTTTCCGGATTATTCGGCGTTTCATCCCGACTTTCATAATCAAACATACGTTTTTTGCGTCTGTGCAATGTATTTTCTTTGAATTGGGGACAAATTTCCAAATCTTCTGCTAACGTTTTTGCAGTTTCAAGTACAGATAAACAGTTCATCTGATCGGAATTCTTGAAAAAAATTTATTAAATTTTGTAAAGTCCTTGTTGATTCATTTAAACTGGTACTCGAATTTTAGAGCCTTTTACTCACAACATTGACCCGGCTTAAAATATCGTACCAAATTATAAGCGAACAAACAAACTCATAGTCTTTAATTTTCAAAGCTGAAACTTTGGCTTCATATTTTGTGTTCCCATCATTTTTGTTGTTTTCGTGGACGTCAATTAAAGCATCTAGAACACCTCCAATGTTATTTCTTAGTGGACGCAGTGCGTCAACTATAGATTCCCAGCGGGTGTCAGATAAAGGTTTGAGGGTAATTTTTGTATATGATTTTAAGACATCCATCGCTTAGTCGAACCACAAAAATAATTATAATTTTCTTGGACAATGCTGAAAAAAGCTATTGTTTCAGTGTTTACTTTGGCAGCATCACAGATTACTAAATTTAAGGTATGCGCCGCACATGGAACATAAAGGGCGCGGGGGTTCATATTCAGTATGCGTCTTTGAACCCCATTGTGTTTACCACGCATGTTGGCCCCATTATCATTACCTTGCCCACGTAAATATTCGATATTTAATTGTAGCTCTTGTAATTTATTAATTATATACATAGATAAACCTTCTCCGGTAGAATCAGCCACTTCTATGAAACCCACAAAATGTTCTTCTATGGAAACTTTACCGCTTTCATCTTTATGGACAAATCGAATAATAACTGTCATCTGTTCAGTGTGGCTTATGTCGGGAGTACAGTCTAATATTATCGAAAAATATTTGACACTGGTTACCATTTGAACAATAGAACAGAGAATTTGGTTTGAAAGAATAGATATTATTTCATTTTGGATATTTTTTCCCAAATAGT
The DNA here is from genome assembly GCA_963921935.1 of Galeruca laticollis. Taxonomy (NCBI): domain Eukaryota; kingdom Metazoa; phylum Arthropoda; class Insecta; order Coleoptera; family Chrysomelidae; genus Galeruca; species Galeruca laticollis. Next base: position 60,697,456 of record OY998184.1, on the reverse strand, counting down.
GAACAGTTTGGTTTTCTGATTTCTGAATTTTTGCGATGTGATTTGTAATAACAATATCAAACTTTGAAAATAATTCTACCAGTTTTAAAAAATTTCTATTGTTTCTCTCAAAAATTACATCTGAGGAGCCACGTAGAGCTAAATTTTGCCCAGCAAGATATTTAATTATTTCTGTTATTCTCTCTAAAACTCCACGCCAATGTCGTTTCTCAACCTCAAATATTTCAAGTTCGCTATCTATTGTAGTTTGCTTTTCTAACTTTTTTTTAAGTTCCATCCAAGTTATAAATGAGTTCAAATGTGACCTACTTGTTTCGTGAGTAGTCAGAGTTTTTGACAAATTTTGCCAATTTGAATAGCCATCTGTGGTCAACTGACTTATTTTTTCAGATGCAAACAATTTGCAACAAAAACAATATACTTTGTTTACAGAACCTGAATAAATGAGCCATGTCCGTGGGACAGTGTCGTTGTTCGCTACTTTACGATAAAAGTAATTATTACTAAAACTACGACCGCAGTCATCTTGTGGATATGATTTATCTATTTTTTTTGTTCTGTCTCTGTCAGACCGTGCTCAATAATGATTTTTCGAACTTTGTCATTAATAATTTTGGGCCAAGTTGCTGGGTCATTTGATTTAAATAACGTCACGTCGCTTTCGCTTACTGCTAGTGTTGCTAAAGCTGTTGGTTGATGTTGATATGAGGAAGGTAAAGCCGACTGGGAAGCGATAGATTGGTGTGCTTGTGGATCACCTTGTTGATGTGATGAAGATGACGAAGATGAATCAACGCTAGACATGAATCTTCAGGATCAGGATCTCTACTATTATTTGCAGATAAAGAACTGTCACCGATGTTTTGCTTTTTGAAAAATTTGTGGAGTTGACCCCTTAATTTTTCTTTCTCGATTTCTTTTGCCGCTTTTCGTTTTCGATTTTCTGCTCCTGATAGTTTCTTTTTTTCCATTTTTGCAAGAAAAACTAAAAAAAATTAATTTATTATCTCACTACTCGATGCACTTTATATATTTTAAAATATTTACGTTTTGAAACTTTACTAAACCAGTGTGAATCGAAAATCACGTACAGTCAGATCAAAATAGTTCATAATATAAAACAAATTCAATCATAATGGGGATTTATTTTATTAGAATATTTTATATCCTTTTAAATTTATTATCGCAAATCAACAACGGAATTTCTTTATTCACAATATATTATGTTATTTTAATTATAAATATGCAAACTCCAAGAAAATACAGATATAACTACTTATAGTTATATTTCAAAACTGAATTCTAATTCATTATAACCGTGGGGCAAATTAACAAAAATGATTTTTTAAATTTTAAAGAAAATTAGTTCCATCAAAAGTTTGAAATAAGTAACAAATTAGCAAAGGATAATTTATTGTAGGTTTATTTAGATTAAAATTAAATACTTTCTACTTTAAATAATTTGTTTGACCATCATCTAAAATTATTGTCTGGCGTTTAGCGTCCAATAAACTTAAATTTTCTAACAAAAAATTGACTTACCTTTGAAAACAAAAATATATAATTTCGTTAATGTTAAAATGGAACACACAACTTAAAACAATACTGTTGCTACTAATACTACACAGGGAATGAATGTAGGTAAAAACCGAAGATTTCAAATGAAGGAGGGTCTAAAATTTTGTTTCTGATTTTTTGTTGCCAGATGCCAGATGTGCACTTGAAATATGTTTCTTGGAATTGTGAATAAGATCTTAAAGAAGTCGACAACGAATAAGGTCAAGTTGTAGGAAAAAAATTACCAAACAAAATGTTGCGACTACCTACATTTAGAAGGCTTGTGCTAAACAATAAACATTACACATACGAGTACATTCACACATAAAAAATTTATTCTATTATCTGCTCGTATAATGAAAATTCAATATTTTTTTATTGCGTTAAAATTGTATCTATAATCTATAATTTACAAAGTATATTTAGCGTCTGGCGTCTGGCGCCCCTAGCCAGAGGCGTCGCGATGCGGTGCATCCTTTGCTTACCGCCTTGAGCCGGCCCTGATGCATCACATAAAAATATCGGGAAAATGGAGTGGCCATTCAATTTCGTTGCATCTACCATTCATCGAGATAAAAATATACTCAGAGGCGACGTAAAGTGTGGGCGAAGTGGGCCACCGCCCACGGCCTCGCTCCTCACAGCCCAAAATAAATTTGAAAAAGTATGGAAAATCGAAAAGTACATGCCACAAGGTTTTTCTTACAATAAATATATTATGATTAATTCTCAACCGATATTTCTGATAAACTACAAAATTAACTAATTAAAAAATATCATCTCTGTCGTGTCTGATCATTCGTTTATATATTTAATCAGGCAACATTAGTTGGCGTTAAGCTGCTATCGCGGTGAATCCCCGGTCAGATACAGGGGATAGCTCGAGACTTCCCCTTATTAGAAAAAGCCAATCAAAGCACAGCACACCCCCCCTAGCAGGTTCACTCTTATGTACAAAGTGGAACGAAGTTTTAGTAAGGGGCCCGTCCGCTTGAGGCCGCATTTGTAGCATGACATAAAAATTACGTCCAATCAGAGAAGGGCCGGGGGAAACGTCAACCTCATAATCTATTTTCATAAACAACGCCTTCGGCCATTTACTTAATCGCTACATTGGATTGGTTTGTGTCTTATTTAAATTTGTCTTTTCCTACTTTTTCTGTCTTCTGTATGGTATTATAATTTTAGTGTTTTAGTTATTATCATTAACCTATAGTTTATCGAACTTTTGATTAGTATTAAGTGTGCTTTTTTCGAACAATTGTGACTGTGTAAGTATTTTTCAATTTGTTTTATTAAGTATGGATGGTGTTTTAAATAATAAAATTGATGAAACTGTTTGTTAATTGAGATATTCCTAGAATCTATATGGAATTTTTTTATGTAACTTGTGACTGATCATACTAAATATTACAGTATTAGATCTTACTAATTTAATTTTCAATAACTTGCATTCACAATACTCATAGAAAAAATATATCGAGATTTTATTGTTAATATTTTCATATAACAAATGTAAAGGGTGTTATAAGATGAAACGTTATACCTATTTATTTAGATGAGTTGGGTTTTGCCCAAAAAAGTTACGTTTATAGTGATCTATGCAATGTTTAGGTTGAATTGGTTGGTTGTATTAAAGAAAACATACCCTACATTAATTGAATAATGTGAATACTATTGTGGCTGACCAATTATGTATAGCATACTCAACCGTAGTGAAATATATGTACATGATTTGCCAATTGAACTGTTGTGTGAGATAAACCATTGCTTTGCTTTTTAATTTACAGTTATCATGGCAACTCGTAACAGAGCGTGTTGTGTTCTGGCTGTTCTGACATACCAAGTAAAAGACATCGGTTTACACCAGACCCTGAACTGGCAAGTGTTTGGTTGTCAAATATAAACAATTCTGCATTAAGGGACAAAACACTAGTCCAACTCAGTAACAATTATAGAATCTGCCATCGCCATTTTGCAGAGGAGTTTAAAAATACAGGATTTCGAAGAGAGTTAACAAAATCTGCATACCCAACTATATTATTACCCGATAGGCAGTACGGTTTATTATAGGAACCACTTTTTTTAATAAATTATTGTAGGTATTACAGATGTGGATGGTCAGGCGGTATATTCTACGGTGGATGTTATGTCGATAGAAACTCCCTCTACATCAGTGGAATTAGACAAGCAAGTTGATATTTAAGTACCAAGTGAGGAAGCTTTGGTTAGGTTTTATTTACTTGTTACAAATTGCATATTCTGGATTCAATAAGACAAACAATTGAAATTGAAATGGAACAGAAGTTGTGAAACAATGCTTTGTCCAAAGCTCTACATTGGAAATTATAGACATGTCTAATTATTTGAATATGCATATTAATTTTGAATTATTAAAAAGAATATATAAATAAGTAAATAAATATTACAAAAAGTCAAAACTAATATTGGGTGTTTATGACAAATTATCTCATCCAGAAAAGGGATTATACCAAATTTGTTAGTAAAATTTCTCACAATAATGTTTCAATTGAAAAAATTAATTTTCTTTACTGTTGTTATTAAATGGTGCCCGAATTCTGTGACGAAGTTACACTGCTCTGTGACAAGTTTAATAGAATTAATATTAACATAATTATTTTGTATTTTAGATTAAGCACTAGACTGCTAAGGAAGGAATCCTTTGATTATGTCCTAACTAGGCCTTTCAACCAGGATGCGTTGGAAAACTTTTTTGGGCTAATTAGAACCCAAAAAGCTAGAAATATTCCGCCACAAGCGCATAATAGTTACCTGAATAGGGTCAAAAGATCTATTGATAAAATAGCAGCAGGTAAATATTCAAAATTTATCAAATATATGGATGTCCATGGAAATATGACTTGCGTAGACCCTTTAAACATACAAACACATGTAATGATATAAATTCAATACTATAAAACTCGATTCAAGAAACCAGTTAGCACCGCGATGACGAGGTACCCCACCAGAGCAGCAAAGCCCCCACGCCAAGATGCGCACGAAGAATCGACAGTAGAAGGGAAGGAGACTTCCACCACCACCACCACGACGATGGATATAAAAATGCAAATCGACAGACGATGAGACGACTTGGTTTACGGACTCCTGCTCCTCCAAGTTCAGCCGCCTCCAGTGCGAAGCGTAGGTCGAGGGTATTGACTTCAACCTTAAACGCTTTACACTATCTTCCGCCGAGTGTTGTACTAAGTCGGAGTATTGATCCGATTTTATACATCATTCATTAGAATGGCCGTTGGTTTCTGGTATTGACGGAAACGAGAAAGATTGTTCAAACTGTTAGAAGAATTTCGGTGTGGTACTGACACACTGAAAGCTCTACAGTATCTTCGTAGGGAAGCGCCGTTAAGCCGGGTACTGACTGGCTATAAACGATCGCTTTAACTGTTAGTATAATTTCGGTGTGGTATTGACGCGCCGTAATAACTACAGTCCCTGCAAGCAGAGATATTCGTTAAGCTGGGTACTGACTAGCTACAAACGATACTCTCAAATCTTGAGATTTAAACCGAAAGAGTATTGATACGCCGGTAGCTCATATCCCTGGCTGTCTGAACATTCCATAGGACGCAGAGAATCCCGTACACCGTCGAGCATATCGCCGGAATCGAAATACACACCGCTACAGTTACACCTACCTACTATTCGGACCATCAGTACCTATCGAACGACGAAAGGATACGGACCATCGAAGCGTGACCTTCAAAATATTTACGTACCAGAGTAATATATATAGAATATTGAATTTTAGTTTATTTTTGTCATTGTAAATAATATTTTTTTATAGAAATAAATCAGTTAATTTAATTGAACTCTCTCTCCTTTGGGCTTACCTGGGCAATACGCATTACACACAGAACAATTATACAGTGTATAATTTTCATTAGTGAAAGTAAAAGAGATAATGAGAGGTAACAACGAAAAGGCACCAGGAAAGGATGAAATAAATTTGGAATTAATTAAATACGGATGAGACATGCTGCACGAAAGAATACATATACTGATTAAAAAAATATGGAAAGAAGAAAAAATGCCTAACGAGTGGGAAATTGGACAAATTATAACAATACACAAAAAAGGAGACCAGCAAGGCTGCAAGAATTATAGAGGTATGACACTATTAAGTGTGGCCTAAAAAACATTATCATAGATAATACAAAGACGACTAATAGCTGAAACTCTTAATATCGTAGGACAATATCAATGCGGGTTCGTAAGAGGCAGAGCAACAATAGATGCAATACATAATATTAAGCAAATTATGGAAAAAGCATACGAACATCAATATGAAATAGAAATGTTATTTTTAGACTCCGAGCAAGCCTTTGATTCGCTGAAGAGGAACGAAATTAAGGACGCTATAACAGAACAGAGAGTAAAAAAAGGACAAGTAAAAAAGTAAGGAACTTAATAGAGATGACAATGAAACAATCAAAAGTTAGTATTTTGACACAAAAAGGGGAAGCGGAAGAATTCGAAATAAACAAAGGTGTAAGACAAGGAGATTCGCTATCATCTACGCTCTTCAATCTGGCTCTACAATTCGTTTCAAGAAAGATACAAAAAGAAAATCTGAGAACAACAGGAGGACAAATAATTGCATATGCAGATGACACAGTACTAGTGACAAAAATAAGAAAAATCATAGAAGAAATGCTGAAAGTTTAAATACCTAGAAGTGATGATAGACATTAAAGGGGAAAGAAAGACGGAAATCGACGAAAAAATAAACGGTTTTAAAGAGTAAAACTAACTTTTCCGCATCTATGGCTCTGAACAATATTCTATCATAAAATTGTTACTTGTATACACTTCGGGGGATGTATCGTGCTAACAAACCAAAATTTCTCCAAAAATATCCAAAAATGTAGTATATCTGGATTTATAGGACCCGCTGTACTCGCTCTCGTTAGCAGAAAATCAATAGGGTATATCTGTGAGACACCTTGAGCAATATTCAATCATAAAATTAGTCACTTGTATACACTCTGGAGGCTGTATCGTACTAACAAACTAAAAATTCCCAAAAATGGCAAAAATTTGGTACTCCAAATACCATAGCACCCGCTGTACTGGCTTTAGTGAGCTGAACATTGATAGGGTTCATCTTTGAGACGCTCTGAATAATATCCAATCACAAAATTGATCACTTGTATATAATCCGGAAGCTGTATCGTGTTAACAAACTGAAATTTCTCCAAAAATGACAAAAATGTCGTACATAAGGTACTATAGCACCTGTTGTACTGGCTGAAAAGCAATAGGGTTCATCTGTGAGATGTTCTGAATAATATTCAATCATAAAATTGGTGACTTGCTAATTTCCGGAGGTTGTATTGTGGTAACAAACTGAAATTTCTCAAAAAATGACAAATATTTCGTACTTCAAGTACCATAGCACCCGGTATACTGGCTCTGGTGAGCTGAAAATCAATAGGGTTCATATGTGACATGTGCTTCACAATATTCAATCATAAAATTGGTGATTTCCTGCACTCCGGAGGTTGTATCGTGCTAACAAGACAAGTAACGAAAAGTGGCCGACGACAACGACGACGTACACACAGGATGTTTTTTCTAAAAACCATTTTTTCATGTTGTTGTTGATGGAAATCGTAAAAATAGCTAAAAAAATGTTTTCCAAATTCCAACTTTTTTTGGGGTAATCCAATACTTTTCTCGCATATTAGATAGGTTGGGCGGAAAAGTAATAATAACAACAAACAGAGCGTACCAAGCAAATAAAAGTCTGCTGAAAAATAAAATAGTAACCAAGAAAACAAAAGTGAACATATATAAAACAATAATAAGACCCATAACAATGTATCTAGCAGAAACGATTACAAAGACAAAGAAAGGGGAAGACAAGTTGAGAATAATTGAGAGAAAGATAATACGAACAATATTGAGATTTTAGAAGAGCTAGATAGAGAACACATAATAAAGGAAATTAAAGTCCAACGAATAAAATGCAAAAGCAATGATACAATGGCAACCAGGGGGAAAAAGAAGACGTGGAAGACCTAGATCGAAATGGTTGGCAGAGGTAGAAGAGGACTTAAGCAGGTCAGGAATTACAAAGAGGAAAGAGGAAGTAAAAGACAGGAAGAAATGGAGACACATCAGTGAACAAATACAATTATGGTGGTGTCTGATCCACTGATCCACTCCGTTAAATGGATTTAGAAAGCGAAAGCGGCGAAACTTCACAACCTAATGGTATGGGAGATAAATGGTTTAACATGTGGAACTCTTACTTCTAGTCACCACATTTTTAGTGCGTAGTTTACCGCTACAATGTATTCTAACAAAATATAAGTTTCAATCTCACAAAGTATACCCTTCAACGATTCGTTATCCTTATATAATTTTCCACTCACAAATTCCATTTAAGGGATTCTTCAATCGAAATTTCCATCCATTGTAAAAATCGTAAAACGCTTGTGAGATAAACTGGATAAATGAAGCTCTGTAAACAAATAGAATGACAGATAACGCTTCAATACCCGACTATGTATATATGTTTTTGTTATTGGAATTTTAAAGAGGATTGAGTATCTAATATCAATGATGACAAAACGTATTACACGTTTCCCTTTGAAGTTGAATGAGTGATCAGCCATTGATACTCCCAAATTGAGTTTGAAAAATATTTGATATTCATGCATAAAAACATGGAACAGAAAACTAGAAAGTATCTATATAGATAGAAACTAACGGAAAATTCCTCCTAGAACAGATATAAACAATTGTGTTTGCTGTCCGATTAATTTCAGCAAAACCTCATTTCCCACGTTCCTATCTTATCAATTTGAGGTCTAACCGCTTTTCACTGAATAACAGCAGCATAAACAAGGACGTTATTCCCATCAATTCTTTTGACGCTCTATTCGGATGTTGGGCTCACAACCGATTGTCGACAACCACAAATCGATATAATGTTTGAAGTCAATTTTATCTATTACATATACATTATGATTTCGAGCGGAAATATCAGATTAATTAATTGTTTCGCGCGAGGATTTTCCAATATTTTGAATAGCAGAGGAATTGTCAGTTTATATCGTCAATAATTATAAATCATGTTGAATTTGTGAAATATGCGAAACATTGAAACAGTATTCAATGAATATGTGAAAATAACACCATTACAAATAACATGTTCTAAGAGGACGCACCAATTATATTGGGTCATATGAATAAAAATGAGCATTTAGTTTATACTTAAAAATTTGGAGTAAATACTCTACGTGGTATGAATAAAAACTAGAAGCAGATACTCCACTTGAGTAGGTACTCTTATGTACAATTTGTTGTGAGAATATTCTCATTTTTCATATGAATATGTTTACGCTCTTTAGGATGAGAATCTACTCCATAATTTTGGAGTCTAATAGTAACCAGACTTTAGTTTGATCGCGGCAGGACTATGGCCGAGTTCATGCTTAATTTGCATTTAAACAATATTATAAACCTAGAAGAAGTACGTGTGATCGTGATTTTAAATCATTATATCGATTAGTAAAGAAAATGTCGAGTGGATATCTACTAACTTTTTGGGTGTAGAATCAGAAGAAACAAGAGGTGGTGCTATATGTAACACTGATAAAATGAAAATATTTTTGAGGTATGTGGGTGATCCGGGGTTTCAGATAGGAGTAGGAGAAGATATTGGTGTTCACCAAACTTCTGTCTGTAAAGTTGTGACGCAAATTGATGACAGATACTAGAAAAATGCGAAAAGTGGATAAAATTCCCTCGCACTGCGGCGGATGTAATAAAAGCTAAAGAAAGATGGCAAACAAAGTACAATTTTCCATGTGCAGTGGGTGTAATTGATTGCACCCACATAATAATACAAAACCACCTCTTCATGGTGATGAATATATTAATCGCAAGGAATATCACAGCATCAATGTTCAAGCCACTTGCAATGCAGATGAGTGGCTTACAAGCGTAGACGCATCATGGCCATGTTCTGTCCATTATTCACGGATATGGAACAACTCACAAATTTACATTGCAAGGAATGAGTTTAAGAGATCAAATGCATTACTTTTAGGAGATGAAGGTTATGGCATAGCACCGTGGTTAATGGTACCCTGTAGAAATCCTAATACCCCGACAGAACATGCTTATAACAATTTATTTACAAAGGAGCGTGTAATAATTGAAAGATGTTTTGGGTAACTAAAACAACGATTTCCGATGCTTCAATATAAAATTCGGGTGTCGATAAAAAAAGTTCCAAAACTTGTTATATGCTGTTTTATGTTACATAATGTTGCAAAATATTTAAATGATGAGCTCGATCCAATGCAGCCCCTAATACAAGATATTCCGGTTCCGTACCCGGTACAAGATGAAGTTGACGATAGTATTAGACAAAGCAGGCAACGGAGGCGATCTGCATTAGCAGAAATCATTCTTGCTCTACCTTAAGGGCTGTGCTTAAGGTAAGAAAAAGTCAGAATACAAAACATATTAATGATTTTAACATTTTTTGTCACAACTTACGTGTTTTATTTTGCAACTATTCAGAAAAAATATTTAAATATTATAAATTAATGTAAGTTTTACTATTTTTACTGTCAACGATAGTACTATTGTTTGAAGTAGATTGTTCATTTCCAAAACTCTTAGTTGTTTCAGAAAAACTAGTCTTTGTAGTTCGGTATATGAAAGTTGTTTAGTAAGGTTTGTTTCATATTTTTCAAGAGAATTTCTTCCATTATGTTTCTTTTTTTTAGGTGGATGTACTTCACTAGCAGCATCATCATTTGTCGTATACGTTTTAGAAGTAGAAGTTGAATGTGCGAATTTTATCTTCATAACTACTGCCTTGTGTTGCGTCTGTTTGTTGTGTGCCGACAGATACTGCTCCTGAAATTAAAGTTTTAATTGAAGTAATAAAAAATAAAATATCAAGTATATGCAAGCAATTATTAATAGGTAACCTCGGTTTTAACAAAATTATGTTTTTTAAATCTCCTTTTCCTATTCAAATTGGGACTTATCGCATTCGAATTGGGAATAATTAAAATCAAATTGGGAATTATCAATTTCGAATTGGGATTTATCCCAATTTAAATTTGATTATTCCCAATTTGATTTTAATTATTTCCAGTTTAAGGTTAAAAAGGTGTAGATAACTTTGTGGATGAAATATAGTTTGGTTGCCTTATTTCTATTATTACTTATAAATATTACATTACCTGGACTGGATTTGTGTCGCCTTCCATAATTTCCAACAAAATCTTGCAAAATGATTTTCTTATTTCCAGTTCTATTAATATCAGTATTTTTCTTGAGTCTGGATTTCATGTTGTTAATTTTTTTTGTAGATTTGACTTGTCGTTATTTGTAAACCAAAATTAAGCTCCCATTGTTTTCTCGTCGCTTCGAGTGCTTTCGATTTTGAAAGTAGGACAGATGGTGTTTGTGACTTCGACAAAAGTATGGGAAAATCACGAAGCATATGCACAAATCCCATTTGCGATTCGCAACTTTTATTACACTCTTCATCTTCACTTCTTTCACTCATTGTACTAATACGTTGATTGATTGCTTCGCAAATAGGCATTAATAACAAATGAAGGCATAACCCGAAAACCTGCTATCGTACAGGAATTGTTTGTAAACAATTTTTTGAATTTGAACAAGTTTGGAAATTAAATAGTGAGTATCTACTTTATGTATTAGGAGAAGAAACTCATCAAATTAAAATATTTTTATTCATATGAAATGGAGTACAAACTCATACTTTATGCTCATGCTCATGAGAACATACTCGGAGTTTATACTCTGGTATTATTCATACCACCCATTGTTATAGCTTATTTCTGACAATTCTTCTTCTTCTTCTAGTACCTATCCGTTACCGAATATTGGCAATCATTCTAGCAATTATTGTGAAGATTGTCAAATGATTTAAAATTGTTTATTGGTTTGTGCATTCACATGGATGAATATATAAGAAACTTTATACTAGAAAAAATAACAATATACCCCCTAAATGATTCAAATGAAGCAAAAACGAATTTTTACCAATGGTCGTTGTGTCCCCTGCGTAGTACGAATAGTAGCTACTCATGCAACGGAACCATGTCCAGGGTGCAGCTTTTGTATTCTTCCCAATTTCCAATGTAACGAGGAGTGAATGAAACCATTGTAAAATGGATGTATGAGTTGTTGACAACGAGGATAGCTGAGACACAGGTGGGGAATCAAACCACCTCAGTTAAAGCCACTCGGGGGACACCTCAAGGGGGAGTGATATCTCACTTTCTATGGAGCCTTGTAGTAGATGAGTTGCTCTACAGGCTAACGGTGCTTGGCTTTTATTGTATGGGCTATGCTGATGACATAGTTCTAATAGTCAGAGGCAAGTTCGAGAGCACCTTGTGTGATTTATTACAAAAGGGCCTCAGAATCATTGAGCAATGGTGCTTGTCAGTGGGGCTAAACATTAACCCACGCAAAACCATGGTAATTCCATCTACCCGGAAAAGAACACTGCCAGTCATGAAACTCATATCCTTAAACGGGGAAATCATAGAATGGAAATCAGAGGTTAAAATCTAGGGATAACCCCAGACAGTAAGCTTCTGTGGAATAAGCATGTTCTAATAACTGCTAGTCAAGCAATAAGAGCTTTGATGGCGTGCAGAAATCTAGCTGGTAAGAGGTGGAGCTGTAACCCAAAAATATTGCGATGGATGTACGCCATGATTGTGAGACCAGCAATTACGTATGGGGCAATAGTTTGGCACACAAAAACAAGTCAGTACAGCACGAGGAAGACCGTCGACAAAGTTCAAAGGCTTGCCTGTGTGTGCATCACTGAAGCTATGAGAACATGTCCAACTAGGGCACTTGAGATCATTACAGATCTCACACCTCCACATTTGGTGATAGAAATATCTTCACAAGAGGCAATTCTTAGAATATCTAAGGAAGGTTCAGGAAATGAGAGTATTAAAAATCAGGGGGCTTGGTCCTCTCTGACAATATACATCTCATCAGCGAATCTTTCCAGTGACGCAATGACCAGGAAAGTAAGCATCGAAAAGAATTTTACCACGATGCTAAATACGAGGAGAGACTGGGAAAGATAATACACCACCCAAACTCTCAAAGAAAACACCATTAGATGGTATACGGATGGTTCAAAAAGCACCATTGGAGCAGGCGCTGGAGTATTTGGGCTTGGCACCAGGTACTTATTATCGTTAGGCTCCTTCCCGAGCGCCTTTCAGGCAGAAATACTTGCGATTGAAAGATGCGTGGAAATGAACCTAGAAAGAAACTACCAGAAATGTGACATATCGATACATTCTGATCGTCAAGCAGCTATCAAAGCACTGAGCTTCCATGTCATTGACTCAAAGTTGGCATGGAAGTGCCGAACAAAACTTGATGAATTAGGCAAGAATAACTGGGTCTCTTTAGTCTGGGTTCCTGGCCACTCGGGAATCACGGGAAATGAAGAGGCCAAGAAAGGAGCACAAATGCCCTTTATTGGTCTGGAGCCTTTCTGTGGTGTAGCAAAATGCTCCTACAAGAAACAGTTTCGGAAGAAAGAGGAAACCGAAATAGAAGCACTCTGGCGGTGCCTTCCCGTGTTGGAACATTCCAAGAAGTTCCTGTGGAACTTTGACACTGCTAGATCCAAAAAATATTTGGACCTCAGTAAATATAAGCTACATCTCCTCACGGGCTTTCTTACAGGACACTGCCGCCTTAGGAAGCACTTAATGAGAATAGGTCTAGCAGAGATTGACGAGTGTAGATTCAGTGGGGAGGAGGATGGAACTCCGGTTCAGCTAGTTCTGGAATGCTTCGCCATTGCAAGCGAACGCAAGAAATGCTTCGGACAAGAAACTTGTAAGAGTGAGGACTTTACCTCGTTGAAGCCGTTCCAAATACTAGAGTTCATTAGAACCTTGGAACTGGAAGGCGAGCTGTAATAGTAGCGAGAACAACTCTGATAGGGGGGGGCACAATAAACCTCTGGTTTCAGTGCACTGTAACCGCGTTAAAATCTAATCTAATTTATTAAGTGTAACGTATACCGCTCTATGTAAGTACTAGTTTTAGTCATAATAAACCAACCAATGATTTTGTATGAAGACATTTTATTGATCCCGTTCCTGCTATGAGGCTCAATGGTAGTGACCCGAACCTAATCTTGTGGGGAATCTTTATCGTTGCAAAGATACTGGCGGTCAGCCTGAACATTTATTAAGTGATTAGTGCGCAGCTAAACTTGATTAGAGTTTTATAATGTAATTTTCACAAAATTTCAGGTAGAATTCCAAAATACAGGGGTCGATGAAAAGGAAATTAACATATGGTTTGAACCGACCTCTCCCTTTACTTTACATTTATATATTAATTACTCTCATTTAAGATGCGAATGGGGGAGTCAAAAATACTGTCAAAGAATGTAAGAGATTGTAACAAATGTTAAGTATTTTACTTCCGTTTCTAACACCGCATTTAAAACACGGTTTTGACATACGCAAAACGCCTATTTAAAGACTATTGTTTAAAAAGCGAAAAGTCACATCTCGTTTATCTTTTGTCTTTTAAACGTCACATCACGTGTATCTTTTGTGTTTTAAATTTCATGCTCCGTGATAATTTTGTTATTCTGTGTCATTTTGATTTGTCGATCAGCTGTCAGCCATCGTCCGCAATGTTATGAATATTATTCAGATCTATTTTTATACATGCAGGCGTAGAAAAAGTATAGTAAGCACCTCATCACCGTACATAAACAAATGAATAGTAGGTTCGCTCTAAGCTCCTTTTAGCGCGATGTCTATCTCATTCGGTCTCCGATGCTACTCTTTTTCGGTATCCTGAAACTCCGAATCGATCGATATACAGTTACCGTGTGTCTTTTGTAGTTGAAGGTACGAGAGGAGTTGATAGTATACCGGGCGGACTGTCTTTTCAGTGAATTATTTGATTATTATTACGGGATATTTATTAAAAAGAAAATGCCAGGAATGTGTTGTGTGGACGGTTGTAGAAGTAGAGATTGGGCAAAAACATCTTCCTTCAGATTTCTCAAGGATGACACAAGGTAAATTTTACAATATTATTTAGCAAAGGATATTAGTAATTTTGTTATAAGAAGCAGTGTAGTAGATGTTATTGTGTTTCAAAATAAAATATTACCAATATATCTTTTCAGATGTCAACGTTGGAAACAGGCCTTAGGCTTTGTTGATTGTCACAGGTATGCCAATTTGGACGCAGAACAATGCAACAAAACATTAAGAGTGTGCGATAGACACTTTTCCCAAGAATATTCTATGTGCAGTAATAGCAGAACAAATCTGCAATATAATGCAGTTCCGTCCTTGAATTTGCAAAAAAATAGTAAGTTCCCAAAATTTTTAGTACCTAAACAATACTTCTGACAATAGGATTTTGTCTTGAATATTTTTACTAGGTATTTCAAATAATTTGCAAATTTTTTAGATGGCGGTACAACTTTAAAGGAAGTCGCAGTTCAAACTGATTTTAAGACAATGCTGCACAGTGAAGGTATGTTATTATACTTATAGATGGCGTGATTTGGATAAAATAAATATATGTAAGTTAGGTATTTTATAGCAATTTTATTTTTCAGACGATATGAAATATCAAGATGTTTATGTTCAAACAGAGAAGGCGAATTTTTATCAGAAAACGTTGAAAGTGGTAACGATGTTTCTACTCTAGCTTCTGTGGTTACCAGATGTATTTAATGTTTTTTTATAGCTAGATACATTTCTAAAAGCTACGCTATGAATGATTTAAAATAAACATTTTTTATTTTTACGTCTATTATGATTTCGTGGTTAATAAGTAATACTCATTTAAAAGTGGTGGCGAAAGTTTAATCCTTTATAGAACTTTTGATTTGTTTTAGATCAACATTTACAGACCTCAATGACGCTTACGGCCAATACTCCTCGAAAAAAAGTGTTGAGAGAGGAGATAAAGTGTTTGAAAAAATCAACTGTGCCTGCTCAATGTTCAAGAAAGTTGGAAACCGGAATATGATTTGAAGATATTTCCAAATATTTGGAAACTAACTACTCAGAAGATGCCTGCAAACTTCTAACGTCTCAGATAAGTTTATTAAATAAATCACCTAAAGGTTGTAGGTACCCACACAGCACCAAATATCTCAGATATATTTCAAAAAGATCTCATTTAAATCACAATATCTCAGATATTTTGCGACATTTCTGAGATATTTCGGAGATATTAACAAATGGTTTAAAATGTTTCTTCATATTCGAGATATTTCCGAGATATCTCTGAGTCATTCAAGAATTTTAGCAAATTTTAAAGATTATTACAGTTTTCTAGATATTTTTCCGATTTCCGATATATTTCTAAAGCAATCCAGTCACTTTTCTGTCTGATAGCAAAGTTGTTGCAATTGATTTTTATTCATAGGTTGTCAAAAAGATTAATTTAATGTAAAATTACATGGATATCATAAATCATAATACAATAATTTAAATTGGAAACGGCAAGCCCATGAGTGACAAAAGTGTGGTCATTATAAATATATCGAAAATATAAGCTGAAAGATTTAAATTTTTTAAAAGGACTATCGCTATAGGCTTATTTCATATCTCAGAGACGTATCACAGACAGAACTTTACGACTACTATTTCGTAACTTGCGTCTGCGTGTAACGGTCACTCGCTAACCACACAGTTGTCGCGGGAATTGAAACATAACCAAACATAACCTCTCTTTTGAGACTTTTGCAACGTGCTGTGTGAATAATTATATAAAGTGATAAAGTACCTACATCTACATAATAATTTGTTCAAGTTTGTGATATTCGGGAGGTTTGTTTTCTTTCTTTTAAAATTCAATCATGCCTAAATATAAAACGGTTAGTACTGTAAGTAAGAGACATTTACGTCGTCTAGTTCAAAAAAATATTAATACTGTAATACAACCTGAAAAACAAGTAATAAAAATTCCTCGGTCTTCTAATAATAATCTGGATACATTGGAATCTGCGATTAATATTGATGAATCGAGTAATGATGAATGTAATTCAACTCAAAATCATGAAAGTGATGTTGAAGAGACCCCATCACTTATTAACTCAGAGGCAATAAATGATTGCACACATACTTTAAATGTGGCTACTGATACTACACAAAATAACGTAGTGGCTGACAATGTAAGGTCAGGTTTAGTTAATTGGGCAGTCACAAACAACATATCTCATACGGCCCTAAATAGTTTGTTAAACATTTTGCAAAGTCATGAGTGCTTTTCTGGCCTACCATGTGATAGTAGAACATTATTACATACAGCCAGAAAATGTCCACTTAAAATAGTGTATCCAGGGCATTATTGTCATTTTGGTTTAAAAAAAAATTTGGAAAAGATTGTAAATATAAATTTTGAACAGATTGAATTAATCATAAATATTGATGGTTTACCTCTAACTAGATCATCAACTAATGCTTTGTGGCCAATTTTAGGAAATATTTATGGTTTATCGAATGTTTTTATTATAGGAGCCTATGTTGGTCCTCAAAAACCACAAGATTCTAACCTATTTTTATCTGATTTTGTTGCAGAATGTGTTGAATTAGTAAATAATGGCTTATGGATAAATACAAAGAACATTCCTTTTTCTCTCAAGGGTATAATTTGTGATGTACCTGCTAAGTCATTTGTGTTAGGCATCAAAGGACATAATGGATACTCAAGCTGTACAAAATGTTTAATAAGTGGTGTTTTTTTAAATAATCGAGTATGCTTTCCTGGTAATAACTTTCATAATAGAACAGATAACGGGTTTAGGGCTAATAGTGATGAGGAATATCATGTTCATGAAACAATTATAAAAAATATTCCCAATTTTGATATGGTGAAAGGAGTTCCATTGGATTATATGCACCTTTTGTGCCTTGGAATTACTAAAAAACTTTTGTTTTTATGGATAGGAGGTGATTTATCATTCCGACTAAGAAGTTCTCATATTAAAGCTATATCACAAAAAATTGAATTGTTAAAGCATCATATACCGAAAGAATTTGTTAGAAAGCCCCGTTCCTTGGAATATATTAAGTTATATAAAGCAACAGAATTTCGTATGCTGTTGCTTTATATAGGTCCTGTTTGTTTTTCTGGAATTTTAAGAAATCAAATTTTTGAAAATTTTCTTGTGCTACATGTGGCAATTAGAATACTTTGCATTCAAAATGCATCTTTAGAAATAGTTGAATATGCAAATGACTTATTGCGTATTTTTGTGTCTACATATGAAAAAATTTATAAAAAATACAATGTTTCACATAATGTTCATAATGTATTGCACCTTGCTGAGGATGTAAAACATTTTGGTAGTGTAGATTTTTTCAGTGCTTTTAAGTTTGAAAATTTTATGTTTTCAATAAAAAAATTAATTAGAAAATCAGAGCGTCCCCTTCAACAGTTATTTTTTCGTACTTCTGAATTAGAAGCAGTAGGAATTCAAAATAAAATTTTACCTAGTCAGGAAAATTCTGATTTTTCAGTATTACATAAAACTTTGCACACTCATGGGCCTCTTATAAATGGATGTTCAGATCCTCAGTATGATACAGTACATAATGATCTGTTTATTTTAAAATGTTCTTCTACTGCAGATAACTGTTTTTTAAGTAAAAATGGAAGTGTCGTTATCCTAGAAAATATTGCCTACTCTCATGAAAATCACTGCATTTTGTTAATAGGGAGGGAATTTAAAAAGAAAGAAAACTTGTATGAAAAACCATGTGCTTCTTCTATTCTTAATATTTATGTAGTTTCACACTTATCGGTACTCAAAACTTGGCCTTTAAATACTGTAAAGCAGAAGTGTATGAAATTGCCATTCAATAATAATACGTTCGTTGTTATCCCTTTACTTCATAGTGAGGTATGTATTTTTTATAATTTACGTCTATAGGTATATTTAATAAATGGAATTGAAAAATGTACAGCTTTACACCGATTTTTGTGTCGTAGATTTCAAAATGAACAAACAATACACTGTAGTAGAATTTGATGATGGAGTGCAGCTGATCCCTAATATATGGATTCAGGGTAATGAAGCCTTTTGGCCAAATTTTAAAACTATGAGTAAATATTATTCTTCCGTCAAAAATAAATTGCCACCAAAACCAGATTGGGAGAAATGTAAAATTTTGAGAGTTTTGTACAGTACAGGTAAGACCATGTTGAAATACTGTGTCAGTGTTCAGTGATACTTTATTGTTGATAGTGAGTAACCACAGAAAGAAACATGTCTGATACAATACTCTGTTCTTCTAGATGACTACGAATATGGGTTAAAAAAAGCTAAAGAAGCTGAGGAAGAAACTGAAATTGGTACAACCGATGAAGAGGAAGAAACTGAAATTGGTACAACCGATGAAGAGGAAGAAAGAAAACAAAGAAGGATTAGAGCTACAAGAGTAATCAGTTCATCAGATGATGACTTATTAGACCAAACATTGTTAGCCGAAGAAATTAAATATCCAAAATTTCCAAAAAACACATGTAAGTCATTGTTGTTTGGGTTGGTTCTTAATATGAATTTAATGTTTTAGGGACATACTTTGTGAATTTAACCTAAATTGATTTTTATGACTGTTTCAGGTGCTTTGTCTAGGACAAATACAGAAAAGAAACTAACAAAACATGGAAGTATAAAAAAAAATAGCCATGAAATTATTGAAGAAACAATTGAATCGTCAAAATGTGTAACAAACAATACCAGT
The DNA here is from genome assembly GCA_963921935.1 of Galeruca laticollis. Taxonomy (NCBI): domain Eukaryota; kingdom Metazoa; phylum Arthropoda; class Insecta; order Coleoptera; family Chrysomelidae; genus Galeruca; species Galeruca laticollis. The sequence continues at coordinate 60,678,074 of OY998184.1, read as the reverse complement.
AAGTTATTTGGACTGTTTTTTAATTTTCATATTTATTTATTACTTTATAGTGACAATTTTGTGAAACTATGTTAAATTCCACTTGTTTTAGTTAAACGTGTGGCTGGAACATCAGAAGCAAATGAAATTGTGCTACGGGATGAGCAAACTACAGCAGAATCACTAAGTTAGTAAATCAGTATATTGGTAAAATTTTATTTATAATTAATGGAAATTAATAAATAAGTTTATTTTTTAGGTTTTCGGCAGCAAACCGTGGACCTCCTGAAAAATATTCAACGAAAAGTTGTGGCTTTATCACTTCTTCAGCAAGAACTGCTGGATAGAATTAACAATATTGAACAGGGAATTAATATTAAGCAGGTAGAGGTGGAAAATGAAGACCCTCTTAATGAATTGTATGATGCTAAATTTCCCATCAGCAACTGTGAAGATATGGACAATGTTAACATGTTGTTAAAAACGAATGATAATTTCCGGAAATGTGTGGTAATTATTCACTTCGTTCTATCACATTCATAAATATTAAATAGTGGCCAAATTTGTGCTAAATTTGATTATTTGTTTTAGATTCGGAGAAGTAGGCTTATGTTGGGAAAAAATATCAAGTCTTCAATTGTGAATATTTTAAAAAGTTTAATTACTAATACAGTTGCTGCTCAATACAGCTGGGTCGGAGCAAAGAGAAAGAAACCATTCTTTGAACTAGAGATAGTTAAAGTAATTCAAGGTAAGGATTCTGATTACACAGTATAAACTAATATTGTTTTACAGACCGACATACATTGTTATTTCATTTTCCACACAGTAAGGGTTGAAACAGTAAATGTCTTTAATGTTGTTTTACCCACACATTAACAATTAGTAATTTTTTTACAAATTGGTATTAAACTTATTTTATGCCCAGTCATTGTTGTACGTGTAAATGTGAATAAAGTAAAAAAAACAAATCATTTTGTGTGTTTTGTTTTCCATAAGAGTAAAGATATTTTGATGAAAATGCCAAATCAAATAATTATAGGCACATCCACTTTAAAAGATAAATTTTTTGTTTCTACCCTATAATCATAGTTAGTTTCTAGAATCTTCGATAATAAGTAATATTTATTCGTTTATAGTTGCAGTTCGCAGTAAAAAGGATCAAGAAATGGCAACCGATTCTGAAATATCAGAAGTTGTTAAAAATTGGTTAAGATTAGGAGCATTAAGAAGAGATAGAGAAAAAAAAGAAAACGTGGCTGATTAGCTTTAATCATATATTCTTTTGTACTATTTTTTTTTCATTTCTGGATTCAATATTTTATTTAAAATCATTTAACCAATTAATATGCTTAGAAATTTCTAATAATAGTTTTAAAGTGAGTTTTTTTAGATAGACACATATGTTTAAATTGAGTCTCAGATTCTGTTAATGCAATATTGCGCTGTTAATAAGTTGTGTATGTAATAAATTAATTGTTTAACTGTATATGTTATTTGTTTATTATGGCAGAATTTTTCGACTAAATAAAAAGAAATGTAATAGTGGATCTTCCATAAAAAACACATTTTCGACTTATTGAAATTATTAATTGCCAACGTTTCGGCAATGTTACAGTCTTCATCAAACAAAAGTGATGTCCACCGGTCTTGTACAATGTAATAAGTATTTTGATATTTAAACACTTGGTTAAACTAGTTTTTGAAACAGACAAAACGACAGATAAAATACCATATTGAATTTTAATCTGCTTTGTATGTTTTTAAAACTGTTTTAACAGAATCTTTAAAGTGAATGTACTGATTTCTACAAGACCTGTTGATGTTACATGTTTTATGCTTTAAGTCTTTTTGAAGACTGTAACAGCGGTCGAAACGGCGTTGGCAATTAATATAATTTCAACAAGAATATTGAAAATCTCAGAGATATCTCAACAAAATATGTTGAGACGTTTATAAGGTGAACATAAAGAAATATCGAGATATCTCGGAGAAATCTTAGAGATATCTTAGAAAAATCTCCTAGATATCTCAAGAAATCTCAGAGATATCTCAGTAAAATATCTTTGAGACGTTTACAAGGCGGACATAAAGATATCTTAGAGATATCTCATTGATGTCTCAAATATATTTGTAGATGTCTCTGAGATATACAATATCTCGCTATAGATATCTTTGATACATCTATGAAACGTGATTTGGCTGTGTGGGTACACAGACGATTTTAAAAAGTTTGCTTAGAGCGTTTACTTTTTAGGACCTAAAACATACAAGAAATTTTCTACTTTGTATCGGTTACCTTCCAAAAGCACGCTCAACCGGTTTACTAGCCGTTGGGCAGTAAACCCAACTTTAACGAATTTATTTTTCGCCTTATTGATCTTAGATCTCGACTATTAAGTGATAAAGAAAAATATTGCATTATATGCCTTGATGAGATGTCATTGCAAACTCATTTATTTTATGATCTATCAAAGGATAGAATAGTAGTCTTCCAAGAATCACTTTCAGCAGAAAACGAATCCGAACCAGCAACTTGTGCATTAGTTGTTATGGCACGGGGTGTATCAAGCAGCTGGAAACTCCTTTTATAAATCAACGGCGCCTTCAAATGAAATAAAAGACATTTTGTTCGAAACAGTTAGAAAGTTACGTGATATCGATCTAAATGTGCTAGGTGTGGTGTTTGATCAGGGTTCTAACTTCAAAACTTTAGTTGAAAGCTACCTTAAATTGAGCACAGACAATGTTTTTTTTTGCGTAGATAATATCAAGCTTGTTTACTTTTTTGACGTGCCACACTTACTTAAATCTACTAGGAAAAATTTCTTTTCTTACTGGTTTGAGTGACCAGAAGGAACTCACAATAAAATGTATTTGGGTATATCTCTGCAAATCGAATAATTTGATGTCCAAGCTTTTTTTTAAAGGTTCAATAAGTTTTAGCTGAGTTAGTTTTTATCAAAAGGTTAGTATATAACATATTGATGCTTTATGCATGAAAATGATGTAAAAACTTGAAAACATTAGCCCGAAAAAAAAACAATTTAGATATGATTTCTCACTCCCTCACTATGTCCAAATTGAGAAATTTTGATTTAAAATGGATTTTTTTAAAATCACTTTTCCTTTTAGCGCTGAGTGCTTTCAATATAATATAAAGGGTATTTCAGACATTGTAAAAAAGCCAAAAAAGTTATGTTATATAAAAAATCAGATCAAGCAATTAAATATTTTTATTAGTACCAGTGACTAATGGTCACTCCCTCACACAGTTCTATATTTCGCGCTAAAATTGTTCTGGTAAAAATGTATTGGGAACTAAATTGGCAACACTGCCGGCACCAGTCGCTTTGAGGATACCATACGGGAGCAGTTGTTTATCTCTGTATGTGCAAGTTATAATAATTTACAAGTGAAAAAAAATTAGTGCGTGTTTTTTATACTATCACTCCCTCACAGAAGGTATTTTGGACCAGGTAAATATTAGAAATTTAATATTGTACTGATTAAGTTAGCTTTAGGTGTAATATTACTCATACAAAATATAACCTTCACAGTGTGAAGCATGCTGCCATGTTGCCAACTTTAAATTAAATCCGTCACTCCCTCACCAGTCACTCCCTCATAATTTCATATTGTGAGGGAGTGATAACATTTATGAGGTAGTGAATTTCTCAACTTTTTTTAAAAATATATTACTTTTTTGCAGAAATGGCACGGAATAAAGAGGAAGCCAAGCTACGAAAAAAACAATACGACAAAAAAAGACGAGAAGATATGAAAAATAACCCCGAAAAACTTGAAGAAATGAGAGAAAAAGAGCGCCAAAAATATAAAAGGAAACGAGTACAAGGAAAACTTTCAGCTAAGTTGGTAGCAAATATGAGTGACAGAGAACACCGACAAATAAAGAAAGAATGGCGTAAAAGATCAAAAAACTACAGAAAAAGTCAAAAAGACCGACATATTTTAAACAGAATCTTGGAAGATAATTCCCCTCCTCCCTCACCAGTGCCTATTCCCGATGCAGCGGTAACTCCCACAAACTCAAATTAGCCTACTCCAAACGCTTCAACATCGAGAAGAAATGTGGGTCGTAAAAGAATTAAGAAATCACGTTCAAAAATGTGTAGAACTATACAAAAATTAAATGTAAAACTGACCGAATATAAGAAATCGTCTGAGAAGTATAGAAAAAGATGGCAGCGCCTTAAAGAAAAAAAATTAAAAACCAATGCCATGTTGAGCCCCAACTCGAAGGTTAACCAGTTGTTAGGCAAAGAAAAAGTTTCCCAACCAGTCAGAAGAAAACTAATTTTCGGTGAAGTTGTGGAACGTCAGCTACAGGAAAATTACCGTACAGCTTCGGGTCATACAAGTAAAAAAAATACCATGCTACTATGCAGTATAATATGTTAAAAAAATACAGACTATTAAATGAAGCAAAAAAAATAAAAATTGTTAATCCTCAATCACTAAAAACTTGCAGCCGGAAAATTCGTCCAAGGGGTCATTTTATTTCTTCCCAAGTAAAAGAAGGAATTAGAGCATTTTTTGAACGAGATGATGTATCGCGAATGACTGCGGGCAAAAAGGAATATATAACCTATAGGAAAGAACAAAAACAAAAAAGATATCTATTGGATACTATGAAATTATTACAAACGAAATTTCTTGACTCGGTAGATTATCGTATAAGCTACCAATCTTTCTGTCGCTTGAAGCCATTCTGGGTTTTAAAACCTAAAGTAGAAAACAGGGAAACATGTAGATGCATTAAACATTTAAATTTTGAATACATGGTTTCTGCATTAAACAAGGCAAAAGTTATAGAAACTCGTTCTGCGAATGACATTGTCAAGCTTTTATGTTGTGAACCTGTAAAACCTGACTGCCTATACAGAACATGCATGGAATGTCATACCAAAAATATAAAAGCTGGACAGTTCATGGATAAAATAACTACTTGTTATAAGTGGACAACTGAATCAACCAAATACACTAATAAAGGAAAAGAAAAATTAGTTCGCAAGGCAATAAAATCAAACATTTCTATCAGATTAGTTAATCTGTACAATGAATTTCAAGAAACATTAAGCTCCTTTTTAAACCATGTTGGTAACATCCTTCATCAATACCAATCAATATCCTTATTAAAAGCCTCTCTTAAATCAGATGAAATATTGATTCACGTCGATTTTAGCGAAAATTTTTCATGCAAGTACGGTGAAGAAGTTCAATCATTCCATTTTGGTGGTTCAAGAGCACAGATAAGTTTACATACAGGTATTATATATATGAGAGATGGTCAAGGAAATGTAAAGCCGCGTCCCTTTTGCACCATATCAAGCTCTCTCCGTCATGATTACGTAGCCATATGGGCACATTTAAAAATTATATTTGATTGGCTTGACGAAGTAAAAACTGAGGATATTTCAAAGGTTCACTTCCTTAGTGATGGGCCAGCAACACAGTACAGAAATCGTTTTATGTTTCAAATAATATCAAAATATTCAAAACACTTTTTACCAAGTATTAAATACCTCACTTGGAACTATTCTGAAGCTGGCCACGGCAAAGGTGCTGCCGACGGTGTCGGGGGTACATTGAAAAGAACCGCAGACCAAGCAGTAGCTGAGGGAAAGGACATATCAAATATTTCAGAACTCTTAGCCATTTTAAAAGTAAGATGTCCAGGAATATACCTTCAAGAGCTGACGGATGAGGCTTTACAACAAATACAAATATTATTTTCTGATCTTTCAGCTCCTGCATTTTTGGGAACTACAAATGTCCATCAGATTATATTCCGAGAAGTAGATGATCGTATATTCCTTAATAGACTTAGCTGTTTCAACTGCTATTTAGATAAAATGCCATGCGTTCATTTTCACTTAGGAAAGGGTTATCCAAAGAATAAAGCTTCAAAATTAAAAGAACAGTCTGAAACCAATGAAATAAACAATTCCGAACCTTCAACAATTGACAACAATCAGTTAGCTGAATTGACTATAAATAATATAGTACCTTCAACAACCGACAATAATCAGTTAGTTGAGTTAGCTACAAATACAGAACCTTCAACAATTGACAGAAATCAGTTAGATGAATTAACTATAAATAATATAGTACCTTCAACAACCGACAATAATCAGTTAGTTGAGTTAGCTACAAATACAGAACCTTCAACAATTGACAGAAATCAGTTAGATGAATTAACTATAAATAATATAGTACCTTCAACAACCGACAATAATCAGTTAGTTGAGTTAGCTACAAATTATATAGTACCTCCAACAACCGAGAGCAATCTTGAGTTAGATATTAATCAGTGGGTTGCTGTAGTGTATGACGAACAATGGATACCGGGAATCGTCGAAAAAAAGGAACCGTTAGGAAAAATAAAAGTTAATTTTATGAAAGTTGTGGGGCCTAACAGATTTACTTGGCCTAATAAAAAGGATACTGATGTCATCTGCGCCGATAGTATTTTATGCACAGTCAACAAGTTTCCAGAACTACTCTCATTCAACAGGAGATCAATTCATTCTTTACCCGCTGATGAGTTTGCTCGTATAACAGACCTGTTTTTAAAAATATTTTGATTTAAAAAAATTGATTTTTCGCTGTAATAACTATGTATCTTTAGTTTTAAGTTTAAGTTGTCATATTAAAAGCATACCTTAGTTCTTAAATAACTTACTATTATCAAACCGTTCATAATGTCACTCCCTCATATCTCATGTCACTCCCTCATTTTGAAATTTTGAGTTTTTTTTAAAAAACAACAAATCATCGTGAAATAAAAAGTTTCACTTTTAATTTAACCTATTGAATTAATCTAGGAACAAAAATATTTGATCTGAAATGATTCAACAAACTGCCAAATGGAAAATAGAAATTGTTCAATTTACAGAGATATACCCATTTGGATACATTTTACAATTATGAAAAAAAAGGAATTTAGACTCTGTCCAAAATTAACTGACGAGCATATGTTTCCAAATAATTTTCAGAAAATAAAAGTAAAATAAGCTTCTCAGATTTTTAGTCATTCTGTTGCAGTTGCTCTTAATACGTACATTGATTTTAAAAGTTTTGCCTACAGATGCCAAAGTAACTGCTAAATTCATTAAAACAATGAATGATGTTTTCGATTTATTAAATTCATGCCATTTAAATAATTTCAATGCATTTATGGGTACCCAACAACAGTTTCAGCTAATGGAAGAATTTGAAACTTTACTGTAAAATGTCCGTGTGGTTAACAGTGAAGGAAAAAATTTAACAAATAAAATGAAATTTATATTTGGGTGGAGGCTTACAATAAAATCAGTTAAAGCCCTTTGGGGTATATTAAAATCAAAGGGTTACACCTTTTTACTGACAAGAAATTCAAACCAAGACTGCCTTGAAAACTTTTTTGGGCAAGTTAGAAACTTTTGTGGTAATTCAAGAAACCCTACGCCTATACAGTTTTCTAGAGCATTCAAAAAGTTGTTTACTCTGAAGTATTTAGACCATGTTGACGGCGCCAACTGCACTAATGACATTAATGAGTTGTTGTTAAATATTACTCAAGACTTGGCAGAAAACTGTAAAGATCTCATTTTACCGTCAATAGAACCATCAAATCCTTTGAAAGTCTTTACAACTGATTGCAGGAATCTAAACAGTACCGATGGCAACGCGTTAGTTTACGTTATTGGTTATTTATTAAAAAAATGTATGCAGCAACATTCCTGCGACATATGTATTGCTTTTAATGAAAGAAATACCTTAAGAAAAGAAACAACCATTTTTTCTCAGACAAAATCCTATGTCAGCAATACAAGTTTTCCATTTGGTGGGCTCAATATACCTAGCCAGAATTTTGTTGGATATGTTACCCAGCTTGAAGATATATTTGTAGTTAACTTCAATAAATTAGCATGTGAAAATTCTATCGGAGCTACGTTAAAAGATCTTTTTAAAAATGTATCACATCACATCCTTGTGAAAATTTTCCTTTAAGTTATTTCTTATCTCTTTATACAAGAGTGCGTTTATACTACACAATTAAATTTGCAAATCGTGAAATAAAACTTTAAAAAATCTTATAAACCCAATACAAAATTACAAATATTACAAAATGTGTAATTATTCCTTTTTGCTTTGCTTCATAAGTTTTGTTTAGGATTACATTCTTAACTATATGTTATTATTCAATATTGTTCTTATATGCAAAACAAATTCTAAAGAATGTTATAGAATCTGGTATAATTTTTAACTATTTTAAATATATAGTTGTTCATGCTTCCTATTTTTATATTGTAATGTATACATGAGGATTTGATTTATTCTAAGTATTTATATACGTAGAACCTTGATAACTTAAACCTCGATAACATAATAACCTCTATAAATTCATAAAATTTTGTGCTCCCTTCCCCTCTGAGTCCAAAACCTCCTTTACTTAAAATACGAACCCTCTATAACTTAAACGAATAATTTGGGCATCGCACGTCAGTAACTCAAAGTTGTAACGACGACGATCTTTGTAACTTGAATCATCTATCAATTAGTCGTCATTTGAAATGAATTAACACGTGTTTACCAAATGGCTCAGTACAGTAACTTATTTGTATCATTAGCTTGCAGCCGTCTATCTCTATAATTCCTGAACAAAGCTCATAAACGGACCTCCGTAAGTAAAAATATAAACCAATAAAAATTCCTTAACTTAAACCCTTAGTAAATAGAAACCTCAATAACTCAAATTATTTAACGTCTCCCTTGGTCTTTATCTTATCGAGGTTCTACTATATATATTTGTACATTTTTGATGAATTATTTTATTTATACAATGTAATAAAAGCTATTTTAATCGATGATTCTAGTTTATTTCTTATGAGTAATTTTATATTCCCTATTAAATTCTAAAACGTACCCTGTATAACAAAACAATACCTATCGTTTTTTGAAATAGTTTTCTAACAATGTACATTTTTATTAGCCCCCGTACCAAACACTCAATTTATAAATCAACAAGCTATGACGGTAGTAATTCGCGCGACCCCTGTATACTCGAGACACGTGCGGTTTTACGATCGTTTTTCGGAAAGCCTTTAACATCAAGCGTAACATCAAAGAGCCGACGTCGAGTGAACTCACTATTCATTTGTTTATGTACGGTGACCTCATGTTAAAAACGTCTTTAGTCACTCGTTTCATAAGGCACTCGTTCTGCTTCGCTCTACTCGTACCCAACACAACTCGTGACTAAAGTAATGGTACTTCATATACTATTATCTGTTCATCTGTTCAGAAGAAATGTTCACTTTTATTTTTCAATAACGTGTTTGAAAATCCTATTCGATTTCCAGTCAACGGCTGATTTACAGTGTAACAAATCCCTTTAAAACGTCAGAAATTGATATAATTATCCATGACCTGATAATTACGGCTCTATTCTCTATTTGTAGGTCACAAATGAAACTGAATTTAAGTTATATTTTATTCATAAATGAACCAATTCACTCCCTCAAGAAATATAAGAATAGATGTTTCTGACACAACTTTTTTTTAAATTGTGAATTGATTTTCTCATAATTACATCATAAAGTAAGGTATCCATGAGTATTAAGACAAATAGTTTTTATTAGAAATTTCATAGCAGACATTCCTTGTCAGTGTTTTGTACTCCAACCTCGTTAACCAGATTCCACCACGTTAATTTTCACGACAATGTGTTGTGGCTAGCGGTATAAATTTCGCAGATGGAGGGATCCGGAACATCATGAGTTTGAAACTATTTCCTCCTAGACAACTGAACTGTAAAAATACATAATTGTTTCGATACTGCAATATCATCATCAGAATGAAATAATTCAATGTGCATTCGACTCCTACTATTGTTTATCATAAACTGCTCCACAAAAGTTAAGGAAGTTCATACATTCTGAGATTGTGTTTTAACAAATTACGATTTTTGGTCACCAAGTGTTTATATGTTATACATTGAATTCTTTTTTATATAAGAGTTTGTGTACTTTTTTGCGCAACACGCTTGAAGTTTGAAACAACAATTTGAGGTTATGTACATACGTTAATAACGAGTATTCTTTCCTCTAACATCAATTATACTGCCTCTACATACTTTCAATAAGGTCGTTGAAGTAGCCTTGATCGATTTGTCTCCAAAGTCTGGGAAAAATCTGTCTAAATTCTTAGTGTCTGTGGGAGCGATCGATGGGAATTCACGGCTCTCTATAGCTGGTCCCAAGCATGCTTGATGGGTTTAAGGTCGGTCGATAGAGGGGGCAGTGTCAAATTCGGGATACCATGGAAGTCCAAAGCATCTTCGACTACTCTTACGAGGTGTGTTGTCCATAAAACAGATTACTGAAATGTCTTAAGTTTTGTGGCCCTCTATGAAAAAAGTTTACTGACCACTGACATGAATGAATTGTCTAATGACCATACATTTGGATATTCACATTAAAGAGCTGGGAAAATATTGAAAAGACCCATATTACAAAATCACCCAAGCGGGAATATGGCTTGATGTTAAACAAGAAATAACATTCACTTGCAAGAAGGTTTCTGGTTATTGTAATAAGCACGAAATATAGCAAGGAGATTTAGGGACACCCTATATAGATATAATTTTATTTAAATCAAATAAGTCGAATTCAATTAATATAAAAATAAAAAACGACCTAGAGCAGAAAAAATTAAACAAACAATTTATACAATCCACAAGGTCGACAACAATAATTGAATCAAAAATACACTGATGTTTTGATTATCATAAAAATACAGACAAATATTGCAACTTAGCATAGAAAAATTAATTGAAATTAACCTTCAATTACGAAAATAATAAAATATAAAGCAAGGGCAAGTGAGTGTAATTAAATAAACACAGCTACAGTTGATGTTTTTAATAACAAACCTCGTCCCAAATCTTTAGGAATAAATAGAAGAAAATTTGGACGAGAGGGCAGAAAGAACTCAGGGAGTTAACGGGCAACGTGTGGCCTGGAACTCCCCTTTTACGACGGCCCGTGTGTAAACAGTGATTTGTTTTTTGTGATTGTGATATTTCAAACCGTAAGTTTTTGAACCCGTCATTTTCTTGTTTTTTAAACAAAAAGCATATTGATATTGATTTAATTTTGATGCCCGATGATCCATCCTGATCATATTCGTGCACTACTGAGACTTGAGCCCATACTACCAGATTTAGTAAAGAGTACGATTTATAACTTGTTTATTATTTTGTTTGTGAACATAAGATTTTATTCAAGGGAGCTATCTGGGTTATTTTCTTATATATTGTACAGAGATATTTATTTGCTAAAACCGTCTATTTCATAATCAGGGAAATCTATTTTCAGACCATGAAATACGTTTTATTCTAAACCTGTTATTTTCTAATATATTATACAGAGATATTTATTTGCGAATACCGTCTATTTTATGTAATAATCAGGGAAAACTATTTTCAGACCATGAAATACGTTTTATTCTAAACCTGTTATTTTCCAATATATTATACAGATATATTTATTTGAGAAAACCGTCTATTTATGTTATAATCAGGGTTAAGTTATTGTATTGTTTAGTTAGTTGGACTGTAATATATACGTACATGTTATCCACCCAGACTGTTTCCTTTACCAACAAACCCCTCCCCTCGAACTAGCTGGATTGAACTGGTCGACACGACCTGCATTCGGACTCAGGCTTGGCACATCGTATAAGCCCAAGAGGCCCCACGAGATACCCTTCCGCTCGTGCCAGATAACCACCTCACCCGAGGTTACCCACAGGGGATTCCTGGCTCTATTGTGCCCTATGGCGCTGGTTACAGCACGCTGCAAATCAAAACAATACGGGACAAAATTGTTACACTGGTGACAGGTCTTATTCGTTACATTATCTAGAAATTAAATTCCAACTCAATGAATATGAGAAATTATCACAATGGGTAGATCCTATCCAAGATGGATGGATAACACTCTGGTACAATTTGGCATCCTACTATTGATCAAGTACATGGAATAACTAACGTAGATAATGGAAAAATGGTTGAAAGCAGGAAAAATTTTTATAATTATACACGTTTTATAATATATAATAATAATAATAAGAACGTTGGTTTTTTCCAATGATACATAACTTACCCCGTATAGAAAATATTTGCTGAAGAAAATGTGAAATCAGAAATACCAACCGACATATCCTATTTAATATCGAATTTAATCCATTCGACTGAAACATACTGTATGTGAGAGTATGTATATTATGTCCTAATATACAGGGTGTCCCAGGAGTTCGTACCAAAAACTTGGGAAGTGATAAAAAATAATGATGGTATTTCATATAAACAATTTTCTTCACGCCCTTCGTTAACGAACTATAGGGCTCCAAAGTTGGGAATGAAAAATGGTTTTTTATTTACAATTATTAAATGGCTGATTGGAAATTAGTAATATTTCAACCGTTAATAAACAGCATAATTGCACACTTTTTGGCGTGATATACAAGTCTACAACATACTTGTGAACTCAGCTAGCGACTAAGTTAAATGGTGGATGCGCCATTTTTTTGGTAAGTAAAACTTTTTTCAGTTTAAATGCAACAATTGGCTTTTGTGAAAATTTTTAGAGATATCAAGAGGAGTCCTCTTGTGACATCTCGATAACATTAACGGTTTAAGAGATACGGGCAATTTTATGTCGCACTGCACACCTATTGGCGCATTCACATTTATTTTGAATGTACGATTACATGAAGCATCTTGTATTATTAGTAAATTATTAATAACTTGGTGCAGTCTACATTTATGAAAATAAACTTTTACATTGTTAATACTACTTTTATTATTTACTAATTATGATGTATAAAAAGCTTTTCTGAAAACAAACACAATTAATTTAACAAAAGTAAAAATACGTAAATACCAACAACAACCAAATACATACATTATTTTATGTAGGCGGCTGTTCTCCCACTTTAAAATCATTTTTAAATGCTTGTCATCTGTCTACACTTGTCAGGGAAAGAAATTGTAACATTATTTATTTTTAATTCAATAATGGAAGAATTTACCTTTAATGAGTGTACGGATATGCAAATGATGTTGGGAATGGCAGACGGAAATTCTAGCCTAGCTAGAAGACTTTATTCGGAACGATATCCAAATCGAAGATTACCTAGCAGGAAAACGTTTGAACGCATAGATCGGAGTTTAAGAGAAACAGGTACGTTCAGCTTAATGCAGTAATTTTATAAACTGTTTTTACAACGGATAATTACGTTGTAGGATCATTTGTACAGAAGAAAGGTGGCGAAGGGAGTATAAGAAACGTACGTACTCCAATAATTGAACAAAACAGTTTAAGAAAACTTTCAGCACAATTTAATATTTCAAAAGCAAGCATACATAGAATACTTTAGGAGCAACTATTGCATCCATTTCATGTACAAAAAGTTATGCTATGTCACCAGATGACTATCCTCCTAGGCTTAATAATGCCAACTGGTTTTTGGGTAAACAACGGGAAGACCGACATTTCATTGAAAATGTACTATTTACAGATGAAACAGGTTTAACCAGGGATGGCATAATTAATTCCCATATTCTACATCTGTGGGATGATGAAAATTCTCACGGGATAATTACGACTAAACACCAACAAAGAACAAAGGTTTATGGTCAACATATGGGCAGGTATTTAGGCAACCGCTTAATTTGATCATTATTCCGACGGGAAAATTCTTGCTGCAGTGAAGTGCTTGTAACAAATCGAGTTCTTGATGCTTGCAATCGCAAAAATCGATCTTGATTGTTAGTTGTGACCCTATTCCGTCCTTGTCGAGGTCTTCTTTCGTTACTACCAGTCTCCCTAAATCGTGCTATAGCCCTGGATATGGTAGATTGTGTCACTCCTAGGCGTTGTGCCACTTCAACTTGTGGCAAGCCTTCTCCCACAAGTGCTACGGTAGTAGCACATTCCTCACGCGAAAGATTTCTCATCTGACGATCGTTTTGTGCCATTTTGTGAGGTCCGTTAAGCTGACCCCCCTCCCCCCCCCCCGGTAAGATTTTCTCTACCAAAATGCTAACACACATAAAGGGCACCTAGCACAACCTAGCACAACAATTTTTATAGCTAGCACACCAACAGCTCACAATAAAAATGCTTTTTAATTCGGGTGGGGCCAGGTTAACGCTAGCCCCCCCCCTTCTCCCGGTTGGAATTTTTTCGCCAATATGCTAGCACATATAAAGGACACCTAGCACATCCTACCACACCATTCTTATAGCTAGCACACCAATAGCTTACAATAAAAATACTTTTGATTTCGGGTGGGGCCAGGTTAACTCTAGCACAGATAAAGGACACCTAGCACAACCTAGCACAGCATTTTTTATAGCTAACACACCAACAGCTTACAATAAAAATGCTTTGGAATTTGGGTGGGGCCAGGTTAACGCTAGCCCCCTGCGGTTGGTATTTTTTCGCCAAAATGCTAGCACAATCTAGGACACCATTTTTTATAACTAGCACACCAACTACACTTTTGATTGATTCTGGGGAATGGGACGGAGGTTAGTGAAATAACGCTATATTTACTCGATGAATAAATGAATGGATAAATGAATAGGTTGAATATATATGTAAAACGGCTGGTTTATGTGTTTCTTACTGTAGTTACGAAAAATTTTCGGAACATTCCACTCATATGGTAAAAATTCCAAATGAAGTAGGATCTTTTCAGAGATAACTCTCCGGCAGGGCCGATAATTTCCCTTTTAAGTCCATATCTAAGTAACGTCTAAGTAACAATTGTTGTTATTATCATAATTTCAATTTAATAGTATATTAAAGTATAAGTGGATAAAGAGGTCTTTCAAACACGCGCGATTTTTCGAGCACGACGGCGCAGCCGAGTGCTCGAAATAGAGCAAGTGTTTGAAAGACCAGTTATCCACGAATACTTTACGCTATTTTTTTTATTGGTGCACTTTGGAATCATAAAATATTATTATTATATTATTACGACAAAAAAATGGAAGTCCATCCTCGATGCCCAGCCAAGTTTCGTGAACGTCAAATAGTATTTATTTTTAGTTGACGTCAGATCAATAATCAAAAAGTTTCTTTATTTATATTTAAAGGGAAACAATGTATATCTGAATATATGAATATATGAATATATTTTGCAGAAAAAACCAAATAAGACATTGGTTCCCAATGATAATATACAATTTAAAAACTAATAAAAAAAGTTGTCATTGATACTTACGTTTCTAAAGTTGTTGTTGTTACCATGAGGACTTTAAAAAACGCGCGTGTTTGAAAGTTCGATTTAAACACGCTGACGCGTGCTTTAAAAAGGTAATATGAGGCATCAATAAAAAAAATATCATGAAAATGTCACGGTTTGAAAACGATTCTTCAAGTTTAATACAAAAATAAGTGGTTGAAAATGAACCAAAAAGGGTAATTAAATACCATGTAATGTTGTTTAAATAATATAAATTTCGCATTAATACAGTCTAACCGAGAAATATTCTATCGAATTACACTCGTGAAAATAGATAGATCATTAGTTTTACTTATATAGTCCATGTTGCTTGTAATATTATTAGAAAGAATACATATTATCACAACCATCAGCCCCTCGGGGAAACCCTTTCTTAACCCAAACATCTGAATCAGCCAGTTTGGATGTACCTACAAGAATTTTATTTACTCTTAAAACCCATAAAAACGGCTTTATAAAAATGATTCAAATTTTAACAATAGACTTGGTTTAAGAACCCTCTTAAAAAGTCCGATGAGAACTTCAGATGGATTATACCTATTAGTGTTTTAAATGAAACTCAATGTTTCTAGTTAATTCCACAATATAATGAAAAATGTTTGAAAATTCTAAAAAATTGACAATTGTTTCGATAACTGAATATCATCGTCAGAATGATAGAATTTTCAAACATTTTTCATTATATTGTGGAATTAACTAGAAACATTGAGTTTCATTTAAAACGCTAATATGAGTAGATTCCACGAAGTAAGGGTCGAGACAGTTAATTGGATTATACCTAGTTTTTAGAAGAATAAAAATACCTATGTCATCAATTTTGCTTACAGTACATTTTGCTTGTAATATGAAAGAAAAAGTATGTTTTTTATAATGCTCAGCTCTCCAGACCTGCCGTTCCTAACCAAATAACAAAATTCAAAGTGAGTCAATCGATGCAACACAGTCGAACAATTCGACCTCAATGTCATAATAAAGGACTCAAAAAACCAAAGTCCACCAAAATTGTAGACGGATTGGAGCAACGGACTATAACTCACATTCGTATTCTTAGCAAGTCCTTCCATTACCCATATTGTAAGAAAGCATAAAAATGTATCCACTTTCTTTAGTCCGCCAACTTTGGTGACCCGCAATGAATTTAGAATGACGTCACATACCTAATCATGTATTGGCATGCAAACTAGACGTATATACAGAATTTCAGCTCAATCGGTTGAAGATATCTGCTTCAAAACTGAGTTGCAAGATTGCAACCGAACAAACATACATTGCCAGTAACATACTAAAAACTTTGAAAAATGCATAGTAGTGTTGGTATCTTATGATATGCCACAGAAATATTTGAAGCTCTGATTGACCAGCTCTAGGAATACACGTTCTAAGTAAACTTGGGAATTTAAAAAAAAATCTGTTAGTGAAATGCAATATTTATGTTATCATTACAATGATTAATTAACCATCAACTTCTGGTAAATTGAAACATAAAGTTTGAGTGTTTCTTTCAAATAATGACTACAGTGAATCACGATTAGTCTAAAACATGTATTCTCAATATATTGAAACATTTTTAGGGATCTCAGCCGCCCCTTCCCAGATAGCACCACTTTGTCCAAAGGACATATCCAACGGCTTCGCTTTTTTGGACATTTATTTATCCAATGTCTGTACGCAAACGTTTGACGTTGCCTTTTTTATAGTGTGACGTAATTTGCAACTTACTTGTGCACGGATTGTTTCTGATTCCGTGACTAAATGGTTCAATTTAATTATTTTGTTTTATTAAAATTACTATGATTTTACCAAAATTATTTTTAAATGTGAAGGTTTTTTTTCGTTCTTTAGCATTAATTAAAAATAAATAGATAACTATTAATTAAATAATAGTAAATTATTAATTAATCAAATACCCTGCTAGATGGGAAAATACAGATATCACGCACAATCCGGCAACAACTCACAACAATAATGCTGTTTCGGGGCCCTTTTTTATAGGAAAATGATGTTTAGGGACAAATACATCCAACATTTTCATTCATTCGTGTAACCATAGCGTTATTTTGCAGACACCCTCCACCCCCTGAATTCAAAAGCGTTGTTGATGTACTAGCTATAAAAAATGTTTTGCTAGGTGTCTTTTATTTGTGCTAGCATTTTGGCGAAAAAATACCAACCGCTGGGGGCTAGCGTTAACCTGGCCCCACCCGAATTCCGAAGCATTTTTATTGTAAGCTCTTGGTGTGCTAGCTATAAAAAATGGTGTGCTAGGTTGTGCTAGGCGCCCTTTATCTGTGCTAGCATTTTGGCGAAAAAATTCCAACCGGGGGGGGGGGGGGGGGCTAGCGTTAACCTGGCCACACCCGAATTCAAAAGTATTTTTATTGTAAGCTGTTGGTGTGCTAGCTATAAAAAATGGTGTGCTAGGTTGTGCTAGGTGTCCTTTATCTGTGCTAGCATTTTGGCGCAAAAATTCCAACGGGGGGGGGGTTAGCGTTAACCTGGCCCCATCCGAATTCAAAAGCATTTTTATTGTGAGCTGTTGGTGTGCTAGCTATAAAAATTGTTGTGCTACGTTGTGCTAGGTGCCCTTCATGTGTGCTAGCATTTTGGTAAAAAAAATCTAACCGGGGGGGGCCAGCTTGACGGACCTCATTTTGTGTTGTAATGCACTTATAAAATTTGAATATTGCCTATACGAGTGTAAAAAACAAACTAACAGCAAATAAACGACTAAACTATATCTAACGAATTTTGTTAAATGTCTGTTTTGTAGTAATGTCAAAAAAAATCTGCTTTTTATGTATTCCAAACAAAAACGATATTTTGAAAAGTTTAAAGTACATCATAAATAAATATTTTTCAACCAGTGGCGGCATTTAAAAAAATGTTTAAAGGTCATTGTTTAAATTTTTTAAATTACGCGTTAATTTTGCGGCGCAGTGTATTTACCATCGTTTTGTTCTTTTTATCATGCCATATGTAGATTGTTTAAGAATAAAATAGCTAATTTCACTTATGTGTTGAATGAATTTCTTTTTTTATATGTAGGTTGTGTCTATTGATACGTTCCGTTAAATTGATTTCTAAACCCATTATATCAGTTCAATATATACTATGTAAAATATTTAATCAGGGAAAAGGTTGAGGGTCCCAGAATCTGAGTCGGGATCTTGTAAAAGATCCAATCCCACCGGTCATCAAATTGACTTCATCTTTCATGTGGATGTCTCCCCAGTAATCCCTAATATAAATGTCACGAATGATGTAGAAAACAGAATATTAGGTCATTGAAACGTCGATTACCAACGAATTACAAGAAGGAGTAGGTGACGGGATATCGTTATTAAAAAGAATCACGCTATAAATCCTTTTCCTACATTACATCACAATTAAAAATATCTAACCTACAATTGAAAAATTAAAAGATCGATATATGCCAAATATTAGTTGATTGCTTGTTATTATCAGATCTTACAGGTTTAACAACATAAAACAAAATCATTGAGCTCACTAACATTGGTCCCTGTTTGTTATTATTAAAGCTTATTCAATGTTAATTGACAGATGAAACGTTTAAAGATAATTTAATTCTGTATCTATAAACAAAAGTATATACTTCATACAATATGAAAATTGAAACACGTGATAATTTTTTTACCTTTAATTCTAATTCAAGTAAGGAGGTTTATTATATTAAAAAGTATAGGATTAAAGTTAATACTTAATTATATTCAATAATTTATACTTTTCAATATAATAAATCTCCTTTATCTAATTTTGACTTATAAAGTGACATTTTTCAAAACTGACTTCCGTTAGCAAACATCACATTTTTCGTAACCAGTTACATAATGAAAAATATTATGTAACTGGTGATGAAAAATTAATTTTATCACCAGTTTATAAAAACAAGAAAGAAAAAAAGAAAGTTTAATGTCATATTATAGAAAAATAACAACAACTAGAACTGAAGAGAACTACTAACAATAAGAACAACTAGAATTATTCACATTTTATTTTATGCATTATAAATATTTATGACACATTTCGAACAGTTTGTTAGGTTAACCCCTGCAGAATTAGAAGTTGATGTAATTTCGTGATGCATAACTGATCTTGAACTTGAGGTGCTTGATTCACCAAGAATGTCAGTGGCAATCCTTTTCGTATTTTCTATTAATGGAAAAATAATAAAGAAAAGTCTGAAATTAATGTATAAAATAAAAGTATTGTCTTATGTAATATTGGTTGCATAACTTGAAGGAATCAAAAAGTGCTGTTTTCAAATCAGAAATAAATTAAATTTTCTTTTTGTGAAATGGACTCACATAAAATAAATTAAATTGTCTTTTTGTCAAAATTAGATAAAATCTTGTATAAAACGTTATTTTATTGATAGGTAAACTCAACTTTCTTCTTGTCAAAATTAGATAAAATCTTGTATGAAACACGTTATGAAATGCTTGTTTGTGTAACTCGTGTCATTTTGCGGGACCTCGCTCGCCCCGCTACGCGGAGCTCGCTAGTCCCGCATAAATTTCACTCGTTACACAAAATGATGCATTTCAAAACATAAATAGTTATTATTGAATTAGATTTAGAGATAAAAAATTAAGACGAGCATCAATCTTTATAATCCGTTCATATTACCAAAAAGATAATATGAAGAAAAGCTCCATCCGATTTATAGGTACTATGAAAACACATAACATAGAAATGGCCCCATCCGACTTACACTATCAAAAAATATAACAAAGAAAGGGCCCCATGCGATTCATACTAATAAAACACGTTAGAAAGAAAGGGCCCCATCCGAATTATACTATCAAAATGCATTACCAAGTAAAGGGCACTGTTTCGCTTCAGTTGTCAGAACTACAAAACAAACAAAAAGCTTTTTTACCTATACTACAATAAGACCGTTTAAAAAATAAAGTGCATTGAAATGGAACTGGGAAGAACACAAACAAACACTAACATTATTTTTACAGGGTTGAACGCAAGTACATCACTTATTTGAAACTTTCACAGCAATAAGGAATAAAGTGTGAGTATATGTAGCTACAGCTCACCTTTATTTTAAAAATATTATAAGTAGATATAGTTCTTATGTGATTTGATATCACATCTTTTATAAGGGGTGTACTTGCGCCATCTATTTTTACTTCGTCAAGAGGTTTTTGGACTGATTAGATATAACTCGAAATTCTTATTTTAGATTTTCACGGAATATCAATCAATATACAGGGTGGTCCTTAAGTAATTGTACATAGAAGTATTGTGTAGGTTTTTAGGTTTATATACCTGTGAGGAGGCCTCTCTTAACCAAACTGCTGTAGTAAAATATTTACCTACCCAAATCAGAACGTCGAAAAACAGCGTCAACTGAAGATGAATCTTTAGATGTTTGTGTCATGTTAGTAGAGGAACCATATTTGAATAGTAGGCACATATACAGGGTGGTCCTTAACTAATTATACATATAAGTATGGTGGATTCCTGACTATAAAATATTATTATTTAAACCAACTTGCTTTGATAAAATGTTGCTAATAAGGAATAAACAGGATGTTATAACTAACATTTTTGGATATGTATACATAAAAATTTGGAAACAGAGGTTTTTGGGCACAAAAAATCATAATCTGGTATCTACTTCGATGTAATTTGTAGAGGGCGCTACATAGGCCACATTTGTGGCATTAATATGCTCTACATTTTTTTGCTGTTTAAGTTGGCGGTATTTTTGTAAAAGAATTATAGTCACGTTATTTAATAGAAAAAAGAATACCTGTTCTTAACATTAGAACTTAATGGTTTACGATATAATCGCATTTTAGGGATCAGCGGCATGATTATTATTGAAAACATCTAGAAAACAAATTAAAAAAAAACTGAGCTAAATAACATTATAACTTCAATTGTGTCACATTAAATGTTCGATATGTCCTCTATTCTCGTCGATGCATTTATCTACACGTTCCATAAAAGATCGTCTCATATTAAACAACATCATTGGATCAAAAAAACCCGCTGCTCTATTTATTTCTTGCCAAAGTTGGTCGCTGGTATTTATGGGATCCTTATAAACAAGTTGTTTCATAGCACCCCATGCACCGAAATCGAGAGGATTCATGCCTGGACTACGTGCTGGCCAAGTAAAATGGCTACCACGACCAATCCAGCGTTCAGGAAATTTGTTATTCAAATATGTTTTGACTGCTCTCGTATAATGCGGCGATGCACCATCTTGCATGAACCACATATTTTATCTTATATTCAGTTGCAATCCTTCCAACAGATTAATGAAATCATTTTGCAAAAAATGTAAGTATCATCCTAAGAAACTGTTACCAATGATACTACACCGTACGTTTATTTTGAATTCACATTGGAAATGGCGAAATCATTTATCATGGGGATTATAAATAGTCCAAAGATGATTATTCCTTAAATTAAAAATACCACGGCGGTTGAAGGTAGCTTCGTCTATCGACGAAGGAGTGATCAAGATTTTGCCTGTTTTGGATAGCACTTGCAAATTGGTATCTTAACGGTAGATCTGCTGGCAATAAATTTTGTACCGGAGTAAAATAGTATGGGCGATACTTCTCAAGGTGTAGTCTTTTTAAAATAGAAGTTTTACTGATTTCTAAAGTAGCAGATAAACGCCGTGTACTAATTTGATGATCATCTTCAATGCGAACCATTATTTCGTAAATCTATATCAGGCGTAATTATTCTTGGTCGGCCTAAGTTATTACGCTTATGACGGAACGAACCACTTTCGCCTAAATTCCTAAATAGATTTTTGAATGTTTGATGAGTAGGTTGCTGCCTGTTTGGATACCTTCTAAAATATTCTCGTTTCGCAGCACGACCATTAAAATTTTGCTGACAGTAAATAGCAACCATATCTCTCATATCTGTATTAGAATAATTATTATGCCATCTAATATGCGAGAAAAGTATAGGTTTACCCAAAGAAAAGTTGGAATTTTGTATTTTTTTGAGTTGTTTTCACGTTTTTCAGCAAGAACAACACAAAAAAATGGTTTTTAGAAAAGAAAACCTATCTGTATAACTTGATACAGCCCCCGAAGTGCAACAAGTAGACAAAATTAACTTTTCAGTCGTCCTTTGTTTTACAATTTTTTTTAATATCAACAACTAAGACTATTACTAAGTCATCCTTTAATAATAATTTGGTTTCTTATTTTCTTTGATTTTGTGGAATGCTTATATAATCAAACAATTTGCAAGGAAATTTCGACTATTAGCTAGACAAAGTTTTAAAATATTTATGGTTCAAAGATTTTTGAAATATAACGTTACCTACTTCATTCATTAATTTTATTCAACAATTACTATTACCTATGGTGCATAGGTTAAGGCAAGCTAAAAAGTGGATAACCATCCTAATTTCTTATAAAATCTTTGGGCAGGTTGTTAAGAGAAAAACAAATACACCTTGTCATTCTCTTGTTAAAACTGTTCTTAAAAAGACTTATTGTATGACGGAGGTAATGGAGTATGGAACTCTTAAGGAAAAAGTGGCTTAGAGCATTTTTGAACAAGTACAAAATGTTGTGGTGGTGGATTCAGGATTGTGGGTAGATGTTCAACACGGTTTTCTAGGTGCTTCTCCTGATGGTAAATATATTTAACATAACAAATAATTACCATGTGTTATAAATTCTTTTTGCATATTAAATGACATACATTTATTGATAAAATATTTTAGGGCTTGTAGGTGATGATTCACTACTTGAAATAAAATGCCAGCGAAATAATTGACCTCATGAAGAACAAAATTTGTCTCGAAAAACACAACAATAAAATTCAACAAGCGGAATCACAATTACTATTATCAGGTATAAACATGATATATTTATTCCAAAGAACAAAAACTTAAAATCATTCTCACATAATATATTTAATCACTTTGATGTATTTACCAACAATAAATAAGAATAACATTAAAAAGTAGTTATTTGTGTAATAGTGCAAAAAGTGCATTTTTGTTGCAACGAAGCATGAAGCACAAAACACAATCTTGTGGAGTAAATATAAATAGCATTTACGAAGCACAAATTTACTTATTTAGCATGAAAATTACTTAATTATAATCACTTACAAATACAATACACACTAAACTATAAATTTGGGATATTTTTATGAACACAAAACATATGACAACAGCATTTGACCCATAGAGAAAGTTATAATATTATTTGTCTATTAATTGACCGTCGTCTTCTGTCAATGTTCTATATTGTTCTATACAGCGCCATGCATCAAGACGGTGGAGCGGTTGAACTAAAGTAAAAAGGTGTTCGTTTGCAAAAATTTGCGCGCACAACAACTCAAAAAATACAATGATTTGAGATTTCATATTTTCAGAATCGAATTCTCTAGGCTTCCTTTTGGGGGTCAGGTTTTGGTGTCCAGATTGGTGACCACAAATTGTCAAAACTGTCAAAATCACACCATCACTTAATGGCTTATATCTTTTTTATAACAATATAAAACTCAACCAAAATACCTGATCCCCAAGACAAGGTCCAAGTTATATTGTGTTAAAATTTCAACACTTAATTTCCCTGCGTTCTTTAGATTTGTTGTGTACAAAATGACCTAAATTTTGATGCAAATCACGGGTGCCAACTATTTTCAGGTTCCTAAAACGTGAGGCTCCTCTTAACCTTTCACTGGTAACGCGCGGCCTCTGAGACCGAGGAAAATTTGTTTCTCGTTTTAAAACGCAACGCATCTCTTTCTCGCTGTGCGTCGCCAGGTACCTTTTACCCTTACCCTTGACCACTCAGTATAGAATCGTTTTTTGTGTAGTGCGTATCGTTTTTCTGCTTTGCAAAGTGGCGGTGTGAGACACCGACGTTACCAAACTCGTATTTTTTTGGGGTTAGCATTAAATGCTTTTTTATTTTATTTTTGCTTATAAAATTACATTTTAGTTTCTACTAATCAACTATGTCTTACGAAAAAGAGCAAGAGGCATTGCAAAAATTATTTGATAAGGTTCCAACTGATTCCGAGGCCGGCGAACCAGAAGATGATAATGTAAGTTCTTGTGTTGATAGGTGTATAAGTTTGTGTTAGTTTGGTTCAAATGTTCATTTATCTATGGACACCTGAGGGAAAATATTGAAGTCATTATGTTATTTTCTTCATCAATTAAGAGTTTTAGCAATCGTTTTTGTATTAAGAAGTATATTTTATTTTTTTTCTATTTTTAAATATAAGGTTACCAAAAATTCAATTGATTATTTATTATTAAGATTTTTATTATAAAAATAACGGGAAATACATCTTAGCATATTTTAAAGCATCGGAACTGTTACAGGGCCAACAACTAAGATATATTATTTTTAATGAAAAAAAAGAGACTTAAAAAAATCGGATCTAAAATTGGTTTCATAGACCGACGTTGCCAATTATGTACCAATTTAACCACGTTACCCATGAAAGGTTAACTTCTCACCAATTTGCTCACAGTACATCTTATCATGCGATTTTTCAGAATATAAGATCAAAGATATTACTAGTTGTTCGCTGATTTCTTCGCATGTCTCCAGCGCATCACCATAATATCCTAATATCATTAAAATCCCCAATCCCCATTCGTTCTCTTCAGTATAAACAATCCATTGTGACTTTCAGCGAATACCAACATTTTATTTGAATGTTAACGGAACTTCACGTTATTGGAGACGTTCGGTTACGAAATCATTTTTGAAGTATTTGAGACGTCAGTAATTGCCCATTTATTAATATAGTCAAGAGTTCGATAAACACCTATTCACTGGAAATCTCATTTCCGTTTCATGTTTTTCTTTCAAAAGTTTTCCTTCATATAACGAATACTAATTGAAAATCAATATTCTACGCAACAAATGTACCTAAATTATTCCTATAATTCTATTTATTGGAATAAATAATCAGTTTTTCATTATAATCCATTCCTAGAAACTGAATCCATGTCGTTTTCGGTTTTAAACTGATTGTTACGAAACAGCACACTGGTATAGTCCCTGAATCTGACAGTCTAAGCCATGTATGAAAGTTAAAATTATTAAGACATTGTTTTTGTGACCAGTCTTATCTAGAAAATGCGAGAGCCAATTGTTTTTGTGTAAGCCGCAATCTAGAATGATCTAGTAAAAAAGGCACTAATATATATAAAGTACCGACCAGCGGAGAAGTTCAGTTGATAAAGTGATCTCGTGAAATAAACAAGAATACACCGAAATAACGAACGGTGAAGGGTTGATATGAATTAATAATTAAGTTTGTGTGTATATAAATTAAGTGAGTAGTGAGTAGTAACCATACCGTGTATTTAAAGTTTATCCCACCCGTTTACTGTTTAAATAAATAAGAACAACGTTACATTGGTGTCAGGTGTGGGGTAATATAAATAAATTGCTACGTAAAAATGGGGAAGAGACTATGTGATCTGAAAGTGGCGGAATTAAGAGCAGAATTGGAAGATCGTGAGTTGGAAACGTCCGGTAAGAAAAGTGAATTAGTAGAAAAACTTAAAGTGGCACTGGAAAATGAGTTTTATTTAATGACGAGGCTTCCACCTTAATCTCGTCAATTTCTGCTAACATGGACGAGAAGATTTCTGCCATGGAAGAGAACATGGATGAGAAGATTTCTGCTACGAAGAACGATATTTCTGCCATGGAAGAGAAAATTTCAACGAATGTGAAAAACGATATTTCTGCTTTGAAGAACGATATATCTGCCGATATCTTATTAATGAAAAACGACATTGCCGCTGACGTTGAAAATGAAATTTCGTCTCTAAAATCTGAAATCGAGAATAAAATGTCAACGATGGACGAGAAAATCCAGGAGTTAAAAAAAAGATGACAGATATAAGAACTCAAGACATGCCAGCGGAAGAAAAGAAGACCGAGCAAACAAAACCTTGCAAGCCAGAAACGCACCCTAAGTTAGAAGACATTGATAGTTTTACCCGAGTCAAGGCCTCAACGTTCGATGAAAAAATGTCGTGTACCAATTATGTGAAACAGTTTGAAGCAGCCGCTAGATTGAATAATTGGTCCGATAAGGAGAAAGCAGTGAACCTAACTATAGCGCTTCGGGGAGATGCCTTAGATGTACTTCAGACGATACCTTTGGAAGAAACGGATGACTTCGAGCAGCTGAAGAGGAGGTGGGACATGCGGTGCGGTCATGAACATCTAGAACATTTGTACCAATCCCAGCTGAAGAACCGAAGGCAGAAACGTGATGAATCCCTTCAAGAGTATGAAGTGGACATTGCCCGTCTAGTTCGATTTGCTCATCGGTCAACACCAGAGAACATGATGGAATGTCTGGGCATCCAGGCCTTTATTGATGGCTTACGTGCCCCCGATATGCAGAGGACGCTTCGTTTAGCCCATCCGAAAACATTAGTCGACGCATTGACAGCTGCTCTTGAGTATGAAGCAGCAACGAAGGCTTCAGGATATAACAAAATTATGACCATCCAAGAAGAAGGTGACGAAGACAGATTTGACCAGTTCGTCAGTTTAATAAAAAGTATGATGGACAAGAAGCCGAAAAAGATCAGATGCTGGAATTGTGGCGAGCTAGAGCACGTACGCAGTCCGTCTAAGCGCCCCAAGCCTCCTGCAACCCAAGAACTCCAGTCACAGGGGAAATCAGACAGGGGTGAACATCCAGCTGATGTGAATCGTCGAAAAGCCAACTCTTTGCCCAGACGGTCTTTCCCTGTGGATTATTCTCAATGTAACAATGTCTAGATAAGATAGTCACAATCGTAAACAATTCTAAGAAATCCCTGCGCTTCCGCCATAATTTTAACTTCCATACATGGCTTAGACAGAGTCGGATTCAGGGACTGACTATACCAGTGTGCTCTTTCGTAACATGATTTATTTGGTTTGAACTAAACATATTGTTATACTTTACATACCTATTGAATAATTTGTTTAAGTCGTTTTTTATCATGTGTTACAGAAAATGAATGTATTTTAACCTAGTAACTAGGTATATAAGGGATTATTCATTAATAATTTTTCTTATAGTAACTTCAGCACAAAGTAGTTAGTTAGTTACAGTAAATTTTACACCTTTTTGAGTTACAGGGTGTTACAAATATTTAAATTAATAGGTTATTCTTTAAGATTTATGATAAAAATAAAAAAATATTCTATCTACAACTATTTGCGGAGCGTTCATTCAAAACCAAACAAATCCAGTTTTTTCACAAAATACGAATGAAATAGATTCAGAATATTTTTTCAAGATTTTATGGATTCCTTATCTAAAAATCGTTCAAAACCAAACAAATTCCATTTAAATTTGCATATAAATATCAGTAGTTCAGTCAAAATCAGACATATCCAATTTTCAACCGACTTTTACCAAACCGTTCAAAATTAGACATATCCATTCATACTTTAATACTACATCTACAAGAAATAAAACACAACAAGACATATCCATACCAAATAACCCATATTTTGTTTAATCAGACTCATATTGTTTCCATTACCAATAATACCAATGGCCTTTGAATGCAGGTATGGTGGGAATGACTGCATCTACACATTATTTCGGTTGTATAGTGTCTGGGGTCTTATTTTTTAGTATTTATTTTGTACTTGAGCGAAGAGAATTAACAGTCAGCTTCGGTTTAATGCGACCGCGAGAATATTTCGCAGAATTTACGGTCTTATCGGTAACCACTTTGAATATTATTGTTTAACCTTTGTTATTTGCTGCATTTTGTCGTGAATGATGGATACTACCGTTGGTGCTATCAATTGGGGATCTAGAAAGAAATAGTCTAAACCTTCACAACGCAATATTTTAAAAAAGCAAAGGTAAAGACGCTTTTTTTTAATAGCAATTTGCCGTACTATTTTTTTTGTAGGTATTCCGATGTGGACCCCAACTTATGTGGTTTCCAGCTTCCTTGTGACCATAACACGAAAGCGTTTGGATGCAATTTCGTGAAAAGAAGGGAGATCATGATGGCGAGGGAAAACTTTTATGAGGAGCCTGCAAAGACTTCACAAGACCAAAAACTGTCACCTTATATCAGTAAGTCAACCAAAAAGAAAGAGACCGAAGCATGATCTTCCAGCCGACAAAAAGAAGTCAAAATCCTTACAAGCAACTTATTTTTTTCTTGTTAAAGGAAAAAAATCAATGGTCCCAGTTTGCCGAGCACTGTTTCAAGCTGCTTTTGGAATAACAAAAAATAGAATAATTCCAATTTTAAAGGTTATTCAAGAGGGAAATATTCCTAAAGATAAAAGAGGTGGTGATAGATATGGCCACGATCTGGTCCCGTCAAAAATAATGAATTTTCTAAATTATTTGCCAGCATCTGAAAGCCACTATAATAGGAAAGAATCATGTAGGGTATACCTCTCAAGTGACCTAAACTTAACAACTTTATTTAAAATATATTTATTGGTTAATTGGCAGTATGAAAATTGTAAATTTTTATATAATTAATGGTTCTTCGCCAACTTCTTTTATAAGAAATAAAACTTCAAAATCTTTTGTTTTTTTTCTTTTTCCAACGTTTCGAATCTTTTATTTAGGTTCATCATCAGGGCTATTCATATAATACACATAATGAAAGTTCTATTACAATTTCGTTATAAGACAATCTGCAACATTGCCTTACAATAATAAAAACTTTTCTTATTTTTATTTAAAGATGATATTAACATTATTTAATCAAGGTTGAAAATATAAAATTGAGAGTTTACACCAAACATTAGTTGAATATCCCTATTTTTTCTTATATTTAAAAGCTTAAAATTGAAAAACTCACCAGCCACTTTAACATATCCATTTTGGTTTCTTTAAAAACAATTATAATGAAGCATACATATAAGACGAAGACAGTGAACTTTTTAAAATCATATCAGTCATTTTCAGAATGAAATTCTTGTAATTTTTATGGTCTACATATTTCCATTGCTCAATTCATTTTATATTTCAAATAGGTAGAGAAATCTTTACTGTGTGTATTGCTGGCGATATGAATTAATTTCTTTTTAAACGCAAAAATACCAAAATAATAAAACATTTTAGTACGGTTGTAGATGATATATCGAAGTAGGAAGCTGGAGACATCACAAGTTTGAAATTAAATTTTTTTTAGTAGATTGCTATATATACATTATCCAATGTATCTACATCTTCACGAAAATTAAGTGAATTGTTAGTTTTCTTAATGTGAATCATTTCTTTGATACATCTTCTATGAAAATTGGTTTCAGTATCCAAAATCTGAAAACTATTGAAATTAAATTCATGGCCAGTATTAAAAGAATAACTGGACAGAGCTGTCCATATATATAAGGTGCAAATCCATTATAACATGTAAGTTTATTTTTTAACCACGATAAAATTAATTTGTTCAAGTTATTTTGTATTTTGTTGGTTTGATCAGATCTTTCTTTTTTATATGTAGAAATATCAGACAACAAATAATTGATTTGTGCATGAATTTTCTTTTTATTTGTTATGAATTTACGGTAACGGTTAGTTAAGACATTGCAAATTTTGGATCTGAGATTATTTTTTTCATCTGTTGCAAGAGTTTTTATACCAACTTCGATATCTGTGATAAAGTCTTGAATAGGAAATTGGTTTGTATGTATCGAAAATTTCGGACCGAGACTTAAAATGAATTTGATGTTATCTGGTATAATAGTATCTGTAATATTATGCAACCAACTTTCATTCAGTTTGTATTGTTCATTGTTGTTGTGTTTCTCCATTAAGTTATTAATTTTATTAATGTGTTTAGATTTTATTTTTTCGTTGATACAATTATTGTTGATATTAATATTGTCAAAAAATGGAACGGAAAGGTGGAAAAATTAAAAAATAATATTATATTCAATTATCCATGTCACACATATAATCCATTTTTTGACAATATTAATATCAAAAATAATTACATCAACGAAAAATAAAATCTAAACACATTAATTAAATTAATAACTTGAACAAATTAATTTTATCGTGGTTTAAAAATAAACTGATAGACTTCAATACAAAAAATAAACTTACATGGTATAATGGATTTGCACCTTATATATATGGACTACCTAAGTTACATAGAACTAATATACCTCTTAGACCCATTATTAATTATATTGGTTCTCTTACATATGATCTATCAAAGTTTTTTTCTAACTGTATTTCCAATGTTGTTGGTAAATCTCAATTTCATATTAAAGATTCATGGGATTTTTGTGATTTTATAAAGAGTCAAGTTGTTCCTGATGATCACATCCTTGTTTCTCTAGATGTTATTTCACTATAAACTAACATTCCTATAAGCCTTGCAATTAAGAGTATTGAAAGACATTGGGATGGAATTAGAAAATTTACTTCACTACCTTTAGATGAATTTTCCAAAGGCATTAAACTCTGCATACAATTTACAGTATTCAAATATAATTCAGATTTTTTCTCACAAATAAAAGGTGTTGCCATGGGCTCACCTATTTCTGCCACTATAGCCAATTTAGTAATGGAGGATTTGGAGAGAGGTGTATTGAATGATCTTGATTTTCAACCCTTATTTTTTAAAAGATACGTGGATGATTGTATTACATGTATACCTAAAAATAAATTAAATTATATGCTTTTGATAAATTCAACTGCTATAATAATAAAATCAAATTTACAATTGAACAAGAAAATAATAAATCAATAAATTTCCTTGATATTAATATCACCCACAACTCACAAGGAAAAATTATCACAAATTGGTACACAAAAAGTATCTGGTCTGAAAGATATTTGAATTTTAAATCTAATGTCCCTAACAAATATAAAAAAGTGTTGTTAACAGCCTAACAGATAGAGCCATAAAACTTTCACACCCTATAAACAGACCAAATAATATTAAAAAAATTAAAAATACTTTAATAAAAAATAATTACCCGAAAAAATTTTTTGAACCTATTATTAAAAATAGAATACATAGGATTTATAATTCCAAATCAACGAATAACAACACAAATCAAAATAACTACAACCATAATAGTAATCATAACAACATTACAACAAATCCTAATCACAATATTACAACAAATCTTAATAACTATAATTATAACACAAATTCAAATCAAAAAGTGGACTATAGAAATAATAATAATGATGATAACGATAATAATAAAAATAATAACATATACATTGCTTTACACTACATCCCTAATGTTAACAGAAAAATTAAGAATATTTGCAAACCTTTCAATATACAAATTGCCGACAAACCACTAAATCAAACTTAGCAATTTTTCACTTAATTCAAACCTGCTATTCCAAAAACAGAAACACCTAATACAGTCTATAAAATTGAATGTATCAACTGCAACCAATCATATATAGGACAAACCTCACAATACTTGAAAAATAGATGACGTAACCACCAAAATGATGTCAAGAATTTAAAAATTAATACAGCTCTGTCCAGTCATTCTTTTAATACTGGCCATGAATTTAATTTCAACAGTTTTCAGATTTTGGATACTGAAACCAATTTTCATAAAAGATGTATCAAAGAAATGATCCACATTAAGAAAACTAACAATTCACTTAATTTTCGTGAAGATGTAGATAAATTGGATAATGTATATATAGCAATCTACTAAACAAAATTTAATTTCAAACTTGTGATGCTCCACCTTCCCCTTTCAATATATCATCTACAACCGTACTAAAATGTTTTATTATTTTGGTGTTTTTGCGTTTAAAAAGAAACTAATTCATATCGCCAGCAATACATACAGTAAAAATTTCTCTACCTATTTGAAATATAAAATGAATTGAGCAATGAAAATATGTAGACCATAAAAATTACCACGATTTCATTCTGAAAATGACTTAGATGATTTTAAAAAGTTCACTGTCTTCGTCTTATATGTATGTTTCATTATAATTGTTTTTAAAGAAGCCAAAATGGATATGTTAAAATGGCTGGTGAGTTTTTCAATTTTAATCTTTGTAATATAAGAAAAAATAGGGATATTTAACTAATGTTTGGTGTAAACTCTCAATTTTATATTTTCAACCTTGATTAAATAATGTTAATCTTTAAATAAAAATAAGAAAAGTTTTTATTATTGTAAGGTATTGTTGCAGATTGTCTTATAACGAAATTGTAATAGAACTTTCATTATTTGTATTATATGAATAGCCCTGATGATGAACCTAAATAAAGGATTCGAAAAAAAGAAAAGCGTTTGAAGTTTTATTTCCTATAAAAGAAGTTGGCGAAGAACCAATAATTATATAAAAATTGTTTATTTAAAATGAACAATTAAAAAAATCCCGGTTTCCGTTCATCCCTATCAATGTTTAAGAGAGTATTCTACAATAAATTTAATATTGGATTTTCCTCTCCGGCATCGGATGTGTGCGGTACATGCCTTAACCTTAAAAATGCCATCAAACAATCAGAGCTATCTGGAAAAGCAGCATTGTTGACAAAACTAAGAATTCATAAAATGCATGCAAATGCGTTTTACACCCTTTTAAAAGAAAATCCTGCGAACACCTACTCGTTTTGTTTTGACTTGCAACAGATATACCCCTTACTAAAGACACCAATTTAAGATGCCTTCTACCTGAGGCAAATTAGTTTCTATTCTATCTGTTGTGTGGATGTAAAATCTAAAAATCCTGTGTTTTACACCTTCACGGAGGATCAGGCAAGTCGCGGTTCCACGGAAATCGGCTCAGCCCTACTGACACACCTCAGATCATTAGTTTTGGAAAATTAAGTAACTTTAGGGTTATTCTGCGATGGATGTGGGGGCCAAAAGAAGAACGCCCATATTGTCCACTGCTTAGCACTTTGACTTAGAATTGAAGTTCTCCCTTCTCTTAAGCACTTGGTCCTTTATTTTCCAGTGAGGGGCCATTCTTACCTAACAGGTGACCGCGTTTTCGGTCGAGTCGAAAAAATTCTGAAAAAACATTCCATCATTCATAGCCCCGAAGAATATCAAGAATATTACAGAAATGTATACTAGGGAAAGACTGGCAGTTACATGGCATAAAAAACCTGTCTACAACCGATAATAAAATAAATGGAATTAAAGATTTTAAAAAAATGTACCTAAAGAAAATTGTTAATCTGGGTAAATCTACAGTTCAGTACAGAGGAAGCGCTTTCTTTAATTTTGACGAAGTTAATCCATATATATTTCTATGATTAAAAAAGGTCCAATTACTTTCAACAACAATTTGTCAAAGTAGCTTTATTTTGTGTACCTTTGTGATAAAAGCTGCGTTTTCGTTAACTTTACCACTAAGCAAATAGTTACAGGCCACAAACTTGAACTTGATTTTAGCTCTAGAGTCAGCTGAAAATGTCAAACTCTTTTTAAAGAATGAGACAAGGCGATGAGAAATAATTGTCAGTAATTTATCTGGAGACCAAAACGATTTGTGACCATATTGATATTACAATTTCACAACCTAGAATCGCCAATCGACACAACTAATAGAAATATTTT
Organism: Galeruca laticollis; assembly: GCA_963921935.1. Taxonomy (NCBI): domain Eukaryota; kingdom Metazoa; phylum Arthropoda; class Insecta; order Coleoptera; family Chrysomelidae; genus Galeruca; species Galeruca laticollis. The sequence goes on along the minus strand of OY998184.1, from coordinate 60,644,211 downwards.
TTCTGGATCAATACTTGCAATTGATGCAAGATTTATTGTTCACAAAAACACTCTTGAACCCTTCCAAAAACTTTTATGCGATAGTAATAATTTAAACATTAAAGAAATTTTAAGTTCCGCTAAACAGCTTTTGGAATTTTAGGAACTGGATGATTTTAGTGCTATAGGAGAAGTTACACTTTGGGTTCAGTTTATGAAAGATTGAATAGAAAAATCATAAAATGTGATTGAGGCTTTGGAAAGGTGCAACAAAAGTTTGTTTCGCACAATTTATAACTATTAATTATAATGGCAACTTCACCAGTGATAACATGTTCTTATGAAAGATCGTTTTCTTCCCCAAAATTCGTAAAAAATTACCTGCGAAATTCTACCGAGGTCAATAGATTAAACGGCCTAGCTTTGATGTATATATCTGGACCTGAGTCTTAAAAAGGCCAATCTCCACTTTCATCGATTTTGAGATATCTCCAGCACTAAAATTCCCGAGTTCACTTCTATCGATACAAAAAAGGCCAATCTCCTGTTGCTAAGGGTACATGATATACCATTTCAAGTGTAGGGCTTATATCCAAAACCATTAAGAACTAAAATGGCCAATGTCCACCTTCCATGGAGATTGGCCCTTCTCATGCAATAATCAGCAACAACCGCAACAAAATAATGAATGGAGATTGGCCCCTTGATTAAACTTAACCTAAAAATGTGTGTACCACATGACGTTCGGTGCCGTTTTTGACATTTTATTAAAATGTATTCTGAAAAAATCAAAAGACTTCTATCTTTACTCAATTGTGTTGAGAAGAAAACTCAAGGTAAGTTGCAATAATGAAGAAAAGTAGTAGCTATAACATTTTAGTATTACTTAGTATTATGAATATTTCATTATCTTGTACTTATTTTAGATTCTCAGTCTGCTTCGACTTCTGTAATAGTCGAAGAAATACCTCGTATTGATGATAATGTTAATGTAGAGGTTCCGGTTACACAGGTGAGCAGTAAGATATTTTGTTCGACAAGAAAAGTTTAATAAATAATTTTTTAGAATGCTGAAGAAGAGGTCAGTGACGACGTGGAATTTTCAGACGATAATGACATTGACTATGTTCGAAATGAAAGCAACAGTGAAAGCGAAGAAATTAATGATGAAGGAAATGTTTTGCCAGGGAAAACGAAATCTAGGAAACGCGTCAGAAAAGAGAATACAAGCAAGTTGAACGCACAGAAAATAAAGCTAGGGGAAAACAGTACAAGACAGCAAAAGGTTATTACAGAAGAGAAGATATTGCAACCTCATTGTAACTGTAAGAGAAAATGCCAGAATTTTATTAACGAAGAACAGAGAAGTTGTCTTTTTACTTCATTTTATGCACTAAGTAGACATGCCCAGGATCAATTTTTATCGGAAACTATTGAGGAAGGCTTGAAAGAGCGAGAAAGGTTACCAGAAGGAAAGCTCCTCAGCAGTCGACAGTTTTCTAAAAAATATTATTTAAAAAACATAGAAGGAAGCAGAATACAAGTATGCCAAAAAATGTACTTAAAAACCTTCGACATTTCGGTAAAAAAGATTAGAGTTATTTGTGAAAAAAAAAAGAAAAAATAATGGTGTTTGTCCACAGGATGGTAGGGGTAAGCATGGAATGCAACCTAAAATAAGTGAATTGATTAAGGATAATGTTAGTCAACATATCAAGAGCTTTCCCTGCTATACTAGTCATTATTCCCGCGAAAAAACGTCGAAAAAATATGTAAGTCCTAACATGTCGATTTCGCAAATGTATAGACTCTATTGCTTGTATTGCGAAACTACTAATTTAGATAAAGTGAAGGAATTTCAATATCGAAAAATATTCAACGAAGAATTTAATTTATCCTTTCACCACCCGGCCAATGACACCTGTGCAAAATGTGACCAATATAATCTGACAATTAAATCAATTGACAGTTGTGCTAATTCAACAAAGGAACAACAGAAAGAAAAGGAGAGAATACAATTAAAACAAAAGGAACACTTAGATTTGGCTGAAAAAGCATACAAATGTAAGGCTGAGGACAAATAGAAAAGCACAGTAGATCCTAGTTTTGTTACAATCTCTTTCGATTTGGAAAAGTGTCTCCCAACGCCATATCTAAGAAACGGCGTATCCTTTTACAAAAGACAGCTATGGACCTATAATCTAACAACATACAAAACAGATACAGATGGCAATGAGGCAACCTGCATTTTGTGGAACGAAACAATAGGGGGTCGTAGCGGACAAGAAATCGCTTCCTGTATAAGAAAATTTATATTGTTCTTGGATTCAAAGAAAATTCAAACTTTGAATTTTTACATCGATTGTTGTTCAGGCCAAAATAGAAATATTTACATGGCCATAACGTTTTATTACATTTTAAAGGAGCTTCCACCAACCAGTACAATCGCTGAGATAAACCATAAGTTTATGGAACCAGGCCACACTCACATGGAGGCTGATACTATTCATGCCGCTATTGAACGAGCCAAGAAAAAGACAACAATGGATATAGAAGTTCCACATGATTGGGTTAATTTTATTAAAACATCTGTGTACAGAAAAAAGCCTATGAGCGTGATTGAGATGTCTTAAAATGAGTTTATAAATTATAGGACTTTCCTTAGACCAAGAACTTCAGTTTTCTTATAAAACAGACTTTAGCGATGGGGAATTTCAAAAAGTTGATTTAACAAGAGGATCGCTAAGAACTCGACAAAACCACAGTGATTTTGAATTAAAACCTCTGCACGATCAATCATTACCGATAGCTGATTTAAAATATAATAATTTACTAGAACTTTTGCCTTATGTCAGTGATTACAACAAGTCATTTTTTCTAAACCTTCAACATTCGTCTACTATGAATCCAGAAGTTTTCACTGCTCCAGAAGATGAAATTTAAAGTTTTGTTAATTGTTAAAGTGTCTGAAATGTTCCTTGATTTTTTTGTATTAATATAGGTTTATAATAATATAAAATTAAGTTTCGTTTATTTTTTCAACTAAATTTTATATTTGGTTCAAATAAATTTAAGTTTACCTATTAAATAGAGACAATTTTGTGCTTCTTTTAGTTATTCTTTTACCCCACTTCATAAAAAAAGCTAAAGAAAGTGGGTACTATTTCCCATAACAATAATTAGTAATAGGGCCAATCTCCATCTAAATCATCTAATCTTTTTTTTTCATCAGTAACATAATTTTTAAAAAATATACAGTATTTTGAAGTGTTTTAGAGATTTTTATTACTTGAAAATAATTATTCACACACTTAAAATTATAGTCATATTACTTTTAAATCTTGCGTAATTAATATCTCAGATCACTGAAAATGGAGATTGGCCTTTTTAAGACTCAGGTCCAGATATATCCAGATATTCATATTCTGCATGAAGAAGTTCTTGATGCCTTAACTTTACAATCTCGACGTCCTAATATCTTATTATAATAATTATTATTATCAACCAATCAGTTTTAATAGCATTTATTATGCTGCTGTGTTTTTGTTATAATCACTGCTTTAAAGTTTTTTGTTGTCATTTACCTATATTTTTTAAATGTATTTTATATATACGTTACGTTTTGTATTCTGTAATATATTCTCGTTTTTTTAATACTCTTTTTTTGAAAACCCCCCCTAATAAAAAAAATTTCCTGCGCCTCTTGTTTTATGGACAATTCTTAGTGAAACACCCTGTATACATTTGGTAATAAATAAACTTTCAAAATATATTTTAAATTTTTTATAACTTATCTTACCTTAAGAAAAGTCCTTATAAGCTAATTTCGGAACAGAAAATTCACCACAACTACACTAAAATGAGAAAAACTAGCATCAATTCGTGGAAGAACAGAGTTTTAGTTTCTACGGTATCAACGCATTGTTGTGCGCGCAATATTTCCACCCTTACTGACTGGAAAGCGGACGTTTCCAGCTTTCCCTAAAGGATTTTCTCCACTTGCTTTACATTGATTCGTACAGATGGCATCTACGCGTTCATTTCACATGAAATTTTGCAGTTAGGTTTTTTTTGCCAGTATATATATTTATATCTACTTCAATCAGATTATATTGACAATGTATACTACGTTATGAATGAAACTACTGTTTCTAAATTATTCCATGTTATAGTAAGAAAATTCAAAAATATTGTTTCGATATCATGAAATATCGTCGTAAGAATGTCAGAAGTTACATTTGATCTGATGCCTACCTAACTTTTAGTTTAAAAATGTTATCCTTATTTATATGTGCATCTAAAATATATGTTACAACAATAAAGGCCGATGGTTAGACAATTTTAAATCCACTTGCGTGCGTCTGTAGAGTTCATTTCACGAAAGTTGAAGCCACTTGAAGACCTATGTAACTTGTTGTCAAAACCCATGGTATGACAATTTATGGGAAATGAAAGTGAGTATTAACTTTTGTTGAGGCATTACGTCTAAGTATTTGGTCTAGCGGTAACAAAAAATCCAAAATATCCAATAAAGACAAAAAATAAAAAAAGCAATAAATCAAATAACAGTTTAGAAATCCAAAAAATATTTAAAAACAAGAAAAATTCCAAAAAAAAACAAAAACCCCCAAAATAAGGAATTCAAAAAAACCAAAAAAATGTAAACATTTTTTTATATATTTTTGGATTAGTACAAAAACATGTGTAAACTTATTATTTCATCAGTAAGCGCATCTTGTTCTATTTTGTTGATAAAAATTTTAGAACATAATTGTGTGTTTACTTATTTATTGTTGTTTTTTTGTCTGTTTACTTGTAGAACCTCAACCAGAAACGAGAAAGGACTTCCACAAGACGGTGGGATTTTTAAGAGCCCTTAAGAAACATTTTAACAAGCATAGACTGCCAGGAGCTGCAGAGTAACTTAAACTGCCTTATGCGATGGTTTCATAAGAACTGAATGCTTTTAAATGTAGAAATATACTAGGTTTAAGCTTGTGATATAGCTCTATTTAAATACTTCCAGTAAAGAAATAAAGATGTGTTCTAAGTGGAAATGAAATGTTAGACATATTGTTTTAAATTTTGTAGTCACAAATGCTGTTCAGCACTCTTATATGTAATTACTTGGCACCTTGTATTTACAGAGCAGGGCAGTAATTAACTACTTTTCCTTTAAAAATATTTTAATTACTTTTGTTCTACCAGTCACAGTAATTATACTCAGATATTTTCTTTCGCAGAAAGTTACCAAAAATAGTAGTTAACTACTCTTTGCTAACACTTTTTTTTATTAAGTAGTTAGCAGTTATACTCCAGTAGTTTCTCCAGCTCTGTGTGTTTATAGAAGTATAATAATAAATAAATGATGATGAAATAAAACAATATAAGTTGTTTAAATCTTCATTTATTTGAACTAATGTTCAATTTAAACTGGTTGACGCGTTTCACTAACACAGTAGCTTTGTCAAAACGATTGAAGGTGTAGTATAAAAACGTCTTAATATATACAGTGCATAAATACAGAATTCTATTTACTAATGTTAACAAAGGTATTGAAAGAAATTACATGGAAATTTAATAAAGAGGAGTGATTGATTTCTATTTGGTAGTTAAGAAGATTACCTGAATAATTATTTTTGTTGATCTCAAGAGCCTCTAATAAATTTAAACTAAAGGATTTACCGACTACATGGAGAATTTCTAAATTTGGGTCGAAAATGTGTTGGTTTTCTAATAAATGATTTGAATAGCTAGAATCTAACTTTTTGTTATCATAGCTCTACGTTTGTGTTCCGAAATTCTAGTTTTAAAATTTCTAAAAGTTCTACCGATATAAATCTTATCACAATTGTCATTACCACATTTTAATTTATAAACTGCTAATTTGTTTAATTTTGAAGATTCAGATTTATTATTTTTAATGAATAAGGATAAATTGTAATCAGTTTTAAAGGAAATATTCATGTCTAAAGTTTCTAAAAATGATTTAATTTTTAAGGATGGTGTTCCAAAGTATGTTAAGCATTTAAATTGTTGATTATTATTTTTTTCTGAAGGGAATATTTGTTTTAAAGTCTGTTTTTTATCTTTTTATTTATGATACTGTCAATTAAATTTCGATCGTAATTATTATTAACTGCTATTTGTTTTATGATATTTAATTCTTTGTTATAATTATTAATATTTAATGGGACTGTTAAGAATCTGTGTATCATACTATTGAAAGCTGCTAGTTTATGACTGAATGGGTGGACCGAACTATTATGAATATTAATATCTGTATGTGATGGTTTATAAAATATAGAAAAATCATGTTTATTATTCATATTTGAAAGGTCTAGAAAGTTTATAGACTTATTTTCTTTAAGCTCTACGGTAAATTTGATATTATTGTGAATTGAGTTTATGTAAGTAATGAAGCTCTCTATTTGTCTATTTGTACCGATGAAGCTAGCTAAAATGGCATCCACATATCGGTGCCAGTACATAAATTTTTTACTTAGTAGGTGTTCATGAATTATTTTTTCTATATTATCAATGAAAATTTCTGCTAGTAGGGGGCTGATGGGGTTGCCCATAATCAAACCGTCTTTACTGCTATAAACCTCTCCATTGAAATGAAAATAATTTTGATTCGAACACACTTTTAATAAAGTAATGATATCAGAGTGAATTATAGGATTAACATTATTGTATGTGAGCAAGTTTTCAACAAGAGTTATAGTTTATTTAGGAGGTATACTAGTGAATATATTTGTTACATCGAACGATATGAATTTAGAATTATGGGGTAGTATTATATCTTGAATATTATCCTTGATTATATACACAATTTATACTCAAGGATATTATTAATTAATACCGTTGAGTTTTTAACTGAAAATCGAGGTATGAATGAACAATATTTAGAGATGACATCTATGAGAATCTTTGAAATTTTGAATGACGGTGCTGTGAAATAAGAAACAACTGGTCTGATTGGGTACCCCTCTTTATGGAGTTTAATTAATGAATAAAGTTCAGGGTGTTGCGAATTGGGTAAAAATAATTTATATTTTTCTTTATCGTTAATTATTGATTTAGCATTATCTACTGCTAATTTTATTTCTTTCTGAAGTTAATTAGTTGCGTCTTTTTTAATGCTCTCAAAATTGTTTACCTGAATAAAATTGTTGGTTTTCAATATATAATCTTCTTTAGGTAATGTTATTACCGTATTTCCTTTATCTGCTTTTGTGAAAATAAGACTATTTGACTTTGATTTTTGTTGTTTCTAAACCTAGTTTGTTGAAGTTATCAAATGAACATGTGAGTTAAATATTATGTTTAAAACCTTTTTGTAATAATTGAACTTCTTTATCTGAAAAAAATTTCTTTCAATACCTTTGTTAACAGACATTTTTATATTATAAGGTAAAAGTCCCAATTATCGACACTGTCCTAATCATCGACATTTGTGCACTAAAAATCAAAATAATAAGAATCGGATGCTGGCTACATCTATTGTCGTATCATTATAAGTGATAAGTAGGTTTTTCCTACTTTACCTAGAAAGCTTTGGCCGGTAATGCAGAAAATGTTAATTCTGCCAATATTTCGATTCCGTCATTCTGTCGCCACATGTGAACTGATGCAGATCCTTGTTGAAAGTGCTAAGAAGCAAGTAAGTTGATTATGGTAGTTTCAGTTTAACATATTTCAGTTACTCAATGGATATAATTGTTAATATATATGTAGAGTCTAAAATGTGTGTATTTTGTCAGTTTTTTGGCATAAAGTGTGTGAAAATTTATAATTCTGTACTGTCGATAACTGGTACATCCATTTTTAGACTTTGTATCATTTATCGACATAGGTGTCGATAAATGGGACAATGTAGCTTTCTCTCTCACCATGAATATTTAAATGTAGATAGAAATTAGTCGTATTCTGTCTGCAGAATTTAAAATAAATTATATTGAATTACCACTGTACCAGTTATCGACACCCAATTTTCCGCTTATAGTAAAAACGCGCAGTTGATGTATATGTGTGTCGGTGTTTGGTACCAAGTATGTCAATAACTGGTACTTTTTTTTCAGTAGAAATATAAGATGAGCAATGCTAAGAGATTCCAATATTCGGTTGAAGACATGGAACAAGCTGTCAATGCTGTTAAAAATGGAATGCCTACTGCTCAGGCTAATAAAGTTTTCAAAGTTCCAAGAACTACCATAATAGGAAAAGTACAAGGAAAAGTGCCAATTCAAAGGAAAATTGGCCCTGATACAACCCTAACTAGTGGTGAAGAACAGTTATTGGTGTAATGGATGTTTCACATTGCCAGTTATGGTTTTCCTGCAACAAAACTGCAGCTTATAGACAGTGTACAATTACTGTTGAAAAACCTAAATAGTGCAAATAATTTCACTAACGGAAGACCAGGTCACCACTGGTACGAAGCTTTTATGAAAAGGCATCCAGAACTTTCACAAAGAGTTTCCCAAAATCTAACCAATGCTCGGGCCAGTGTAACTGAAAACAAAATCCGCCGTTGGTTCGAAGAAGTCAGAAAATATTTATCTGATACTGCGAATTTTTATATAACATCTCACCCCTCTCGGATATACAACTGCGATGAAAGTGCCTTTTTGCTAAGCCCCAAGAATGATAAGGTTTTAGTTAAGAAGGGCGAAAAAGCTGTTTATTCATTCATTAATAATGACGAAAAGGAATGCCTCACAACGTTAATCATATGCAGCGCATCAGGAGAAATTATATATAGCTATAAAATGGTACCAAAAGCTGTCATCGACAAGATTCCACAACAATGGGGTGTAGGGTGGTCTGAGAATGGATGGATGACAGGTGAAACCTTTTATGAATATATCGCCAATGTTTTTCATCCATGGTTGATCGCTAATAACATAGAATTGCCTGTCATCCTTTTCGTCGATGGACATACATCTCATTTAACCATGGCCGTTGGCGATTTTTGCAGCAAGAATGGGATAATATTAATCTCCTTTATAGCCAATGCCACCCATATCTTACAGCCACTTGATGTGGCAGTTTTTCACTCAAAATGGAGTGGAAAAAGTCTATTCACAATTGACGAATGCAAAATAACGGGAAAAAATTAGCTAGGGATGATTTTGCTCCTATTTTGAAAATAATAATGGATAAAATGAAAAACTTTCCGGATATAATTAAAAATGGATTTAGAACGTGTGGTCTAGTGCCATTCATGCCTGACAATATTAATATTCAAAAATATTTCAAAAATACACCCAAAAGTAACGAAATAATTGATGAAGAGCCTGACCATAGGCTGTTTTTAGATTTATTGGAAACAAAAGTTCCAGAAAAATTAGATTTGTTCCAGGCTTCCGGAGAAACCTGGAAAGGCGCGATTGAAGATACAAGCCTGTACTATTTGTGGCGTTCTCTAAATAACAAACAATCAACAACAAACATGTCTGCTGATCCTTCATTGCCAGAATATCAAGACGTACAACTATTTTGTGGTGACAACTTGGCAGTAGATGAAGATCATTATACAATCAATGAATCACATATACTGTTCGAATTTGATTTAATTACAAAATTCTCCTGTGACTTTTCATTTTCAACTTTTCCTGTATAACACCATTCAAACTTCATTTCATATAAAAAACCACAGATAATTGTATAACAATTTCTTTTCTCCACAAAACTACATGCGTCGGCTGAGTATCAGCTGTCATATGACAGTTTCATTTAAATCTCTATTTTTTCCCATTGGTTACATTCTCACATAACGTTCCTTATTATCACCCACTTAAAACCACACATAAAAATATCCATAACAACATTTATTCAATTTTTCATCATCATACAAAAAACCGTTGTTAGTCAAGTTACAAAAAAAAGCATAAAGAGACATAACACACATCTTGTCATGAATTAATCATAGAAAAGTAAAAGATATCAATTGTATTATATAATAAGCGGTTGTGATATTCTTATTTGTGACGCAGTATAACAAAATGTAAAACTATACAGATATAGAGTAAAGGTGCATGTAATCATCGGTTATCATTTAATAAAACATTCAATTCATCGACGTATAAAAGTATTTATTATCGTCACATTAAGGCGATTGGTCCTTCAGAGCTCAGTACAATATAAGCGAAAACGACATTCCGCAATATTGCTTTTCCATCAAAAGAGGAAAACGCAAAACATGGCCCTTCTGTAGCCGGATCAAACCAGAAATAATATAAACAAGAATTTAATCCTGAATTGAAAACAGATTTGGCAGTACAAATCCACAAGGAAAGTGAAATTCTTCGAGACTGTACGCAAGTTCGCAGTGGAAAGAACAAGACAAATAAGGTATATATGACAAAAAAAATTTAGTACATTGTTAATTTCAAATTTAGTTTGGACATTTAATGACATTCTTTCATCACAACTTTGGAAAATAATCATATAGATCATAAAATATTACTGAAATACCTAACATGACACATTGATTTGAATTTTATGTCAAATATTTCTGTCAAATAATTGAGATCATTGATAAAATGGATTCATTAAAAACACAACGTGCTAGTTGTAAGGCAGCAATTACACGTATTCATAACTGGTTTCATAATAATTGGGAAGAATCAGACAAGTATGCTTTCAAATCACGCATAGATAATTTAGATAAATACTACTCTAAATATTCTGAAATTCAAGATCAAATAGAAATCATAGCCTTAGATCCTGAATTAGAATTTGATGATAGAAGCCAAATGGATGAAAAATATTATGTATTACACTCTAGACTACAAAATGCTTACGATAAATTAAATTTTAAATTTAATCAAATTACTCAATCAACCTTACATTCTCATAATGAAACACATATTAGATTGCCGTCAATAGAAATACCGATTTTTTCTGGAGACAGCACAAAATATAATGCCTTTATAGAACTGTTCAATGCATTAATAGTAAACAATTCCCGGTTGACATCTAAAATTGAAAAATTTTACTATTTGAAATCATACTTGAAAGGTGACCCGCTAAATTTAATTTCTCAATTACCAGTAAATGAAACTAATTTTGATGTAGCTTTAGACTTACTAAATTACAAATACAATAATATAAGGCAAATTGTTACTGCCCATTTTAACCGTTTAACGGCCTGTAATAATATATTAAAATGTAACGCACAGCAATTAAGAATATTCACATCTGAAACTAGATCTATAGTAAAATCATTATTAAACTTAAACATCAGTAAGGAAGATTTATTCGATGCCTTAATTGTTCACATATTGAAAACCAAATTAGACTATAGTACTAAAAGATCTCTTGAAGAAAAAGAGATTGATCAACATTTAATTACTAGTGATAATTTTTTTGATTTTCTGGAGAAAAAATGTATCGTTTTGGAAAACTTGTTGACCCAAGATCCTAAACCTGATACATCCCACCATCATCGTAATCAGTCTTCTAATGTGACCACTCCACCCAACAGGGTAACCTTACTTTCAAATCAACACTCGCTTCCTAAACAAAACTCACCTCATTACAATGATCAACGCGATCAACCCTCGTTTAGTGCATATCATAGTTCCCCTTACCCATCTCCAACATGCTCATTTTGTAAAGAAATAGGCCACAAAATTAATTCATGCCCCCAATTCGAGATGCTTTCCGTTCCTGATCGGAACAACTACATTAGAGATAACAGAATGTGTTTTAGGTGTCTAGGTTATAAACACACAATCCTTAATTGTATTTCGGCAAAATCATGCTTCATATGTCAAAAAAGACATCACACTTTAATCAATTTAAACAATTCTCGCCCTAGACAAAACTCTGACACAAGACCTATCGATAGAAATGACACTCCGATCGTCGCCATGACCCATTCCTTTCATTCCATATTAAATGAACCATGCAACCTACACTCTCTCGCAACCCAACCTTCAACTCAACATTCACTCAATGATCATTCGTTACCCAACTCACTTGAAAGGGACACCTTTAATCAGCTCTCTTGTAGTACAACTCATAGCTCTAACCCTATCAACATTTCAACATGCTCATTCTGTAACAAAGCAGGTCATAAAATTTATTCTTGCTCACACTTCAGAACACTCTCTACACTTGACCGCAAAAAATATATACTAAATAACAAAATGTGCACAGCATGTCTGGGCTCCAGACACACGTTCACCCATTGCTCGTCTACCGGTGTATGTACCATTTGCAGAAACAAGCACCACACTTTACTTCACTTAACCCCTCACATTCACAAACAAAACACATCAGTGAGATCTTTGAACATAAACCCTAACCATTCACCACCAATGCAAAAATATCCAGAATATTATCGTCAAGAAACTTACTGTTCTGGACAAGACTCATTCACAATACCTTACGGATAACCCCTCTCATACTCATTATACTCATTTTTCTGGTGTGACCACACCACTTTCAAATCACAACTTACCCTCAAAAACACTCTTAACTCATAAATAAATAATTTTCAAAACAACACTTACACTCGAATAAACGATTCACTTTCTTACTCAACGCTCTTTCAGTGCAGGATAGCACTCATTCATTACTTAAACTCTTTCTCGTCAAGAAAACAAAACCTTTAGTCCTCTGGAAGAGGAAAGTGAAACTTATATACTTGACACTTAAGAAAAACATAAAAAAACTTTGTGAAAAACTTAAACGTATACTTAGACATTGAGAAACAAATACTTTAACATTTAAAACCCTGGACGATTAAAAAAGCTTAGACACATGAAAATTACTCTTATGTGAATACCTGGATAAAGGTATTGAAAAGAAGAAGATAACTTGGTTAAAAAGATGAAGATGATCTTGGTTGAAAAGATGAAGATAATTGGTTGAAGAAGAAGATACATGGTTGAAAAAGATGATACTTGGTTAATATAAACACTTGGGTGACGTTTAGAAGAAAACGGCATCCCCTCTTACTCATATGTTACTTAAAAAATTACATTGACGACACTTTGAATTTAAAACGACTTGACAAAAACATTATATACATATCTTCCCTCCTTTTCTTGACGAAAACAGAAATAACTCTCCTTTACATTAATTAAAACATTTTAAAAACTCATTCTTGCCCGCAAAAGAGTCGGGTCCCCTTAACACAAACATCTATAATCATAAAAACATATCCAAAAACAATCTCAAAAGAGTTAGAAAAAACTCTCATCATGCTTATCCACTCGTGGTCACTACCTTACATTTACTTTCATGCTAACTCACACTTACATTATTACTTGCACTCGCATACAATTGCACCTTAATCAAACTTATACTCATACTCATATTGGCAGTCACATTTAAACTCACATTCGTAATACCTTTACATTTATTCCTATTTACATTTGCATTTACATTCATCCGTACTTACTCTTACTCTGTTACACGCACTCGTACTTGCTCTAGTCTCATGAGCACGCTCTCTTACTCGCATATACATTCTTAATATAGATTGTACTCAATACATTCACAATGAATTCCAATATTACTTACACTCTCACTTGAATTCATAACCTCATTTAAATTCTACTCGCACTCGTAGAGTAGCACTCACTTACACAATTATAATTCCATTCAAACTTGTGAAATATTAAACTTGAACTAACTCTTATACCCACACTCTTGCTTACACTTGAAAACTTGATACCCTCTCTTGCGTTGTATATGCATTACAGCCTCAATCTATCGTACTATATCCAAACACTGGGAAGTCCGAGGTTCCTGGACCATTACTCGTAAAACAAACTGGTACCACACTTGTCGAACTAGAATCGACTCAAACATTCTCGTTCTTGTACTTCATTTACTCTTAGCATCATTATATACAAACAACCTCATAAGTTAAAAGGTCTCTCGCACATCCACTCTACATTGGTGGTGACATTACTTGTACTTATACGATCATGTCATTTCATTAATTAATCACATATTAATTTTACAAACATTAAAACATTACTCTCTTACACTCACCCTCACTCTACAATTCATTCCTCCGCGTAGAAAGGGAGTAGCGCAAGCTACACTGGAGTTTCCACGTTCTCCGAAGAAAAACGTTCCCTTTCTTACCCAGCACCATTCATTCTGATACAAAAAAAAACCGGAAAACACCCACATGAGCTTTCCATGCTCTCTCATGGAATTTCACACCCCTTCACAACTTGGTCCCCCTTTTTTTGTTTACATATGCCCGAGATTCCTGGACCGTTACTCCTTAAACAAACTGGTACCACAATTGCTTTAACCTAGAGTCGACGCTTGGCGTGACGTAAGTCGCTAGGCCTCAATCGGACCGGGTAAGCCTCTGCCGGTGGCGAATTGGGCTGGTACATAGATTCAGTAGGCCCGAAAGAACTGCCGCTTGGCCCTTTCCTATCTCTCTCATTACTTCATCTCTCTTTCTCAATGAAACTTAATCCAACCCTTACTCTTATACACCATAATCATGTACTCACTCACTTACGCTCTCTCCTTCCTTTTATATTGCATACATTCTTATCGTTTACAACTCCAGTCCATTGCTAGAGTATATTGCATACATTCTTATCGTTTACAACTCTAGTCCACTTCTAGAGTATATTGCTTACATTATTATCATTCACACCTCTAGTCCATTTCTAGAGTACATTGCAAACTTTCGTACCCTTAAAAAACAAGAACTAGCATACATCTAGACCTCTTGTTCATTCGTCACATTCATGACGTTAGAGTCCTTACACCATTCTAACATCAAAAACTTATCATTTCTTATATTCATGATATTAGAGTCCTTACAACACTCTAACATCAACCCTAAACATTCATTCGTTATATTCATGACGCCAGAGTCCTTATACCACTTTGACACTAACATTAAGTTATTTTTACAACCCTATACATTTATATAATTATTTACAATTATTCAATTTCAATCATAATCCTGTATCAGAGCCCTATACACTCCTCACGCTATCTAATTCTTTCATTAACATCAGTATTTGATGTCTGATATCAGTCATCTCTCACCTTTCATCCATTCTTCCCGCGCCCCCAATATGTTCGAATTTGATTTAATTACAAAATTCTTCTGTGACTTTTCATTTTCAACTTTTCCTGTATAACACCATTCAAACTTCATTTCATATAAAAAACCACAGATAATTGTATAACAATTTCTTTTCTCCACAAAACTACATGCGTCGGCTGAGTATCAGCTGTCATATGACAGTTTCATTTAAATCTCTATTTTTTCCCATTGGTTACATTCTCACATAACGTTCCTTATTATCACCCACTTAAAACCACACATAAAAATATCCATAACAACATTTATTCAATTTTTCATCATCATACAAAAAACCGTTGTTAGTCAAGTTACAAAAAAAAGCATAAAGAGACATAACACACATCTTGTCATGAATTAATCATAGAAAAGTAAAAGATATCAATTGTATTATATAATAAGCGGTTGTGATATTCTTATTTGTGACGCAATATGAACAAAATGTAAAACTATACAGATATAGAGTAAAGGTGCATGTAATCATCGGTTATCATTTAATAAAACATTCAATTCATCGACGTGTAAAAGTATTTATTATCGTCATATTAAGGCGATTGGTCCTTCAGAGCTCAGTACAATATAAGCGAAAACGACATTCCGCAATATTGCTTTTCCATCAAAAGAGGAAAACGCAAAACATATACAGTTAGAGGAAAATGTTACAGGTGATGAACTTGAAATTACAGGACTACTAGATAGTGAAAATTTGCAATTGCCAATAGTTATAAATGTGCCAGAAACAAATGGTAACGACTTTCAGATGCAGAAGGAGATAGACAGCGATAATATTAAAACAATTATTGACATTCCTTTAAACCATGTAAATAATAATGAGACTGATGATTTACCAAATAATGTAGATAGCACTGAATTACACCTTACTAATGAATGTGATGAGTCCCCGAACGATGTAAATATGAAGCAAAGAGACGAATCGTTGACTAATACAATCATTGTAGATACCTATTTGTCCTTAAATAATATTGAAAATGCCGAAGAAATGATACATGAGTCTCTTAATGAAAATAAAGACTTAGAAGACATAAATATACTAGATAATGAAGCACCACAACTAAAATTAATTGAAAATGAAACAAGAAACAAGGAACTCGAATCTGAAAAAGAGAGTTTAAAATTAAATGATCAGGATAATATATCTCCCAATGTATCTGCAAATGTTGAAGACAATGTACCACTCGATATACCATTACCATTTAAAAAAACTCTATTCTGGCCGACACCAAAAACAAATACAATGAAAAGAAAAATTGTTGAAAAAGTTCCGGAAGTGGCATCTTCCAAAGAATGGCAGGAATATTTTCAACGAAAAGAAGCGAAAAAAAACATTGAACTACAGAAAAAAGAAGAAAACAAACAAAAGCGGAAGGAGAAAAGAGCTGAAAAGGAAAAGTTGCAGAATAAAAAAATGAAAAAAGCCTCAAGTAGAGATAAAAATAAATTAGTTACAGATAAGACTAAAGAAAAAAATGATAACATAGACAATATACCTTCCTCCAGCTAAAACATCATTAAAAATAGTGAAGAATTAAAAAAAGCATTAGAATGTAAGAATACAGAAGAGTTACATATTAATGACTATGTTATAGTGAATTATAACGGCCAAGCACTACTCCTCAGTTGAACTAATGAGAGAATTAGAGAAATTAAAGTTGACATTTGTTGGGACAGTGAAAAAAAAACATTTATTCCTTTGGAATGTATGCCATCTCCGAAGAGAAAAGCAGAGTCATCCATTTTTGGGTTTACTGCTCAGGAGACATTAGTATCATACGTACCCAAAAAAATAAATCTGTTATTCTTATTTCAAGTACCCACCATGATGATAAAGTGGACGCACAAACCAAAAAACCAGATATAATACTATTTTACAATAGTACTAAAGCGGGAGTGGATGCGCTTGATCAAAAATGTGCCAATTACACAACTTCACGTAGAAGTCGAAGATGGCCAATGACCATTTTTCATGCTCTTTTGAATATTGGAGGGGGTAAATAGTAGAGTAATTTATCAATTTGCCTCAGGTGGTAAAGAAATTTCAAGGTACAATTTTTTAAAACAACTTTGACGTAATTTATGTATACCGCATATGCAAAAAAGGTATCAAACTTTGTTGCCACGCGGTTTGAAAACTTTAATTTTCAATTTGATTGGAGATACACTTCCACCACCCCCAGCACCTCAACAAAGAGTGGGAGCCTCTAAAGGAAAAAGATGTGCAATTTGTCCCGTCAAAAAAAACAGGAAAACCAGCACCTACTGTCAAATGTGTAATATTCCAGTATGTATAGAATGTGCAAAAACTTTGTGCCCAAAATGCGCCTAAATTTTTTTTATTAATAGCTATTGTTTTTTAGTTATGTTTCCATTTATGTCTTTATAAATAAATGTCAAAATATTATTTTTTATTGTTTTTTATGAGTAAAAAAAACTGGGTCTCTGGGACCCACTCATAGTGTTTACGAAATAATTTTAGGGTGGTAGTAGTTAAGGGTTAAACAATTTATATGGTTTTATTTCATCGTTCAGTATGAATCTTCGTCTAGCAAAAGCGTCATCTATTCAAATAAATTAATATAAACTTATCATAAATAATTTTCTATTTTTATCTTGATTAAACATTATTTAAAAATCTAATGATACTCCAATCTAGAAGGTATGTTACTCAAATTATTTTTTAATTATTGCATTATTTTTACATTATAGTTTATTTATTCTCATTCTTCTTTGTTAAGAAAGGTACTTTATGAACGAAATTATTTGTTGTGTATTTTTGTACCAAAATAAATAAACTTTTTATATGATTACTGTTTTATTTTTTCCAATTTAATTAACCATTTATGGTCCATCATTTGATATTTCATTTAATTTAACTCAACATCTAATCATTACTGAGTTAATGGAGTTAAATTGAATGAAATGTCAAATGAAGATAAATGGTTATTTTGAAGTAATATAATTAGAATACAGTAAATTTGAATATTCCGTCAAAACATAAAATGACAGAAATATTTTTAACATCACTTAATTGTTTAGTCAACAGACTCTTTAGGTGGCGCCGCAATCAGTGTCTCATCTATCTGTGGGCCTTGTTCATATATAACGCTACGTACCATTATATATAAACAAGGCTTTGTGTTATCTGTGGTCAAAACCACCGCCATATTGTAAAATTGAAAATCAATAATAACGATTTGACATTTTGTGAGTTAACACAAAATTAGAATAATAATAATTTATTCCAAACAGGATTTATTTTTGATTGCATGGAATAGGAGGGAGTAATATGTTACGAACTCGGACACCGAAGTAGATACTAAGTACGGTCCTGTAACCTTATGTTAACGGACTTTAAAAAATGGCGAGCGCGCCGAATTCTGAGAAGGTCTATTGGGATTTTTTGTGACCGTTTTTATAAACATGTTCTCCGAGGATCTTTTAAGGATTGAGCCGGCATTTGAGAAATATCCCGAAAAGAAAAGAATATTACAAAGAGCCAATTGTTTTTGTGTAAGCCGCAATCTAGAATTGTTTCGTAAAAAAGGCACTAATACATAAAGGACCGACCAGCGGGAGAAGGTAAATTTATAAAGTGATCTCATGATATAAACAGCGAACAAGTAAATGGTCTAAGTAGTGAAGTGTTTATATAAATTAATGTAAATGAGTATACTGTGTGTAGTGAATAGTGAAGTGAATAAATAAATTAAGTTAGTAGACATAACGTGTGTGCATACATTTATCCCATCCGTAATAAACACGTTTAAATAAATAATAAGAAATTACATTGGTGTCAGGTGTGGGGAAATACAAGTAAATATCTACATAAAAATGGCCAAGAGATTATGTGACCTGAGAGTGTCTGAACTAAAGGCAGAATTTGAAAATCGCGAGTTGGAAACGTCTGGTAAGATGAGTGAGTTAGTAGAAAGTGGCACTGGTAAGTGACGGCTTGGATCCAGAAACATTTTTATTCAATGACGAGGCTTAATCTCGTCAATTTCTGCTAATATTTCTGCTGATATGGACGAGAAGATTACAACTATGAAAAGCGATATATAGACAAGGTTTCTAGTAATATGGACGAAAAGATTTCTGCTATGACGAATGATATTTCGGCCGATATCTTATCATTGAAAAATGACATCTCTGCTGAAGTCGAAATAAAATTTCGTCCCTAAAATTGGATATTGAGGAGAAAGCAACAACGTTAGACGAGAAAGTCGAGGAGTTAGGGAGAAAGATGGCATATTTAAGAACACAAGGCACGCCAGCAGAAGAAAACCTTGCAAGCCAGAAACACTCCCTAAGTTAGAAAACATTGGCAGTTTTGCACGAATCAAGGCTTCAACGTTCGACGGAAAGACATAGTGGATCAATTATGTGAAACAGTCTGAAGCAACCGCTAGAGTGAATAATTAGTCCGATAGTGAGAAAGCAGTGAACCTAATTATAGCGCTTCGGGGAGATGCCTTAGATGTGCTTCCGACGATACCTCTGGAAGAAACGGATGACTACGAGCAGCTGAAGAAGAGGTTGGACATGCGATATGGTCACGAAAATCTAGAACATTTGTACCAATCCGAGCTGAAGAATCGAAGGCAGAAGCGTGACGAAGCCCTTCAAGAATATGAAGTGGATATTGCCCGACTCGTTCGATTTGCTTATACACCAGCACCAGAGAACATGATGGAATGTCTGGGCAGTCAGGCCTTTATTAATGGCTTACGTGACACCGATATGCAGAGGACGCTTCGCTTAGTCCATCCCAAAATATTGGTCGATGCATTGACTGCTGCTCTTGAATATGAAGCAGCCACGATAGCTTCGGGATACAACAAAGGTAGGACCATACAGGAAGAAGGTGACGATGACAGACATGGCCAGATCGTCAACTTGTTGAAAGGTATGGTAGACAAGAAGCCGAAGAAAATCAGGCTACAGCATGCACGCAGTTCGTGTAAGCATCCTACGACTCCTGCAAACCAAGAACCTCTTAAATGCAAAGCAGCGAAAGGCTCGCGGCACAACAAAGGTAGGACCATGCAGGAAGAAGATGACGATGACAAACTGGACCAGATCGTCAACTTGTTGCAAGGTATGGCAGACAAGAAGCCGAAGAAGATCAAATGCTGGAACTGTGGCGAGCTAAAGCACGTACGCAGTCCGTCTAAGCGCCCCAAGACTCCTGCAACCCAAGAACTTCACAGGTGTGAACATCCAGCTGATGTGAATCACCGAAAAGACAACTATTTGCCTAGACGATCATGCCCTGTAGACTATTCTCAATGCAACAAGTCGAAATCTAAGAAAGTTGCAGTTTCAAGAATTACAGTAGTCAATGGAGAATCGTCACCCACCAGAATCAGAGAAGATCTGGAGAATAATTCTTACCTAAAAAAGATTCGGTAATGTAGGGAAGAAAATCGGTGACCTACATGGCAAGAAGTGTCAAGATTTTCCCCGACACTCAAGGCGTATTGGGCTCAGTGGGACTCTCTTGTCCTGGAACAAGAGCTGTTGAAAAGAGTCCTTGAAAACGATGATAGTTTCGAGATGAGGAGACAGATCCCTAGAACGAGAGTAGCTAAGGTACTGAAGAAGCTACACGACAGTCCATCGGGAGGCCATCTGGGAGTGAATAAAACCCTTCAGCGAGTCCGTGAAAGGTTTTATTGGATGAACAGCTCCGACAATGTGAAGGACTGCTGTAAGAAATGTACGACTTGTGCTACGAGTAATGAACCACATCGCAAGCGAAAGGCACCTATGAAACAGTATAATGTTGGAAGCCCTTTCGAAAGGATTGCTTTAGACGAAAATGGTGGTAAATACATCCTGGTTATACTGGATTATTTCACAAAGTGGGTGGAAATTTACGCGATCCCGAATCAAGAGGCCACAACTGTCGCGGATGTATTCGTGAAAGAATTTATCAGCCGATATGGAGTGCCCTTGGAAGTCCATAGCGACCAGGGAAGAAATTTCGAAAGTCATCCATTCCAGGAGATTTGCGACAAGCTGGGAATGAAGAAGACCAGGACAACAGCATTACATCTACAGTCAGACGGAATAGTCGAGAGAATGAACAGGACAATTGGAAAATACATGTCCAAAGTAGTTTCCTGCCATCAGAGAGATTGGGACCAACATCTTTCCCTATTTGCATTGGCTTATCGATCTGCCGTCAATGAGTCCACGGGTGAAACACCTGCGAACAATATGTTTGGACGTGAAATGAGGCTTCCTTGTGACCTGGAATTTGGCTGTCGGCCTGGAAAAGATCTAGCAGGAGAAGACTACGTGGAAAACTGGACGATATTCATGAATTAGTTCGAACAAATCTTCAAGTTGCCAGCGACAGAATGAAAAGTCGGTACGACACGCAGGCCACAGTAGGCGGTTTTAAAGAAGGGGACAAAGTATGGTTACACAACCCGACTAGGAGAAAACGATTTTCTCCAAAATTATAAAAATCCTGGGAAGGTCCATACTTAATCAAGAAAAGGATCAATGATGCTATATATCGCACAAGCAAGATCCCGAACGGAAAACCAAAAGTAGTTCACCATAATTGGCTAGCGCCATTCGAAGGAGACCATAACCTAGAGGAAGGAGTAAACCATATTCGAGATGTGTCTGACCCTATCTTCGATAAATTTATGGGCGCGTATGGCTGAACCAAGAAAACTAGATATGGAGTCACATCAGAATAACAACAAGATTTGTTCACTCTCCCGGAAGATTATTCACTGGCATACAACATCAAGAGCGCACGAGGGTTGGCAACCGTCTTTCGATAAAATTTCGGTGAATTAGAAAAACTTGAAGACCAGATTCCAGCCCCTGGTAAGACATTGAGCCTGAAACACAATTCGCGGTACGTCTTCTACATGGTAACTAAAAACGAATTTCAAGATCGATATACCTACCGCGATGTGTGGGAAGCACTTCGAAACCTCCGAGACCATGGTGTTGCAAGCCAGCGTGAAGAAACTGGCTATGCCTAAGATAGCGAGTAACTAGTTGGATTGGCGAGTCATCAGGAACATGGTAGAGATGATCTTTCATGGTATCGGTGTCCAGATATTATTCTGCAGCTACAACCCCCGTTATCAGTATTCGATGAAGACGGTGCCCTGTTGGAACTTCCATTTAAGGAGAGGGTAATGTTACGAACTCGCACACCAAAGTAGATACTAAGTACGGTTATGTAACTTTATGTTAACGAAGTTAAAAAAAATGGCCAGCGCGCCGAATTCTGAGAAGGTCTATTGGAATTTTTTGTGACCGTTTTAATAGACATGTTCTCCGAAGAAATAGGATTCTTTTTAATATTTATCATTTCTTCGATTAATGTATTACTATTATTTTTTCTCTAGTTATTATTTCTACGTTGTTGAAATTACGCGAGTAATTTTTATCAAGTGAATGTTTTGATAATGCAGTACATTCATTGTGATTTCGAACTGTCGCTGGTGTTGTTGAGCTCTCTTATGTAAATATTGGCTTGATCGACCAATGTAAGTACCATTGCAATCTGAACGATTTATTTTATATATTGAGTTTATTGTGTTCTTATTATCTGGTTCCATTCCAGAGAGGAAAGTTTATTTCCTGTAATGTTATTTGGGTTTTCAGCAATTTTATTATTAAATGGTGTTAGTCATTTTCGTAATGGTTTTTATTTATATCAGGAATGTACGGAAGTGAAATATATTTTGATGGATTATTTTGGCTATCAAATTTTGATTTGTTGTAATAGTTATTAATTCTCTGTTTAATAATGGGCTAATAAAATTGTTTAGGATAATTATTTAAATCCAAGGTACTTTTTTTTTAATATTTGGCCTGTGTTTTGGATGTGATAGATGTAGAGCTCTATCAGTGAGGTCATCAGTGACAACACTCTTCTTGTATTTCATGGGAGCGTATGAATTATAGTTTAAAATTCGTTGGAACCACACCTTTTTTTATGTAAACCAATTTGTTGATATTCGACCGTTGTTGTCATATTCTATATTCATATCTAACAAATCAATGGAACGATTTTTGTCCATTTCTATGGTAAATTGTAACTTTTTATTGAATGTGTTGCAACGTTTTAAATATTTTCAAATTGAGTGAATGAAAACGACGAATACTCAGTGTGTATTTGTTTTCATTCACTCAATTTACATCTAGTGTGTACACCATATCCACAGACAGTTCTAAATATTTTCAGTCTGGTCAATTCGTACACAAAGGATACAGTCATCGACGTATCTTTTGAAAAAATTGGTTTTGCTGGTAACTTTGCTAAAACATTGGATTGCAAATATTCGAGTACTAAAAGTTATTTTAATTTCATCACTATGGATCCAGAAAAAACGGCATTTAATATATAAAAGATGCTACATAATATATAAGAGAGGCTACAACGGAGTTAGTTTATAATTTGATCTCGTGAGATAAACAGTAAACAAGTAAATATAAATTAAGTCTAAGTAAATAAACAGTAGTGAAGTGTTTATATAAATTAGTGGAAGTGAATATAATGTGTATCTAGTATAAATTAGTGAATAGTTTAGTGAATACATAAATTAAGTGAGTAGACATACCATGTGTATAAATTTATTCCGCCCGTCAGGATGAACTGTTTTAAATAAATAAGAAAAACATTACAATATGTTATCGGTAAATTTATTTTTGCATATACAGATTTTTCGTTTTGATAATGAAGAACTATATTTTTCTGTTTTTGTTTTATATTATATTTAAAAAGTTTATTTTTAACCCAACACAATTCCACAAATCACCTACTCACAATTCCAAAACTCCACCGAAATACTCTCTCCTATAACTATAAACACTTTTAGAAATATATATTTTGGCTTAATTTTCACGGATTAATGAATATTTTCACTCCCAATCCAAACACCCAGAACTCCACCGAAATACTCCCTCCTACAACTAACCTATCAAAAACAAAAATTGTTTTTAGTTGTATATTTTTTTTCAATTTAGAAAAAACTGAAAAGATAGTTTGGGCGTGGCACCCAAAAAAACGCCTGCGGTGCTATTACATCCCCTCTCCATGAAAGGCCCCATACCGCATGCCGCCTATATAGGACCCGGTGGAGCCTTAAACCGTCGCTGATAGCATCCTCGCTACTGTGGAATTGCTGATAATATGAATCTTAAGATGAAAACAAGTAACTATGAGTATTTCCAGCTCTGACACCCTTTTCCTACGAAATTTAAAAAGAGTCTCTAGGCTTTTTCAAAAATAAATGATGATACATTTTGCGTAGATTGATTGATATGTAATGTAAAAAAAATTATACAAAATATTTTCACTTTCAGTACTACCATATTAAGATATTTTTTGAGTAAAAAGTATCCTATACTATAGTCAAAAATATTTCCAAAAACATGGCATAATGTTCGAATCTATAATTTTCCGCCGACTGTTAACGGCTTACCATAGATCATAGACCAAACAGCCAAGCAAACTATGGTAAATTTTGACATGACGCTGGAAGCTCAAAAAACGAGCGTCAAAAGCAGTCACGTGACTGATGCAACGCTCAAGTATCATAGATAAATACTTTTAATATGTATGTAGTATGTAGCGTCCATGAAAAAGGTATTCCATCGTCAAAATTGGAGCGTCTTACAAATAAAATGCATATACAACCTAAATTTAATCGAGTACGTGCTACGTAAATGAAAAAGTATAGTGTTGATTTTATTGATAAACAAGTGTAAAAATAGTTTATTTACGATAAAAAGACGATGACTTTGCAAAACAAAATATTGTGATGTTGCCAAGCTGTAGTTTTTTCCTTTACTCAACGAAAACTAGAAAAGTCAATCTGATGTTGGATTGACAGTTCTTCTTTTTCATTGTTCCGTGCCTCGTAGGTCGTAAGTCAAAAATATTTATTTAAAAATAAAAGGCTTGATTAATTTAATATAAATATTTATTCATGAAAAACTATGGATAAGATACAAAAAACAGTAACCAATCATTCTATATTCGAATTAACATTTAATTATTTTACATAGAAGAGGGTTAAATGACGAACTGTAGGTCGTTATACCTTATTCTATGCTCTATAGAACAATCTTCAAGGGTTTGCGCTAAAAGGAATCAATACAAGCTGTAATCATATTCATGCAAATTTAAATATTGTTTCTTTATACAACTTCTATTATATTTATTATAATAAAAATAGAATGGAAAAGAAAAATATAGATACACAAAATAAATTTTTGTTACAAGATATAAAAATAAAAAATCTCCCATTTTATCAGTATTATTTATGTAGAGATACTGTGGTCGTTGTTTTCATTTGTGTATTATAAAATAACTGTACCTAATTAATTTAATAATAGTTATTAGTGATTTTGGAAAGGTGGAAATAAAGCAAATTGGATAAAAATATACAAAAAATGAAACACAAGATTTCCACTACTCCACTACAAAATGATCACTATCTTCATCGTCACTGACAAAATTAATAATAAGTGGAGGCACATCCTGTCTATCAAATACTACTTCTCTATCCCACCCATCTTGTATAATTTCTTCAGTGTGCTCTACTGTCTTTGACCAAATATCAGAAGTCACTTTTCCTGAAGACGTTTTCCATACACCTATTGCTTGTTCTGTTGAAGAACCATCAGTTCCCGCATGATCTCTATAAAAATTTCTAACTATGCCCCAAATATGTTCAATTGGGTTGAACATACAGTGGTAAGGGAAAAGTCGAAGCACTTTGTGACCGTATTTTTAAGATAATATGTCAGCCTCATATACTGTTGGCGATTTATTCCTACAAAAATGCATATATTTAAACAAAATAAGTTATCTATGTATTACCATAATATATTTAAAAATGTTTATATCAACTTACCGTTGTACTAAATTCAATAATTGGGTTTTGAGGAAAGTATTTCTAAAAGGAATATCATATTTTGTATCAACCAGTTCTGTATATCAGCCTTTTTGGTAGCTCCTGTGGGTACTTTATTGATCACTGTACTGTGATAACTTGCATTATCCGTTACAGTTGTGGCAGGTTCTTCCAAGTTCTCTAAAAGCTGGTATTCAAACCAATGCAAAAAAAATTCTCGGTTCATTTCACCGTGGTAATCACCATCTTGTTTTTTGGAAGAAAAAACCAGCCCTGCTCCAGGAATAAATGCAGAAGAGGAACGAGCATGCAATACTATATACCTACAATAAGGAAATAACAAATTACTACTAGGTTTCCTAGATAAACTGCATAGCTCAAAACAACTATTAATAATTATATAGATTTAAATAAAATAGTGTGACTAGTAAATATTTGAAAAGGTCTTAAAATGGCAGGAATGTTAGTACATCATAATTTCATTGCTAAATTTTATTATCAATTACCTTGGACCACCAATTTTGGTTTTTTTCACGCTTCTATGATTAGAATCTTGCCAAGAACGTCCAACAGTACCGTCTTTAAATATCCAAGTCTCATCCAAAAACACAAATTGATATAAACCTTTTTATCTTGCCATATTTATGTAGAAAATGTACATGTTTTAATGCAATATGTGGCAACTCTATTAAACCACGACGAGGATCATCTTTTTGGTATTTGAATCCAATATTTTTCACTATCTTCCAGAGTAATGATGCACAACCATTAAAGAGTTCACGCTCCTGGAGTTTGTCCTTGAAGTTTTCAAGGTTATGTGTTCCTCTGAAAAAATATTGTGTTAGTTAATTGTGAATAAAATGAAACAGTAAATTCAATGTACTCACTGTTTCCACACATTTCGTATATAACATTTCAAAAGCATTTTGATCAAAGTGATCAATTTCAACAGTAGGTTTTATGCGTTGTCTCTTTTTAGGTGGGCTTTTAGGCTGTTCACCTCTATTATGCTTGGCGGCAATACGGTTAACAGTGGTAACGCTAAGTTGTAAAGCTTCTGCAACTCTCTACAATATAATTACTCCAATTTATGAAAGAATAATATATTATCAACTTTAATTAACCTAACCTAACATTAAAAACATTTAATCATTTACATTCAATTATGTAACAATAATATTAATAATGATGAATACAAATAGCGAATACTATTACTTACGTCTCTTACAGCAGTAAGCGGGAGAAGCGGGCCCCCATTTCGGCATTCTCGTTCAAAATAGCTCAACAAAGATGTTACTACCATCTCTTGACATTTTCTGTTCGGCATCGGCATTTTATTAACCACACACTGCAGATTTGCCTAAATAATTAGTTATGACAATAACTATTTTTTCAATCTTAAAGAAGCAATGTATTTAAAAGCATCAAAAAAACTTGTAAATAGTAGACGATGATAGAATCTCAATAAACGTCAAAGCAAACTGGGGAATTTTACCAGTTGATTTGACAACGTCTTGAAGTTTTGCCAACCCGTTAGCTGTAAATTGTCCTGGCCGTTGAGGATAAATTGTATTCACTGTTGGTAAATTAATATTTATTCTGATAAGCAGGAAAGTAACTGAAAATGACATCATCGTCTTTTCATTGTAAATAAACTATACTTGATATATAATACAATGTTTGAGGAACTTTAGCTAAATGAATTACATAGGTAGTTATATGTTCACATTCTCTTTTCGTTACATTTTATTAATTGTGTAGTGGGGATTTGGAATAATAAAAATACACACATAATAAAAAATTTATTTGTACATGTTTTGTTACATTTAATTTATTATGTTGGGGTTTTAAACCACAGTTGGTACGGTTTTAGTAAGATGGTTGAAGATATAAATATTTTTCACCTGGCAACACTGGTTCAGCTGAAAATCGACGCTGACAGTTGTTTTAAAACAAACTTCATAAAGCGACGCTA
The DNA here is from genome assembly GCA_963921935.1 of Galeruca laticollis. Lineage (NCBI taxonomy): Eukaryota > Metazoa > Arthropoda > Insecta > Coleoptera > Chrysomelidae > Galeruca > Galeruca laticollis. The sequence continues at coordinate 60,616,250 of OY998184.1, read as the reverse complement.
AACTGCACATTTAGTCATGTGACCACCAATTTGATCGTCAAAATCTGAGCTTTGAGTGACACGTGAAATTGTACCGTTACTGTTATATCGAGAAGCGCGAGGCTAGTTTATAAAAGAAGAAGACGACACTAGTGACACCTACAAATGTCTGTCTAGTGTCTAAATACAAAACTTAGGTTAGTTGTTAAGTTGGCTTGTGCACGTGTGTAATTTAAACAGCATTTACTCATTGTTACTAATTAATGGGAACGGAATAAAAATGGTAAGTTTTTAATACTTCAATAAACAAATTATTATAAAATAAGTTCTTCAAAAGTGTAATAACAACTTTGTTTTAGTCGAAATTATACGTTTTGTTTGAACACGCAGCTGGATATGGCGTGTTTAAGGTTCAAGAATTTGAAGAAATTGGGATGTTACTTCCACAGCTTGAAGCTGCAGTGTACGATTTAAGTCGTTTTAATAGTATCGTCAAGCTTGTTGGGTTCTGTCCATTTAAATCTGCTTTAACTGCATTAGAGAATGTAAATGCAATTTCTGAAGGTATTCTTCCAGAAGAATTACAACAATACTTAGATATTACAATACCCAAAGGCAGTAAAAAAGACAAACTAACTTTGGGTGTAAGTGACCCAAAACTTTCAGCTGCAATAACTGAAGCTTTGGGAATCAAATGCAGTCATATTGGTGTTGTTCCAGAAGTGATTAGAGGTAAAAATTGGTTTTTATAAATTCAAATCATTAAAAGTCTATATTATAATATTTTTGTAGGTATAAGAACACATTTTCATAATTTAGTTAAAGGGTTTACCTTGAAAAGTTCAGGAATTGCACAATTAGGTTTAGGCCATTCTTATTCACGTGCTAAGATAAAGTTTAATGTACATAGGGTGGATAATATGATTATTCAGTCGATAGCTTTGTTGGATCAACTAGATAAAGATGTCAACACCTTCTCTATGAGAATCCGGTAAGTTTTATAAATGATTTAAATTCATATTGATTGAAGATTAAATAACATTGTAATTTTAAAACAATATGGTATTGGTGGGGAAGTACATGATTGGTTAAAAGACTATCTAATAAACAGTAAGCAACAGGTACTTTTAAAGACCAAATATTTTTTGATGTGGTTAGTGATGTAGGAGCTCCGCGGGGAAGTGTTTTGGGCCCCCTGCTTTTTATTTTGTATATAAATGATATTGAACTTTTTATAGAATGTGAGTTCATTAACCTGTTTGCTGATGACACCTTAACTTCATGTAGTGATGTTAACAGTAAAAGCACTGTTGAAAAAATCAACTCCATGTTGTTATCAATAAACCAATATCTTAACAAATTATAACCAAAACCCATGCGATCATCTTCACAAATACTTATAGGTATGATTCTCATGATATTGAAAATATTCACCTGAATATTGATAATGAACGAATTCAAATTGTGTCAAATGTTGAATATTTGGGATTCGTTCTAGATAACGTTTGGAACTTCAATAGTCATTTTGATAATGCTTATAAAAATATTTTGAAAAAACTATTTTTTCTCTCGTTTTTCTCAACACTTATCAACTGAGACTCAAATCACTGTATATAATTCAATTATTTAGCCACATTTTGATTATTGCTCATCGATTGTAAATCTGTTTAATCTTAATAAGTTGAATATGCTCCAGAAGCTTAATCCTGGAATGAGAATAATACTGAAAACAAATCGCCTCGCCCCTATAAGATCAATGTTAATGACTCTTAATTAGCTTTCGGTCGAAAACTGATTATTTTATTTCACTATGATTTTTATACAGAATAATACACCAATGGCACCCGAGTACTTTCAGAGATATTTAACTTATAATAAGAATATTCATAATTATAACACACAATTTACTATATATTACATATGAAATTCAAAACCTACCATACTTTTTTGTATACAGGGTGTTCCATCTCAGACGAGCCACCCCGTATATTTCTTATACCATAGTGATTGGAAACATTTCCCGAAACACGTCGGATGATTTTCTTTGGGGGACATCTTTTGACGTATATTTGAGGCTTGGACAAGCAACACCCTAAGAGGGGGCGCTTCGACCCCTCAAATTTGAATAGAGAAGAGGGGTTTAGTGATACTTCATTTGTAAGGTCTTGGAAGCCTCTTTACAACAGTGTATGAAAAAAATCACATTCTTAAAAAAATTTAATTGTTTTATCATGCATCACATTCTTAAAAAAATTTAATTGTTTTATCATGCTTACAATCAAAAAAATCAAAACTGCGTTTTTAAATCAAACGTTCAAATTGTCCTCCATTGATTTCCATACAATAATACAATCTTGACTGAAAACCATCTCTAACATGGTCCAGCATAATTGGAGTTTTTTTACGACACTCATTTACAATTCATTGACGTAGTTCGTCCAAATTTTCAGGCTGAGTCACAAAAATCTTGGACTTAAGATGTCCCCACAAGAAGAAGTCCAGAGGGTTCAGGTCAGGAGATCGGGCAGACCACTCCACAGGGCCTCTTCTTCCTATCCAATGACCAGGATATTGTAAATTGAGGTATTGGCGAACTGGTGCGGCATAATGAGGAGGAGCTCCGACTTGATGGAAATGCAATTTTTGTTCAATTAGTAGAGGATTGTTTTCTAATTTTCCTGTTATTAACAGATCAATCAAATTTTCCAGCATTTCAAGATAAATTTCTCCATTTAAATTACCAGGAATAAACAGAGGTCCAATTAAGTGGTCTCCCATAATTCCTACCTAAACGTTTAGCTTTTCCGGATATTGAGTGTGAGCTTCTCGAAATACATGAGGCTTTGTATCGCTCCAAATTCTACAGTTATGCTGGTGAACCTCTCCATTAAGTGAAAAAAAGTGCATTTGTTAGAAAAACAAATGTACAAGAAATGTGCGTTATTGTTGATGCGCTCGGCCATAATTTCACAAAACTCTTGCCTTCGATCCAAATCGTCATCATTAAATTTAATTTTGTACGGATGGAACTTGTGTTTATGTAAAATTCTGAAAGATTGGCTAATACCGGAAACCGCAGAAAGTTGTCGGACAGATTGCGTGTTTGGCATAAGTTGGACATGGCCCAATACCACAACAGCTGCTCCTTCATCATTCACAATTCCAATAGGTGCCCTTTTTTTATCCATTACTGACCCCGTCTCAACAAATTTTGAAATTAATTCCATTACGTACTTATGGAAAACGCTACGTTTCGGTTAAATATCCTTGCAGCAGCTCGGGCACCATTTTGATTTTGGTAATACAGGCTAACCAGCCCAACACGTTCTTGCAATGTGTACACCATAATTATTTTTAAAATTGTAAACAAATCAGCAAAGTAGTAACTCAACAGATTGATTTTTAATACATGAAATGATCGAAGAAATGTGATAAACGCCTTTTAAGAACAAAAATTTAAGGCAAGATAAGAAAATGTTTTTTTTTATTTATTAGTTCGAGAGAATTTATTATTGTATGGAAGTCAATGGAGGACAATTTGGACATTTGATTTAAAAACGCAGTTTTGATTTTTTTGATTGTAAGCATGATAAAACATGTTCAAAAAAGTCAATTGTTGCATTTATAACTGAAAAAAGTTGTATTTGCGAAAAAATTGCGCAACCACCATTGAACTTAGTCCGTACCTGTGTTAACAAGTATAGTGTTGACTTGTTTATAACGCCAAAAAGTGTGCAATTATGGTGTTTATTAACAGTTAAAATTTAACTAATTTCCAATCAACCATTTAATAATTATAAATAAATAACCATTCCCCAACTTTAGAACCCTATCGTTCGTTAACAAAGGGCGTAAAGAAAAAATATATATGAAATACCATCATTATTTTTAGTCTCTTTGTCATCTTCTAAATTTTTGGGAGGAACTCCTTGTATAATATGATTACAATGCTTCAGTCTTGTTGGCCTTTAGTTGAAATATTTCTAAAGGATTCATTCCCTCCCAAAGTTTGTCTGCAACTGTAAAAACTTGCCCTTCACCATTTTTTTGTCTGAAATAGTTATTACAAGTATGTCGCCATGATCAACAATATGTTTGGTCGTTATTTTACGTAGTTCGTCTTTTCGACAAGCCCCAGCAATTAAACAGAGCTGTAATCATAGGTATAGCAATAAAGTAAACAAGCAGTCAAACTTGAAAAAGAAATAAAATACGAAATATTTACTACCCATTTGTAATATGTTATTCTTGGGTATAATGGTACATCTACTTTTAACACAAGTGCCACTCTTATGACATCTAGAATTGCATTGAAGATTTGCTTTATAACATTGGCATCTATTGCTTTTACACTGCATCTTAGACGGTCGGCAAATAAATTTAAAGTTTCTCTGGCTTTTATATAAGGATTGAAGAGAAACAGCTTCCCATAATGAGATAAATTTGTTTTTACATATTTGTCCCAATGTAACAAAGGGCGATGTACCTTTTTTTAGATCTGATCTGCTGAATCAAGATCTTCATAGAACAAATTATTTAATGTTTTGCGAATAATGCAATTTCCCCTTTTTCTGACATGATTTCGATTTATTACATCAAATTATTTCTGCAAACATGAAGGATCTAAATATAAATAAAAGAAAACACCTAATAAATACATCCTAGAAAGAATTCGCTGACTTTTCGCAAAACGCCCACTTCTAAAATAAGCCAGATTGTGTAGATATTATAAGGGTATTCGGCATTTTGTGAAAAGTGTAATAATATTTCTGGACACTATATGCCAGCGTTTCATGAAAAGATGGCTTTGATTATAAGACTATGACATATACCTACATATTTTTTTTACTACTAACGTAATTTCCCTACAGTTTTTTAAAAATTTAAAAATGTCAAGCAGAGTGGAGTGTGTTTATAATCAGTGCAGCCTTTTTATGTAAAAATTTGGCAAGTGTCATATTTTGAAATGATTAAAAAAAGTATACTATTGCATTTTTTGATATTTTAATTAAATGAATTCATTAGTATTTACTTAAATAAGCCTAACGAATTAATGGTCTTCCTAAACTATGGATTTTGGAAGTACCTTACATGAATATATTGAAAATTTGACACTTGCTATTAGGTGTTTTTTGCTTCTCATTATTTACCTAGGGTGAGAAATATTTATGAATGTGTATGATTTTTTTAGTGAATGGTACTCTTATCATTTCCCAGAATTGGTGAAAATAGTACCAGAAAACTATACATTTGCTAAATTAGCAAAATTCATCAAAAATAGGAAAGAACTATCAGAAGAATCATTAGAAGGTTTAGAGGAGCTTACAATGGATTCAGGCAAAGCTCAAGCCATTTTAGATGCATCAAGGTCTAGTATGGGAATGGACATAAGTGACATAGACTTGTTGAATATAGAAATGTTTGCTACTAGGGTAATTTCATTAGCAGATTACAGGAAACAATTAGCTGAATATTTACGAAGCAAAATGGCAGATGTAGCTCCAAATCTGGCAACTTTAATTGGGGATCAAGTTGGTGCTAGGTTGATTTCACATGCAGGATCTTTGACAAATCTTGCCAAATATCCTGCTTCTACAGTTCAAATTCTGGGTGCTGAAAAAGCTTTATTCAGAGCTTTAAAAACTAAAGGTAATACATATATTTTTCCTAGTCTAGTCTGCGGTGTATTGCTCTTCAAATTTGTTGATTCAACTACCTCTTTTTATATACTTTTTTTCTAAACATTTATGTTAATTGTAACATTTGTTGGGGACCTGAGTCGGCCTTGCCCACTTTTCCGTGTCCTGTTCTGTAGGCCGAAATCTGACCTTCAGGTTTCACAGACTCCTTTTGTGAGTAACCAGAAATAATTCTTAAATTACGTGGTATTTGGTCAATTTTACACCTATTTATTTTATTCTCTTGGTTTACAATGCTGGTGAAAAACACATTATTTACCACAATAACTTACTGAGTGACTAACTTTTTGCATTCAAAATTATTACGAGTTTCTAATTCACTTTTTTCGTTCTGTCAGTTTTGACAGTTCTCTCTCGACCTTTATCGCGGCACTCTCTTGAAAATCGATTTTCTCGCCTCGAGGCTAGTCGTTGCAGCACGACCGGTGTGAGCTGGACGGGCGCGGATTGGTAATCACCTTTGCCCAGTCAATTTGCAGCTTCAATGGTAAAAAAAATAAAACTAAAAAGATACCAAGTATCGTACAACATTGCCATGGGACATTTGTTAAAAATTCACTAGAAATGAGGCGGCAGCATTGATTCTTAATTTTCTAAATGTCAACAAGTTTGACATAAAAGAGTAATCTGTATAATAATTTTTATTGTAAAGAAATTAGTGCTATTCAACACTTCGATCTTGATTCCGATTTTGATTAGAATCGAAATCGAAAACGGATTGATGTTTGTTGAACGACCATAAACAATTGTCATTTTTAGTGACATAACCTCATCATTATTTTAGTTCATTTCACGTGTATTTCACCCTTTTCACAAGTTCATTTAGTTTAATCACGTTTAATTTTATACAAGCTGTTCTGTTAACTGAAAATGTAATATACAATTGCAAAATATCACTCACATTACATAACCCATAGACAAACGGTAGCTTATTTAAATTTTTCGACCAATCAGATGCTTCCGATTTACGATTGTTTTCAATAGCATCATAATTTTAGACCGATTATAATCAGAGTGATCGATTGATATCGAAAATGTATTGTTGAACATGTTGTTTTTTAAATGACAGGAAATGATTGTAATCGATTGACGCGTTGAATAGCACTATTGTCTTGCATATATATAACTATCAGATATATCGCACCCCCGCTCTAAAACTGTCATAATTCAAAAAATATAAAAGTAATTTTTATTACTAGTTTCAGAATTCATCATATTTTTATGTATGTAGTTAAATTATTTGCCCACAGATTGTGATAGTGACAGTATAATACTTTATTTTCTTTTGACACGAATATCAAATCACTTCACTTCAGTTGATATCACAAAGTAGACATCTTCCTTTCAGCTGCTGCAAAGTTATGAGTCTACCTCCCCCTCACCGATGCTGCACATCCTCTCAACCACATGTAGTTATTGATTATTTTACATCACTTATTATTATTGAAAAATGTACTTTATTAAAATATTTTGATTCCCAAACAACAAAAAGAATACAATAAAATGTAAGTGCTGGTGTTCTGGCTATCTTCTTGTTATCTATGTATGCCATCTGTAGTTTTGAGGCTCCTTGCAGTAACAACATTATCCAAAAAATTTCGTTAGTACAACTAACTTTGTCCTCGGCATATAGTTTTTGCTCCTAGATTATTTCCCCTGAAAAGCAGCTGAAAACAGGGTCTCAATAATTAATGGGGGTTTTAGTTTTGGATAAGGCAACATGCCAGACGTTCATTTTAGTGTAATTTATATTTGGAGAAAATAGGGGTAGTTTAGTTTGGTTATATGTCGAAGTGAACTTACCTCTGTTTGTACAAACGTGAGTTGGAGATCGACAACCTTGTTATGTAATGAGAGATCCATGCAGAAGCTTACACTCACTATCTCGGATGTTTTCTCCGCGATTTGCGGCTATGAGAGCATTTCAAATGTGTTTTGGCAGACAATTATTGTAAAAACTTGTAGATACTTTAGCGATGGAGTCTTTGATAGTAGAAATTTCGGCTTTGTCATGTAGCCAAGAGTTTCTAGGACAGTTAGGATAGGTTGTGTTGTATTTTACTGCCATTCTCAGGCACTTGTTTTGTACCACCTGTGGGGAGTGAAGGTTGTGCTTTGTTCCTGTGTAATATACTGTTGCTGAATATGTTAAAGTTGGTCTAATAATTTGTCTGTATATAAGTAGTTTATGATGTTTTGCATATGAGTAGGTAAAGTGTACTCATTGCAATCTTGGTTTTATGTACTTAGCTACAAATGTGGGTGTTGACACTTGTATTACTTTGAATGGTATATCCTAGATACTTTAAAGTATTACTCGGTGAGATAACATGTCGTTCTACACAAAGCTGGGATTGCAACGAGCTATTTTTCCTGGAAATTCTCCTGAGTCTGTTGTGGAGGCATTTATGTTAAGTTTTAGACTTTTGAAGTAAGGTAATTTTTTTGTGTATTTGTATGTTATCATGTGCAGTGTCTGGATTCTTTGCAGTTGCTACAAAACAAGTATCATCTGCGTACATGGCAGTTAATATATTTGGAGAGGTTGGGAGGTCCTGAATGAATAAAGACTAGAGCAAAGGTGATAACACTGAACCCAGCGGGACTCCAACCTGGATAGGATAGAGTCCTGCGATATATTCATTTATTTTTATATAAAATTGTCTATTTGTGATATAGAAGTTAATTAGTCTAATTAATTTTTGAATTGCATAAGTTTGTATATTAGACTTTACAGCCATTCGGAGTCAAAGGCTTTTTGTATATCGATCGCGACCATTATGGCTTTGTTTTTGTCACGAAAGTTTTATCTTATGAAATTTAATAATCTGGTTCTTTGCGCAATTCTACTGTAGCCACTTCGGAAACCGTGGAGGTAATAAGTTATGCTTGTCTGTGTATTCTTTTAAGAATTATTTTGTCATTCACCTTTGTAATATTATTTAATAGTGAAATTGGTCAGTAACTATCTACATAACATGTCTGTTTCTTTGCTTTGATTAAGGGTATGGCAACCTTGAACACATTGGGGTAAAAGCCAGTTTTCCTTATAAAATTGATTATGTATGTCAATTGCAGAATTGCTTTTTTTGGTAGTTTTTTTAGTAGAATGTTGTGGATGCTGTCGTTTCCTGGGGCTGTTTTGTTTTCAAGTTGTTGTATAGATAGTGTTGTGTATTTCTGCGAATGATGGTAAATTGTCTGTGTTTAATCTAGTGAGTGTAGATGTTGATGAACTGTTTGGGATATGTATTGGTGGTAATATGTGTGTTGTGAATTGTTTATAAAGTTGTTTTGGAAGTACTCTACGAAATTTCAGTCATGTCAGTGATTGTGTGTCTGTTATTTTCTATTTTAGTTATGTCTTTGTGTTGACTTTTGAAAAATCTGGCAATTTTCCAGAGTGAATTGTCTTCTGGTTTTAATTTGCTTAGAAAGTTCGTCCAGTTATAAATTTTGTAATGTTTGATAAGTATGTTTATTGTGTTTTGGTAGTATTTAAGCAGGGAGTGATCTTCTTCACTTCTGAATTGTTGCCATTTTTTTTGTATCTTTTTTTTGTCATGTATAAGTGTAGTAATATAATTTGGAAGGGTGTTATGTAGGGGTAGTTTAGGTTTTAAGATCGTTGAGTGGTTTCTAGTAGCAATGATAGTATCTTGTAAGTTTCCGATTATTTTAATTAGTTCTGTGTTTTTCTGTAATGTTAGTGTTATTATTTATGTATTTTCTAAAATTTATCCAGCTGGTGGTGCTTTAATCGTATATGTGTTTTTTACATCACTTGTGAAAGTGAGGTTAAATTGATATTTTGATAATAGATTATGGATTTTCAGTTAATGAGAAATGAAAATGGTGGTCTCGTCTTGAACGAGGCAGGGGATTTTTTAGCAAAAGATATCAATCTGAGGTCAGTCATTCCTTTCAAAAAAAATAATTGATGTGATTATTTCAGTTCAAGTAATTTCATTTGTGAAAGTAAAATGTCTAATGTTAACTAAAAGTTATGAGTTCCTAATGTCAAACAGTGCCATGTCATCACTTGCGTGTGGTAGTAACAGTAGGTTTGTAAATACCTGCTGAATTATTTAATTTTGTTATTCAATTAGATAATTTAAAAATTTGTGTTATTGAAATAAACAAAATTTTGATAATTATTTTTTTATGCAGATATATAGTGTCACATCTGTACATCTTAACATCTACGATGAAATAAGCATTCACATCAACATAAATGTAAACTTTACTTATTAATTGAATTACAAAATTATTTTTAGTAGAACATGACACTAACGATTCTTATTGAGTTGACATTCAACGAAAAAATTCAAAAATTAACTTTTAAAAAATACTTGGTGGTCTGTCTCTCTGTCGCCAGTCAAGTCTTCTTCTTTTTCTTCTCTCACACTGTTTGCACAATCGAGAAGTGTTAAATGCGGCGTTGTCACTGTGAATAAAAAGTATTTAGATGTTCAAACAACATCCCCAAATTTCCAGTGTCTCTTCCCTCGAATTTTTTTCGTATTTTCAGGATATTAAAACTGTCATTTTGTAGCTACAGTAAGGTTCTAATATTTTGAAAACCGTTTTGTTATATTTTTAGGCTAAGACCCGAAAAGGGGAATAAATTTTAAACGCTTTTTTTCTCTATATTTTATATTTTTGAGTTGTGACGTTATTTGAGTGAAGATGCGATATGTACTTTTGATAGTAAGACATACTAGTAACAACTATCTATACTTTTTATGTTTTAAATACATTTCATGTTGTGTCAGCAATGAATAACTTTGTTTTTTATTTCAAGGTAATACACCTAAATATGGTCTAATATTCCACTCCACATTCATTGGGCGTGCAGGAACCAAGAACAAGGGACGTATTTCACGATATCTTGCAAATAAATGTTCTATCGCCTCAAGAATAGATTGTTTTGCAGAACAGCCTTCCCATATATTTGGAGACAAACTTCGTCAACAGGTTGAAGATCGTCTCAAGTTTTATGAAACTGGTGAAGTTCCTAAGAAAAATATTGAAGTGATGAAAGAAGCATTAGATGAGTATGAACAAATGGTACAAGAAACTAAAACTGCGGAGAAGAAGAAGAAGAAGAAAAAAAAGAGGAAAGGAGAAGTTTTGAATGAAACTGTTGGAGAAGAGGAAGTTGAAGAATTAAAAACGCCTAAAAAGAAGAAGAAAAAGACTTCAGAACTAAATGGTAGTGTGGAGGATGGAGAGCAAAGTCCAAAAAAGAAAAAGAAGAAAAATAAAGAAATTAATGAATAAAATGAACTCTACAGTTACAGTTAATTAGATTTTAATAATAAGGTTAGTTTCTCATTTACAGAGTAATGTTAGGTGATCATGAAAATGAATAAACAAAAATATTTAAGTTCACAAATTATATATAAATAAAATCTCCAAGATACATTTTAAAATATTCTTGGGCATAAATATGTGCAGGAGGTTTGTTCTTAATTATTATAAGAAAAAATGTCATTCACATTCGTAAGCATGCATTTCTGCACATTACATTTAACAGTGATTTCAACATTAAATTGAGTGCGGCCAAGGAGAAAAGTAAGAGTTTTTTTCATTAAACTTTTCTTACTATTTTTGTCCTGTTTATGTACATTATCACCTAAAGGCAAATCACTTTATATATTTTTTGTGAATTTTTAGAAGGGAGAGGGGGTAGAGGCGTCAAGATCAGGCTAGATACATATTTGACTAATGGAGAGAATTTTATACTATAAAATGAATAAAATCAACTTTTATTAAACATTGTACTTAATTTATTTTTGTTCCCAACTTTATTTTCTACAACAATAAATGAATTGTGTGGTCGTGTAATAAGGCTTCTAGAAAGCAGTTCAACTGATTCCTATATTTACATTAGTTATATTTTAAATATAACCAGAACCAACGTGTATTACGACTGAAGGAAATTCACTGAAATCTGTACAGAGTTAACTGGGTAGTGGCGTTTCAGGCGTCTATGTTGCACTAATTGTGTTAGGTCAGTAACGATAGGATTTGGATGGACTTCTAGTCTCCCACAAGCTGGGATATACCCAGATCACTTGATTTGATGAATGTTGACAACGCAATATTGATTAGACCTTCCTTCGCTAGATAAAACTCATCCCGGGAATACGGAACTTTTAAAATTGTATGATTTTTCGGATTGATATTGAACAATAGGGTGGAGTAAAAAATGATTTTTTTTTCTAATAGCCCGCAAAAGTTGTGTTGGTTATTTTGTAATAATTTGCTGTTTTAATTTTTGATATCCAAAGTTTTATTCTGCGTCCCCAGAGCCTTTAATTTATTCAAATATAGCCAAAACTGTTGAGTTTGTCGTTCACTGCACCTAAGTAGATGTGTGTTTGTTTTTCTTCAATAAGGTTGTGGAAAGAAGGATCGGTCGTAATTTTAAATAACGTTTAATAAAACACTTAAGTACGACAATTTTATACACGTAAATCACTTTACATCAAAATAGTAACAAGATACAGCAACAAGAATGTCCACAGCGAGTTGATAGTGGGCTACAGTTTTCTTAAAGATACTAAATTCTTGTATGGTAGATATGTATACTCTTCCGCTAATTCTCGAACTAAGTCACAGAAATTTGAACGTTTTTATATTGCGTCGTAACGCGAGAGATATTTTAACAGTTCAGGTTGATCTAGATATAGTTTACGCACACTGTATGTATCGAACGCGAAGAATTGTCACACTTTTTTATGTCGACCGATCCAGAGTGGATTAAGTTCTGTTCTGCCTGATGTTGAGAAACTGACTGTAAATTGGTTAATTTCTGTAGATATTTGCAAGTTTTTTGGGGGTAGAACTTTCTCTTTCAGACTATAATCCTGTCAGTTGAATGGTGATATTTTTTGACATAAAGTTAATTACCCACTTTACCGTGAAGCGATAAATAGTGTCCTGTTAGTTAATTTATGTCAATTCATAAAACATTAATTTCGAATACTTGATTCCCTATTCATTTGTGAAAGGGTTTGAAATATTGTTCACAGTGCTAATTGAAAGATCGTAGATCACTCAAAGTAGTAACATTTTAATATTCTTGGGAAAGTTCCATAATCTCTATTTTATAAAAAGATCATAAGGTTCATTTGAGTCATGTAAAATTCAATTCTTTGGTCTTTTAAACTTAAAGCTAAACGTTCTTTTATTAATGGGCGATTACGACAATTAAAGTGAAAAATAAAGGTTTAACGTTACAATAGACATTCAAACTTGTCCGAGAATTCACAGTAATGTGAAATTTCTTACGATTTATTTGTCATCATGATATATATATATACATCATCTAATCTCACAACAGGACTAATACCTCCCAATAGTACATTAGAACATTGGTTAATATTACGCTTGTGAAATATTTTGAAACTTCTAACTTATTTTGTCTTCGACAATTCTGAAATTTATCATAAACATTGTATTCCCATAATATTAGTGAAAGTAAATAAATCGCTATATTTTTGCCTCGATCCACCCCACCAAAATATTGTCGCTACGTCCCGCGCGCGCATTTGCTTTCCTGAAATCAGTCACGTCATGAGATCACTGGGATTTTAGTCTATTTGAAGCAGTTGGCCCGTGCGCTTCGCTTGGCTAATAACTCGTGTGTCGCTTGTGTTTTTGGTTGAATACAGTTTTAAAATGTCAAAACCAGGATCGTCGGGTTTAAAAACAAGATGTGTCGTGAACTGCCCTTTTTTGGGACCACTAATGGAAATGTCTGAAAATATTTTGCCAACTCACGAGCAAGTTATAAAATTTTGTGCGTGGATTAGATTTAATAAAAAAAAATTCCAAAAAAGAGCCCGCATTTTCAGAGATTTCCGAAGAAGTAGCAGTAAAATTGGAAAAAATTTGGGACAAGGCATCTATTCCTATAGTTTCCCACACCAGAATACTACGATTCATGAAACTTATTAAACCATTCAAGAGTAGACAAAATAGTGAAACATCAAATCAAAGATTGAGTTATTTAAAGAGGAAATTAGAACCACCCTTTTTGATATTGCTTCATGCAAAACATTTTCCACTTGCACTTGTGATAAATCTAAAAGGCTGCCCCTGGACGAGCTAGAATTTTTGTTAGATCAAAGAGGAGCGAGAAAAATGGTTATAAGCAGTATCGATGTAAAGAAAACTAATTGTAATATATACTTCTTGCAGAGTTCCTATGGGACATTAGTGCATAAGATATGGCTAATAGATCTGCAGTGAAAATAGAGCAATGAGGGTTTAATTTATATTGTAATACTGTTTTCTCGTTAAATATGTATACAACGCATCCCACACCTAAAGAAGATTTGGACTTTTCTGTGAATCTTTTGCATAGCTAAGCTTTCCTAAAGGTACAATTCCACGTGATGCTCGAAGCTCAAACCGGTGGTTACAAGACTAAATGTGCAGTTTTAGCGTCGCTTTAGGAAGTTTGTTTTAAACCTACTTTCAGCCTCGATTTTCAGCTTGAACCAGTGTTGCCAGGCGAAAAATATTTATATCCTCAACCATCCTGAAACTGAAACCGTGCCAACTGTGGTTTAAAAATCCCAACATATTAAATTAAATGTGATACAACTTGTAGAAATAAACTTTTTATTATAAAATGCATAAAATTATGTGAAATCAAAATACAATTTTTTTCAATGCACTTCAAAATAAAAACTCGGTACCTTACTTAATGAAAAGTCAGCAGATTTACTAGGTTCTCACTTTCCACCAATAAATTCAGTTACAATCTAGTAAATTTGCTTACTTTTCGCAATTTTATTGTTTGGAAAGGTACAAAATTGACTACCTAAATGAAATTATAAATTAAAATGCCATTCGTTGTACATATATGTTATAAAGCCCGACTCAGACTAGATATTAGAAGATTAAGATTGTGCATTCAATATTGTGATTTGATCAATCAGTACAAGAAATCTTATAATTTTTGTACTGGATTGGTCAAATTACAATTACAAGAGACATAACTGCGTAGGCGCAAGCGTTCCAACTGTTCCCCTCTTTTTAAAATCCCTAATAATTTTGTCACTACGTTAAAAAATCCCCAATTTGAGGGAAATCGCCAACTTTCGCAACACGGCTTGAACTGTGTTATTCCATAGACAAATCGAAAAGTATTACTTTCTCGATGGATTATTAATGTGTTAACAAAGAGTATCTGAGTTTATAAATATTGAGTAAATTGAATGATGAATCGGAATCTATAATTTCCCTTGTGCTAAATAATGTATATATATACATATATATATATATATATATATATATATATATATATATATATATATATATATATATATATATATATATATATATATATATATCATCAGACAGTTGATGTCCAGGAGCATACCTAAAGAGTGGAACAGCGCCCTTATAGTGTTGATCCACAAAGAAGACATTAAGAACTACAGACCAATAAGTCTACTACCAGTGACGTACAATGTATTCACAAAGATCATTCACAACAGAATACAAAATACACTAGACTCGGCCCAACCACGAGAACAGGCTGGATTCCGCAAAGGCTTCAGTACAATAGATCACATCCATACCCTCAAAGAGGTTATCAGTCGAACCAAAGAATACAACCAACCACTAGCACTAGCCTTCATCGACTTTGAGAAAGCATTCGACTCTATATATCCCAGAGCAGTAATAAATGCCCTAACAGAACAAGGGGTCGACAAGCCATATATTGAGACCCTAGCAAATATATATAGGGAAGCCAAAGCGAGAGTTAGGATATATGAGGGCACACCAGAATTCCCCACCAGCAGAGGAGTTAGACAAGGAGACGCAATATCACCAAAGTTATTTACAGCAACACTAGAGAGCATCTTCAGAAAACTGGGCTGGAACAACACAGGTCTGAATATAGATGGAGAATACTTGAACCATCTAAGATTCGCTGATGACATCATCCTGATAGCGAGTAACCCTGGCGAAATGCAACAACAAATAAATGAATTGAATGCAGCAAGCAACGAAGTAGGCCTTAAAATAAATCTGAGTAAGACCAAGATAATGTATAACGAACTGATAAACGCACAAGAAATAACAATTAATGACACTGCCCTGGAAATAGTAGAGGAATACATATACCTGGGTCAACTAATACACATATCAGGCTCTCTACTTCCAGAAATAAACAGAAGAATCAAATTAGCATGGAGAACATTTGGACAGAACTCTATCATCTTCAAGTCTAGAATGTCACTCCGTTTGAAAAAGAAAGCGTTTGATCAGTGCGTACTACCAGTATTAACATACGGCTGTGAAACCTGGACCCTGAAAACTGATATTAGAAAACTCCAGGTAACGCAGAGGTCTATGGAACGATGCATGCTTGGAATAACAAGAAGAGATAGAAAAAGGCTTGATTGGATCAGACAAAAGACCCAAGTGATAGATGTCATAAATAGAATCATATCCCTAAAGTGGCAATGGGCGGGGCATCTCTGCTAGAAGGACAGACGATAGATGGACCACAAAGATAACGCAATGGTATCCCCGAGGCGTGAAAAGACCAAGAAGACGCCCCAACTTAAGATGGGACTACGACATAAAGAAACTCGCAGGATCAACTTGGGGCCGCATAGCTAGCAATAGACAACAATGGGCCCACATGGAAGTGGAATATATAAATATGTAAAGGGAGGCTACACCATAACAAAATGGTTGAATAAGCTGCATATGATGATGATATATATATATATATATATATATATATATATATATATATATATATATACATTTTACTATCATTTCTGCATCCTTTCAAAACTCATACATTTTAGCGTCCACGAGAAAGAAGCCAAATAGAGAACTGGAAGTACGAATATATTGTTGCTCACGTCACCCCCATCCCGGCAATGGTCTCAATTTCCAATTATCTTTTAAATAACTATATACGTTATTTTTACATTTTACTATCATTTTTACGACCTTTTAAATGTGAGTTATTGTTGCGTCCCTTGTATAGTTTACTTTCAAACTGCTGTTAATTTTTCTATCAATGTGACGTCCTGCAGTGTTGCCATATTTACTGTATAACTGACAAAGACAGAATAACGGTGAACCTTGTCGAAAAAGTGAGATGTAAATAACATCATACTTTCTACAGATAATGATTCTTTTTTGGATACCTAATTTTACTGCGGAATAATTCTAAAATGCTTTTAGATATTTTTTAAGTTATATTCTCAGGTATCTCGTTCCAAAAATTTCTATTACTTCATTAATATATTTAAGTTTTATTCACTGGCTATTTTAATATGTTATGCATTTTTTGTTTTACTTTTTTATTGACTTAAAAAGTTAGCTATTACAAGAAATTTCACTTGAAATCGCGAAGTATGTCTATATGTATGATATTATGTTCTTTTCAGAAAATGATGTAGCTTTCGAATCGCTCATGAAAACAGTGAGTGCTTTTATTAAGCGTTACTCATAGCATAATGTCGTGTCGAATGATAATTTTTTCTGAGGTATCTTTTTCTTTATGAGGAGGAGTTTATAATAGTAAATAAATCCCATCTTCAACGTCGATTTATTAGTTATTATTAAACATCTTCTTGGTTGTGCTGAAAAACCATATAGCGTTCTTACAAGGAAGATGCAGAACGTGTTATAAAAGTCGAATACGATATGTGTAACGGTTTCGTCGAAATCATTCAGCCGGAAGAACAAGATCATTTCCGAAGTATATGTAATTAGATTTTTCGTAGGTTGATTATTAAAAGGATACTTACACACGGGATACCTTTAAAATAGTTTAATAACTATTTTATGACGGCTTATTGCCTGGCAACAATCTTGTGTTATAGCTTGTAGAAAAACATTTAGGAGTCTGACACAATTCGTACCCAAAATATAATATTTTTAAATTTTACATTTTTTGGTGTACACGTTTTGCACTTAAATCTTTAATTTTAACCATGTTTTATTTCGAAAAATATCTGGATACCTTTGCAACAAATCTCCACATTCCACTCTTTTAGGGGGCATGCACTTTCTAATGTAAGTAACAAAAATTTTTTTGACGAGACCTTTTTGTTCTGCAGTCCAAGGAATTTTTTGTCTCTTCTTTTTCGCGGAGAAAATATTGGGAGACATTTTTGTTTCATAGAATGAATTATCTATAGCTGGGGCAGATGTAAAAATGGCAGGAGCAACGAGGTTGTATGAATAATTTATATTGTCATCTGAATCAATGGGTTAGAATAAGAATCTTCAAGTAAATCCTCTTCCAAACTAATTTCAATATCATCCAGAACTTGTACCTTAAAATTACCAGCCTATCCGCTTTCCATTAAAAGAAGCAGCTTAGAAATTTTAGCCGTTTGAAACACATCATCGGACAACCTATACGAATTTTTATGGACATTTACAGTATGCCCCATAAATGATGCCAACTGTTCAATATCCCCGTCATTCATACTAAAAATTTGAGTTAAAGTTGCCAGATGTTTTCTAAGGCGGATTGAAGTAAGAGCATCAGGATTTTTTGCCCCACACGCTTTGGCATATTGATGCATTACTTTGTAACCGCAAGTTGCCGATTTTTTTTCTTTATGCTTTTCAAAAATAGTTTAATATACTTCTTTTCAAAAACAAGTGAATAATATGAATTTTGTATCATTGCGGTATAAACAATTAAACCACGGCGGGCAACCTGTGACAAGTAGGCTTTAAGAATAAAATTTAAAATATGCTTTAACAACATGGTTATATAATATATATAAAAGATTCATTATTCTGTTTAAATATTTCAGAAATGTTTATTTAAGGATGGAAGCACTTATGGTGAGAAATTATTAGGTATAATAATATAAATTTTACTGTATTTTTCTACAAATTATCATTATTAATAAAGTTTGCTGTCTTGTGCACAATTATTAAAACAAAAGCTAGTAGTAAACATAATAGTAGAACTATCTAGCATAACGTGTTTGCAGAAAATTTTATTATTAATAGGATCACATATAATAGTAGATTATGCAATGAGGGAGAAAGATGTATTTTCTAACCAGGGGGGCATTGAGGGTAAACAGCATTCTCCCTGAGTTGCATATATACTACTCTTTTCACGACTCATACAAGATATAGTGAAAGAAACGTTTCCAAAAATCCAATTTTATTGACATTTACTAATTTTAATAATACCTACTGGTAGTCTTTGGCAATAAATTAGGAAACAAATTTTGATCATCGTGAAAATGCATAAATGAACGAGCTTTATTGAGTTGTTATGTGTTAAAATATGGATGTTGAAGAATTACAATTGCTTGATTATTAGAGTAGAAAATGCTGCGGTGGTCGATTTACTACAAGAAAATTAGAAAAAGTTCTAAGAAACAGCTTGATGCATAATAAACATTTTTGGAATAATATTTACCTAGACATTAATATGCCACTTCTGTCACGATTTTGATATAAGAGAAGTTGATTTCTACTCTCGGTCTTAAAAAAAATTCATTATTTTACAAATGCGAAGATTTGAAAGTTTTATGAAGTGGGATATGATGTACGCATTCGTCGACTGAAGCCGACAAAATTTAGAAGCTGCATCTGAATTATATTTGCAAAGGTTTTCAACCTAATCCAACTATTTTCACAAGATTCGGAAACATTTAAAAACGTTTGAATATTTATTGCAAAATAAAGTTATATTGAGTGTTATGTGTTTTAACAAAATGGTAAATTCATATATTTGATACTGTAGCCGCCAGCCTCCTGTGTATATATTCAAAATAAAATAAAATATTGTTTCTACTTCCGCTAGTAAAACCGCACTTTGAACACGGGTTTGACATGCACAAAACGACTCTTTAAACACTGGTGTTTAAAATGCGTAAAGTCACATCTCGTTTTTCTTTTGTTTTTTTAAACGTCAAATTAATTTATCTTTTGTATGTTAAATTTCATATTATGTGATAATTTTGTTATTCTGCGTCATTTGATTTGTCAGTCAGCTGTCAGCCATCGTCCGTCATGTTATGAATATAATTAAAATATAATATAATTTTTTCATTTCTGCGGGCGAAGAAAAAGTATAGTAAGCACCTCGTGTTAAAAACGTCTTTAGTCACTCGTTTCACAAAGAACTCGTTCCGCTTCGCTCCACTCGTGCCTAGTAAAACTCGTGACTAAAGTAACCTTTTTGACACTTTGTACTTAATATACTATAAAACTCAGTACCAATTTCCACTGCGCGGCCGAGAAACGATTGTGAATGGTGGAGTGAAGGTCGTGCTGGCAAAAAAAGTGTAGCTGGAGATGTCAGCTTTTTACGAGAGAACATATGTGTTCGTCCGATGTCCGATTATCGCAGTCCATACGAACTGAATCATTTTCAGATACTATTAAACTATTTCAAAGCCCACAGAGTAAAAGTTTTCCGCCTTTGTTTATTTATTTATTCCATATAATTATACAAAATGCCTTTTATTCATTTGTTTTCGAAAATAAATAACTATATATTCTTGAAAAGCTTAAGCAACTTAATAGAATTAAAGCCCACTATATATAAGTTAAGTTTATTGCGTATCCACCGTTGAATTTGTCTCAAAAAAAACTGGCCTGAGATTATAGTATCCATCGAAAATGGGCCAACCTGTACAAATAATAGGACGCGACCCAAAACTTACTTACAAATTTTTCCTTTTTTCCTACTGCACGGTTAAGACGTTCATTAATGTTTATTTGACACTAAACTAACCATGCTATTATAGAAGTATTGGTAATTTGCGGTTTAGTTTTTCGTGCATACGCTTCCCGCCTTTTATATAACACATCAGCTAACTAACCATAAATCGTAAATAAAGTTCATACATATACTTACCAGTCTTACGGGTTCAGGCTGATATTCAAACTTTTTACAAATCAACACTACTAATACGGACGTAACGTTCACCAAAGTTGTAACTATACTATACTCCCGCAAACTAAAGAAATGCCTTTAGTTTAAAATGTATTGTTATCAATACCAGACACTACGTTGCCAAATCTACTGGACGTCGGAATGTTACGAAATTGTAATTTTATGTATATTAAAGTATATTCTGGTGCGCCACCAGCAGAAATTCGTTGAACTAAAACTATACCTTTTTCGTACATTTCCTATCAACTTTGCGTCCATTTGACCTTGGTTAATACTTAAATATAGAAGTATCTGCAAAAGATGGCAGTTTGACACCCGTGGCTAACCATAATACTTTAGGTGGTCTATCTTTTCCATATGTTCTATGGCACAAATATTCATCAGAAATTGCCAAAAACGAAAGATGTAGTCTTGCGTCCGATATACGGACGTAAGTTTACAGAGGATGCAGGATTAAATGCAAAAGTCATTCTATCGGATGCAGAAATGATAGTAAGATGTATATATATATATATATATATATATATATATATATATATACATCTTACTATCATTTCTGCATCCTTTCAAAACTCATACATTTTAGCGTCCACGAGAAAGAAGCCAAATAGAGAACTGGAAGTACGAATATATTGTTGCTCACTTCACCCCGATCCCGGCAATAGTCTCAATTTTCAATTATCTTTTAAATAACCATATACGTTATTTTTATATTTTACTATCATTTTTACGACCTTTTAAACGTAAGTTAATGTTGCGTCCCTTGTATAGTTTACTTTCAAACTGCTGTTAATTTTTCTATCAATGTGACGTCCTGCAGTGTTGCCATATTTACTGCATAACTGACAAAGACAGAATAACGGTGAACCTTATCGAAAAAGTGAGATGTAGATAACATCATACTTTCTACAGATAATGATTCTTTTTTGGATACCTACTTTTACTGCGGAATAATTCTAAAATGCTTTTAGATATTTTTTAAGTTACTGTCTCAGGTATCTCGTTCCAAAAAGTTCTATTCATTAATATATTTATTTAAGTTTTATATACTGGCTATTTTATTATGTTATGCATTTTTTTTTATTTTACTTTCTATTCACTTAAAAAGTTAGCTATTACAAGAAATTTCACTTGAAAACGCGAAGTATGTCTATAGGTATGATATTATGTTCTTTTCAGGAAATGCTGTAGATTTCGAATCGCTCATGAAAACAGTGCTTTTATTAACCGTTACTCATAGCATAATGTCGGGTCTAATGATAATTTTTTCTGAGTTATCTTTTTCTTTATGGGGAAGAGTTTATAATAGTAGATAAATCCCATCTTCAACGTCGATTTATTAGTTATTATTAAACCTCTTCTTGGTTGTGCTGAAAAACCATATAGCGTTCTTACAAGGAAGATGCAGAACGTGTATATAAAAGTCGGATACGATATATGTAACGGTTTCGTCGAAATCATTCAGCCGGAAGAACAAGATCATTTACGAAATATATGTAATTAGATTTTTCGTAGGCTGATTATTAAGGGTACTTAAACACGGGATACCTTTAAAATAGTTTGATAACTATTTTATGGCGTCTTATTGCCTGGCAACAATCTTGTGTTATAGCTTGTATAAAAAGATTTAAGAGTCTGACAAAAAAAATCGATTAACCGAAAGTCGCGGGTTTTTACAATCAATTAATATAATTGAAAATTCGAGTAGTTGATTAGTCGACTAAAAGAATAGTCCAATAAACGGTTATTGGATTGATAGAATAGTCGATTAATTAATTTGTCGCCTAATCGATTTGTTGACTGTTTTAATATCTCCTCACCAACACAGCAACTTTGAATAAATTGCTGCTCTTGTATGATCTTATATCTGCTTTACCCAAGCGCGTGCCTCTTAGTTGTAAAGGGCTTCTCTAATGTTACAAATGGAAGTTTGACTATTCGAGTAATCGACTAGTTAGTCTACTACTCGATTTATTGATTGATCGGTTAATGGAATAATAGTGAGAGCAAATAAGAAAGGGTTGTCTTTAGGAACAACGTGCGTTCAGGCTGTGTTTAATATTTTTATATGATCTTGTACCTCCGAACTAAACAAAACAGGAACACAACGGCCATGTTTACCTCTTGTAACGACTCTTTTAAATTTCTTCATCAAAATTCTTTCTGTAGGGGAAATTACATCAACAAATTACTGGTAAGTAGCTTGTTCGCTGTTTGTATTTTCGTATGTGTAAAGATACCATCGCTGCAGTTCTCCTGGACGTTTTCTATTCAATAAGATAACGCGACAAAAAATTGTTTCTAGCAATGTTAAATATGCAGCTTTGTTTGTATTATCTGCGGAAAGAATTGACGCTGATACCGAAGCCTTTTGAGACAGATACTCTTAATATTCTTAAGTCACTCGCTAAGGGTATTATAGTCACCTTATTCCACTTTTGTAAATTAAGATTACTTGCAGCATGGCTAGAAATTTGAAATTTCCAATTTGCGGTAAAAAGATGAATCATAGTTTTTAAATTGGCTTCTGCCTCAGCCGAAGAAACCTTGGCATAATGGCTTCTTTAAAGCAAAATTAATTGCTATGTCACAACACTGCTTTAGAGTAGTGGCAATATTCATTGCAAACGTAGGGGACTCAAAGACATCTTTGT
The DNA here is from genome assembly GCA_963921935.1 of Galeruca laticollis. Lineage (NCBI taxonomy): Eukaryota > Metazoa > Arthropoda > Insecta > Coleoptera > Chrysomelidae > Galeruca > Galeruca laticollis. The sequence continues at coordinate 60,592,986 of OY998184.1, read as the reverse complement.
CCTTATTGTACTTTGCAATATTTTTAGTTGCCTCCACGAACAAATCAAAATGCTGTGGCTGTAGAGCATCAAACATAGAGCGAATAGATGGTTCTAGTTGCATGACTTCCAATAACATTTTTGAAGTTCTCGTATTTTTCGTTGCTCAATTATTGAATTATCAAATGCTGCGGTGGTCGATTTACTACAATAAAATTAGAGAAAGTTCTAAGAAACAGCTTGATGCATAATAAACATTTTTGGTACATTATTTACCTAGAGATTAATTTGCCACTTCTGTCACGATTTTGACATCAGAGAAGTTGATTTCTACTCTCGGTCTTAAAAAAAAATCATCATTTTACAAATGCCAAGATTTGAATGTTTTATGAAGTGGGATATGATGTACGCATTCATCGACTGAAGCCGACAAAATTTAGAAGCTGCATCTGAATTATATTTGCAAAGGTACTCCCATCGTTTTCAACCTAATCCAACTATTTTCACAAGATTCGGAAACATTTAAAAACGTTTGGATATTTATTGTAAAATAATATTAATATTAAAATTAAAAAATAAAGTTATATTGAGTGTTATGTGTTTTAACAAAATGGTAAATTCGTATATTTGATACTGTAGTCGCCAGCCTCCTGTGTATATATGCAAAATAAAATAAAATATTTAAAACCCAGTAGCAATTTCCGCTGCACGGCCGAGAAACTATTGTGAATGTTCGAGTGAAGGTCGTGTCGGCGAAAAAAAGTATAGCTAGAGATGTGAGCTTTTTACAAGAGATCATATGTGTTCGGCCGATGTCCGATTATCGCAGTCCATACGAAACGAATTATTTACAGATACTATTAAACTACTTCAAAGCCTATTTGTCAAATGTTTTCCGCCTATGTTTATTTATTTATTCCATAATTATACAGAATGCCTTTTATTAATTTGTTTTCGAAAAGAAATAACTATATATTCTTGAAAAGCTTAAAAAATCAGCAACTTAATAGAATTAAAGCCAACTATATATTCTATTTAAAAAATACAAGTTAAGTTTATTGTGTTTCCAACGTTGAATTTGTCTCAAAAAAAATTGGCCTGAGAGTATAGTATCAGTTTCTCTCTAATACCGCTGGTTTCTAAGAGGCACTAAAAACCCACGAAAATGGGCCAACCTGTACAAATAATAGGACGCGACCAAAAACAAAGTTTTCTATTTTTTTTCATATTGCACGGTTAAGACGTTCATTAATGTTTATTTGACACTAAACTACCCATGCTATTATAGAAGTATTGGTAATTTGCGATTTAGTTTTTCGTACATACGCTTCCCGCCTTTTATATAACACATCGGCTAACTAACCATAAATCGTAAATAAAGTTCAGACTGATATTCAAACTTTTTACAAATCACTTCTACTAATACGGACGTAACGTTCGCCAAAGTTGTAACTATACTATACTCCCGCAAACTAAAGAAATTACTTTAGTTTAAAATGTATTGTTATCAATACCAGACACTACGTTGCCAAATCTACTGGACGTTAGAATGTTACGAAATTGTAATTTTATGTATATTAAAGTATATTCTGGTGCGCCACCAGCAGAAATTCGTTGAACTAAAACTATACCTTTTTCGTACATTTCCTATCAACTTTGCGTCCATTTGACCTTGGTTAAAACTTAAATATAGAAGTATCTGCATAAGATGGCAGTTTGACACCCGTGGCTAACCAGAGTACTTTAGGTGGTCTATCTTTTCCATATGTTTTATGGGACAAATATTCATCAGAAATTGCCAAAAACGAAAGATGTAGTCTTGCGTCCGATATACGGACGTAAGTTTACAGAGGATGCAGGATTAAATGCAAAAGTCATTCTATCGGATGCAGAAATGATAGTAAGATGTATATATATATATATATATATATATATATATATATATATATATATATATATATATATATACATCTTACTATCATTTCTGCATCCTTTCAAAACTCATACATTTTAGCGTCCACGAGAAAGAAGCCAAATAGAGAACTGGAAGTACGAATATATTGTTGCTCACGTCACCCCGATCCCGGCAATGGTCTCAATTTTCAATTATCTTTTAAATAACTATATACATTATTTTTACATTTTACTATCATTTTTACGACCTTTTAAATGTGAGTTAATGTTGCGTCCCTTGTATAGTTTACTTTCAAACTGCTGTTAATTTTTCTATCAATGTGACGTCCTGCAGTGTTGCCATATTTACTGTATAACTGACAAGGACAGAATAACGGTGAACCTTGTCGAAAAAGTGAGATGTAAATAACATCATACTTTCTACAGATAATGATTCTTTTTTGGATACCTACTTTTACTGCGGAATAATTCTAAAATGCTTTTAGATATTTTTTAAGTTACTTTCTCAGGTATCTCGTTCCAAAAATTTCTATTACTTCATTAATATATTTAAGTTTTATTCACTGGCTATTTTAATATGTTATGCATTTTTTGTTTTACTTTTTTATTGACTTAAAAAGTTAGCTATTACAAGAAATTTCACTTGAAAACGCGAAGTATGTCTATATGTATGATATTATGTTCTTTTCAGGAGATGATGTAGCTTTCGAATCGCTCATGAAAACAGTGAGTGCTTTTATTAATCGTTACTCATAGCATAATGTCGTGTCTAATGATAATTTTTTCTGAGGTATCTTTTTCTTTATGGGGAGGCGTTTATAATAGTAAATAAATCCCATCTTCAACGTCGATTTATTAGTTATTATTAAACATCTTTTTGGTTGTGCTGAAAATCCATATAGCGTTCTTACAAGGAAGATGCAGAACGTGTTATAAAAGTCGAATACGATATGTGTAACGGTTTCGTCGAAATCATTCAGCCGGAAGAACAAGATCATTTCCGAAGCATATGTAATTAGATTTTTCGTAGGCTGATTATTAAAAGGATACTTAAACACGGGATACCTTTAAAATAGTTTAATAACTATTTTATGACGGCTTATTGCCTGGCAACAATCTTGTGTTATAGCTTGTAGAAAAACATTTAAGAGTCTGACACAATTCGTACCCAAAATATAATATTTTTAAATTTTACATTTTTTGGTGTACACCTTTTGCACTTACATCTTTAATTTTAACCATGTTTTATTTCGAAAAATATCTGGATACCTTTGCAACAAATCTTCACATTCTACTCTTTTAGGGGGCATGCACTTTCTAATGTAAGGAGCAAAAAATTTTTTGAAGAGACCTTTTTGTTCTGCAGTCCAAGGAATTTTTTGTCTCTTCTTTTTCGCGGAGAAAATATTGGGAGACATTTTTGTTTCATAGAATGAATTATCTATAGCTGGGGCAGATACAAAAATGGCAGGAGCAACGAGGTTGTATGAATAATTTATATTGTCATCTGAATCAATGGGTTCAGAGTCTACTCTTTCAGAATTAGAATCTTCAAGTAAATCCTCTTCCAAATTAATTTCAATATCATCCAGAACTTGTCTCTTAAAATTACCAGCTTGTCAGCTTTGTATTAAAAGAAGCAGCTTAGAAATTTTAGCCGTTTGAAACACATCATCGGACAACCTGTACGAATTTTTGTGGACATTTACAGTATGCCCCATAAATGATACCAACTGTTCAATATCCCCGTCATTCATACTCAAAATTTGAGTTAAAGTTGCCAGATGTTTTCTAATGCGGGTTGAAGTAAGAGCATCAGGATTTTTTGCCCCACACGCTTTGACATATTGATGCATTACTTTGTAACCGCAAATTGCCGATTTTTTTTCTTTATGTGGAAGAGCAAATAAGAAAGGGTTGTCTTTAGGAACAACATTTACGATTTATGGTTAGTTAGCTGATGTGTTATATAAAAGGCGGGAAGCGTTTGTACGAAATTTTTAAATTCATTAAATTGCTTATTTTTTATGCTTTTCAAAAATAGTTTAATATACTTCTTTTCAAAAACAAGTGAATAATAGGAATTTTGTATCATTACAGTATAAACAATTAAACCACGGCGGGTAACATGTGACAAGTAGGCTTTAAGAATAAAATTTAAAGTATGCTTTAACAACATGGTTATATAATATATATAAAAGATTTATTATTCTGTTTAAATATTTCAGAAATATTTATTTAAGGATGGAAGCACTTATGGTGAGAAATTATTAGGTATAATAATATAAGTTTTACTGTATTTTTCTACAAATTATCATTATTAATAAAGTTTGCTATCTTGTGCACAATTATTAAAACAAAAGCTAGTAGTAAACATAATAGTAGAACTATCTAGCATAACGTGTTTGCAGAAAATTTTATTATTGATAGGATTACATATAATAGTAGATTATGCAATGAGGGAGAAAGATGTATTTTCTAACCAGGGGGGCATTGAGGGTAAACAGCATTCTCCCTGAGTTGCATATATACTACTCTTTTCACGACTCATACAAGATATAGTGAAAGAAACGTTTCCAAAAATCCAATTTTATTGACATTTACTAATTTTAAAAATACCTACTGGTAGTCTTTGGCAATAAATTAGGAAACAAATTTTGATCATCGTGAAAATGCATAAATGAACGAGCTTGATTGAGTTGTTATGTGTTAAAATATGGATGTTGAAGAATTACAAATTGCTTGATTATTAAAGTATAAAATGCTGCGGTGGTCGATTTACTACAAGAAAATTAGAAAAAGTTCTAAGAAACAGCTTGATGCATAATAAACATTTTTGGAATAATATTTACCTAGACATTAATTTGCCACTTCTGTCGCGATTTTGATATCAGAGAAGTTGATTTCTACTCTAGGTCTTAAAAAAAATTCATTATTTTACAAATGCCAAGATTTGAAAGTTTTATGAAGTGGGATATGATGTACGCATTCATCGACTGAAGCCGACAAAATTTAGAAGCTGCATCTGAATTATATTTGCATAGTTTTCAACCTAATCCAACTATTTTCACAAGATTCGGAAACATTTAAAAACGTTTAAATATTTATTGCAAAATAAAGTTATATTGAGTGTTATGTGTTTTAACAAAATGGTAAATTCATATATTTGATACTGTAGCCGCCAGCCCCCTGTGTATACATTCAAAATAAAATAAAATATTTTTTCTATTTCCGCTACTAAAACCGCACTTTGAACACGGGTTTGACATGCACAAAACGACTCTTTAAACACTAGTGTTTAAAATGCGTAAAGTCACATCTCGTTTATCTTTTGTTTTTTTAAACGTCAAATCAAGTTTATCTTTTGTATGTTAAATTTCATATTCTGTGATAATTTTGTTATTCTGCGTCATTTGATTTGTCAGTCAGCTGTCAGCCATCGTCTGTCATGTAATGAATATAATTTAAATATATAATTTTTTCCTTCCCGCGGGCGAAGAAAAAGTATAGTAAGCACCTCGTGTTAAAAACGTCTTTAGTCACTCGTTTTACAAAGAACTCGTTCCGCTTCGCTCCACTCGTGCCTAGTAAAACTCGTGACTAAAGTAACCTTTTTGACACTTGGTACTTAATATACTATAAAACTCAGTACCAATTTCCACTGCACGGCCGAGAAACTATTGTGAATGGTGCAGTGAAGGTCGTGCCGGCAAAAAAAGTGTAGCTGGAGATGTCAGCTTTTTACGAGAGATCATATGTGTTCGTCCGATGTCCGATTATCGCAGTCCATACGAACTGAATCATTTTCAGATACTATTAAACTATTTCAAAGCCCACTGATCAAATGTTTTCCGCCTTTGTTTATTTATTTATTCCATATAATTATACAAAATGCCTTTTATTCATTTGTTTTCGAAAAGAAATAACTATATAATCTTGAAAAGCTTAAGCAACTTAATAGAATTAAAGCCAACTGTATATAAGTTAAGTTTATTGCGTATCCACCGTTGAATTTGTCTCAAAAAAAATTGGGCTGAGATTATAGTATCCATCGAAAATGGGCCAACCTCTACAAATAATAGGACGCGACCCAAAACTTACTTACAAAGTTTTCCTTTTTTTTTTCATACTGCACGGTTAAGACGTTCATTAATGTTTATTTGACACTAAACTAACCATGCTATTATAGAAGTATTGGTAATTTGCGGTTTAGTTTTTCGTGCATACGCTTCCCGCCTTTTATATAACACATCAGCTAACTAACCATAAATCGTGAATAAAGTTCATACATATACTTAGCAGTCTTACGGGTTCAGGCTGATATTCAAACTTTTTACAAATCACCACTACTAATACGGACGTAACGTTCGCCTAAGTTGTAACTATACTATACTCCCGCAAACTAACGAAATGCATTTAGTTTAAAATGTATTGTTATCAATACCAGACACTACGTTGCCAAATCTACTGGACGTCAGAATGTTACGAAATTGTAATTTTATGTATATTAAAGTATATTCTGGTGCGCCACCAGCAGAAATTCGTTGAACTAAAACTATACCTTTTTCATACATTTCCTATCAACTTTGCGTCCATTTGACCTTGGTTAATACTTAAATATAGAAGTATCTGCAAAAGATGGCAGTTGGACACCCGTGGTTAACCATAGTATTTTAGGTGGTCTATCTTTTCCATATGTTCTATGGGACAAATATTCATCAGAAATTGCCAAAAACGAAAGATGTAGTCTTGCGTCCGATATACGGACGTAAGTTTACAGAGGATGCAGGATTAAATGCAAAAGTCATTCTATCGGATGCAGAAATGATAGTAAGATGTATATATATATATATATATATATATATATATATATATATATATATATATATATATATATATATATATATATATATACATCCTGCTATCTTCAAGGCGTCCTTTCACAATACCTTCTCTGAGCGTCCACGAACTATTTCTCACATAATCCCTACTATATCGGATGAATATTCTCCACCTTTGAACAGTAGAGGTTGTTTAAGGTCCATGGGCTTCATGTTGTCGAAATCTATTTTTACAATTTTTAATCTACGTATTTCAAAGCGTCCTTGCATAAACCCTCTTCTGAGCGTCCAATATATACGTTCAAACTTTCAAACTACGGTTACTCGGCGTCCGGCGGAGTATACTTGCTGTCATTGTGCACATTTCTGAGCGCCCAGCTATGTTGCCAGTTAGAACGATAAATCATAAGTAGTTTAATTGACAGGAAATATTGTACAAATCCAAAGATAATTATAATCGTTTCGTACCAGAGTGTCAATTGATATCTTTTTTTTTACAAACTTTTATTTAACTTGCCGAGGGTGTATGTTGATGTTAAATTTGAATCATTTCCAGCCGTCCTCTCGATATGAAATTTGGCAGGTATTTACCATTAAATAACAATGCATTGCAACATTTATATATTCAGGGTGTTAGTTAATAAGTGCGACAAACTTCAGGGAGTAATTCTGCAGGAACAACTTATGACAGTTTACTATATAAACGTATGCCCACAAATGCTTCGTTTTGCGCAATAATTAATTCTCAAAACCGACTAAATTTCATTTGCATATCGACCGGTTTCATAGCAATAAATAAATCGTCAGTTTTTAAGAAGAACTTTAACACCCCGTGTCTAGAAAAACGAAGCATTTGCGTACATACGTTTATATAGCGAACTGTCATTATTTTTTCATGCAGGATCATCCCCTGAAGTTTGTTGCACTTATTTACTAACACCTGTATACAGGGTGTTTCAAAATTCATGCGACAAAATTCAGGAGGTGATTGCTGGTATGAAATTAAGATGGGGGGGATGTACCAAAATTTTCTCAGTTCACCCCTTTCCGAGATATCGCCCTTAAAAGGTGGTGACTAAACTTAAGTTCCTATTTTTTTTCTAAAACCTCAGTTAAGCTAGAAACTTGAAATTTTGTAATTTTCGTGCACTCGCAAAGGACTAACCACGGGTATTTTTTCAATATTCCTGTTATATTAAACGGGGGTGAAATTAGCAACCCTTACTTTATTTTATATCACAACTTTTTTTGAGATGAAGTTTTATGAAATAAAATTATAACTTAAATTCCTTGTTTTATTTGAAAAAAAATTGATTCCTTAATATTTTTCCCCAAAACCAGTAGCTGCAGAGAAAAAAATAAACACCATAATTTATAATGTTTTTAATAAATTGAGTGAAAAACAGTTAATATGTAAAATGTCATAAATCGATTGCAAAAAGTTTTAATGTCAAGAGAGAATACATGAACATATACATATAATGAATAGGTCATAAACATTTAAACGACATATGTTTTGCTTTTTCTAGTTTGTACGGGAACTATGGGAAAAATATAAATAAATAAAACACTTTCGTTCCTATAAAAAATGTTTAATGAGTAACAGCGGTATTCATATTTTATGTTTACAAGAATGTATTTTACCTTGAAAGAGGATACTGATTACATTTATTTACTTTTTTATATTCGTTTTGTACAAACACTTTTATCTTGGGCCAGTCTTTATTGTCAAGGACTCCAGGATAAAGATGATTCAATTGTTCACATTCTTGTCTTTTTGGAGGCTTTTTGTTTTTTATGTGATCTTTGAAAAATTCATGAACAAGTTTTTTTTGTGGAGTAGACCATTTAATAAGCACTCGTTTATTTTTCTTCGGGATGCGAATGTCGTTCTTCACAGGCGTTTTATAACTTGAGGACTCCAACATTTCGGGAAGAGACGTACTACGTGTTTCATCTTCATTGTCTGTCATCAGATCTTCTTCCAGATTCAGATCTATATTATCAAGAGTTTCTCCTTTAAACTGAGCAGCTTGCCCTTTTTCCATCAAAATCAGAAGCTTTGAGATCTTAGCAGTTTGAAATACGTCATCTGGTAAACGGTAATTTCCTCTGTGTACTCCTAAGGTATGTCCCATGAAGCTAGCCAACTGCTCTAAATCATTTTCAGACATATCAAATAATTGTGTAAGTGTAGCTAAGTGCTTGCGTAGTCTTGTTGCGGTGATAGCGCCAGGGTATTTTGCTCCACTTGCCTTGGCATATGATTGCAGCACTTTGTAGCCACATATTGGCTCAGTGGATTGTGGATTACCAAAAAGAAAAATATTTTTTTCACTTACAAATTTCTTACGGAATTTAAGTAAAACTTTTATATGTTCTTGAGTATCCGGACTAAAGAGGACCGGTACGCCACGTCCCCTTTTTCCCCTTATTACAATTCTTTTGAATCTGTTGAGAAGAATTTTTTCGGTTGGAGACACCGCTTCTGAGAATTCTTCATAAGTTGAGTTGAAAGTGTTCATCTCATATGTGTCAAGTCTCAATCTTTGCAGTTCTCCCGGGCGCCTACGATTTAATAAAATAACACGACAAAAAACTGTTTCCAAAAGCACTTTGTATTCACTCATATTGCCATTGTTATTGAGAGCTTTCACGGCTGAATCTGCTTCTGAAATTAAGTAGTTCTTCAATAATTTCAAATCACTAGCAAGTGGCACGGGTGTGATCTTGTTCCATTTTTTTATATTTAGATCATTGGCAGCGTGGCTGGAAATATCATACTGCCATTGTGATTCCACAATCTTAATTAAAGTTTTTAAATCTGCCTCTGCTTCTGCAGATGAAACTGTTTCGGCAATATTCTTTCTTTTCAAAGCGAACAAAATGGCTAAATCTGCGCACTGTTTCAGATATGTGCCCATATTTAGTGCGTACGTTGGAGAAAAAAACTTTTCCTTTTCTGCATCATATTTGGCTACTGCTTTTGTTGCAGTTACTAGCAGGTCAAAATGTTGGGGTTTCAGAGCATCAAAAAGACAGTTTATAGTTGGCTCCATTTTTCTTAGTTCAATTAGTAAGCGAGAAATCTCTCTCATTTTTCTAGATACCACGTTGATGAAATGTTTCTCCCTATGAGATTGTAGGTATCTGGCAGCATATGCACAAATGAGTGGATCTTTTTTTGCAACTAGGGAAATTTCATCCGCTCTCATCCTGGGAAAAACAGTATTTTTCAGATATGGGTCAATTCTCAAATTGCATAACAAAATATTTTGAGCAGCTGCCTTATGATTTTTGGACTTGGAGTTGGTACACTTAATTCTATGCCTCCATGAGAATTTTGCTGAAAAAATCCAAGACAATTATCGCACGGTAGTATATCTTTATTGGAACGCAAGCTTTGTATAGGCTTGGACACATTGCTACTGTTTAAAAAATTTCCTTTTTTTCTCAAGAGGTCCAACAACTGTTTTCTATCTTTAGAACAAGGAGGCTGGGCCAAAATTTTTTGAACTTCTATCTCTAGAGAATGATTCCGGGTTACGTGTCTTGCGAAATTCAAAACTAAAGTCTCGCAATAAAAACAGAAGTCCGTCTTTTTCTTTCCTTTCCGAACTTCACCATTTTTTTTATATTGTCCAAAATCAGTTGGTTTCTTTTCTAATACTTCAATGATGAAAGTTGATGGCTCAGTATGTTCAGCAGATAATTTGTTCTGAAAAAAAACGAAGCTGATTATTGGCAGATACAAATAAGGATCATCGGGTTATTTACTTTCGTTTTCTCGAGTTTAAAGTCGGACAAAAAAATCTGAGTTTGAAGTCGTACAAATTAAAATCTGAGTTTGAATTCGAAATGTTTGATTTTCAAGTCCATTTGATTACCCTTAAACATTATCGTAGATTCCTCCTTGGCATGTTGATTTCCCTTGAGTCAAAATTAGAAAAAAGTGGGATCGAAATCGAGTGATTTGACACGTTTGTACACGAGGCCTTCTTAAATTTATGAATTTTGACAATGAAATCCTGATCTTCAACCTCAAAAAACGCACATACCAATTTTGAATGGAATCGTGCCATAATCATAAAACATGTTTTGCCATATTGAAGCCGTCATCTTGAATTTATAAATTTTTACATGAAAAAATCATGATTTACGACCCCAAAACTACACCAGACCATTACACCTCATCCTTCATCTTGGGACCGCGATCTTAAATTAAAGAATATTGACAAAAAATTAATAATATACGGCTCAAAAACCATTGTACTTTATTTTCAATAGAAGCAGACATAATCAGAAAACTTGTCAGCCACCTGCGAACTGCCATTTTCAATACATGAATTTTGACAAAAAATTCATAATCTCAGACTTCAGAAATCCCTATTACTTTATTTTCAAAAAAGTTGGATGATAATCACCAATCAATTTTGTTAAAAAGCCAACCCCAAAAACCCATTGAAAATTCTGACCATAATCGCAAATAATGTCCGCCATCTTGGAGACGTCATTTTGTTTTTAATAATTAATAATTAGATAATGCCAAATTTAAAATCAATCGGACTAGAAGTGGATCAAATCTAATTTCTTTTGAATCCGACATATAGAGAAATGAGGATATAAACATGGCAAGTTAAATAAAAGCTTGTAAGACAGCTCTGACGGTACAAAAGTTTCATTTTTAGTTACTGTACCTAAGAAAATAAAACATGTAAAAAAATTTCGGTTTCAATTTGGAAGAAGCTTTTGGGACATAAATATTTTAAATATATATTTTTTATTTGTACTCGAGTAATCTAACCCATGCCAAAATAGGAATCTGTATAATATAAAAAATTGCTTTCTCAACTTCGAATATATATCATGGTCTGTTTACTTACCAGATTTTCAAAAGTATATTCCTCCTTGTCATTGGAAAAGCTGACGTTTGATACAGTATCTGATTCTCCTGAAGAAGTATCTGGGATGTATTCAGTCTCACTACTATTATAACCCTCACTGCATTCATCCGAAGGTTCAATGGTAGACGATACTTCAGCTGAACCCAAGCAAGGAAGCTCAGCAAGAGATGTTTCTTCCATATTCTCGTAAAGTTTTCGTTTTGCATGTTGCAATCGTGTATCATATACTTTGTTACTAGGGGAAACGTAGTACATTTGAGCTTGCAATGATATCTCGGAACTCCTCACTTGACTGTTTGCAGGTGGATCTCTATTTTCCAGTAATTCATGCGCTAAAAAAGAATATTAAATTCATAGAAATGATTATAGGTCGGAATGTATCATTATTTATGTTATTACTAAAGACGTGGCATTTGAAGAAATATATCTTGGGACCGGTCGATTTGTGTTTTAAGAAAATAAGTTACTTCATTCTCGGAATGGGGTGAGAATTGTCTGTAAAATTCTGAATACTTGGATAGTGCGTTTTATATTCTTTTATTTCAGTTAATAATTAGGATTAATGTATCACAAGATTTCAACATAGGAGGGTATAACTCGGTCCGAGTTCCTTTAACATGATCTTTTAACTCCAGCCAAAGTAGATGATAGCTCATTTTGAAGGTTTTCTGTATCTCAAATTTGATGTCACTAGATTTTGTGGATTTTGATATATTACTTTTTAAATTAATCACTTCCAAGGATCTGTCAAGCTGACCGATCAATGAAAATGATGGTTGAAATTTCAACTTATAATCGTAATAAGTGACACAAGTTCAACATTTAATAGTGTGGTGGCACATCACCTCTCTATTCAGGAGGAGACTTACATAAGTTATTAGAATGTGCGAACTGTGTCCCCCCTTAAAACAAAAATTTACGGGTCTGAGAAATTTTTTCCTCAGGAGGCAGATATTTGATTTAGATACTTTAAGCATATAGTGACATTATTCATTTATACGTAGAACTCACCATTAGCAATAAAAAGATCTCTTTCATAATCTTGTGTTCCTCTTCCTTCATGATTTGGAATGTTAAGAAAATCTATGCGATTTACATCATCTCTATTCAAAGCATTTAATAATATTTTCGTTTTTCTGTCCATATCTGAAATCTACAAACAATGTTTTCCATAGTAATATCAAGCAAATACGCGTCAGATCGGCTCCCAATATTTTCAAATTTTGTAATGAAGTTAAATAGTAAAACCGTACTCTTGTACTAAAAAAATTTGAAGATTATTGAAATTATAGAATGATTTTGCAAAACTATTTGAAAACTGTATTGAAGATAGATTGGTTCAATTTTCCATTAACAACAACATATTTTCTGAGAACCAAATAGGATTTATTTGAAATTTTATCACTGAGGATGGCATTAGATACAGGGTGAGTCACGGTGAACTGTACAATACGGGTGGAAAAAGTTACATACAGGGTGAATTTTTGACATGAACCAGATATGCCAGATTTTCAAAGGCGTCCCTGTAAATTGATTTAAATTTTGATATTTGCTATACTGGAATAAGTACAGTGTGTGTCGTTATTGTCTATTTTAAAGATTTATTCAATATTATACAGTCATATATTTCATTATCGCCAATTTTATATTTGATTTTAAAATTAATCTTTAATTAAAAATGTAGGCAAAAGTAATAAATTTTTTAAATATCCAGGTTTAACTGTCTATTTATGTCCTCTGAAGAAATCATATCACATTTTAGAGAAATCATATACAGGGTGAATTAATGCAATTATAGCAGTTCAACAAATTTTCGCGAAGCGGCAATGGAAATTTTTGGTTCTGAATAAGTCAGTTAGTTGCCAGACATCAATACATACGTTTACCAAACAATGAGACAAATCGACTTAATCATTGAAAAGATATGACTAAACATTATTTTGGTCCAAATCCATAAATCGCTCTGTACAATATTAAAGAAAAAGTCATTTTTTAATGGTCATTTGGTAATCCCCTAAGGTGTCTCTGCTTATTGTAGAAGTATGTACAGTTCCTCGTGACTCACTCTGCACATTAAAAAAATTTGAGAAATTGCTATTTTTACTCTTACACATAGGATAGGATTGAAGATGATTCAATAACAAGCAAATAAAACTCTCGATTTAAAAAAAACGTTAGATCAGAAATGATAAATATTATTGAAAATATGAATTACTTCAAAACTCATTTCACGAGAAAAAATTGTCAGGCACCCTGAGAAAATTCAGAAAATACCATTTCAATTCCTTCAACCTGTTTCGATACAAACTATTATGTTCAAGGGTATTTGTTATTTTCAGTTATTTAAATTGGTAAATAAGTATAATCTTATTTTTGTAACAATACGACATTCTACTATCGCTTATTGTATTTAGCAACATTTTCGTGAATAGTTAAAAGATTCAGATTTGTCAATCGATTACAGATTATAAATATGAACACAGCGGTAAACTACTCAGAACAGTTCAAGCAGACAATATAACCTCAATGTTTTAGCTCCAATAATTAAATATCATTTCGAGTTCATGAATGAAGAAAAGATAATGAGAGCTGGGTATCCTATAGAATAAATAATATTAATCAAAATAAAAGAAACGAAATACAACAGGCTTGCAATAAAAAATAAGACTATTATTTCTCACTTACCTTCAGATTATAGCTAATAGCAACAATAAAAACACCTCCCTAAGATCAACTGAATAAATGTGACTGGTAAGGAACGTAAACTTCTCAAAAACTGGCGTTGATTTATTTGTGCGACGTTGGGGACTCCCACAAATCGACAGGTTGAAAGTACTATATACATACACCTTTTACGACTGTGTATTTCTTCCTCTACAACGTATATCAAAACGTTTGGATTCCGGGTACTGAGCGTCCGGCGCGTATAGCTGGCTTTCATTATGAACATTTATGAGCGCCCGCGCTGTTTTCGCCTGGTATTACCAAAAACTCTTAAGTACTAAGTGGGCCCTGAGATCATTTTTAACTTGTTATTGTAGCCTATTACCTGTTTATTATGGGATATATGTTATTTTTTTATTTCATTTTAATGGGTGTCGGTCAGACAATAAAATATTTTTGCTTCTAACGTTTTGATTTATTTTAAATTTAAATCATCTTCAAAAGAGTGTATATTTTAACCCACTTATCAGGCACGTCAAATAAAGTCACTTAATTTGACGAACCTAAAAAAATCAACACTATGTTCATTAATCACAAACAAAATATATCCTAATCTTACAATAGAAATCATAAAGAATAACAATTCAGAGTTCCAAACAGTGCCAGAAATAGTATTAAAATATGAAAATCTTACTGTATCATATAAAAACTTCATTGGTTGGGAGTAAAAAAATACCTGACGGTATTCTGTTTTTTTTAACAAGACCTTTCATAAAAAGCAATGCTCATGTTAGGTTACAAACGATATCAAAAAAACTCTGAGCTCAAATTTGACAGGTATACTAAAAAGAATTGGTGTGTTTTCAGAATACATTAAGTTTATTTTTATTGAAAAATCTAGTAATCTAGAATTCCCGCCTGATTTATCATGACAGCAAAAAAAACTGAAAAATCTGTAATTCGCACTATTAATACCAAAAATTGAAAATAACAGTTACGCACAGCTAGGACTACACAAATAATGAAAATAATACGGAATAATTATCAGAAACCGGCGTTGTCAATTTTCCTCAACGTCGACGACGCCCAGAAATCGACGAGCTGAAAGTACTATATACACCTGACGAATATACAGAAGATGCAGCTGGCGCCTCAATCGGTAGATGTCTTGAACTATTAATATACTCCTTGTATATAAAACGGCAGATTGCGCTATCATCTGAGCGTCAAAATAAATTTTGTCAACAAGATATGTGGACCAGTATGAATGATTCTCTATGGGTGAGCTTCCGAGCGTCCATATACGGACGCTCTGTAGGAACCGGACGCTTGGAAGATAGCATTTGGTTAATGTACGGGCGCCCGGTAGGTAGTAGGATGCATATATATATATATATATATATATATATATATATATATATATATATATATATATATATAATAATTCGTATTAGCAAGAAATTTAAAATCACGAATTACTTCACATAAGAGTGATATTCTTTTAAGACCGAATGCTTGTGCTTTGTCACAGCACGTTGGTGTAACAGGACATTCCATAGATTTCAATAACGTTTCTATTTTAACCAAAGAAAATAATTTGTTCAAAAGATGTTTTTTAGAAATGGTTTATATAAAAAATGAACCAAATAGATTGAACAAGAAAAGTGATTTCCAAAATTTAAACATTATTTACTCTAATATTCTGGACATTGAGACAAAATTAAATAAAAAGAATCACAGATCTAATAATAATTTTTCATCAATATCTTAGTTCAACCTTTTACAATAATTTTTACGAACATTTCTGTTATATCATCCATTTGTCAACTTCATATTGACAATAATTTTTGAAAAGTCTCAAGCATATATCAATATTTTTACACTGTTTTTTCTGAATTTTAATTTATATATTTTACTCGTTTAATGTAAGTACCCATTTTTTGATTTTTCATTTTTAGTTATACATTGTATTTTAGCGTGACTGACGAAGTAATAAAACTATTACGAAAGCTTTCACTAAATTAAAATAGGAGTTTAATTTCCAAGCCAATTGCTGCATCCTCACAAATATTTCTAAATTATATATATATATATATATATATATATATATATATATATATATATATATATATATACTGTTATTATTGCAAGTCGGTATTTTGTGTATTTTTAAGTGAATAAAAGTTTTTAAAACAAAGTTCGTGATGTGACTTAGGGTGCGTTCCACTTAAGGACAGTGGTCGTCGCAAGCGGTAGTTCAATGTCATATATGACGTCACTGTTTGTGACCACGTCTGGCCCATACAAATTGGTGAGTCTGAGTGAGCTTTCATCAAAATGTGGCGGCAATTCAAATATGGCGATTTTCTCATATCTTTTGTCAAAAATTTCACCATAAATTCATGATGAATTGAATTTTACTCTGGTCTATGCGAAATATTTACTTCAAGCTGGACCAAAATTATACTACAAACTGCACGTTGTAACCAAGCCATCATATTGTGTACCTACCCCGCTTAAATGTGCATTTCACTTATAACTTACACATACAACAACCGTGGTCTTTTTACGTAAGTGGAACGGGTATTTCAGCGGTCGCGGTACGTTCCACTTAAAGTCCACAACGCC
Source organism: Galeruca laticollis (assembly GCA_963921935.1). Taxonomy (NCBI): domain Eukaryota; kingdom Metazoa; phylum Arthropoda; class Insecta; order Coleoptera; family Chrysomelidae; genus Galeruca; species Galeruca laticollis. Next base: position 60,576,056 of record OY998184.1, on the reverse strand, counting down.
ATCTTAGACGTCTGAGTATTGTACTTATACAATAAAACAAAAAGAATATAAATTTCCTTTTATTTTTGAGTTACAATAATATTAATTAACAAAAGTTTGCATCTTAAATGTTTTAAATAATAACAAAGAAAACAAGAGCTTTTGATAAAATATACATAAAATTAAAAACAAATAACCACAAAAAATTAAAAAGGAAGGTATAATTACACATAGAGAATCGATTAATAGTTATTTATCATATAAGTGTTAGCATTTTATTCACGCGAGTGCTTGCTCGGGCGCTTAATTTTCTTTAGTGAATAAAATGCATCTAAACACGTATGCGATAGATAAAAAAAATAACATTTGACCTCAAATAAAGCGTAAGAGACCTTCTCACTGCAGAAGTCTCGCAAGGACATTCTTAAGACCAAGATATTGGTCTAATAGCCAATAACTCATAGTTACTCTGTTTCTGATTGCTGTTAAGGATACAATGAAAAAAAAATTCATACTTATGCCACAGCGTACAGTTTCCATATTTTCATATTTATTTTCATTTACCAGTATAGTTTTTGTTAGCTACCAGAGTCCCTGGTTATTAAACTGTTTATTTCATTATTAAACAAGTTTTTACTAAATTAATACATGCCGATCTCATGAAAGAAACTCTGTATATGGCAGCATAAACACACTCTTTGTTTGACAGGAAACGTGTACAGATCTTTGTGTATTCCCATTTTTTGTTTTCAGCAGTGGAGAGTGCGATGTCGATTTTATTATACTTGCCAACTTTTAATTTTATAGTAATATTTTGATCTTTTACAATTTTATTCTGTTGTATTCTCACTTGTTACATTCTTTTTAATTTTTCTTCGCAATTATCATTTTTCCTATTCCTTAATGCCAAATGTTCTTTATATACTCCAGATGATGTATGTCAATTTTTATAATAAAGTATTTCATTTACTGTACTTGCATTGTAACGTTCTTACTTACATTTTGTTTCCTTTGGAATTAAAGTAAAATTTTAAGAAACAATGTAAATTTCATACTTATTCAGGTCTACTCCACACTTATCATTACTGTCGAAATATCTATTTACAAATTCTCTCTGGTAATACAAATAAACAAATTTGGCAAGCTGAACATTCAATAGAGTTTTTGTCACTACCACCATCCAATATTAAGTGAATTGATCAAATTAAAGTTGTCATTTAATGTACTCAAATTTATGAAATTACATAAATCAATCAAGATATTCATTCAAAATTAAGTGCAGAAATATAAAGCTAAAAAAACTTTAAAATGATAGAAGTTCAATAGTAGTTAAATTTTGATTTTTACCCAGTTAAAATTCAAATGTAAAAAAATATACAGCTTTGGCACTTTTAATGTAACCCTTCAAGTTTTTCCATTTTCACAACTAGAGAATTTTTATTGTACTATCATTAAACAATAAGTAAATAACTTGCTAAAACGTAAATTAAAATTTTCAACTTAGGACAAGTAAAATCATAGCAATATGTTTTACTGTCAACATGTAACACTAACAACTAAACCTTATATGGTCACAAATATATAAAACTGCTAATAATGGTTCCATTTATTATATAATACTTATTTATTGAATAATTGTTTTAGATGGCATTTTATTCATGCGAGTGCTGGCTCGAACGTTTAATTTTCTCAAGTGAATAAAATGCATCTAAAACACGCATGAATGCAATACATTTTATCCACAATCATTTAGAATCAAAAATCATATTAGCGTGAAAATTTATATAAATCTTATCATATAAATAAATTCATTTTGAGTATTTTATGACTTATAAAACTCTGAAGTTGAATAGATCACATTAAAGGTCGCCAAGCAGTCGAATTATGACCCTATCATAAAGTGATTGTGGATAAAAAGTATTAAGATTAGGATAGGTTCAACAGATCATTTATGTACAGAATGCGAAAAAGTTTTAGGAAATTTAGTAACAATGTTGGAATAATGAAATCGAATGAGTTTAGAACGTATTGAGACAAAATTGTGTTTATCTTCATTACTGTTCAATATTTATTTGGAGAACAGTTAATTCATATGTGTAATTTCGTTTTGTTGTAGGTGTGAAAAGGCAAAATTAATGAAAATAAGAAAGGAAATTAACAACTGTCGAATCAGACGAAGAGAAAATCAAAGAAAGAATACCTGACACAGAGGTTTTGTAAAATCAACACATTGATGCTATTGTATTGTTATGTGTCTTAGAGAGGTTATTAAAAGAATTGGCAAGGAATTGAAAGTGATTAACACAGTGAAAAGTCAAAAAAAGTATAACCTGATTTAGTATGAACACAATGAATTATTCTGTGCAGCAGAAAATTGGATTAAAATAGCATTTAGGTATTATCAAAAGACACCAATAACAACAATAACTTTTATGATTTCCCATGCACATGTATTTGGTTGTATATCTTTGACATAAAAAAATGGAAATGTTTGTAATTTCAAATTGATAAAGTCAATAGTATTTAAGGAACGAAATAGTGTTCAAACCTTGTAATCCATTGAAACCAAAACTTTTTCGAATTTGTTAAAACTTGCTCGTAAGTAAGTAAATTTCTCATAAAAATATTTGGTAAAAAAGTTGTTATGGAAAAACGTTGAAATATAGTTATATATTGCATGATTTCTCCCTCAGTGACAAAAATTAACTAAAGATGCCTATTAAATGTATGTCTACATTTTTTACCAATGCTTGTTAAATAAGTCCATAATGCTATCATAGATCATAAATGTAATACCGACGTCAAGGCATACTCTGCCCAATCGAGGGACTGTACCTTTGTAGAACGCCGTTACTCCCTCATTTTTTAGAATCTGTACAGCGCAGTCTAATGTATTTTTGTACTTTTTAGCCTCCAAGCTTTGCATTCTGGTTTTTACGACGTCGATGGGGTTATTACCATACACCGAACAAGCACCTAAAAGTAAAAAAGCATATATGTGGCTGCTTAGAAATACTACAATATAGGCAACTGAATAATTAAAAGGAGAATATCATCCATAACACAAATGTGACTGACAGTGATACTGTGAATACAACTACAACTCAAAGTCAGTGTCACAGAATTATTTAATGGTTAACAATAGGAGCTACTAGTTTCGGCCTACATAACGGCCATCTTCAGGCTGACACATAAAAAACAAAATACTGAATTAACTGAAAAACAGAACAGTACAATTTAATAAAATAGTACTTTTTAAGTTATTGAACCAAAAGTCATAATTAAAATTGAATAGTTACACATAGTAACTGAATAATTATTACCAGTCTCCTTTAGAAGAATGTGCAACGTTGAAAAATAAATAACGACCTTCCAAGAACATATTATATGTGATGCTTTTACTGTCCAAGATTTTATATTATACTTTACCTGCAAAGCCACCCATTGCACCTACAACTAGTTTTGGAATTTTTTTGTCACGGTCACCTCCTTTATATAAATCTTTCAACGTTTCCATCACAAAAAATCGTATCGCTTGATTTGATCCTTGTTTAATTATTGTTGCTGTTACTCCTTTATATACACCACCAATACCTACAACAAAATATAGAGAACGTAATACAGGTGACACTGCTAAAATTACAATAAGACACAATTTAAATAGTCAATTGCCAATGATATTTTTCTCAACTACAGATGTGCATGGATATTCTTCGCAAAGATGTTTAATTTTTAATATAATAGTGGCATTTCCTTTGTCAGTTTTTGTAATTGTTATTATTTTCTCCTTTGCTCAACGAGTCTGGCTTTAAAGAAGAATGTAAAAAATGGTTTAAAATAAGAGACTTTTTAGACACCTACATAAAATTTGTACATTCTGAACTCACGTTCCAACTACATCCAGTAGAATTTCACTGTTTAGATGACAAAATCAGAGCAAGTGTCAGCACAATAAATTTAAAGAACAAGAACAAAAAGTAAAAAAGCTTGAACGTACGCAACCAGTGACGTAACTGCCTATGGGCTAGGCGGGGCAGTGCCCCGGGGCCCTCAAGCTCAGGGGGCCCTCGAATCCTTACCAGATGACAGGTTGCAACCCCACTTTAATCATGAAAACTCAGTTGAGAGAAATTCAAAAGTTATTCCTAGGGAATTCCCCTAAATTCTTTCTGTAGGTTGGCGGTGTTGTCAATTTGACGGATAGTGATATGTGCGTTTTATTATTCATCGATGTGCGTTTTATTATTCATCGATGTGCGTTTTATTGTGAATTCGAAAGATTTTTTTTTCGAGAACGGTTAAAAAATTAATGCTGTATCAGGAGTAAGTAAGCTAATGTCAATAAAGTTTTTTGTACTGGTCAATATAGAATATAGTGGTTCAATTTTATTTGATTTTACCACTCATATTGATGTCCGTTAAGTCAATAACTCGTGTCAAATCTATAGATTTCGGCTAAACTGGCAACAGTGGTAACACTAACGGTGATAATTTTTTTTCCGGGGATTCCCCAACAACACTTGTAGCGTATCATTGTGTTTCTCTTTCCTTTTATTTTACTTTTAACTTCGTCAGTGAACAGTGACTATAGTAAATAAAATTATGGATAAAAAGAAGAAACCCAGTGGTGCATTTAAACGCAAACAACGCCAAGAAAGAGAAGATAGTAAACAAAAATTGCCCAAAATTGACAAGTTTTTTAGTCAGCCTTCTGCAAGTACATCTGGCCAAAATATTTCTATTGATAGTGACTCAAATAATGTGGTTACTGCAGTGTTGGTGGAGAAGCCTACTGAAGAAGATTCGACAATTATTGCAGTTGGAGATACCTCCGCCGCCGATCATGTGAACGTGGATGATGTTTGCATGACACACATAAGAGCGGATTTGGAGGAACCACAGACCTCTACATTTTTCGAAAATATGTACGACAAATCTTCTTATGACTTGGGAAACTTCAGGAACAAAATATTAAGTGATAACGAAAAACGTCAAATTCTTGATATGGGGCCTTTACAGCCTTCAGGACCTTTTCCAACAGACATCAACCAGAACAATAGGTGTTTTTCAAAATCGTACTACGTTTCGTGTTCTAAATATGGGCCAGTTTTTGGTTGTGTTATTCCAAAATACTAGACGCTGCCTATTGCCAACCCTGTTGGTTATTTGCTTCACAAAGGAATAATGTTTGGTGTACGGGATTTCGAGATTGGAAGCATTTATCAGAAAGAATTGAACAACACAGTTGTTCGAGTGGCCATTCGGAGGCATGTGCTGTGTATGAATTTTGGAAAAAAAACGATACTAATACTATCGACAAGGAACTTGAAATGAAATTCGCAAAGAAGCATCATTTTGGAAAATGATTCTTCAAAGGTTATTCGATATCATACTTACCCTAGCAAAGAGTTCTTTGGCTTTGAGAGGACATCAAGAAGACTTAAGTCAGGAAGGAAACCACGGAAATTTTCTGTCCTTTGTAGAGCTTGTCGCCCGATATGATCACATTTTGCGGCAAGTTTAGGATATGCCCAAAGGTAATAATAATTATTCTTAGTTTTTTTATTGTTTTATTTTGTTTATAATTATTAACTGTTTAATATCATGACTTTTTTGAAATTGTTTTTTTATGTTTTTAGGATCTACAAGATATCTGAGTGCAACAATTCAAAATGAAATGATTGAGAGCTTGGGGACCAAACTCGAAACCCATCTACTAAAACAAATTAGAGCGTCACCGTTTTTTGCCATCATAATGGATACGACACAGGACATATCGAAGGTAGATCAGCTAAGCATTGTTGTGTGGTATGCAGTAATAACCAGATCGGGAAATGGACAGCCAATTGATATAGAAGTAAAAGTGTTTCTAGGCTTTTATGCAGCCTTCAAACATGGCGCAGTAGATTTAGTCAACCAAGTGACAACATTATTTATCGACAAAAATATTGATTTAAAAAAATGTGTGGGGCAAGGCTATGATGGAGCCAGTGTGATGAGTGGTGTGTATAATGGTGTACAAAAACATATTAAAGATATCCAGCCTAACGCAGAGTACGTACATTGTGCCACTCATAATTTAAATTTGGTGATAAAAGATGCCGTTAGCAGTTGTGTAGAAATACAGAATTTTTTCGCAACGTTGCAAAATTTGTATAACTTTTTCGGAAACAGCATCAAACGTTGGGATCTACTGTCAAAATTCACTGACGAATAGGACACCACTCTAAAAAAACTAAATCCGACTAGATGGTCCAGTAGGGTCAATATGATATCTGCAATAAAACTTCGTTATTTTGATATTATCAAAGCATTATCAGAAATAGTTCTAAAGAGCGTAGTGAAGCAGAGACTATTAAAACAAAAATGCTAAATTTCGAGTTAGTGTTGCTTCGCGAATTCATGCACAGTGTATTGAACGACATTAATTATGCATCCAAAACTTTACAAAAATGCGACATCAATTTGGGCGAGGCGAGTAAAGTTCTAGCAGAGACCAAAGCAAAGTTGCAAATTTATAGAAATGATTTCGAATTATTCAAGTGCAAAGCCAGTGAAACTGCAAGAAAATATGGTATTGATCCCCATTTTCAAGAAAAAAGGCAAAGAAAAGTTAAAAAACATTTTGATGAATTAGCTGCTGATCACCGATTTCCAAACCGAGAAAAAATATTTAGAATTAAGATTTTTAATAATGTACTAGACACAGTAATATCTCAATTAGAAACACGTTTTATTGGTATGAGTGCAGTCTGTCATAAATTCGATTTTCTAACACCAACATTTTTATTACATGTGGATGAAGCAACTTTATTACAAAAGTGTGACGAATTCCAAAGAAAATATTCAGATATAATAGGCTCTAGTTTTTCACTTCAATTTATTAATATTTACCACCTAGTTTCACCTCAACTAACTCAAGCATGAACTGTTCACCAATTATGTAAGGTAATAATGAGCAACTATGGAGTGCTAGAATGCGACCTAACGGAAGTATTTACAGCAATGTTATTATTCTTTACAACTCCTGTCACTTCTGCATCACCTGAAAGGTCATTTAGCAAATTAAAAATAATAAAAAATTATTTAAGAAATAATGGGCCAAACTCGACTCCGACATTTATCGCTAATAGCAATTGAAAACAAAACCGCTTCAAGCCTGGATTTAAACGAAGTCATTGATACTTTTGCGAAAACTAAAGCTAGGAAAAAATTGTAAATATAATTGTTATTTAGTCAGTTGGTAGGCCCGACCTTTATATAATAAACCCTTGAATCTCTCTATTTCGTTTTATTAGCCAAACCTACACCAAGTATTAATTGTAATTTATGTTGTTACTGTTTAATAATTTTATTACCTGCCCTGCAGTGCACAAAAAAGAGCTTAAGAAGTTAAGTAGCTTAGCATTTTTAAAGTATTTGTATATTTCATATTTTTATTTGATAAAACCTAATCAGTTTGCATCAGTGGGGCCCCATTTTTTAATTTGCCCCTGGGCCCTTGGTTCCTAGCTACGCCACTGTACACAACATAAAATTCAATACTCTAAACATCATGAAACTATAAGTATTTACATACCAACACACTTTGCACTACGATTTGAAAACATTTCAGACACTAATTTCACATATAGTGGAATAGAATTTTTAAATGAAGGTTTAAATTACAGCATACCACAAAAATTGATGACTAATATTAGCCACAGAATCAGAAATAACTTTAAAATCTAATTCAAATAATTTTCTTTATGAGAAATTTCAAATTGCCAATTTAATCAAAAATATAGAACAGTCAAAGATTAAGCGTTACACAAAAAATGGCATTTCACTTTTAAATCCAATTGAAAAGAAAGTAGAAAATAATAACCTAGCAATTACAAAATCTAACAAAGGAAATGCCAACGGTTATATTAAAAACTGAAGTTTATAAGTCAAAAATAAATAACTTTATAGAATCTAGCGATCCGTAGATATGTACGTAGTTCGTCGGGATATTTATTCATGTGGAGGGGGTGAAGTACCAACCCGGCGCGTCTCCAGATGGCGGATAGGAGAAGGGCCTCTGAGATGATTTTATATGAGGCGGTCTGCGGGGAAATACCTGGGGTCGTTGTGTCTAAAAACTCAACTGGCAGCCCTCGAATACCCGGCCGCGGACCAACTTTTACCTGTCCCAGCTGCAGTATCGTGGCTAAGGGATTGCACACAGGGTTACGATGCCGGGTGAAATTTCGAGCTTACCTCGAAATCACCTGTTATACCAATGTCTCCTGGCTGTCTGTGGTCAAATATCGAGGGCCAGTGGGATGGGAGGGGGGTGGGGGGGGCAGGGAAGTATTGGCTTTACTACTCGGTCCAACGGGAGACAACCTCATTAAAAACCTAAAGTCAAGGTGGGAAACCAGGCCGAAGAATGCGTGGGTATATAGAAGAATAGTCCTTACTGGTTTTGACTTTGCAGCACCGGGGGAACTCCATTGTATTGAACCCCTTACCTCTGCATGCGGGGCTTTGCAGCGGTGGACCGTAATGACCCTAGCTTCTCGTGGGTCAGCTTATGGAAAAAGAAAGAAAAAGCAAGACTTTCACCGGAAAAGTAGTGGAGAAAGCGTCCACCTCTTCATCCGAGCACCTCATAGAGGGAAAAAAGGCTAAACGGCACAAAGGTCGTATGCCGTTCGACCTACCAAAACCGGGAGAACCGGGCGGCATAGGCGACCCACTGATAAAAGGCCTCAGTGGAGCAGGGGTGCGGAAATACCTGCGACTCCTCAATTAGGGAATATCCCCTGAAGAGGCCAGGAAGCAGGTAATTCATTGTAAAATGGATGTATGGATTGTTGACAACGAGGATAGCTGAGACACGGGTGGGGAATCAAACCACCTCAGTTAAAGCCACTCGGGGACACCTCAAGGGGGAGTGATATCTCCCCTTCTATGGAGCCTTGTAGTAGATGAGTTGCTCTACAGGCTAACGGAGCTTGGCTTTGAATGTATGGGCTACGCCGATGACATAGTTTTAATAGTCAGAGGCAAGTTAGAGAGCACCTTGTGTGATTTATTACAAAAGGGTCTCAGAATCATTGAGCAATGGTGCTTGTCAGTGGGGCTAAACATTAACCCACGCAAAACCATGGTAATTCCATCTACCCGAAAAAGAACACTGCCAGCCATGAAACTCATATCCTTAAACGGGGAAATCAGAGGTTAAATATCTAGGGATAACCCTAGACAGTAAGCTTCTGTGGAATAAGCATGTTGAAATAACTGCTAGTAAAGCAATAAGAACTTTGATGGCGTGCAGAAATCTAGCTGGTAAGAGGTGGGACTGTAACCCAAAAATACTGCGATGGATGTACGCCATGATTGTGAGACCAGCAATTAAGTATGGGGCAATAGTTTGGCACACAAAAGCAAGTCAGTACAGCACGAGGAAGACCCTCGACAAAGTTCAAAGGCTTGCCTGTGTATGCGTCACTGGAGCTATGAGAACGTGTCCAACGAGGGCACTTGAAATCATTACAGATCTCACACCTCTACATCTGGGGATAGAAAGATCTACCCAAGAGGCAATTCTTAGAATATCTAAGGAAGGTTAAGATAATGAGAGTATTAAAAATCGGGGAGCTTGGTCCTCACTGACAAGATACATCTCATTGGCGAATCTTCCCAGTGACGAAATGATCAGGAAAGTAAGCAACGAAAAGAATTTTACCACGATGCTAAATACGGGGAGAGACTGGGAAAGGGAATATACCACCCAAACTCTCAAAGAAAACACCATTAGATGGTATACGGATGGTTCAAAAATCACCATTGGAGCAGGTGCTGGGGTAATTGGGCCTGGCACCAGATACTCATTATCGTTAGGCTCCTTCCCGAGCGTCTTTCAGGTAGAAATACTTGCGATCGAAAGATGCATGGAAATGAACCTAGAAAGAAACTACCAGAAATGTGACATATCGATCCATTTTGATAGTCAAGCAGCTATCAAAACATTGAGCTCCCATGTCATTGACTCAAAGTTGGCATGGGAGTGCCGAAGGAAACTTGATGAATTAGGCAAGAATAATAGAGTCTCTTTTGTCTGGGTTCCTGGCCACTCGGGAATCACGGGATGAAGAGGCCAATACACTTGTCAGGAAGGGAGCACAAATGTCCTTTATTGACCCGGAGCCTTTCTGTGGTGTAGCAAAATGCTCCTACAAGAAAGAGTTTCGGTAGAAAGAGGAAACCGAAAGAGAAGTACTCTGGCGGTGCCTTCCCGGGTTGGAACATTCCAAAAAGTTCCTGTCGAACTTTGACACTGCTAGATCCAAAAAATATTTGGACCTCAGTAAAGATAAGATACATCTCCTCGCGGGCTTTCTTACAGGACACTGCCGCCTTAAGAAGCACTTAATGAGAATAGGTCTAGCAGAGATTGACGAGTGAAGATTCTGTGGGGAGGAGGATGAAACTCCAGATCACCTAGTTCTGGAATGCCTCGCCATTGCAAGCCAACGCAAGAAATGCTTCGGACAAGAGACTTGTAAGAGTGAGGACTTTACCTCGTTGAAGCCGTTCCAAATATTAGAGTTCATTTGAACCTTGGAAATTGAAGGCGAGCTTTAGTAGTAGCGAGAACAGCTCTGATAGGGAGGGCACACTAAACCTATGGTTTCAGTGCACTGTAACCCCGTTAAAATCTAATCTAATCTAGCGATGTAGAAATTCTTACAACAGACCCAACAAAAAAGTTTTCTAATAATGTAAAACGGATTGTTAATAATTGATATGATTTTTTAAGTGATTATGAAAAGAAATACATCATAAATAAAAATCCTCAATCTCCCCAATTATATGGAACCGTTAAATTACATAAAATATCGAAACCAATTAGACCTGTAGTTTCTTATGTTAATACTCCTAATAGTATATTAGCAAAAAACTGAACAATAAACTTAATAATTACGGATATGTATATTGGAATACTCAATTAAAAATTCAATAGAACTAACCAAAAAATTAAAAACATTCATTTACAAGATAACTCATTTGATGTTACCTACAAAAGAATGTCTAACACTTGTAAGAAAATTACTAGAAGATAAAAATATTCATCCAGGAATAATATCAGATAATATACTTAATTTATTTGATGTATGTATTAATCAGAATTATTGCAATTTTGACAATAACGTATATTCAAAATAAAAGTTTACCAATAGGAAGCTCTATATCACCAATTTTGGCAAACATTTTTGTGGACAGTTTAGAAAGAAAAATCTTTGAATGTAACGTTTCAAAAAGTATCTTATTTTGGTATAGATATGTAGATGACATATTAGCTTGTTTTATAGGTAGTGAATGACAATTAGATATATTTTCAACCATATTAATGATTTACAACCAAAGATTAAATTTACATTAGAAGTTGAAGAAAATAACTTAATCAATTTTTTTTTATTTAAAAATTCAAAGAGTTAATAATGTACTTGATTATTCAATTTACAGAAAACCAACACACACTGATGTGACTATTCCATATAGTTCCAACTACCCCATGTCACATAAATTGGCAGCATATAATTCGATGATACATAGAGCATTTTCAGTTCCTATGAACAAATATAATTTTGATAGAGAAATTAATACAATTAAACAAATAGCAACATCCAACGGTTATCCGTTACATATAACAGATAAATCACTAAATAAAAAAAGGGAAAAAGTGGCATTACAACTAATATTTCCTAAACAAACTAAAGAAATAAAAAATTAGAAAACCATCATATATGCAGGTAATATTTCTAATAATATTTCAAAGATAATATATTTAGTAACAAATACAACAATTTCTTTTAAAACAGAAAGTAATGTACGTACAAAATTGTTAAATATAAAAACAAAAATATCCCCATTAAATTATATTTTAGGGTCACGTATGTAATTTGGAGCGAAAAAAACAAAAAATAAAAAAAAATCGTATTTTTCGCTATGGCCCTCTTCTGAAATGATATTGCACCGATTTCATTGTTGAAGTAGTTCAGGTAATGCTGTGTTTAATGTGTAAGGGTAAAACAATTCCGAAACATCGATTTAGGTCATTCCTAGAGAATAAAATGAAAATATTCGTTGAGAGCATGAAACTTTCCTGTAGCAATGTCTTGTATCTTGTCAGTTTGTGCGGTTTCAAATATTTTAATTGTGATATTACAATTGAATAGAGCCGTTATTAATTTTTTTTACGTAATATTTCATCAAAGTTTCAAAACATTGACTATTTACATTAATAGTTATTATTTAATAAGCGTTATAAATTAGTTTTTGAAACAATATTGACAAAAAACCCGTTGCGCTGATATTAATACAAGATTTACTATCTTTAAAATGTCTGCATATTATTTCATAGCTATTCCTAGTTCCATACATTTCACAATCCTAGAGACTATTTTTCTCTGGCAATTTTCCGTTTTCGTTAAGTTTACTAACTTCTATTTACACATTATACTGAAAATGCCTTCTATACTGTCACGTGAAGAAAAGATATAGTTTGTTCTAATTTTCGGAGAAAATTATAAATGTACATGAGAAGCTGCTAATATTTTTAACCAGACATCCTAGCAAAAACATCCATTTTACAACTGTAGCAAGATTATTAAAAAAGTTTAAGGAAGCTGGTTCAGTTAAAAAGAAATTTAAAGTGCCTCGTGAAAAAACGGCACTTAATGAAGAAAATAGTTTGGAAGTGCTTGTGTCCGTTGCAGAAAATCCTCAAGTATACGTAGCGCAAGTTTATTAAAGCACTAATAATTCTTCAACCTCAATTGCCCGTATTTTGAAAAGCAATAAGTTTCACCCGTACAAGCCTAAACTTATTCAAGTTCTGAAGGATAGAGATTATGACGCCCGGTTTGATTTTTGCGCTTGGTATCAGGGAATGATAGAAGATAATCCAAACTTCACAGAAAATGTTTTATTCCCCGAAGGATCTACTTTCACATCAACTGGAACAGTAAGCTCACAAAACTGTCGTTTGTGGGCAGACACAAACCCCCCATTTTTTTATAGCAAATAAAGAGCAATGCAGATTCAAGACTAATGTATGGTGCGGAATTTGGAATTGTCAAATGTTTGGTCGATTTTTCTGTAGAGAAAACCTTAAAATGCCAGATGTTATTTAACTTTGTTGGAAAACGAATTAACCCAATTTTTGGATGGTATCCCACTGGCAACGCGAGCCAATCTTTATTTTCAACAAGATGGTGCATCAATTCATTTAACTCGAGAAGTAAGATAACGAATCTGGAACATTGGATAGGTCGCTATTCAGTAAATCATTGGCCCGCTAGGTTCCCGGATCTAAGCCCTCTGGACTTTTTCTTATGAGGCTATATAAAAAAAGGTTTATCGAGAAATATCCTTCAGAGACGTCGCACATTTAGAACAATGCATAAGGGATTGCGTATATGCTATTAACCAAGGTACGCTCCGAAATGTTCAAAGATAAATGAATTCCAGGACGGTGAAATGTATGGAACGAGATGGAGGATATGTAGAATTTTGAATTATTTATTAGTATTAAGTTAGTGGATAATCTGTGAAATATTGTTCCAAAAAATAGTATTAAGTTGGTCAACTAATTCAACTTTTTTTTTTTTTTAACTCATTTAATGGCACTGGCTACCGCCAACTGGCCAAAACTTCGTATCTTGTAAAGTATACTCAAGGTAGTCTTTATTAGCTTATGGTTTGTCAATTTTCCCAGTATGTAAGAATAAACTATATGAATTGATTAACTGTTTTTCTGTTACAATTTTTTTTTCAACTTTTTTCTGGAATTTTTTTTTAATATTTTTTTTTATTCATTATTTTTTTTTCAAATACATAGGCACTTACAATGTGTTAGATGCTTCTATAGCCTTTTTTTAATTTAATAGTTTTTTTTCTTTTTTTTTAATATTTTTTTTTTCTTTTTTTTAATATTATTTTTAATTCATTATTTTTTTTCAAATACATAGGCACTTTCAATGTGTTAGATGCTTCTATAGCTTTTTTTTCATTTAATATTTTTTTTTCTTTTTTTTTAAATAATTTTTTGTTATTTTTAATCTTCTTTTGATTTTTTTTTATATTATTTTTTTTTGAGACAGGGACACTTGTTAGGAAAATTTAATTGCCGGAGGACCTCCCGGACAGGTGTAGACTTACACAGGTGTTAATCCTTGGATGGGTAAACATAAGAGTGGGAAACACAGACTTATTCTATATTTACAATTTTATACCCGCGTCATTTATATATTGATGTAATGCAGTGAAACATTCCTGATTGCTTAGTAGATATTCCAGATTAATGGGTAATGGGATTTTTTTTTGGACTAGCTGATGAAAGAGCTTGTTGATCTGTAAGGTATTATTGCGACACTCTAGGATGACATGTTTTAGATTTCCTATGCTACCACATGTACAGTCTGGACTATTTACTAGTCCAATTTTAAATTGATACTCAGGATACATGGCATGGTTGCTCCTCATTCTGTTTATATTGGTAATGATTTTCCTGTTTTGGTATGTTTTAAACCATACTTCATTTGGGATATTTGGTTGTATTGTTTTATAAAAGCGACCTTTGATGCTTTCTTGGAAACTTATGTTCCATTTTTCTTTTGTTTGTTTTCTGAGTATCGAAAAATAGTCTGTAAATGGGTTTTTAAATCCTACTAGTTTTTGTCCGTTTTCTGCAGCAGATTTTGCTAACAGATCTACTTTTTCATTGCCCGTAATACCTACATGTGCTTTAATCCATACTAAAGAAATATGTTTATTGTCAAGTTTTATCTGACTGTGAAGAGTCAGTATATCAATTATTATGTGATTTTTAACTGATGTAATTGTTGTGGTTTTTATTTTTTCCAGTGAGCTTTTGCTATCAGTGAAAATGACGAAGTTAGTCTTACATGAGTTTAGGCACATTTTTAATGCTTCTCTTATTGCAGTGAGTTCCGCTGTGAATATTGAAGAGTGCTCTGGTAGTTTGAATGCCTCATTTCTATTTATGTTTTTGTAATATACAGCGCATCCAGTATTACCTTGACTGACTGATCCATCTGTGTATATTTGTTCATAATTTGTCCATTTACAATTTATCTCCTGATTTATTATGTGTATATTCTGGTCATTTTGTGGTTTTTCTATGACAATGATTGGAGGGTTATCAAATATTTCATATTGTGTTATGTGACTTGCAAAGCTTTCTGTTTGATGTATGGTTTGTTTATATTCCTTGAATTGATTATATGATTCTATCAATAGTGGTTTTTTCTTGTGAGTCCAGTATTTGTGACTAGTGCATAACTGAGATAAAATTTGCAATTTCTCTGATATTCCATTATTTTTAGCTATAAGTTTTAATGTAAATTTTCCTGCCAGTAAAACCCTTCTTATTTCCATTGGTGGTTCTCGAAATTCGGCCTCAAGTATATTTATTGGTGTACTGTTCAGATATCCACCGCAAATGCGAATACTTCTATTTTTTATTTTTTCAATTTTTTCTAGTTGGGTTTTGGCGATGTTATGATAGAATAATGAGCCATAGTCTAATATTGATCTTATTAACGATCTATAAAGTAAAATTGTTATATTAGGGTCTGCTCCCCATTTTTGCCCACGTATTGACTTTAATATGTTAATTGCACTTGCTGCCCTTGTTGTGATGTAGTTAATGTGTTTTTTCCAGTTAAGCTTCATATCCAGATATATACCCAGGAATTTGACATTTGTTTCATATTTAATATTGAACGATGACAGTTTAATGTAACGTGGTGGATTGTACCTTTTTCTTGTAAAAGTACAAACGTTGGATTTCTGTTCTGATATTTTTAAGCCAACTTCCTCGGTCCATTTTTTAATAATTGCAATATTCTGTGAAAGGGTGTTATTACAGTTGTCTATTTGTTTTGATTCTGCATAGACACATATATCGTCAGCAAATTGTAGTATTTTAGTGTCTGTTGTTAATAAATTTTCTAATTCCTGTGTGTATATTATATAAAGGAGTGGGCTTAAGATGCTTCCTTGGGGTAGACCTATCTGTGTCTGTCGCATGTCAGTGAGGCCTCTACTCGTTCTGATATATAGCCGACGTGTTGAATATATCTTTAAAATATTTATTATAATTGTCTTTGGTATGCCGAGAGCCATCATTTTTGTATATAAGATATCCAGGTTTACATTGTCGTATGCTCCTTCAATGTCTAGAAAAATAGCAGAAATTGAGTTGTTTTTAGTGAAAGCTATTTGTATATCAGTGATCAAATTGGTTAAACGTTCTTGTGTAGATCGTTCCCGTCTGAAACCATATTGTGATTTAGGTAATAATTGATTTTTTTCTAACCAAAATTCTAAGCGATTTTTTATTAGCCGTTCATATGTCTTCAAAACACAAGATGCTAACGATATGGGTCTATATGATTGGTAATTATCAGGTGGTTTGTCCTTTTTTAATATTGGTATTATTATGTAATCTTTCCAGTCTTGAGGTATTGGAGATTGGTGGGTCCAAATATTATTAAACTGCCTGAGGATTTGTTCTTGAGAGTTTCTGCTCAGATTAGCTAACATTGGGTAGTGTATTTGGTCTTTTCCCGGAGACGAGTTGTTACTAATCTTAAGAGCTATAAGTAGTTCGTTTATCGTGAATGGTCTATGCAGAAAATCATTTGGTGCTTCAGGTAATTCCATATCAGCATCCTTTTGTGGTACCCAATCTGGAGCCAGTTTACTATGAAACTTGGGAATCCACTCATCATCTAAGTCAATAGTTTGATAATTTTCCTGCCTTCTACCTCTATATCTATTTATTCGCTGCCACACTTCTTTAATAGGTGTACTGCTATTCATAGAGTTGCAGTAATTCTTCCAAGATTGTCTTTTTGTTGCTTTTGTTATTTTTTTAACCATAGCATCACTGTGTTTGAATTCCAATATATTTTCAAGGTTAGGATTCTCTCTATATTTGTTATACGCGAGTTTCCTTTTCTGGACTGCTTCTTCACATTCGTCATTCCACCACTGCTTTCCTCTTGATTTGATTGTTTTGACTGTTTGTTGCGGTATCGTTGTTGATGCTATTTTATTGATAGAATTAACTACGTCTTCATATGTTGGTTCCTCCTTGATGATTGAGAATATTTCTTCACTGGTTTCTGTATATTTACTCCAGTCTGTTTTTAATATCTTCCATTTTCTGCTGTTGTTGAAACTGAAACTATTTGGCTTAATGAAGCAGTCAATTATAATTGGTAAATGATCAGAACCACAAGGATCATCATGAGTTTTCCATTGGAATAAGTGTGATATATGTGAACTAGTAACTGTTAAGTCAATGGCACTGGCTCTTGAGTGTAGATTGTATTGGATTAAAGTGGAAGATCCATCATTTAGACAGATGAGATTGTTGTCTTCTAAACAGCTTAAAAGTGTGTTCCCATAAATGTCATTCCACTCACATCCCCACGCCTGGTTATGAGAGTTAAAGTCCCCTCCAATAACAAACGGAGAAGGTATAGATGAAAAAAAGGAATTCCATACATTTACATCAATATATGTAGCAGGTTTTATATACAAGGATACAAAAGTAATATTATATGAATCACAACTAATAGTTACACATTTATTTGGTATATCAGGAAAAACAGGTAAAAATACTTCTCTAAATTTTATATTTTTTTTTATTAGTATAGCTACCCCACCCCTTCCGTCTAGACGGTCGGAACGAAGGATATTATAAAAGGGAAAATTGACAAAGACCCCTGGTCTAAACCAAGTTTCTGATAGTAATGCTATGTCTGCATTAGTCTCACTCAAAAGGTTTAATAAATTCTCTTTATTAGAAATTGCAGATCTGCAATTCCATTGGCAGATCTTAAGTTCTGCCATTGAAAGGCCCATTATAGTTTCGTTCTTTTTCGTTTTTGAGTATACTAAACAAATCTAATTCTTGTATATCGTATGTATTTTTGTCTTTAAGTTTTTCAGCTATTGTTTTGATTATTTCCAAGAATTGTGGTGTATTTATTAATTCCTTTACTTCTTCATCCATTTCTTGATGTCGTGATCTGAAATTAGAACAATATGTAGTTGATTGGGAGATTCCCCCAGAAGTGGAGGGTAGATTGCATGGAGCTATAATTTTATTATGTGCTTCTAATGTGAGATTTGGTGAACTGGGTCTGATTCTTTTGGGAGTTTTTATTATTGTTTGAGTATAATAGGATGACCTTTTTGGAGGAGATGGCTCAGTCGATGTAACTGTTGCAAATGTTCTTTTTGGAGTTTGATTGTCAGCATCTTTGTATGATACATTTTTTTCAGACATTAATTTTTTAATTTCTTTTTGTCGTTTGAATTCGGGACATTCGTTAGTAGCATTGGTATAGTGTGTCCCGTTACAGTGGAAACATTTAGGGGTTATTATTTCTGTGCAACTATCTGTAGGATGATTACCTTTACACTTTAAACATCTCGTCGATCCTTTACAGTGTTTACCCAAATGACCATATCTAAAACAATTATAACACAAAACCACTTTCTCTACATATGCTTCAACTTCACATATTACGTGATTAATTTCGATATATTTAGGAAGAGTTTGCGATTTAAATGTGACTAGTATCGTTCCAGTTGGGACATACTTGACAGTTTGATCCGGCAATATCACTTTTCTGGATAACCTTTTTGTTGATTCTACTTTGAACCTACAATGCAAATCGTGTTCTTTGATATTATTTTGAATGTATTCATCTGAATATTCTAGTTCAACTTGTCTAACTAGGCCTCTTCTGTGCAACATGAATCTTGGGATGTACGCAACTAAATTGCTCTTTGGCAGTTCTGAAGATTTTACTAGTGTATTGGCACTGTTAAAATCTTTACAATTTATTCTGATTCTATTTTTACCTATGGATTCTATTGACTTTATTTGGTTGTTAATTTCTTTGTGATATTTGTAAATTATTTCTCCAATTTTCATAGCACTTAATTTTCCAGTGAAATTTTCTGAAATGTTTTCAATATATAATGAATACGGGCCTGTGTCTGTAGATTTAAATAAGTATATTTCTCTTTTTTGTGTCTTACTAATTATTGTATTGGAATTAGTTTCATGGTTGGGTTTTTTGCTTTTGTTTACTTTGTGTTTATTATCATTTGGATGTTTTGTAAAACTTTCAAAAAATGTACTAATTTGATCATTACTTACTTTGTTCAAAGTTGAGTTATTTTTTTTTACATTACCGTTCGAAGAATTATCAATATCCATAGCATCATTATTTTGTTGTTCATTTTGACCAAAACCTGAAAATGCGTCCTGAATTCCAGGATCGGGGGGATCTCCGTCCGACTGGATACTCATTATTTTTATTCACTAACTAAAATTACTTCAACTTATTTATTTTAAATGTAAATTGGGTTTATTGTTCAAGACTACTTTTTATCGCACTCCGTAAAACACGTCTATATACTACAAAATGTAGAATTGTACTGAATTCAACTTATTATTATTATTATTATGAGTAGTTAATGAGTTCTAATAATTTAATGAAATATTTATTCAAAATATCAAAAACGATTCCTTTCAAATGTGATATCAGTGTGGTGGTTTCACAGTAAGTGCCCCTCGTATACATTACGTTTACCATAAAGGTATATTATCTTTGAGGAAAACACTTACCTAGTATCCGTTCTTCGGGAGTTGAATAAACGACATCACTTATACAAAATCACTGGGCCTTATAATATGTTTAAAATGTACAAATACAATATCATATCATTTTACTTATTCAAACTAATAACAATAATTAACCATTCTTGGTTCGTTACACTTCTATTTTATAGGAAGCGTTTCGGACAATGTCCTGCGTGCCTGACCTTCTTATATTAGTGGATCGTGCTATTTATATTTTCTAACTAGAACGTGATTCCACGCATATCTAAAATTGACCTTCCTAGATCAACGCTCGCTAAATATTATAATTAATATTAACCTAATTTAAATCTTATTTCTATGTTAATGTCCTTTTAACGCTACCGCCCTTTCGGGATCATCACACTAGTGCAGGAATGGGACAATCTTCCACAGAATGTGATCCAAGCATGCCTCGTCGTTTGCAGGCTGTTATCACTGCCAGAGGAGGTAATACTAGCTACTGAAGTCCTTAAAATTTCTTTTGTTTTAACCAAAAGCATATAAAAGTAAAATTGTCCCAGGAAAAGTAACTTGTCATTCTGACGATGATATTTAGATAATATCGAAACAATTGTCAAAAAATGTTTCCATTTTTGATACAGTTATTATTTTACTAAATTCTGTTAAGAAGAAAGTGATATTTTAAATTGAATTGTCCTCTAAATTGTTAGTTAAAATTGTGAAATTTTAGAAATATATTAATTAGAAATTACTGACAATTCAAGGTATACTCAATTTTGCGAAATTTTACTTGTGTTACGCTAAATGAATTATTAAAATAAGTATTTCATTTAGAATTTTTCGAAACTAATAGGTACGTTAAACTTACCTTCTTCTTTTACAATCAACCTTACACCATGTAAGAAACCTCTAAACCTAGGCGTTTGAGACCGTTGATCATTAATAAATTTAACTTTAACTGTTTCCATTGGAGTTACCGCGAATATGGCTTCGCATACACCAGCACCTAATCCACATAATAATCTGCCGGATACTGACAGACTACCATCACTTTTTTGCATCCGCTTTTTAAATGATTCAAATGCACCAAACCTACAAATATAAAAAAGGAGTTTGAATAAATTAACATTAAAAGTAGAAAATAAGTTAAATCGCTAAAAAAGGAATTACATATGTGTATTAGTCACACACACAAATGACAGTTCCAGTTTCAAATGAATGAATTCAAAATTTGGTAATTATGCAAAATAGGATCTTCTTTTAATGATTCTTAGAATAAAAGCATGTAAAATAGAAAACAAAAAAATGAAAAAATAAAAGATCCATTTCACTATTATTAATGATAGTCAATGTTCTTGAAAAACATTCAAATTTGTGAAATTCGAGTTTGTTCTTGTTATTTTTATAGAATGACACAAGCTGCTTTCTGTTTTTGGTATATCGATAAGACTTACTCCTCCTCATCTGATTTCTCCATCTACTGAAGGGGTGCTATTAAGATAATTCTATTTTAAAATTGCAAATAACTGTCTGAAAACATCTAATATTTTTGAATAACTTGTAACATTCAAATATTGATATACTATACAATAAACCAAGTTAAACTAGCAGGGCATGCAGGCCAACCTGAAATGACAGTCCATGTATATGCGTTTTTAAGATGATTCGCATAAAACTTTTTGAGTGTTATTAAAATAACTTTATTGTATATTGCAGAAACTGAAACACTACAAACCATGCTGCTTAAATATTATCAACTATGACATTAGTAGAAAATTAACCGAAATTTCATCATTTCAGTATTTTGTACAGTGAGAACAATAATTGTTGAATAAATATAACTCAATAGTTTTACGATTTTTAAACACAAAGGTCATGCAAAATGAAAAACAAAAAAATTTAAAAACTCTTTCAAAGATAAAAAGGCAAAAAAACACATTTACCACAAGCTTGTCTCTCCAAGGATATTTACAATCTCTTATTTCTGGAATATTAAAATATACATTACTTGTTGGAATAGCTGGAACCGTTTGTGATATTCATACTGAACTGAATACATTTACAACCACAATCACAATTACACTAATTGACGCACGTTATTTTGTTCAGAGACCGAAAGTAAACTCAGACGATAACTTTGTCAGACAGTGTAATTGTGATTGTTGGTATAATGATAGTAAATTGTGTATTCGGCATAAATTACTTTTAACAGAAATATACACATGGAAAAACATTTGTTAATATTAGAAATCAAAATTTAGACTAGACTGGGCCAAAAAAATCAACTATTTTTTTTTCAAAAGTATATCGAAAATATTGTTCAAGGTGACAAAAAAAATATCGTGAAGGTTTGAGCCCTTAATATTAATATTAAGAGGTCTATCATCTTTGATTGCGATTTTTTATTTCTGCTTTCATTTTTGCGTCAATGCTTTCAAACTACCAAGGTAAAAAAATTCATTCGCACATATATTTTTAGAAAATTAAATTCCCTACAAAAAACGTTTCTTTGAAAATTTCCGCCAGACAAGCCGTTCCCGAATAATCAAGCTTTAAACATTGATATAATTTTTAGATTTACCTTATTTATTTTGGAATTTTGTAACTAACGAACAAATACATATATAGAAATAAGTAATATAGATTTTTGAAGGGAATTTAATGCTCTACAAAAAAGGTTTCTTAACATTTTTACATAAAATCACTTTTTCAAAAGTTATTCACAGTTGAAGTTGAATGAAAAATTAAATTATTGTTTTTTTCGTTGTTGAACCAATTTTCTTCCACTCAGTGGGACAAATTGAACAATTCAAACTGTCTGCTCGCGAGTTAAATAGTCTTCGTCAGATATGCATTTTCATCGTTGCAATTTATATACAAGTCTGGTTCACTTCACCCTCTGCGTCATCGGCTCCAAATAATGATTTGATTTTAATGCAACGATTAATACTCTACGGTAAAATTAATTCATCAGTGTCACAAGGAGCGATTAAGAAAATGGAAAAACATTTATGGTATTTGAGTGACAAATTAGCAATAATGTCTTTATTTGACGATTCTGTACAAATTGATGTGAAAGAAAAAATGGTTGAAAACTTGAAAAATCGGAATCCTTTTAAAACAAAAGCCAGAAAATATGAATTTAAACCAGAAAATTTAGACGAATTATTAAAGAAAGATGTGAGTCACTTTATTTCGACGGAATCGGTCACTCTATTTAAAGATTTTGATTTACCGTATGATTTCATAAATGAAAAAGTACACAACTGGTCCAGGATTGATAGTTTTCGAGAATGTAAACTATTTTTCGACAAATTAGCCGTTGTAAATGATGTTGCTGAACGTGGTGTAGCGTTGATAGAAGAATATAATAAGTGTCTTACGAAAAACAAAGAGCAACTTCAGTACTTACTATTGGTCATCAGTGCGTTCCGAAAAAAGTTCCCTAATTGCAATAAAAAAACTTTAATGTGATGAAATAACCTAATAAATAGTTAATTCTATTACTTTGATTATGAAAGACTATAAATTTTTTATAAACTCTAGGTTATAAAAATACTTAAAATATTTTTTTTACTCTGTTTCTTAGATACTATTATTTTATAATCCATAATCAGATTTTTCTTTTCTTTAACTCATTTAATGGCACTGGCTACCGCCAACTGGCCAAAACTTCGTATCTTGTAAAGTATACTCAAGGTAGTCTTTATTAGCTTATGGTTTGTCAATTTTCCCAGTATGGAAGAATAAACTATATGAATTGATTAACTGTTTTTCTGTTACAATTTTTTTTTTCAACTTTTTTCTGGAATTTTTTTTTAAATATTTTTTTTATTCATTATTTTTTTTTCAAATACATAGGCACTTTCAATGTGTTAGATGCTTCTATAGCCTTTTTTTAATTTAATATTTTTTTTCTTTTTTTTAATATTTTTTTTTCTTTTTTTTTAATATTTTTTTTAATTCATTATTTTTTTTTAAATACATAGGCACTTTCAATGTGTTAGATGCTTCTATAGCTTTTTTTTTAATTTAATATTTTTCTTTTTTTTTTAATAATTTTTTGTTATTTTTAATCTTCTTTTGATTTTTTTTATATTATTTTTTTTTGAGACAGGGACACTTGTTAGGAAAATTTAATTGCCGGAGGACCTCCCGGACAGGTGTAGACTTACACAGGTGTTAATCCTTGGATGGGTAAACATAAGAGTGGGAAACACAGACTTATTCTATATTTACAATTTTATACCCGCGTCATTTATATATTGATGTAATGCAGTGAAACATTCCTGATTGCTTAGTAGATATTCCAGATTAATGGGTAATGGGATTTTTTTTTGGACTAGTTGATGAAAGAGCTTGTTGATCTGTTGCGACACTCTAGGATGACATGTTTTAGATTTCCTATGCTACCACATGTACAGTCTGGACTATTTACTAGTCCAATTTTAAATTGATACTCAGGATACATGGCATGGTTGCTCCTCATTCTGTTTATATTTGTAATGATTTTCCTGTTTTGGTATGTTTTAAACCATACTTCATTTGGGATATTTGGTTGTATTGTTTTATAAAAGCGACCTTTGATGCTTTCTTGGAAACTTATGTTCCATTTTTCTTTTGTTTGTTTTCTGAGTATCGAAAAATAGTCTGTAAATGGGTTTTTAAATCCTACTAGTTTTTGTCCGTTTTCTGCAGCAGATTTTGCTAACAGATCTACTTTTTCATTGCCCGTAATACCTACATGTGCTTTAATCCATACTAAAGAAATATGTTTATTGTCAAGTTTTATCTGACTGTGAAGAGTCAGTATATCAATTATTATGTGATTTTTAACTGATGTAATTGTTGTGGTTTTTATTTTTCCAGTGAGCTTTTGCTATCAGTGAAAATGACGAAGTTAGTCTTACATGAGTTTAGGCACATTTTTAATGCTTCTCTTATTGCAGTGAGTTCCGCTGTGAATATTGAAGAGTGCTCTGGTAGTTTGAATGCCTCATTTCTATTTATGTTTTTGTAATATACAGCGCATCCAGTATTACCTTGACTGACTGATCCATCTGTGTATATTTGTTCATAATTTGTCCATTTACAATTTATCTCCTGATTTATTATGTGTATATTCTGGTCATTTTGTGGTTTTTCTATGACAATGATTGGAGGGTTATCAAATATTTCATATTGTGTTATGTGACTTGCAAAGCTTTCTGTTTGATGTATGGTTTGTTTATATTCCTTGAATTGATTATATGATTCTATCAATAGTGGTTTTTTCTTGTGAGTCCAGTATTTGTGACTAGTGCATAACTGAGATAAAATTTGCAATTTCTCTGATATTCCATTATTTTTAGCTATAAGTTTTAATGTAAATTTTCCTGCCAGTAAAACCCTTCTTATTTCCATTGGTGGTTCTCGAAATTCAGCCTCAAGTATATTTATTGGTGTACTGTTCAGATATCCACCGCAAATGCGAATACATCTATTTTTTCAATTTTTTCTAGTTGGGTTTTGGCGATGTTATGATAGAATAATGAGCCATAGTCTAATATTGATCTTATTAACGATCTATAAAGTAAAATTGTTATATTAGGGTCTGCTCCCCATTTTTGCCCACGTATTGACTTTAATATGTTAATTGCACTTGCTGCCCTTGTTGTGATGTAGTTAATGTGTTTTTTCCAGTTAAGCTTCATATCCAGATATATACCCAGGAATTTGACATTTGTTTCATATTTAATATTGAACGATGACAGTTTAATGTAACGTGGTGGATTGTACCTTTTTCTTGTAAAAGTACAAACGTTGGATTTCTGTTTTGATATTTTTAAGCCAACTTCCTCGGTCCATTTTTTAATAATTGCAATATTCTGTGAAAGGGTGTTATTACAGCTGTTTATTTGTTTTCATTCTGCATAGACACATATATCGTCAGCAAATTGTAATATTTTAGTGTCTGTTGTTAATAAATTTTCTAATTCCTGTGTGTATATTATATATAGGAGTGGGCTTAAGATGCTTCCTTGGGGTAGACCTATCTGTGTCTGTCGCATGTCAGTGAGGCCTCTACTCGTTCTGATATATAGCCGACGTGTTGAATATATCTTTAAAATATTTATTATAATTGTCTTTGGTATGCCGAGAGCCATCATTTTTGTATATAAGATATCCAGGTTTACATTGTCGTATGCTCCTTCAATGTCTAGAAAAATAGCAGAAATTGAGTTGTTTTTAGTGAAAGCTATTTGGATATCAGTGATCAAATTGGTTAAACTTTCTTGTGTAGATCGTTCCCGTCTGAAACCATATTGTGATTTAGGTAATAATTGATTTTTTTCTAACCAAAATTCTAAGCGATTTTTTATTAGCCGTTCATATGTCTTCAAAACACAAGATGCTAACGATATGGGTCTATATGATTGGTAATTATCAGGTGGTTTGTCCTTTTTTAATATTGGTATTATTATGTAATCTTTCCAGTCTTGAGGTATTGGAGATTGGTGGGTCCAAATATTATTAAATTGCCTGAGGATTTGTTCTTGAGAGTTTCTGCTCAGATTAGCTAACATTGGGTAGTGTATTTGGTCTTTTCCCGGAGACGAGTTGTTACTAATCTTAAGAGCTATAAGTAGTTCGTTTATCGTGAATGGTCTATGCAGAAAATCATTTGGTGCTTCAGGTAATTCCATATCAGCTTCCTTTTGTGGTACCCAATCTGGAGCCAGTTTACTATGAAACTTGGGAATCCACTCATCATCTAAGTCAATAGTTTGATAATTTTCCTGCCTTCTACCTCTATATCTATTTATTCGCTGCCACACTTCTTTAATAGGGGTACTGCTATTCATAGAGTTGCAGTAATTCTTCCAAGATTGTCTTTTTGTTGCTTTTGTTATTTTTTTAACCATAGCATCACTGTGTTTGAATTCCAATATATTTTCAAGGTTAGGATTCTCTCTATATTTGTTATACGCGAGTTTCCTTTTCTGGACTGCTTCTTCACATTCGTCATTCCACCACTGCTTTCCTCTTGATTTGATTGTTTTGACTGTTTGTTGCGGTATCGTTGTTGATGCTATTTTATTGATAGAATTAATTACGTCTTCATATGTTGGTTCCTCCTTGATGATTGAGAATATTTCTTCACTGGTTTCTGTATATTTACTCCAGTCTGTTTTTAATATCTTCCATTTTCTGCTGTTGTTGAAACTGAAACTATTTGGCTTAATGAAGCAGTCAATTATAATTGGTAAATGATCAGAACCACAAGGATCATCATGTGTTTTCCATTGGAATAAGTGTGATATATGTGGACTAGTAACTGTTAAGTCAATGGCACTGGCTCTTGAGTGTAGATTGTATTGGATTAAAGTGGAAGATCCATCATTTAGACAGATGAGATTGTTGTCTTCTAAACAGCTTAAAAGTGTGTTCCCATAAATGTCATTCCACTCACATCCCCACGCCTGGTTATGAGTTAAAGTCCCCTCCAATAACAAACGGAGAAGGTATAGATGAAAAAAAGGAATTCCATACATTTACATCAATATATGTAGCAGGTTTTATATACAAGGATACAAAAGTAATATTATATGAATCACAACTAATAGTTACAGATTTATTTGGTATATCAGGAAAAACAGGTAAAAATACTTCTCTAAATTTTATATTTTTTTTATTAGTATAGCTACCCCACCCCTTCCGTCTAGACGGTCGGAACGAAGGATATTATAAAAGGGATAATTGACAAAGACCCCTGGTCTAAACCAAGTTTCTGATAGTAATGCTATGTCTGCATTAGTCTCAAAAGGTTTAATAAATTCTCTTTATTAGAAATTGCAGATCTGCAATTCCATTGGCAGATCTTAAGTTCTGCCATTGAAAGGCCCATTATAGTTTCGTTCTTTTTCGTTTTTGAGTATACTAAACAAATCTAATTCTTGTATATCGTACGTATTTTTGTCTTTAAGTTTTTCAGCTATTGTTTTGATTATTTCCAAGAATTGTGGTGTATTTATTAATTCCTTTACTTCTTCATCCATTTCTTGATGTCGTGATCTGCGATTAGAACAATATGTAGTTGATTGGGAGATTCCCCCAGAAGTGGAGGGTAGATTGCATGGAGCTATAATTTTATTATGTGCTTCTAATGTGAGATTTGGTGAACTGGGTCTGATTCTTTTGGGAGTTTTTATTATTGTTTGAGTATAATAGGATGACCTTTTTGGAGGAGATGGCTCAGTCGATGTAACTGTGGCAAATGTTCTTTTTGGAGTTTGATTGTCAGCATCTTTGTATGATACATTTTTTTCAGACATTAATTTTTTAATTTCTTTTTGTCGTTTGAATTCGGGACATTCGTTAGTAGCATTGGTATAGTGTGTCCCGTTACATTTAGGGGTTATTATTTCTGTGCAACTATCTGTAGGATGATTACCTTTACACTTTAAACATCTCGTCAATCCTTTACAGTGTTTACCCAAATGACCATATCTAAAACAATTATAACACAAAACCACTTTCTCAACATATGCTTCAACTTCACATATTACGTGATTAATTTCGATATATTTAGGAAGAGTTTGCGATTTAAATGTGACTAGTATCGTTCCAGTTGGGACATACTTGACAGTTTGATCCGGCAATATCACTTTTCTGGATAACCTTTTTGTTGATTCTACTTTGAACCTACAATGCAAATCGTGTTCTTTGATATTATTTTGAATGTATTCATCTGAATATTCTAGTTCAACTTGTCTAACTAGGCCTCTTCTGTGCAACATGAATCTTGGGATGTACGCAACTAAATTGCTCTTTGGCAGTTCTGAAGATTTTACTAGTGTATTGGCACTGTTAAAATCTTTACAATTTATTCTGATTCTATTTTTACCTATGGATTCTATTGACTTTATTTGGTTGTTAATTTCTTTGTGATATTTGTAAATTATTTCTCCAATTTTCATAGCACTTAATTTTCCAGTGAAATTTTCTGAAATGTTTTCAATATATAATGAATACGGGCCTGTGTCTGTAGATTTAAATAAGTATATTTCTCTTTTTTGTGTCTTACTAATTATTGTATTGGAATTAGTTTCATGGTTGGGTTTTTTGCTTTTGTTTACTTTGTTTTTATTATCATTTGGATGTTTTGTAATACTTTCAAAAAATGTACTAATTTGATCATTACTTACTTTGTTCAAAGTTGAGTTATTTTTTTTTACATTACCGTTCGAAGAATTATCAATATCCATAGCATCATTATTTTGTTGTTCATTTTGACCAAAACCTGAAAATGCGTCCTGAATTCCAGGATCGGGGGGATCTCCGTCCGACTGGTTACTCATTATTTTTATTCACTAACTAAAATTACTTCAACTTATTTATTTTAAATGTAAATTGGGTTTATTGTTCAAGACTACTTTTTATCGCACTCCGTAAAACACGTCTATGTACTACAAAATGTAGAATTGTACTGTTCTTTTCTTCAAATATGTGAAATAGTGTAAATAAATAATTTTCAATAGTAAAATCACATAATTGTAATTTTTTTATTATTTTAAGACAGTGAATCGACGTTTCCGTGTAATAAATAGCTGTTAACCAGGAATAGATTTGAATATTTTATGAAATTTAGATATTTCAAGCGAAAAGATTGATAAAATGATGATTTTTGATGATGTAAATTATCAATTTGTCCCACTGAGTGGAAGAAAATTGGTTCAACAACGAAAAAAAAACAATAATTTAATTATTCATTCAACTTCAACTGTGAATAACTTTTGAAAAAGTGATTTTATGTAAAAATTTTAAGATACCTTTTTTGTAGAGCATTAAATTCCCTTCAAAAATCTATATTACTTATTTCTATATATTTATTTGTTCGTTAGTTACAAAATTCCAAAATAAATAAGGTAAATCTAAAAATTATATCAATGTTTAAAGCTTGATTATTCGGAAACGGCTTGTCTGGCGGAAATTTTTAAAGAAACGTTTTTTGTAGGGAATTTAATTTTCTAAAAATATATGTGCGAATGAATTTTTTTACCTTGATAGTTTGAAAGCATTGACGCAAAAATGAAAGCACAAATAAAAAATCGCAATTAAACATGATAGACCTCTTAATATTAATATTAAGGGCTCAAACCTTCACGATATTTTTTTTGTCACCTTGAACAATATTTTTGATATACTTTCGAGAAAAAAAAATAGTCGATTTTTTTGGCCCAGTCTAATTTAGACTCCATCTTCTTTCATTTTTCTTCACTTGATTTAACCAATATATGGCCATGAAAGAAAGAAAGAAATTTATTCATCATTGAAAATTCTTCAACTGCATTACATACATTTATAAAATTTTATCAGACTAGTCAAGGATACTAACCTATGTACGGACACAAACAGTTGAAAATATATGTAAAATTTGATTATTGTTATTATTATTGTCTTTTTTTATATTTATTTAATTTTTCTATGGTATATACACCCAACAAACAGTAAAAACAGAACATATACGTGAGTACTTACAAAGATACCACTAAGGATATGAACAAAATACAATTAAACAGATTCCAGGAGACACAATGGTTACACTGGAAAAGACTTATTTCAAATATATACATAAGGAATATAAACTTTTTTTTGGAACCACCATTTATTTATGTAGATAAATCAGAAAGTCATTATAATAATAGAAATTCCTCAACAGAGTAAAAAGCATTTTGGATGAGATGATTGTATAAAGCTGACTTGAAGCTACATGTGTGTCCACATAATTCGTGTGCATGGTTGTAGCATATGATACCTTGATAACTAGCAGAGTCTTGTCCCAGAGCCAGGTAGTCGTAGTTCGTTACCTCTTCTAGTATTATAGTTGTGAATCAAATTATTTTTGTTGTAGTGTGTTTCATTTTTTTACATTCATGGTTATTATGTAAATGTATAAGCTGGGTAAAGTCAATATGGTTAACTCAGTGAATGTGCTCTTACAAGATTCTTTATAATGTAGTCCTGCTAGACATCTTATCACTTTTTTTTGTTGCTTAAAAACTTTTATTGTATGGATTGAGTTCCCCCAGAAAGGTAGTCCATAAGATAGGATGGATTGTACAAGTCCATAGTAGATCAGCTTAAGCACATGTAGTGAGACTGTTCCCCGTATTTGCTTTATTACAAAACACATACAGCTCATTTTTGTAACGAGGTTTTTTATGTGTGCCTCCCATATTAATTTTTGATCTATAGTCAGGCCTAGATACTTGAACATATTCACTTGCTCTATGGATTTGTTTTTAACCCTTATTAGGGGGCAATAGTCATAAGAAATGTTTTTTTGTTGGAAGACCATGAAGACTGTTTTACTGATGTTATGTATGTTATGGAATCTTCCAAATTAATGTTCACCTACCACAAAATTTTTGAATAATTTGAAATTTCATTTCCGCATTAAGAACTGAATTCCAGGCAATAAAGCAGCTCACTTAGCAGAAAAGAAACCTTCAAACATAGGTCCTCCAATACTAGAAGTGCAACCTCTTAAATACCTCCAAATCACAATCTAGCAGTGAGGGAAATAGCAAAATCACTGGGACAATGAAAATACGAAATTGAACTCAATTCCAAAGCCGGAATGGACTAACTTGGCGCATAGACAATTAGGTGCAGACATTATTTTATGATTCTAATGCACATTAAAAAACTTAATGCCAAATTTTAAGACAAAAATTCAAAATCAATACAAAAGTATCACTACTACTGTAATAAGAACGAAAATGGAGAAGGGAAAGGAAGAAAAAAATAAAATGAATGGAAAACAATTTTCTGTAGTAACAAATCCAGAAATACATATTTCGAAGTCCAAACAAACGTATGCGAGAAATCGACCTACTTTTTTTAGTTTACTAGAACACAAATAGCCAAAACATTATTAAAAGTATTTTAAATAGAACACAATTTTATAAACATGTTGGTTGCAAAATGCCTAAACGAGCTATAAAATTCTAAACAAAATTGTTGAAAAAAAAGACATTCGAGGTATGAAAACAACGCGAAATTTAAAACATATATTTTCGCATACACAGCAGAAGTGACCCAAAAACAAAGGAGGAAAATTGACAGTAAAAAGAGAGATATAGTTCGTCCGAAAAAAAGGAGACGTTGTTCGTTCACGAAGGTGTTGAGTAGTCCGACACAGACGTAGGGGTGGGATAACGATAGGAGAGAAAGATCCTAGTGCTCTCCTATCCCACGACGTGAATACGGTTATCGGTTTCGTTTTAACTTATTTTTTGTGTGTTGTTCTGAAACTACTTTCATTCACGTCGTGTTCTGAGTGATCCAGATGATATTTAGGTATCATCGGCAGTAAGGACTGTCCCTCAGACAAGACCGTAGAAAAGATTTCAGAAGCGAATCATCATAACCAGGCTCCAGATCCGAAAATAAAGAAACAGACGATCCACTCTGCAAGTTTTGAAACAATTGTTTATTAGTGGGAAATATTTTTGGCAGTCTTAACTTGAAAATTCATAAGATATTCGTACTTCCACCCGCTGAACCCTAATCCCAAATATTGGGAAAGGATAAAGGCAAATTATTAGTGTATTCGTATTGTATATGAGGTATACCCTCCTTGGAAGTGAAAACTCTCACCCTCGACTATTTAATTTCTTTTGTATATTATTTGTTAGGATAACTAGTAGAATAAAATTGTACTCTTACAAATAGATGTAACCTTTTATAGGTCATCGGGAGCAGGTTTCTATTTTTTTCTCTGTTTTAATTTTAATTTATCTTTATCATATTGAACGGTTGTTGTCGAAATACTATTTCATTGTCATACCTAATTTCCGTTCCCGCTGGTAACTAACAAAAGGGTATAGTCGGCGTAAGAGATATAGTGCGTACTTTAAGCTTTCGGCTTTTCGTTTGACTTGAATACCGTCATACTCCAGTCAATATTATACTTTAAAATGCTTATTTGACGATATATGCATTTAATATTATAATTTCAACTAATATTCGTTAAAATATATTTAATAATTTTATAATTATTAAATACATTTATCTATTGTCTAACGATTATTTTTAAACCGGAATTATGGAACACCATCCTACTTTTTAAGATACTTAGAACAAAATACATTCCTTTAAACAATATTAACCTATTTATATTTAAAAACATCTTAAACATAACACCAGACAATTACCACTACCTTATATCTCGTTTTATTAAGAAGAATTAGAAATAGAAATTTCAAATAACTTATTATTTTTCTCATCTTTTACTGAACTATAACTATATCATGAGAGGGCAACGAAAATTTAAATAATTGTGAACAAAGTGAAAACAGGATTCGACGTCATTTAAATTTGGAAACACTGAATAGTTATTTATGCAACAAGTGCAAAAAGTGAGTGTTTTTTGCACGCGACGTGAAATTGTCCAACGAGGCCTTTAGGCCGAATTGGTCAACACGTCGAGTGCAAAAAACACGTTTTGCACGAGTTGCATACAATATTTTTTCTACATTCATGCAAAAACTGGAAAATTAGAATATAATATGTTAGGAACTCAAACTCATTTTCTTAGTAATTATTAATATAATATTTTCTTAATAAAATTGAATACAACTTAACACATTCGCTGCGTAAAAATAATGAAGCCTTCACCCATGTGCGGGATTTTTTTTTATTGAGGCTTTTAGGACTGTATCTGTTTTTAAATGTGTTTTTTTGAGAAAACTAATAATTATTTATCAGTTATAAAAAAATCAGACTCGGACGCCTAATGGCGTCATACGCACAGTACGAGAGTTTCAAGGATATATGCGGATGACGCCGTATGGCGTTAGTAGGTAAAAATGGTCAAGTAAAAAAAATACAACAATATGTAAAAAAAAACTACATTTTCAAACAAAATCAATGAAATTACATTTGTCACTTTTGGTAAAAAAACGTAATAAATCTTTTTATTCGATTTTTTGGTGAAAAAGACTAAAACATGGCTCAACACACAAACCGGGTTTATCTGGACAAGTCTTACATTCCCACACAGTGTCTTTCCTGATTTTATTTTGGAAACATAAACGACATCTTTTTCTTGGTGTTCTCTTTGTGGCATCAACCGCGTCAATTTTGCTAGGCACGTGTTTATATACCTTATATTCTATTCTACGTGGTATATCAGGCAATAGCTTTTCAATCACAGCTAAACGGTAATCATAGAAAGTCATTTTTCTGCCAGAGTACTTGCAAAATATCACGTAAGAATTGAACAAAAGAAGCTGCAGGATATGAACACCAAGTTTTTTATACCAGAATAACGTTTTTCTCAGAGAAGGGTAGTAGGACATCATCTGGTCCTGGCGATCAATAACGCCCATATATTTATTGTATTCCACAATTGGTAAAGGCTTCTGTTTAGCAACTCCTCTTTTATTGGTTATCTCTACCATTTGGTTCTCAAATTCTGTGGATATGTAGGCCACATCTCTTTTATCCTTCCACTTTCCAATCATTACACCATCTGAATACTGGGCTTTTGATTCCCCAACTTTCAGTTTCATTTTCAAAATTTTTTCAGGACCACCGTTCCAGTGCAGTATGTTTTGTGATTTATCAAGGTTCTAGCTAATTGGCAGCTATTGTAATAATTGTCCATGTAAATAGAATGTCCCTTGTAGAGGTAATCTTTTGCTATGTACTGAACAACTTTTTGTGCATGGCCTTTACCACCCATCTCATCCAGCTGGCCGGTATAAACTGCAAAATTCAGTATAAGCCCATTTG
The DNA here is from genome assembly GCA_963921935.1 of Galeruca laticollis. Lineage (NCBI taxonomy): Eukaryota > Metazoa > Arthropoda > Insecta > Coleoptera > Chrysomelidae > Galeruca > Galeruca laticollis. The sequence goes on along the minus strand of OY998184.1, from coordinate 60,541,606 downwards.
GCTCTGTCAGCATATAAAGTTTCAGTCCATATTTATGTCGACTATTTGCGATGTACTGCCGGAACAATAGTCTACCTCGCCACAAAACCATAGACTCGTCCAGAGAGAGGTTTTTTCCGGGATAATATAGGTCCTTCATTTTTGTATTGAAATAATGAATAACTGGCCTAATTTTATATAGACGGTCGTTTGGTTCGGGTTGATTTGGTTCCGGATTCGTAGAAAAATGCAAACTCCTGAGTATAACCAAAAATCTATCCCGGCTCATGTGATCTGCAAAACATTTGAAATTAAAAAGTCGACTGGTCCTCCAATAGTCTTGAAGTTTGTTCAGTTTCACATTGCCCATATGGTACACCAGTCCAATAAATTTCAGGAGCTCTTCTTCTTTTAGATCTTTCCAATCAGTTATCCTTGACCTTTCATTACCACACCTTGACAAAAACAAGTTTTCTGCATACTTATTCGTTTCTGTTATGATATTTTCAAGAAACCCATTATCAACAAAAAGTCTAAAATAATCGTATGGTTTGGCCTCTGCCGGAAGATCGACAAGCATTCGATTGGTTTCAGTAAATGGAAAATTTTTCATACTGGAACAAATATCTTGCCAACATTCTTTGTCAGTATTGGATGTTACCTGCTGTTCTTGGTCGATTGTTCTTTCCTCCATATTATCTATGACAAACAGAAAACATCTTCATACAGAAAAAAAACAATAAAAACAAACGAAATAAATTACCATCATTTTCCCCTTCACTTTCTGAATCAAGGTCATCATCAGAACTTAGCTCAAAAGTTTTGTCTTCGTTATCTGAACAGTCCACAAACTGTAACATTTCATCAACAGTTAGTTTATTTGGATCTCTTATTGTCACTTTACGTCTTTTAACACCTGAAGGACCTGCCTGATTATTGTCTACTCATATTTAAATAAGCTGTAAAAAGTTTTTAAACTCACGAAATTACGAACCACCCCGAAATCTTCTTTAACAATGCTATTAAAATGTGCGCACTGCAATACAACCACCTCGGCGTAATGCGGAATGAATACTAACGCATTTGATGAGAACGATGCATGCGCGCCATAAGGCGTCACCCGCACAAAGTGGAAGGGTCGGATGCCGCCAATTGGCGTCATCCGCAGTGAATGTGTTAAAAGATGTTACTGCATAATATTACTCTGATATTTAATAAATATAATTTACCATGTCAGAACTCAGAATGTATTTTAACCGTTCTTCTTTTTTTGTATCTTTATGGCCTCCACCTTGTCAGTACTTAATCATAGCTGGTTTTCGGTTTGACCATTTAAATTTTAAATAATCAAAGATTTTTGCAATAATTGTAACTCGTTGAGACTAAGTAGTAAGATATACATATATTATTGCTGTATTAGAGCAGGATCAGATACTTGCTCTGGATTTTTATTTTATTTAAATGTTTATGTTTGTCATAAATCATCACAAAACTGACAAGAATGACAGATGAGTGCAACAAAAATATTGTTGCACTACTGCCAAAAAGAACCACTTTCTTCATTAAATGTGTTTCACAAAAGTGTTGTTTTTTGCATGAATGTTTTAATGTGAATAAGAATCTACGGGAACAGTTTGGTTTCGATGAAGAAACAGAATTAATGCAAGCAGTATCTGATTTAACAGAAGTTCCCCTGTCAACTATACGTAAAATAGCCAAGAATAGGCCTTACGAACGCAAGAAGCGATGTGATAAGGGATTGATCAAACCTTTAGAAGTGTCTGTAATATAATTATTAAAAACCACCATACATGACTGTTACAAAAGTAATGAGTTACCAACGATTGAAATAATAAGAAATAAATTGACAAATGCCGGCCGTAATTAAAAAATTGGGATTTAAAGTCAAAACGATTAATAAACGTCAAACAGTCATGGAAAGCAGAAGAATAGTGGATATCCGGTATATATACTTGGAACAAGTAACTAAATATAGAGAACAAAACCGGCCAATTGTTTATTTGGACGAAACTTGGTATGATACATACTACACGGTTAAGAAAGGATGGACTGATGGGTCAAAAATTTGTATGCCAACAATGCCTGCAAACAAAGGATTCAGACTTATTATTGTGCATTGCAGTGGAAATGAAGGATGGGTTCCAAATGTCTTAAAAATATGTGGGAAAAAAATAGAAGATTGCAACGTTGACTATCATAAGAATAAACATACTAAACCGAAGGCCGCACGTCCACGGATTGTGTTTCACGATTAATTTTAATTTTTTGATGACACCAATATAATAGTGGATTCTTTTCAAATAACTTTTATGACTGAGTAAGCTAACTATAAAGAAATATTGGGCTAGGTCACTCCCTAATATACAGAGTGTACGAAACAAACTCCTTCGACCGAAAGAGTCAAAACCTCAGCCTGACATTTGACATCCGCGCGGTTCTCTTGGGGTTCATCAGAAAATTAACCGACCTAAATTTTTCTCTGTAGAAAATAACTAGAACAGCGAATTCGCTAACCTATTTTAATTATTGGTTTTCTTGTAAGTATTGCTTGTAATATAGATTCAATTATTTGTTACATTCGATGATCCGGTTTGTTCATTCCCCTACCCTGATCATTCCTACAGTTTTTTTTGTGTACGTGAAGCTGGCCAAAAAGACCTGGTCCTGGCGAATTTTCTTTGTTTAAGACCAGGCGATTCCCGTGGAAGCCCTTACTTCTCGAGCCTGAAGGCCCACTCTCTCGTCTTTTGAGATAATTTCTCGTTCTCCTTGTGTCTGAGGGCACTGGTGACAGCGGCTGCCTATATTGAGAGAGGAAACGGGGCAAAATAAATAAGCCGGTCACAGGGTATTACAGCGGTGGTTCCCAATGACCCAAGGTATATTACACTACTTTATTAAGAAACAAGAAAGCTACCCGATACTTCTGAAAATAAAAAAAGTTTTCTAAGGTATTTTATGAATGAATGATAAACGAATTGATTTACTTATATTTACAAATGTATTGTGTAATGTTAAAATTGTGGGCGATGCCCCGTAAGTATGATAATATATTTAACCTGTTAAAGAGAATATGCGTTTATCAGCGTCTACATATTTTTCAATTTTTGTGGGGGTGGCCGTCTTGCTACACATTGTTCATAGAATGTTTTTCTGAAATTTCTTTAAATAATGTATATATGATATTTATGGTATTAGTTTAGTAACTGACCTCACAGCACTTTTTGGTATGGATCCATATAATAAAACACTAAGTCCTCGGTAGAGTCCAAAAAAACCGTGGCTCTTGACGGTTTTCTTAACACAATCCGCTATTCCATTATATTTTTTTCTATCTCCTTTTTCATCTAACTGGAGTTGTGTCTTTACGTATTCTGTTGGAAATGTTATACATATCTCTATACCACCAGTGATACCGCCTAAAACAATACAATAAATCTATTATCTGACATATCTAAAAAGTAATACACTCATTTTAGTTTAAAAATAAACAATAATTCATTGAAAAAAATGAGATGGACACATTTAAAGATATTAGTTCCAACATTTTAAATTATGTTTAAAATTCCAATATACTCGTACATATGATGCATTATATTTGAAAAAAAAGGCACAATCATTAGTAAAGTCAATATTAAAATCACCGCATAAAACTTTCTTGCTCTTAACAGGCAGAGCGACAAATAAGTTTAGAAGGTTCTCAAAAAAAGAATGAACATTTGATTGAGGTGGTCTGTAAATACAAACTATATATAAATCGATATTTTTGTGGAAAATTCAAAAGTATTTTCTACTTGTAAAAATAGTAATTTATGCAACAAGTGCATAAAGTGGTACTTTTTTTCACGAATGGAAAAAGTTGCGGCAATTCCATGAGTGAAAAAAAGACACTTTATGCACATGTTGCATACATTATTTTTTCTACAGCCCTATACAAAAAATAAAATTCAAATAGAAATTTGGGATTAAGCTCCTTCGGTAAATTACAATTATACGTATTCCAAGTTTCATGAAAGTCCATCCTCGATGCCCAGCTTCATTGTGTTAGCTTATGGAAAGCGTGAAATAAAGTTAACGTTATGGCACTTTTTTTAACGCTTTTTTATTTTTTTTCACTGTAACCATAAACAACCACTTTAAGCGCTGCAAACCGATGAAATACAAGGTACTTTAAATATAGGGCGTAGAAAAATCATATTTTAATACAGCCTCGCCAGAAGATAAAATTAGGGTTCCACCGTGAGCTGAATTACTCCTTTCTTATCTGCTAATAACTCGATATTTTTCAATAAAAACAGGTTCGTTTGCTTGTAGCCAGTGTTCAGTAATAGAAACTATTTGCGGGAACCCCAATTCCTCCAAAAACAAATACAGCTCGTCCGTTTTATTGCGTATTAACTGAATATTAATTAGAACCATTTTTAATTTACTGTCCTTAAAACTAAGCGAGTGGTCTCCGTAGGCTAGTGGAATGGTGCTCTGTCTGCTAACCGAGAGGCCCCGGGATCAAGCCCGGGCCTCGATAACGTCATAATTTAAAATTCGAAGAGCCACCTGTCGGAAGGCAATGGCAAACCACCGACAGTATTCTGCCTAGTACAGCCTCTCAACATAGACGTTCGGATCCGTCGTTAAACTGTAGGTCCCTTCTATCTGTGGTAACTGGAGAGCACAACACAGGTAGAAGTGAGAGGTCGCCTACGTCCGATAACGGATATGGCACTGTAAGAAGAAGAAAACTAAGTGAGGATTCTAGTTCCTCTGGACACGTCCTATCAACTAAAAATCTTTCTTGAAAGAATCGGCAGTAAAGTAACGGCTATTACACTCTCTAATTTTTTGTTGGTGAATTCTCCGTTCCGAGGTGATGTAAGTTCTGTAGGTGGATAGATCTTCATCCACATCAATTGAGTTTATGCCATAAAAATCGTGAAAGTTATAATAAATTGCCCTTAAAGCTATGGGGTCAACGGGCAGACCTTCGAATGCTAAAAACACCTTTACACTTGTGGAAGTATAACCTTCAAAACATACAGATGATGATTAGTCATGTAGATAGGCGAGGAATAACTTGAGAGATGATAAAATAGCCAGTTCTCTTAATCTAGACATAATATAACGATTACCTCCAGTAGAGGACTCCCTTGTTAATCTGAACGTAGGAGGAGTCATCGGGTCCAGCGAAAAGTTAGTGTCATTGTGCGAATCTTTTGTAAACTGAAATTATTTATCACACGAAAAGCTGTTTAATATTCATATGGCTAGAGCATGTTTGTCAGATGTGATGGCTACTACTACAGGACAAGAAGGGTCAGAACTTTTACTTGATTAACGTTCACAGGCTGAAGAGAATCCATCGTCGGAGGAGGCGAGGCTTCTTGGGACAATGAAGATTCAACAGACCATTTTAATGAAACTCCAGGTGGCCATACAACATTGTTAAATAATTTGCTACCAGAAATTTTTGCTAGAAAACCAATTTTAAACGTTGATGTTTTTGATTCAGTGCTTGAATTGATTAAGGGAAAGCAACGAATAAACTCTGTAAACCACAGCTTTCCATTTATAGGAAACATGCGATCAAACGAGTCAGTTACTCGTAGGTATGACCTTCCGCATATCAAGTGAATGTGATATTTACATTTAATAGAAACGTGCTTCCCGTATGTTCGCCTGACCTTAACACATCGACGCCCGCTATTAACATTGAAATTATTATTTACACAATTTAATCTCTTTTCCCGTTGATAATGTCTTTTTACGATACTGTCTTTTCGGGATCATCACAACCTGGATGCAAGCCCACAAAACATCAAAATGGAGTAAAGGTTTAAATTTTAGTCAACTCATGAAAAACAGTGCATAGCATAGTGGGATAAAAAGATCACCGTATGAGGCAATGTTCGGTTGCCCCCCGAGACATGGCTTATCCACCTCAAAACTACCTACTGAGGTATTGGCAAATTTAGAAACAGAAGAGGATCTTCAATGCGCTATTGATCAAATTCAGAAACAACAACAACAAGAAAACAAAATAGAAAATAACGGGAATTTAAATTCTAATGAAATTGAAACTAACCAAAATTTATCAAGTGGAGAAAATTCGCTAATAGATGATGGTGATTATCTCCTTACTGACCTGGATGAGTCTACAAAGGCCATTAAGAAGCAGAGAAATGAAGCTTTCCACTGCCTCAGATCAAATTCATCCGCCTCTAGAAAAAGGAACATCAGTTCGAATTCCTGATGTTGACCGCGGAAGAGGAGATGCCCGATCTATCCTTGGCGTGATACTGGAGATTGTCGATGATGGATTCTATCGAATCAGAACAAGAAATGGAATTCTGAATCAGCTTTTCTCAAGTTAATTTATCTCTCTTTCTCTGCCTTTCGCTTTCTCTTCATTTTATCCCTGCCCATTATATTAAAATTATTGTTCAATGGTGATATTTTTTTAGGTCTCAATTCAGTAATTGTCCCACAAATGTTATCCAAGAAAATGAAGTCCCTATGGATAAAACAATAGCTGTAAGGACTGCTGCAACTTCTCAATCACTTGGAAGTGGACAAGGATTATTTAAATGCTGTTGCAACACTAAATGCATGTGTAAGAAAAAATATGTGCTCTGCAACTCAAAGTGTCACAAGTCATTACCTTGCTGTAATAATTGATGAACATTTCTGTCTTTCTTTGTATTATTTTTATTTGTTTTTTATTTCACTTTTACTAGCTCAAGGCAGTAAGAGTATACTTGCCCTAGGTATAATCAACTCTGGCTAGTAAATGTTGATCAAAATTCATCAATTTCATTTTTTAATCAACATTTACTGAAAATACCCGTAAGAGTCGACTTATTCTAGGTCGAGTCAACTCTTACTGGGGAATCTACTTTTCCTGTAACATATATATCTTAAACACCAGATTTTTTTGGTTATATTTGAACCTTCCAGGTTCTTCAAATTGTTACTGCTTATTTTCTATATTTACTTTAAGATATTACTATCTGTCATTGTATGTCATTATTTATATTATTTAAAATTATATGTATATTTTAAAATCAAAAGTAGGGTCGACGGAAAAGTTCTGTAACGCAATCTTGCTCCGCTCGCTCGTTAAATTATCTCGATTGTTAATGGCCTAATACGCTTGTTCGTCAAACTACTATTAAGAAACCAGCACACACGTTATTAAAGTAGTTGTTATTTAGATAGTGTGATAAAATAAATGTGTATATAAATTGTACCCAGAATCTGAAATTCAAATCGTTACTCTTCTTCCCAAGAAAGTTTAAAAAATATTATTTTACCAGGGCACTTCGATATTTCGTTAATAAGCGCGCTATAAGTGTATATAAAGTAATACTGATAAATTTACCAATACAAATCTGTGAACCCTTTTTACTAGCTACCGGTAGACCAGCTTACTTTTGAATATAAACGTCGCTAATATGAATCGTCATTCGACTATGTAGTCGGCACGACAACAAGTTCTAGAATATCGGTCGTACAAAAATTATAAAAACGAAGATAAGATGGAATGTAAGAAGGGGCACTGAAAATGTTAGGAAATAGACAAATATGAAATTAACATCTTAGCAATTCAAGAAACAAAACAAGAAGAGTGTAAATGAAGTAGAAAACTATATATTCTTCAATAGTGGAGGAGCAACAAGAACTTTGGGAACAGGATTCATGATAGCCAGACACAATGCAGGGAGAGTGGAAAGAGTTAAAGCAATATCAGAGCGAATGTGTTACTTGCAAATTAGTACAGACATAGAAAATATGAGCACCAACCCCAAGGGGAAGAAGATGAAATCAAGGAAAAATATTTCGAAGAAAAGGAAGAAGCGTTTAACACGATGCCAAAGAAAGACATCAAAATAGTAATAGGTGACGCTAATGCAAAAATTGGCAAAGAGGGTTTGTGTATACCAGTAATTGGAAAACACAGCAAACACGACGAAACGAATGATAAAGGAAAAAGACTGATTAATTTTACAACGGAGATGGGGCCAGCACAAAGTTTGAAAACAACTAAATCCACAAAGGAACCTGGTTAGCACCAAATGGGAAGTACTCGAATCAAATCTACTATTTCCTGATACAACAACAATCAATGAAAAGAGTAGAAAATAAAATAGTAAACAAGGAGAAAATAAGCAAAAGTGCAGACCAAAAAGAAGGCTACAGGTGGAAAGGTCATAGATAATAAAACAACAACAAAACAATACGAAGAAGAATTGAGGAAAACCTAAAACAACAACAGAGCCACAATGTAAATGACGAATGAAAACATTTAGAGGAAACTATAAAGAAGGCGGCAAGAAAAATAATACCACTGAAAACAAAAAAGGGAAAAAGAGAATAATGGTTCCATGCAAAATGCAGAGAAGAAATTAACAAGAGAACCCAAGCCAAACAAAAAATGTTACAAACTGGCACATATAAAGACAAATGGCAGTACGAAGAACAAAGAAGATATGTAGGACAGTTTTTGAGGACTGGTTTGGGAAAAGTCTGAACAAAATGCCGCCTTCCTTAGGAATAGTTCGAACAGGCCTACAAATGCCTGGAGAAAAGATAAAGTTCAAAATGCAGGAGGAAAATATAGATTTTGATATTTCCTTACTAAAACCAGAATTATTAAAACTTTCCAAGCAACATTTTCCTCTATTTAATAAATATTGTTTAGATGAAATGGCCCGAGCTCGAAATGTAGAAGTTTTGCCACTACCACTATATTGTTACGAAATCGCACACCGAAGCAGATACTAAGTACGGTCCTGTAACATTATGTTAACGGAGTCAAAAAAATGGCGAGCGCGCCGAATTCTGAGAAGGTCTATTGGGATTTATTGTGACCGTTTTTATAGACATGTTCTCGGAAGGTCTTTTAAAGATTAAGCCGGCAACCGAGAAATATCGCGAAAGGCATTTGTTTTGTGTAAGCCGCAGTCCGGAATGTTCTAGTAAAAAAGCTTTGATATAAATAAAGGACCGATCAGCGGATGAGTTTAGTTTATAATTTGACATAGTGAGTTAAACAGTAAATAAGTGAATATAAATTAAGTGATTATATAAATTAGTTTAAGTGAATGTACTGAGTATATATAAATTAAGTGCTAGTGATTAGTTTAGTGTTTAAATAAATTAGTAAGTGAACCTACCGTGTGTTTAAAATGTATCCCACCCGTTTATTGTTTAAATAAATAACAAAAACATTACATTGGTGTCAGAAGTGGGATAATATAAATAAATAGCTACATCAAAATGGCCAAGAGACTGAGTGATCTGAAAGTGGCAGAATTAAGAGCAGAATTGGAAGATCGCGAGTTGGAAACGTCCGGTAAGAAGAGCGAATAGAAAGACTCAGAATGGCACTGGAAAGTGAAGGCTTGGATCCAGAAACATTCTCATTCAAATACGAGGCTTCCACCTTAATCTCGTCAATTTCTGATATGAAGAATGATTTTTCTGCAATGAAGAACGATATTTCTGCCATGGAAGAGAAGTTTCAACTAATGTGAAAAACGATATTTCTGCAATAAAGAACGATTTTTCTGATATGAAGAATGATATTTCTGCAGATTTCTTATCATTGAAAAATGACATTGCTGCTGAAGTCGAGAATAAAATTTCGTCTCTGAAATCGGATATTGAGAATAAGATGACAAAGATGAACGAGAAAATAAAATCAGACATGGAGAATAAGATTACAATGATGGGAAATTAGATGGACGAGAAAATCAAGGAGTTAGAGACAAAGATTGCAGATTTAAGAACACAAGACACTTCAGCAGAAGAAAAGAAGATCGAGATCTGCAAGCCAGAAACACAGCCCAAGACAGATGATACTGGCAGTTTTACCCGAGTCAAGGCCCCAACGTTCGATGGAAAGATGTCGTGGACCAATTACGTAAAACAGTTTGAAGCAGCCGCTAGAGTGAATAATTGGTCCGATAAGGAGAAAGCAGTGAACTTGACTATCGCGCTTCGGGGAGATGCCTTAGATGTACTACAGAGGATACCGCTTGACGAAACGGATGACTTCGGAGCTGCTGAAGAAGAGGTTGGACATGCGATATGGTCACGAACATTTGGAACAGTTGTACAGATTCCAGCTGAAGAACCGAAGGCGGAAACGTGACGAAACCCTTCAAGAGTATGAAATGGATATTGCCCGACTAGTTCGATTTGCTTATCCATCAGCATCAGAGAACATGATGGAATGTTTAGGCATCCAGGCCTTTATTGACGGCTTGTGTGACCACGATATGGAGAAGACGCTTCGATTAGCCCATCCTAAAACATTAGTCGATGCATTGACTGCTGCTCTTGAATATGAAGCAGCCACGATGGCTTCGGGATACAACAAAGATAGGACCACACAGGAAGAAGGTGACGATGACAGACTTGACCAGATCGTCAACTTGTTGAAAGGTATGGTAGACAAGAAGCCGAAGAAAATCAGGTGCTGTAAATGTGGCGAGCTAGAGCATACACGCAGTTCGTGTGAGCGTCCTACGACTCCTGTAAACCAAGAACCTTTTAAATGCAAAGCAGCCAAGAAAAGCTCGCGGTACAACAAAGGTAGGACCATGCAGGAAGAAGATGACGATGACAAACTTGATCAGATCGTCAACTTGTTGAAAGGTATGGCCGACAAGCGGCCGAAGATCAAATGCCGGAAGTGTGGCGAGTTAGAGCACGTACGCAGTCCGTCTAAGCGCCCCAAGACTCCTGTAACCCAAGAACTCCAGACACAGGGGAAATCAGACAAGGGTGAACATACAGCTAATGTGAATCACCAAAAAGCCGACTCCTTGCCTAGACGGCCATGCCCTGTAGACTATTCACAATGCAACAAGTCGAAATCTAAGGAAGTTGCAGTTTCAAGAATTACAGTAGTCAACGGGGAATGGTCACCCACCAGGATCAGGGAAGATCAGGAGAATGATCCTCACCTGAAGATGATCCGGCAATGGAAGAAAGAAAATCGGCGACCCACCTGGCAAGAAGTGTCAAGATTTTCACCGAAACTCAAGGCGTATTGGGGTCAGTGGGACTCCCTTGTCCTGGAAGAAGGGCTGTTGAAAAGAGTCCTTGAAAACGATGATGGTACTGAGATGAGGCAACAGCTAGTTATCCCGAGAACAAGAGTAGCTGAGGTACTGAAGAAGTTACACGACAGTCCATCAGGAGGTCATCTGGGAGTAATAAAAACCCTTCAGCGAGTCCGTGAAAGGTTTTATTGGATGAACAGCTCCGACGATGTGAAGGACTGTTGTAAGAAATGTACGACTTGTGCTACGAGTAATGGACCACATCGCAAGAGAAAGGCACCCATGAAACAGTACAATGTTGGAAGCCCTTTCGAAAGGATTGCTTTAGATATCGCTGGACCATTTCCGACGACAGAAAACGGTAGCAAATACATACCGGTTGTAATGGATTATTTCACAAACTGGGTAGAAATGTACGCTATTCCCAACCAAGAGGCCACAACTGTCGCGGATGTATTGGTGAAGGAATTTATCAGCCGATATGGAGTACCCATGGAAGTCCACAGTGACCAGGGAAGAAATTTCGAAAGTCATCTGTTCCAGGAGATTTGCGAGAAGCTGGGAATGAAGAAGACCAGGACAAAAGCATTACATCCACAGTCAGATGGAATGGTCGAGAGAATGAACAGGACTATTGGAAAATACCTGTCCAAAGTAGTATCCAGCCATCAGAGAGATTGGGACCAGTATCTTTCCCTATTCGCATTGGCTTATCGATCTGCCGTGAATGAGTCCACGGGTGAAACACCGGCGAAAATCCTGTTTGGACGTGAAATGAGGCTTCCTTGTGACCTGGAATTTGGCTGTCGGCCTGGAGAAGATCTAGCAGGTCAAGACTACGTGATCCAATTGAGAAGAAGGCTGGACGATATTCATGAATTAGTTCGAACAAATCTTCAAGTTGCCAGCTACAGAATGAAAAGTCGGTACGACACGCAGGCCACAGAAAGCGGTTTTAAAGAAGGGGTCAAAGTATGGTTACACAACCCGACGAGGAGAAAAGGATTTTCTCCAAAATTACAAAAATCCTGGGAAGGTCCATACTTAATCAAGAAAAGGATCAATGATGTTATATATCGCATAAGCAAGATCCCCAACGAAAAACCAAAAGTAGTTCACCAAAACCGACTAGCCCCATTCGAAGGAGACCATGACCTGGAGGAAGGAGTAAACCTTATTCAAGATGTGTCTGACCCTACCTTCGATGAATTTATGGGCGCGTATGGAGGTGCCGGGAAAGCTAGATATGGAGTCACTTCAGAACAACGACAAGATTTGTTCACTCTCCCGGAAGATTATTCACTGGCACACAACATCCCCGCTCGTCTCAAGAACGCACGAGGGTTGGCATCCGTGTTTCGAAAGAAGTTCGGGCAATTAGAGAAACTTGAAGACCAGATTCCAGCCCCTGGCAAGACACTGAAACTGAAACATAATTCGCGGTACGTATTCTACGTGGTAACTAAAAATGAATTTCAAGATCGATCTACCTACCGCGATCTGTGGGAAGCACTTCGAAACCTACGAGACCATGTTTTAGAATCCAGCGTGAAGAAACTGTCTATCCCTAAGATAGCGAGTAACCAGTCGGATTGGCGAATCATTAGGAACATGGTAGAAGTTATCTTTATAGATACCGGTGTCCAGATATTAATTTGCAGCTACAACCCCCGTTATCAGTATCCGATGAAGACGGTGCCCTGCTATTTCCATAAGATTGGAAAGTGTAGAAATGGAGACAGTTGCCAATTCAAACATCCAGTCTCGGCTACTCAAAAGTTCCAGGAGGAACTTTCATTTAAGGAGGGGGTAATGTTACGAAATCGCACACCGAAGCAAATACTAAGTAACATTCATTATGTTAACGGAGTCAAAAAAATGGCGAGCGCGCCGAATTCTGAGAAGGTCTATTGGGATTTATTGTGACCGTTTTTATAGACATGTTCTCGGAAGGTCTTTTAAAGATTAAGCCGGCAACCGAGAAATATCGCGAAAGGCATTTGTTTTGTGTAAGCCGCAGTCCGGAATGTTCTAATAAAAAAAGCTTTGATATAAATAAAGGACCGATCAGCGGATGAGTTTAGTTTATAATTTGACATAGTGAGTTAAACAGTAAATAAGTGAATAGAAATTAAGTGATTATATAAATTAGTTTAAGTGAATGTACTGAGTATATATAAATTAAGTGCTAGTGATTAGTTTAGTGTTTAAATAAATTAGTAAGTGAACCTACCGTGTGTTTAAAATGTATTCCACCCGTTTATTGTTTAAATAAATAACAAAAACATTACAATATCATTGTGAGCGGAATCCCATTGGGTTGATGTGAAAGGTTTTGCTACTCGACAGAACACTACTTTCAAATTAGCAGATCTTAAGGCACCTTTTCAGATAGCTATTGACTCAATAACTGCCGAAAAATGTAAGAAATGTATAGAACATGTAAAAAAAATGGAAGAGAAAATGTGGCAAATGGACAATATTGTTGATAATACAATAAATCCTGTCTTAATTAATATTGGACAGAGCAGTAGCGAAAGTGATACTGACACTGCTTCCTTAGATGATAGTGAATGAACTAACTGCAGGTTTTTATTATTATAATTATTATTATGTAAAAAATAAAATTTAATGTAAATACTTTATGAAAATACAATTATTAAAGGTTTACTGTATTAATCTATTTTCGTTATTATTTTTAAATAATATCCAAATTTGTATATCGACATAAAATATGCAATTAAATATTTTATCATGAATATACTTCATTTATAGCTTATCAGTTTTGGAGTACTATATCAGTCGACCAGCAAAATGGTAGTCCCTTATCTTTCCTCCTACTGCTGTATATTCATAATATACATGATCCACAGAGGCGTATTTACCTATAGTGCAGTGTGTGCGGGGCACACGGGCGCCGGGTCTAAGGGAGCGTCGAGCGCCCTGACACCACTGCGCCTGTGCCGACGTCAGGCGCACGGTAGCAAAGCAAAGCTACTTACTCCTTTTCCTACCTACACTATTTTAATATACACAATAACTTTTGTTTCAACGTGAAATCAGTCTTAAAACAGATTATTAAAGATTAAATTGGCGTAATGTCGCATCGCTACCAAAGGCGCGAGCCGGCATCGGCACCTGTTTGTTTTGATTCGTTTCACACCACGCCGACAATCATTTCTAACTCGACTGTATTAGAATGCTATCTATAAAGTTCAAATTGAAATTCCCGGGGACGTGCGGCGGTCATTTTCAAAGGCTTGTGTGCGCGTGACGCATTTTTGTTTTACCGCTATACCGTGTGAAATAGGCCTTGATGCTATTGGATTAAGTATCATTTTTTTGAGTAAACATGTAAATATGAAGTAAATCGGCTTTCCTTTTAATAGAAAATATATAAAAGGGAAGATTAGGTTTTTGGCTTCCACAATTATTGCGACATTCCTCGAGGTCGGAGGTCATCAAAAATAGCTAGTGAAATGCAAAAACAAAACATCGAGTGATAGATAGTAATATCGAAGTTTACTCGTACCTATAGGTACGACCTAGGATTTTTCATTTGTTTATCCTACTGCAGTGCAGAACAAACAACGGTAAGTTAAAGTGCTTTAATGACCTACTAGTATACTTAGGTATAATTAGTCCAAGTTGCAACTATTTCTCTGGGCCTATAATATTTCCATAGATACTACTTAGTTCTTTTAGGTATTAGGTGCCTAAGTATACTTAGTTTATTATTTATTTTAGATGTCTGATGGCGATGGAAAAAAGAAACTTTCTGGTGCACAGAATCGAAAAAGAAAGCTGGAGAAGGAAGTGTCTCTGAAAAAGAATACAAGTTCTATTAAAAAGTTTTTTGTTCGACCCGGTCCATCTTCGGACGAACACCTGAAGACAGAGACCTATGAAAACCAAGTTAATTCTACAGCAGAACTCGTCACTTCTACGCCGCCGCCGCTGATGTCTTTGTCGTCGGTAGTCGAAGAAGACGAAGAACCTCCTAGTGCCGAATCGTCCCCGGAGAATATTCTTCGAGAAGATATAATGATTGATCTCGCGTTATGGCTACAGGTGTTATCCGATAAACAGAGAATATTTTTGATGGAGCGTGGGCCAGTGTAAGTAAAAATGGGTTCATATTCTTCGAAAAGATCTTTTTCAGATGCTTATTATACTAAAAAGATGTTAAATAATGAAACCGTTTTACGAAACTGGCTGGTTTACTCTATGTCAACGGATTCTGTTGTATTGTTTTTACTGTAAACTTTTTCATGCTGATGCGAGTCCGACTCCGTTTAATGGTGAAATAGATTACAAAGATTGGTAGCATTTGTCTACTGTTTGTTTGTTTAAAATGTTCTTTATTTGTGTTTGTCATTCCCTGTTTACAAATTACTAAAAATAAAAGTACAATACAAACTTAAGTAAAATACCATGCTTTAGAACGTCATGAAAAGAGCTTAGGGCACGTATCATGTCTTAAGAAACAAATTACACTGAAAACTGTTATTTTAAAAGAAAAGTCGGTAGATTTCTTGCACCAAAATGAAATTTATCGGAAAAAAAACGCTGGGTTGCAGTACTCGAACGAATAATCAACATAATTTATTTTTTAGCGAGGCAATGTCTGGCTTTTCGCGGAAGATCTCAAAAAATTTACGATTCTGATAATGGTAATTTTTTAAAGCTGGTTGAATATACCTCTAACTTTGATAACGTGCTTGCGGAACTCATTGCCCTTATTCAAAAATCTGAGTCACGCGTAACTCATTATCTTGGCCATAATATTCAGAATGAAATAATACAATTATTGGGAGAAAGAATAAAAAACTATTGTTTTGGAATTGAAATCTAAATATTTTTCCATTATTCTATATTGCACTCCAGATATAGCACACGAAGAACTAGTATCGGTTGTCGTACGTTACGTTCTTTTAAATGCAAGTAACAACAAGGCTGAAGTAAAAGAACACTTCCTGGGTTTTTTTCCTATTACAGGCACTACTGGCCTGGGCTTAACTCAATTTTTGTTAGATTTTTTAATCTCAAACGAAATTGACATACAAGATATGCGTGGTCAAGGTTATGATAATGGTGCAAACATGAAAGGGAAAAATATAGGTCTACAAAAACGAATTCTAGATTTAAACCCGCGCGCATTTTATGTACCTTGTGCTGCACATAGCCATAATTTGGTAGTGAATGACGCTGCTAAAATTTCATTACAAATTGTCAATTTCTTTTCAATTGTGCAGGAAATTTTTGTTTTTTTTTCTTCGTCAACAGCACGTTGGCAAATACTTGCTAAATAAGTGCCAACTTTAAGTCTAAAACCACTCTCAAATACTCGATGGGAGAGCAGGGTTGAAGCAGTCCTATAGGAGCAAAGATGCAGAGTCAAGAAATATGGCAAATTCATTAATGACAAAAATTAAGTCGTTTAAATTCATCTGCTCTCTGCTTATTTGGTTTGAAATTTTAAGCAAGATAAATATAGTTAGCAAGGCCCTTCAAAAGTCAGACGTTGTATTGTCAGAAGCGGTGAAAATGATTGAGAATGCAAAAATAAGTTTGTCTGAATTCCGTAATGAGTCCGCTTTTGAGGAGCTCCTTAACAGGGCGAAAACTGTAGCGGAAGTCGAGGAAATAGTAGAATCTCCCACACCTGCACGCCCTCGCGCTCGTAAAAGGTTTTTCAATTATGAGGCGGAGGATGAACCGATAACAGACGCGAAAACAGATTTTAAAGTAAATTTTTACTACTATTTGTTAGACACCGACATAACTAAGTTCGACGAACGGTTCGAACTTTTGAATGAAATTAATGTAATTTTTTCAATTCTTCAAAAATTGAAAAACTGGAAAAATTTGGACTCTGATACAAAAAAAACACATTGCTCTAATTTACTCCTCAGATGTGGAATAGTTCGAGCTCTATAATGAAATCGAATTATTACTGATATTTATTGATGATTCCACTACGCCGTTGGACATTTTAAATTACTTGTTAACAAATAAATTAATTTCAGTGTTCCCAAATCTGTCCACTGCGCTGAGGATATACCTGACACTTCCAGTCACGGTCGCACATAGCGAAAGGTCATTTTCTAAACTGAAAATAATTAAAAACTACATTAGATCAACATTGTCGCAAAGTAGATTGACAAATTTATCGTTAATAATTATTGAACACGAAATCAAAATTGAAGTTAGTGACATTATTAAAGATTTCGCTAATGCAAAAGCTCGAAAAGTAACTTTTTTGTAAATACATTTATGTCTAAGATATATACTTGTGTGAAAAGCGTCCTGTTATGTTACTATAAGTAGTTTTTAAAATAAATATTTTTGAAAGAACTACAAAGTTGTGATTTTTTTCATTCTTAAAACCCCTTCCTTCCCATAAAAAAATTTTGCTTCCCGACATAATTTTAAATTGCACCATCTGCATATGAATTTCCGATTGAAAATATAGGGTCTTAACAAAGGTACGCACTTTTTTTAAACTGTGGCTTCTACTCATGATACTGAACAACTTTCCCCAAAGAATGCATGGTCAATTCACAAAAAAAAAATTTGGACTTTGTATGGAGACTTGGTCAATCAGCTGATCGATCTCCATACTAAGTCCAAATTTTTTTTGAGAATTGACCATGGGTTCCTAGGGAAAGTTGTTCAGTATTATCAAGAGTAGGTGTCACAGTTTAAAAAAAGTGCATACCTTTATGAACACCCTGTATAACTGTTATTGCTTATTCCATTTTGACCCTGCTCCTACTAGACTAGAGGGCGCCAGGCTACTGGTTGCACACGGGCGCCACAAGGGCTAGAGACGCCTCTTATGATCCACATGTATTGGGTTAGTTCGTGATTTATGTGACTCATAGATCTAGTAAGACTTTTATTTAGGTACTCCTTATAATTTATTTCTCTTCTCTCTTCCTTAAAAGACCGCGGCTTTTTTTATCAAAGTTCGTGTTTCTATGAAATACACTATTAATATATCATCGGTTTTATTTATATATTTTTAAACTGGCTTTTTTTACAGTTATATACAAATGTTTTTATGTCAGACCACCTCTATCAACATTTTCTTATCTCAACACTTTCTAGTACCAGATTAAGAGGGGCCTCCTCACAGGTATATAAACCTAAAAACCTACACAATACTAGTTACTAATTTAGTAATTATTTGGTTCAAAATATTTACGATCGATGTCGATAGTGGTACTGAATCGGCTTTTACTTATTCAACATATTTTCTCTCTTTGTCTTTCCACTCTTGACGGTTCAAAGAAACGCATCTCTGTTTTGATTTAAAATATTTCAACTTTGTGAGCACAGAAACCTTATCTCTGTTTTTTATGTTGCATCCAAACCACAGCACACCTGTGCATAGATAAGAGAATATTATATACACGGATCCAAACAAAATTTGTTGACATAATGTCCATTTAGTGTAGATTTTTGATTATTTAAGAGTTTCATAAATGTTTTTGAAAGGAATAAATTGTTAAAAAGTACGTAATAGTATCGACCCCATATCAAAAATTATAGTTATGATAATGTAAATTATCCTGCAATCAGTATTTTTTAATTTTAAAAGCTATGTTTGAAGTTATGTTTACTGGATTATTTGATTAATGTGAAAATATGAGATAAATAATACTGATGGTTTGTTCTAGTATCATCAAACCATCTTTCAACATTCTCTTGAAACCCTGGGTTTGTTAGCGAAAAGCGAAAAATGCTTAATTGAAGTGAAGTGACCTTTGAAGTATCTGAATGAAGAAAAATTAAAACCGCTCTCAAAAGACAAGAATTGCATAATTCGTTTTGATGAATATATAATAGTGATAATTGAAAAATATAACTATTATCACCTGATTCAAGGTGCATTACATATTGCATGAAATGCTATTTAATAATATGGATACCAAGTGACAGCATTGTGGGAATTGCTAGAAATTAAGAATGGAAGAAAAATATACATACTTTAAAAACATTCCACCTTTCAAAATTTGTACCAATTATATTAACATAATAAAATGTTTTCATGATTATAAATTTTTGTTAGTTTCATGCTAAGAAAATTAAACTGCGGAAAAGTTGCAAATGTACATGATTTAAAATAAGTCATTTAGTCTGAAAACACAGAGCATCGTGTCACAACTTTGCCTCAATCTACTTATATTTGTATCAGTTTCAGAGTTTCTGTTGGTTGTTTTCAAATTTTATTTGACATGTAGGCTCTTTTTTCAACTACATGTGTAAATATATTCAATTTTATCTAGAAACAAATAATATAAACAAAGAGTTTCCAAATTTATTATACAAAGAAATATTTACTTGTAATACAATGCTTTATATTTAATAGAAAGAGGTAAGTAAGGTACAGTGAGGAATTTCAATTTAAAATAGCAAACGTTTAAAACTTATAAAGCAACTATAACTAATAAAAAATTTAAAGCGAAAGATCTGTAATGACAAGTAATAATGTATATATCGTGGGGAGATCGATATATACAGTACAAAATCAAACATACAATCATCATGTACAAGTTTGCTTCTACCTTGTTTGCAAAGATTGATCATATGTGTTGTGGAGATTGGAACTGAAACATTTTTCCTTCATTATACAAAAAAATAGTTGGTTCATTCTCTTTTTTCCATGACAGATACACATATGTGTGATCACCTAAATGGTAAATATTTTTTTGGTTTTTGTATAATACATTATTGGTTTTATTACTTTTCCATCCAACCCATCTAATATGCGAGAAAAGTATAGGTTTACCCAAAAAAAAGTTAGAATTTTGGATTTTTTTGAGTTGTTTTTACGTTTTTCGGTAAGAACAACACAAAAAAATGGTTTTTAGAAAAGAAAGCCTATCTGTATAACTCGTTACAGCCCCCAAAGTGCAACAAGTAGACAAAATTAACTTTTTAGTCGTCCTTTGTTTTACAATTTTTTTTAATATCAACAACTAAGACTATTACTAAGTCATCCTTTAATAATAATTTGGTTCAAAGATTTTTAAAATATAATGTTACCTACTTCATTCATTAATTTTATTCAACAATTACTATTACCTATGGTGCATAGGCTAAGGAAAGCTAAAACGTGGATAACCATCCTAATTTCTTATAAAACCTTTGGACAGGTTGTTAAGAGAAAAACAAATACACCTTGTCATTCTCTTGTTAAAACTGTTCTTAAAAAGACTTATTGTATGACGGAGGTAATGGAGTATAGAACTCTTAAGGAAAAAGTGGCTAAGAGCATTTTTGAACAAGTACAAAATGTTGTGGTGGTTGATTCAGGATTGTGGGTAGATGTTCAACACGGTTTTCTAGGTGCTTCTCCTGATGGTAAATATATTTAACATAACAAATAATTACCATTTGTCATAAATTCTTTTTTCATATTAAATGACATACATTTATTGATAAAATATTTTAGGGCTTGTAGGTGATGATGCACTACTTGAAATAAAATGCCTCCACTCTGCATCAAAACTGAATTTACAAACAAATACAATACTTGAGCGAAATAATTGACCTCATGAAGAACAAAATTTGTCTAGAAAAACACAACAATAAAATTCAACTTAAGCGGAATCACAATTACTATTATCAGGTATAAACATGATATATTTATTCCAAAAAACAAAAACTCAAAATCATTCTCACATAATATATTTAATCACTTTGATGTGTTTACCAACAATAAATAAGAATAACATTAAAAAGTAGTTATTTGTGTAATAGATGCAAAAAGTGGATTTTTGTTGCAAGGAAGCATGAAGCACTAAACACAATCTTGCGGAGTAAACATAAATAGCATTTACGAAGCACAAATTTACTTATTTAGCATGAAAATTACTTAATTATAATCACTTACAAATACAATACACACTAAACTATAAATTTGGGATATTTTAATGAACACAAAACATATGTCAACACCATTTGAACCATAGAGAAAGTTATAATATTATTTGTCTATGAATTGACCGTCGTCTTCTGTCATTGTTCTATACAGCGCCATGCATCAAGACGGTGGAGCGGTTGAACTAAAGTAAAAAGATGTTCGTTTGCAAAAATTTGCGCACAACAAATCTCAAAAAATACAATGATTTGTGATTTCATATTTTCAGAATCGAATTCTCTAGGCTTCCTTTTGGAGATCAGGTTTTGGTGACCAGATTGATGACCACAAATTGTCAAAACTGTCAAAATCACACCATCACTTAATGGCTTATATCTTTTTTATAACAATATAAAACTCAACCAAAATACCTGATCCCCAAGACAAAGGTCCACGTTATATTGTGTTAAAATTTCAACACTTAATTTCCCTGCGTTCTTTAGATTTGTTGTGTACAAAATGACCTAAATTTTGTTGCAAATCACGGATGCCAACTGTTTTCAGGATCCTAAAACGTGAGGCCCCTCTTAACTCGTGTTTCAAGCCAACTCTTATCTTGAAATTTTGTAATAGATTTGCATTTATAATTATGATCAACGTAACGATAAGAAGGTTAACTTCTTTTGATTTAAATATAAACAAAACATGAACACAGTGTAATCTAAAAAATAGACGAACTTTTTGGTTATAGAATAAAACAAGTGTGGTATTACGTTCCAAAGCTAATATTTATCCAAAATATAATCATCCATTCGACTCGATACAATGTTGGAAACGATCAACCAATTTATCCTTTTCATTCTCGGTTTTTGGGATGTTCTTTACCACATCTGTAACGGCTGTTTGTATGACCAGAATTTTATCATAAAAATCTCCTTTCATTCAGTTTTGGGGAGACAAAATAATCGCACAGTTATAGATCAGGTGAATTCGAAGCGTAGTCGATGACAGAAATAGTTTTTTTTTCATAAATATCGAACTTGAGAGACGATGCAACATTCTTTCGGTATATAAGAGCAACTCAGAACGACAAACGATGTAAAACTTGTAACTTATTAAAAATACTCTTGGAATTGTAGAAAAGTATCAACATTATCTTGATTCATGACTACCGAGAAGAGAATTTTTCAGATTTTGACTCATCTTTTGCCTTCCATTTTGCAGATGGCTCTCGTGTCAGGATCATATTTAAAACTCTATATTTCTTCACCAGGTAGATTGAATTAAGATAATCTGGATCGTTTTGCTGTTCACGTGATGTATTTGCAATATGAGCGATTTTTGGACTTTTTTGTGTAGATTGTACATTAACATAAATTTACTTCTTATGTCGGTATTCTCACAGTGAAAATTGCATCCATAAAGTATTTCACGTACTTTTTCCACTAACTCACTACATTTAATATTTGCTCTTGGTTTCTTGATGTTTTTACGACGTAACTTCAAAAACTATTACATGAACTTAGCTGCATTCAAAAATATTGTTACGAAACAGCACACTGGTATAGTCCCTAAATCCGACTCTGTCTAAGCCAGGTATGAAAGTTAAAATTATGGCAGACGCGCAGGGTTTCCTAGAATTGTTTACGAATAGTGACTATCTTATCCACATTGTTTTTGTGACCAGTCTTATCTAGAAAATGCCAGAAAGCCAATTGTTTTTGTAAGCCGCAGTCCGGAATTTTCTAGTAAAAAAAGGCTTTAATATATAAGGAACCGATCAGGAAGAGTGAGTTAGTTGATAATTTGACATCGTGAGATAAACAAGTAAATAAGTGAATATAAATTAGTTTAAGTGAATATACTGTGTATTAATACATATCCTCTATCTAAATTCTAAAGAAAACATTGAAATAAAGAAAATGTGCTTATTTGGTTGTAATACTAGTGATATACACTTTATTATCAATAATTTGAAAGGTTCAATATACCAATAAAATTTGACATTTCAATTTCATATGACATTAATGCAGAATGGACTTAAGGATAGATAGATTTTAAAACGATTAGAAAACAAGAATACAGATGTCTCTGTTAGCAAAATGGCAATTATACTAAAATAATGAAAATCTCTATTTATATATGAAAACGTAAATTTGTATTTTTTTTAAAAAAAAGAATTTTTGGTAACCAATGGAGAGGAGAATTATTTATTGAAACAGTTTAGTTAGTTGATTTTGAATCTCTCTCGAGACAACATCGAATAAGAGTTGTCTCAAATTTATTTAAAAAGTTAGTTGATTTTGATATTCCCACGAGACAACATCTAATAAGAGTTGTCTCAAATTCAATTCAGTATATCAGAGTAATTTGTATGATTATTATCAGTTCAACACATTTTGCCTTTGTAAAGCCAGTGCGTGTATTATTCACAAAGAATTACAGCGTTAAAGTGCGAGTGGTTTTTCCGGTTTCTAAATTGTTAATTTAGAAAAGTTGTTCCTGAAATTCTAAAAAACGTTTTAGAATACGAACGAGTCTACCAGTACCCAGTTGGTGAGTCCAGTCCATATTATCTATATTATTTCTCGAGAATTAATAGGCCTTTATTAAAAATATTTCGAAAATAGATGCATCTTATGATTAAATACTTACATTGAAATTATAGTAACGTTACTTGTATAAAAAATTCAACGTCAAGTGAAGACAATTTCGGAACAGACAATTTACAAGGAAATTTGCGCATTTTACATTGACATATATCAATTATAAATTTAGACATTTTGAACTTTTGGTTAAATCATTTAGATAGGAAATTTCTAATTATAGGTTGTTTTAATATTAAGGTTGATAGAAAAATTCTATTTTTGGTTTATGCGTTTATGATATTTTTTGATAAGTTTTAATTTTGTAATTGTTATCTGATAATAGATTATATAAATTTGAATTCCAAATCTCTTTGGTTCTTTTTTCATATTCATTCTCATTATATTTGGTAATTTTTATGATAGAGAAAATTTAGTATAATAAGTGACATTTAGTTAATTTCCTGACAGTAAATTTCATATATGTCCTAAGATAATTTAATTGTCTTATAGTGTATTGGACAAACAGTTACTTTAGGTTTGGAATAGTGCAATACGTAATTTGGAAAATTATTTGGAAATATATAAATTTGAATTCTTATTTGAAATCTTTGATCCCTTCCTGAGATAAGAGTGAGTTAATTGATTGTGTATTGATTTATCTTTCATAATATAAAATTTAATATTTATCTGAGCCGGGCATATTAATTTGACAACTGCTGTCATAAAATTTAATAGGTTATATTTAGCGGTAAAGGTGTTTTCACATTAGTGTAGTTACTATCACAGATTGTGACGACAGCAACAAATAAATTCACATCATATAAAAATCATAATAAAATTAGTAAAACATATTAGATATATTATAGTATATAATAAGTGAATAGTTAAGTATATATAAATTAAGTGTTAGCGAGTAGTTTAGTGTTTAAATAAATTAGTAAGTAGCCATACCGTGTGTTTAAAATTTATCTCACCCGTTTACTGTTGAAATAAATAAGAAAAACATTACATTGGTGTCAGAAGTGGGATAATATAAATAAATTGCTACGTAAAAATGGCCAAGAGATTATGTGACCTCAAAGTGGCGGAACTAAGAGCGGAATTGGAAGATCGCGAGTTGGAAACGTCCGGTAAGAAAAGTGAATTAGTAGAAAGACTTAAAGTGGCACTAGAAAATGACGGCTTTGATCCAGAAACCGTTTTATTTACTGACGAGGCTTCCACCTTAATCTCGTCTATTTCTGCTAACATGGGCGAGAAGATTTCTGCCATGGAAGAGAACACGGACGAGAAGATTTCTGCCATGGAAGAGAGCACGGACGAGAAGATTTCAGCTATGAAGAATGATATTTCGGCTAACATGGACGAGAAGATTTCTACCATGGAAGAGAAGATTTCTGCTATGAAGCACGACATATCTGCTAACATGGACGAGAAGATTTGTGCTATGAAGAACGACATTTCTGCTAACATGGACGAGAAGATTTCTACTTTGAAGAACGATATATCTGCCGATATCTTATTAATGAAAAACGACAATGCCGCTGACATTGAAAATGAAATTTCGTCTCTAAAATCTGAAATCGGGGATAAGATGTCAACGATGGACGAGAAAATCGAGAATAAAATGTCAACAATGGACGAGAAAATCGTGAATAAAATGTCAACGATGGACGAGAAAATCGAGAATAAGTTTACAACGATAGACGAGAAAATCAAGGAGTTAGAGGAAAAGATTGCCGATTCAAGAACGCGAGGCACGCCAGAGGAAGAAAAGAAGACCGAGCAAACGAAATCTTGCAAGCCAGAAACACTACCTAAGTTTGAAGACATTGGCAGTTTTACCCGAGTCAAGGCCCCGACGTTCGATGGAAAAATGTCGTTGACCAATTATGTGAAACAGTTTGAAACAGCCGCTAGAGTGAATAATTGGTCCGATAAGGAGAATGCAGTGAACTTAACCATCGCGCTTCGCGGAGATAACTTAGATGTACTTCAGACGATACCTTTTGAAGAAGCGGATGACTTTTGGCAGCTAAAAAAGAAACTGGACATGCGATACGGTCAGGAACATTTGTACAGATTCCAGCTGAAGAACCGAAGGCGGAAAGCAGATTTAGTTAAACAAAGTTTAACATTTATGGACGAATGTGGCAATAGAAGTTACTTCAATAACCTATGATGGGGCACCAGTTAACATTTCAATGGTTGATAAGTTTGGTGCGAATTTCGATAACTTGGAAAATTTGAAAACCTATTTCGATCATCCTGTCACCACTAAAACTGTCTCCATATACCTGGATGTCATATGTTAAAACTGATTATAAATTGCAGAGCTTCCGTAAAATTACGACTGGAGGAACTAACAAACGGTTAGGAGAACAGCAAAATAGATTGGAAGGTTTACACTTAGCCACTAAAGTAAGAAAATCGTCACATTCAGTTGTATCGAGAAAAAATGGTGGTACGACTATCTACTCAATCTATAAGTAGAAGCGTTAGTATTGCACTAGATTATTTACGTGAAGATTTTAAAGAAAATGTGAGTTCGTTGGAGATAAAGAACCCGAGCTGTTTCGTAATATAGTTTTAATAATAGTTATCTTTAAACAAGTTAATAAATAATATAATTAATAAGGTAACAAAATGGTATGAAAGTTAAGCGTTAATTTGAGTTACAAAATGGCGAGTGGTACATTTTTAGAACGTTGTAAATAATGTTCGTTTCGTTCAATCGTTGGATACACACTAAAGTTCAGTTTTTCTTCAAACCCCTAAAAGGGTTTACAATTATTTCGTGATGACAAACAGATATCGTTAACTGTAAATGTTATACCTTTCTACAGTTCTACCTTTTCCAGTCCTTACACCTAAATATTTTTACGTTCTAAATGCGATAAATAAGGAATTGAATATATTATAGTTTACAATCGAATATACAGGGTTTTATACATTTTCAACAGATTTAAAGTTACCGACATTCAAATATTCAAAGCCTACTGCTGATTCTTTGCTAAAATTTAACAATTTATTTGATGTTTTTAATTCCTAAAACAACTTTAAAGAACCACTTTCTAACAAAACACAAGCAATTTTTCGATTATTTAGATTTGATGAAAAAATGATATTCAAAAAAGTAATTCTAATGATAAGGAAGGTCATTTTTTAAAATGATTAGAGTTAACTGTTTTTAAGTAACCTTGAATTCGAATTTTCTATATAATGAACTGCATTAATTATGTACAAACGCGGTCAATTTCTAATTTTTATAAAGTCATCAATTTTAATTGGTTTAATTCATTTAATATTAGTTTCAAATATCAAAACCCAGGGTACACCGAAGACTCCAGAATACGTTTGAATTTCCTAATCTTTCTCGGTGCAGTATTTATAATAGAGTAGGTATTTCGTAATTGATTAGCAAATTATACTATTTCAGGAGCAACCACGTCTATTATTTATTTTATTTTTTCTGTTAACCTACCATAAACATAAATTTAATAATTTCCCATAATAAACCCTCATTTTATTATGTGATAAAAATAAACCAATTCTCTCATCTGAAAATACATTTTCTAATAGATAATTTGTTTATTACAGTGGGTAACCATTATAATTACAATTAATATATGACAAAATAACATGGATAATTACCTCTAATAAAAATTCCTAAATTTAAATAAATAAATAAGACAGTACCTACATTTTTTTGTATAATTTGTTAACATTAATTTGAAAGATTGCAATTCGGTGCTAATCGTTGTAAACCCATTGACAAACTCAATTAGAATGAGTTTAGTCAGATGGTTACCAAGTATTGATCATTTACCACTTTGAAGGATTGCCGAAATTCTTTTTGTTGCTTAGTTTGCACAACTTCATCTTCATCATCAAGCCGTTCAATCCATGCGGATTATGGGTAATGCTATTGCTAATGCAATACATTATGATCCATTTATTGAGGCGGATCCTTCCTCTTCTCCTCTATTTTTACAAATTGTTGTGGGTCCTGGCCATTCTTGTTATCTTTTGCCACTCTACTCTGTTTTAACATTTTAGTTTCCAGTTATTTATTCCTATGCTCTTTGAATCCTCATTAATTGCATATTTCCATCTTTTTCTGGGTCTTCCTCTTAGTCTAGGCCAGATCGGGATCCACTCTGTAATTTTTCTGATCATATCCGATGGTTTTTTTCACATTATATGTTACACAATTTATATATATATATATATATATATATATATATATATATATATTGGCCGGTTTAGAACGTCTTTCGACGTTGTCCGACGCCTTGCCTCCATATTTTCCTGTCGTCCCAGTCCACTTCTTGCAGGTTTCTAGCACTCATGGCTTTAACCACGCCCTGTTTCCAAGTGGTTTTCGGTCTTCCTCTTTTCCGACGTTCTATCTGTTGCCAGTTCATTACTTGTTTAGGGGGTCTTGTTTCTGACATACGTTGTATGTGCCCATACCATGTAAGTTGTTTTTTCTCTATGTCATCGATAATGGTACCTTCAATCCCAATTATTTCTTTAATGGTGTCATTCCTGATTCTATCTCTTCTTGAAATCCTGAGTGATCTTCTCATCGCATCCATTTCAACAGCTTCTAATCTTTTTTTATATTTCTCTGTTAGTCTCCAGTTTTCAGATCCATACAATAGGCTGCTTTTCACTAAAGTTTCATATATATTGAATTTTCTGTTCTTTGTAATATTTTTATTCCACAGATTGCCATTGAGACAAGATATCCCTTTTTTCGCTGTTGTTATTCTACTTTCTATTTCTTTGTTATCTGTCCCAGTTGAGTAAAATGTCACTCCCAGATAGTTATAGGATTGACAGTGTGTTATTGTTCGACCATTATTTAATGTTAGATCACTAGGTTCTCCACCGATACAAAGATATTTGGTCTTATGAATGTTGACCCTTAGACCCCAGATTTCGTACTCATCAATCAACTTACGCATCATGTACTCCATATCTTCCTTATCATTTGATATAACTGCTTGATCATCGGCAAACTGCAAAGTATAAAGTGTTGTGTTATCGAGTTCTATTCCCATTCCATGAATTTTCCTTTTCCATTGTTTTAAAGCTGCTTCCACATAGATTTTGAACAATGTTGGCGATATACAACATCCCTGTCTCAAACCATTATTCACTATAAATTCATCAGTGATATATTTTCCTATTTTTACTCTTGAGTTTGCTCCATTATAAAGATTTTGTAGAGCTGTAATAAGAGTGTGATTGATGATGGTGTCTTTTAGAACTTCCCAGAGTTTCACCGTTGGTACTGTGTCGTATGCTTTGTGTAAGTCTACAAATGTTATATGTACTTCTCTGTTAGTTGCAGTCTTCTTTTCAATAATTTGTTTGAGACAAAATATATTATCGTTACATGTTCTTCCAGCACGAAATCCGCTTTGTTCTTCTTCTTCTTGTCTACTGACTGCACTTGTTACGGATATTCCTCTGTAATTTTCACATCGTTTTCTATCACCTTTTTTATGGATTGGTGTTATACTTGCAGTTTGCACAACTTACTATATCTAAACTATTCAGAAGTTTGATCATTATCTGTCATTTTTACAGTGGATATTTTTTGTTTTGGGCATTAGCTGTTCATTCAGTGGCAACATGGTTAGAAAATAAGTGAATTTTATTCATTCACATGAACATCCTTAAGAAAATTTTACCAAGAAAATAAAAATGTAAGACACTGCTCACTTGTTTCTTGTTTAGGGACCCATTGAGACATTAGACAAACAAGATTAGGTTATAGTTAAAAAGGTGATATAGTCTAAATCACAATCCTACTTTAGTTTCACTAAGAAATTTTATGACACAATTAAAAACAGCTTTCTGATTTATTGCTAGAAGGCGACACATATTGTATGTATGAACATGTTTAATATTTATGAGGTGTTAAATCATTTTTTTTTGTTTACGGAGTATTTTCTAAACTAGCAAAGAAGTTATAATTTAAATCTGCCTCTACTTGATACTCAACTTGATCATTTGAGTAAAAACAATGTATGTCAAGTTAGTCTCTCCCCCCCCCCAGCGAAATTTTGAAAAAAGACAGTACAAGAATTATGTGCGATTTATGGGCTAATTAGTTGCTCTAATTAAAATTTTTGGGCTCCAACCGTTTAGCGGGAATTTCAGCTTAAAATGGGGGGGGCTAGCTTGACGTCAAGCTAGCCCCCTACATACGGAAAGAGATCGCCAATCGAAAAAACAAATATCTCTTCTGAATTTTGGGCTTATTTTGGGCTCAAAATACGCAAACAGATTTACGAAAAAAACAACCGTCTCGGAGAAAATCGATGTTAAAGTTGCTTGACATCAAGTTAGCCCACCCACACACAAAACGAGTGCCGCAATTGAACAAACAGTAACGCCTGAATTTTGGGCTATTTATAGGCTCTCAAAATGTGCAAAAACATTTTTAAACAAAATAAATATAAAGGTTGTCACTAAAGTGTGAAATAAATTATTTCCTAGACCTAGACTATCAATATCCATCTTTCAAGGAAGTATCGACCTGTACAATGAATTGTCCTCCAAGGACAAAGATGTTACCTTTGGTTGAAGTAGATTTAGCGTTATTATTGGACAATAATTTTGCAGAAATTGAAAAAAATATGACAATTCAAGGAGAACGGGATTGTTGCCAGACAAGATGTAATGGAATTGAGAGTACAAAAATAACATACAAGGCAGGACAATTTATTTTAGTCGAAATATATTCCACGTTGGGTGACGAAGAAGGGTACAGCGTTAAGCTGCAAGAAATACCAAGAACCATAAAATTTTCATTTACAAAGGAGGAATACACACTTTCTGGGATTGTCCATTTTACACCACCACCGAAACATACCAGAAAATCAGCACAGCTCTGCCTTGGCCATTATACTGCAATCAGTCACTGATATGGTAACTGGACTCAGTATGACGATTTCAAGGATACAGAAACCTTATTAAAAGGCAATATTGACGTTTGTCCACACT
This sequence comes from Galeruca laticollis, assembly GCA_963921935.1. Classification (NCBI taxonomy): domain Eukaryota; kingdom Metazoa; phylum Arthropoda; class Insecta; order Coleoptera; family Chrysomelidae; genus Galeruca; species Galeruca laticollis. Next base: position 60,511,058 of record OY998184.1, on the reverse strand, counting down.
TAATTATATATAAGGTGAATCCGTTTTCAAAAAATGTGTGTTTATCGAAATCGAATATTCACGAATACCGCAATGTCGAAGTCTCTTTTCCGCGATGCTTATTGCCTAATTAGATGCAGCAAGTCTGTCTTGCCTACTTCCGTAAACTTTAATATCGTCATATTGAAACAAATGATAGACAATTTACTAAAATTCAAACATTTTCTTTTCGACGTTTACTATTTTTTGAATATTTTCAGTTTATATTTCTTTCAATAAATTTTATATTTTTTAAAACATGTCAATTTATTTTATCTTTCCAACCATTCTCAGAGACATTTACTTCTACATCTACTATTTAAAAAGAATATAATTAAAGCTATGAACTATAAAACACAATACTTCAATTGAATCGTTATAGATAAAATAATCTTAATATATAAACACTACAATCTCACAATAAAATCGTAGCATATAATACCTTAGTTACAATATACAGGGTGTTTCTTATTGATACATATTACAATTTGGTTTTTGATATACAGGGAGTTGAAGTTTAAAAAATAGATTTATTATTAAAAGAAATGAAATATGATAAATATAATAATAAAGTCTTAAATTAGATGCTTAGTGCTCCCCTACAAGAACATAGAAATTATATAGACCCAAAAAAGGGAATTTAAAAATAAAAATCGACTAGCTTCAGCTTTTCTTCAATATTTTTAGTTTAGGAAAAAACGAATTAATATATTTCACACTTTATGGGGATATTTGAAAATATTCCAACTTTGAAAAAATTGAAATTTCCACCTTGTATAAGGCTATAAATAGCCCAAAATGCAGGCATTGGTTGCTGTTTGTTCGATTGCCAAGCTCTTTCCGTATGTATACCCCATAATTTTAAGATTTAATTCCTGCTAAACGGTTGGAGCCCAAATTTTGTAATTAGAACATCTAATTAGCCCATAAATAGCACTACATTTTAGTACCGTCCTTTTTTTAAATTTTCCACCTTAAAATAATTTAAATTTCCACCCAGTATATTTATTTTGTCAATTGCTTTTGCATATTCTGAGCATAAATAGCCCAAAATTCAGGCGTAGCTGTCGGTTCGATTGCCACGTTCTTTTCGTATGTAGGGAGCCTTCCTCATAATTTTAAGATTTAATTCCTGCTAAATAAAGAGACACATCATTCAACTCAACCACATTTTCGTTTACATCACTATGGCAAGACCGATTGCGTAATGTCTTTAGGCAATTACACAAAAAATGGGAATTTAATATTAACTATTCCTAAAAGTATTTATAGTCTAGGAAATAATTTATTTCACACTTTAGTGACAACCTGTATATTTATTTTGTTTAAAAATGTTTTTGCACATTCTGAGATCCCATAAATAGCCCAAAATTCAGGCGTTACTGTTTGTTGAAATGCGGCACTCGTTCTGTGTGTGGGTGGGATTTTCTCCGAAACGGTTGCTTTTTTCTTAAATCTGTTTGCCTATTCTGAGAGCCCAAAAAAACACCAAAATTCAGAGGTATTTGTTTTCTCGATTGGCGACCTCTTTCCGTATGTAGGCGGCTAGCTTGACGTCAAACTAGCCCCCCCCCCATTTTAAGCTGAAATTCCTGCTAAACGGTTGGAGCCCAAAAATTTTAATTAGAGCAACTAATTAGCCCATAATTCTTGTACTGTCTTTTTTCAAAATTTCGCTGGTGGGGGGCTAACTTGACATACATGTAAAAACATTAATTCGATATAGGTGACTTGAGTAACCTGCATAGCCAAAATTTTCCTTGTGATATAATGTTTGAAAAAAATTTATTTTGGCATTTAGTGTTAAATTAATGATTGTTGTGCATAAGATGTTTCAATACAATTCTTCAACACTTATTTCTACTGGTTATTCATGCAACTGCCACAACTGAATCAGTATGAAAAATTTTATGCATAGTTGTAACTCCATAGTATATGCTTTTTTTCTTACTTGAATGTCCACATGATCATTAGTTCCCAAGCCCAAATGAACAGGAAATTAACTGTTCTACCACCGTTTTAAGAGTAATGCACCTTATTTTGTATTTGTGGTACAGACAGGGAACCAGAAACAATAGATGAAGAATTCTCTAAATTTTTCAACACTTCATATATGGCTATGACCTCAATTTTTAAGGCTTGAACATTTTTTCTATGTTAATAGCAAGAATAGATATAAAGAGCACAGCCAGTGTCAAATGAAGTTTTGGATGAATATTGTTAAAGTAGGAAAATTATCTAATATTGATTCCAATATATTGGAACTTATTCTACTATTTTCAAGATTCACAGTAGTCATGAACAAATTAATTTAAGTTATCACAATTTGATAAAATACTTCATAAAATGTTGTGGAGTTCTTCAGTGATAGAAAGCTTAATAGTAATGAATACTGCTACTAATACAATTAATTTGGATAAATATTTATGTTTAAACCCATTACCGCTCAGTGTTGCCATATGGCAACACTATACACGCTGCATTCTAAATAGCTTTCGAGAGAGTGGGGCACAATTTAAAGTAACGGCGGGGACTCTATTCGATGCTCAATAGACCATTCGTCGAATCAATAACAGCAGTTGCAGTGTATATGTAATAGGTTTCGTTTGTGTGGTTCCAGAATATTAGTGATGCGTGAACTCTAGAAAATATGGATATTCGTTTCACGTAAGTATTTTTTTGACTGATTGAATGCAAATAGATGGTGATGCCATAGTATAAATGTTATTATAGGTACATACATATTTCTCATCCTGATAATTGGTGAACGTTCGGTTGAAATTCACTCGAGTTATATATATCAGAATCTTACTGTTGCCATATGGCAACACTAGGCGCTTATACTCCGCTAATCTGATAGATTTATATTTTCACTCCATGAACGGTTTATCGTTGGCAGAAGCGTTAGACATCGCATTCAATGATGATATCGAAGGTGATATTTACATTGAGCCACCAGAGCCGAATGTGAATACAGATGAAGATTCCGCAGATTAAGACGAGGGTGGGTAAATCATATCATTTTTATATTTTACCATTGCAATAAAATAATAATTATTTCATTTGTAGGTCAGTTGATAACCTTACTTCTCGGCAATTACGCGCTCCTGCCGAAATCAAGATGCCAAACAATGACAGAATAGGGAGAGTTGAAGTCATCATGCAGAATGAAATACCTACGGGCGCTCAGGAGTTTGAGACGATTGACCCTACTGCTGCGTCAACTCTGTTGGACGAAAATGTGAAATATTGGTTGGACGAGAGAATCAATAGAAAAAAACGTTTCACACCAACCTGGGAGTTGGCTACAGATTTTTTTTGATCTTGAACAAAATTCCATATTTCCTCAAGCAAACTATTCAGAGTATGAAGTCATGTCTGCAGTTGAAATTTTCGAACAATTCATTGATGCGGATATTATAAACTATTTAGTGAATGAGAGTCGACGATATGCTTTGTTCTTGATCCGCCCGTATCCAAAAATCTCTAGTGATGAAATTCGTTGTTTTATTGCTATTCTTTTTGTTACTGGCTACAACAATCTTCCTTCAAAAAGAAACTACTGGGACTCCGGTGATGATATACGCAATACAGCTGTCTTTCATGCGATGCGCCGTAACCGTTTTCTGGAGATTTGTCGATTCATACATTGTGCAAATAACACTTAAATGGATCCAATAGATAAAGCATGGAAGACAAGGCTTTTTATAGAAATGCTGAAAACAAAATGCATAAAAAATTTCATCCCAGAAAGAGACCTATCTTATGACGAAAGCATGGTGAAATATTATGGTAGGCATAGGTGCAAACAATTTATCAGGGGCAAGCCCATAAGATTCGGTTATAAAGTATGGAGCATATATACCAAATATGGCTACCTAGTGAACTTCGACCTCTATTAGGGAAAGATTCCCAAAGCAATTGCGCAATATGATATCTTATTTGGTAAAGCTGCGAGCCCACTGCTGATAATGATGGATGAACTTACATTGATAAAAAGAAATCAACGTTATCATTTTTACATGGACAATTTATTTTCAAATCCTGTATTATATCCCTTCCTGAGATTTAGAGGATACTCTGCTATTGGCACAATAAGGGAAAACCGAATTCCAGTTCAATGCCATATAACGAATAAAAATTTGTTAGCAAAAAAAGGTCGTGGCACTTTTGAAACTGCTGTATAAAGAACAGATGGTCATCTATACATCAGATGGATGTCGTCACAATAATCTCTTCGTCTAGCGGTACTCAAGAAGTGGGAGAAGTTAAAAGATTTTCTCCGCAGCAAAAGCGTGATATAATGATTCCACGGCCATTCGCTATCGCAAAATATAACGCATTTATGGTGGGAACTGATGAAATGGATCAAATTCTAGCATGCTATCGAATAGGAGTCAGGGACAAGAAATCAAGAAATGGTACTGGCCTCTATTTACTTGGCTCCTAGACGTAGCGTTGCCTAACAGTTGGCTATTGTATAACAAATCTCGGAAAGAAAAAGTGTCGCAATTGGATTTTAGAAGAGAAAAAGCCAATGTATATTTGAAAAAATATCAAGTTCCTCCTAAAAGAACTGGGAGAAGAACAGCTTCTATAGAAATCTACTTCTGATAGCTGAATATCAAATGACATCAGTCTACATCTGATAGCTGAATATCAAATGACATCAGATTCGATCGAACTGACCACTTCGTCCAACATACACCGGAAAATAAGAAGAGACGGTGCGCTGCAAGTACATGCAAATCCATCGTGAGAACCATGTGTGCGAAGTGCGATGTTGCACTGTGTATAAACTGTTTCAAGCCTCTCCACCCACTTTAGTTCAATATTTTCGTTTGTAATATGAGTTCACGAATAAATTCCCAATGAAAATAAATTGTACTTCAACTACCTTTCATGAATCGAAGACTGGAATCTATATTTCCTATGAAGCTACCTAATTAGATATTTTACTTATCATGGGCGCCCAGTGTTGCCATATGGCAACATCATATATCTCGAAAACGAATTTGTTGATATTTTTTCTGATATTTTTTCCAGTCTTATTATGTATTTTTTAGTATTTTCACCGAAGGAAATGATGATAGGAGACACAAAAATAATCTGGGCGCTAATGGGTTAAGTATAATTAGGGCTTATAATAATTATGTTAGAATAGGTAATTGAAAGTGAAGACTTTCACAGTTTATAAAATATTTCTAAAATTAATGTGATCAAAATTAATGAAAAATAAGGGTTTATTAAATAGAAATACTAAAGTACCTGCTACGATTCCTTTCAGGCCTATATTTCCGGAGCCAGCAGGTGCAGCAGCACTGTAGTCTTTCAACCATGGCCTCTTGAATGGATATACAAACGTTGTAGGAACAGATGGGCTCATTTTTGTAGTTTCTAAAAGTCTTGGTAGATCTAAAACAAAAAATATTAATAGTATATTTCAATATATTTTAAAAGTATTAAGAAGTGAATATATCATGTTCCAACAAAATAATTTATTGTGATAGATTAGTATTTTGATGTTCTTCATCAATTATTACTCCTATACTGGGTGTCCATCTTTATTTTCCCTCATGTTAACTGCCCATAACTTCTAAACGGTTTGAGATAGAAACGTGCGATTTTCACTAAAATTTTACATTTTAGCACAAGTTTCGTTTAAAAAAGTTAAGTTTTTTTTACTCGTTTTGCCAACGTCACAACAAAAACGGCGGATGTTTGACAAATTATTTGTTGACTTTTGTTAATGGAACATCCAGTATATTTTCTTGTAGTTTGAAAGAAACGACCTTCAGTGCAAATTTTTTTAAAATCGGTTAACGATGCTTACTTAGTACTGTTAATCATAGTAAGCCTTGGAAGTCTTATGTAAATGTCAAATTGATCAACTTTGCGAATTGTCAGTCATTGTTATTGTCTGTTTTTATATGGAAATGAAATGGTGTTTTCAGACATAGAAAAAGCAAATGTTGTACTTACCTTTGCTGAAACAAAATCGGTGATTTTAACTCGAAGACGTTTTTTCAGAGATTTTAACAAGCAACCACCCAGTTCAAAAACAATTAGAAGTTAATAGCAGTTAATAAACATAATTGCAAAATTTGGTATGAAATAAAGCCGCACGAGTTTGAACAATATGAAAGATATTCACCTGAGATAAATGTATGTCAACAACAATAAAATCTATGGACCATTTTTACTTTTCCGCCCAACCTATCTAATATGCGAGAAAAGTATTGGTTTACCCCAAAAAAAGTTGGAATTTTGAAATTTTTTTTGAGTTATTTTTACGTTTTCCATTAACAGCAACACGAAAAAACGGTTATTAGAAAAAAATCCTGTGTGTATGTCGTCGTTGTCGTCTGCCACAGTTCCTTACATGTCTTGTTAGCACGATACAATCTCCCGAGTGCAATAAGTCACCAATTTTATGATGGAATATGGTTAAGGACGTGTCACAGATGAACCCTATTGATTTTCAGCTCGCCAGAGCCAATACAACAGGTGCTACAGTACTTTAAGTAGGATATTTTTGTCATTTTTGGAGAAGTTTCAGTTTGTTAGCACGATACAGCCTCCGGAGTATATACAAGTGACCAATTTTATGATTGGATATTATTCAGAGCGTCTCAAAGATGAACCCTATTGATATTCAGCTCACTAAAGCCAATACAACGGGTGCTATGGTACTTGAAGTACCAAATTTTTGTCATTTTTGGAGAATTTTCAGTTTGTTAGCACGATACAGCCTCCAGGGAGTATACAATTAATCAATATTATAATTGAATATTGTTCAGGGTGTCTCACAGATGTACCCTACTGATTTTATGTTGACTAGAACGAGTACAGCGGGACCTATAAATCCAGATATACCAAATTTTTGGTTATTTTTGGAGAAATTTCGGTTTGTTAGCACGATACATCCCCCGAAGTGCATACAAGTAACAATTTTATGATAGAATATTGTTCAGGACATCTCACTGATGAACCCTATTGATTTTCAGCTCACCAGAGCCAATATAACAGGTGCTACAGTACTTTAAGTACGATATTTTTGTCATTTTTGGAGAAGTTTCAGTTTGTTAGCACGATACAGCCTCCGGAGTATATACAAGTGACCAATTTTATGATTGGATATTATTCAGAGCGTCTCAAAGATGAACCCTATTGATATTCAGCTCACTAAAGCCAGTACAACGGGTGCTATGGTACTTGGAGTACCAAATTTTTGTCATTTTTGGAGAATTTTCATTTCATTTTGTTAGCACGATACAGCCTGCAGAGAGTATACGATTAATCACTTTTATAATTGAATATTGTTCAGGGTGTCTCACAGATGTACCCTATAAATCCAGATATACCAAAATTTTGGTTATTTTTGGAGAAATTTCGGTTTGTTAGCACGATACATCCCACGAAGTGCATACAAGTAACAATTGTATGATAGAATATTGTTCAGGGCCACAGATGCGGAAAAGTTAGTTTTAATCTTTAAAACCGTTTATTTTTCGCTGAAAAAACAATCAATGGAAATAATTATACAGACATGTTGGAATTATTTTTTTATCCAGTTGGATCAAGACGTACAATTAAATGGTAGTTGGAATGAAGCCTATTTCCAGCAGGATAAGGCACCCCCCCCTCATGTTTCTTTAATAGCTAGAAACTCTGTTTCTAATAAATTTGGTGACAACTGGATTGGCAGAAGTGGTCCAGTAGAACGGGCTCCTAATTCAGGTGACCTAACAGTTCCTGATTATTTTGTATGGGGATATGTAAAATCTTTAGTGTATAATCCTGCACCACAAAATTTGGAAGGATTAAAGATTAAAATTCGTCATGCATTTAACAGCATTACCGCATTACCCGAGATATGTCGCGTAGGTCTTTTACACATTTATATTGTTACGAAACAGCACACTGGTATAGTCCCTAAATCCGACTCTGTCTAATCCAGGTATGGAAGTTAAAATTATGGCGGACGCGAAGGGTTTCCTCGAATTGTTTACGATTAGTGACTACCTTATCTACATTGTTTTTGTGACCAGTCTTATCTAGAAAATGCGAGAGCCAATTGTTTTTGTGTGTGTAAGCCGCAATCTAGAATTTTCTAGTAAAAAAGGCATTAATATATAAGGGACCGGTCAAGAAGAGTTGAGTTTAGTTGATAATTTTACATCGTGAGATAAACAAGTAAATAAGTGAATATAAATTAGTTTAAGTGAATATACTGTGTATATAAGTAGTGAATAAATAAATTAAGCAAGTAGCTACACCGTGTGTTTAAAGTTTATCCCACCCGTTTACTGTTTAAATAAATTAGAATAACATTACATTGGTGTCCGGTGTGGGGTAATATAAATAAATTGCTACGTAAAAATGGCCAAGAGACTATGTGATCTGAAAGTGGCGGAATTAAGAGCAGAATTGGAAGATCGTGAGTTGGAAACGTCCGATAAGAAAAGTGAATTAGTAGAAAGACTTAAAGTGGCACTGGAAAATGACGGCTTTGATCCAGAAACAGTTTTATTTAATGACGATGCTTCCACCTTAATCTCGCCAATTTCTGCTATGAAGAACGATATTTCTACCATGGAAAAGAAGATTTCAACGAATGTGAAAAACGATATTTCATCTATGAAGAACGATATTTATGCCATGGAAGAGAAGATTTCAACAAATGTGAAAAACGATATTTCATCTATGAAGAACGATATTTCTGCCATGGAAGAGAAGATTTCAACGAATATGAAAAGCGATATTTCTGCTATAATGAACGATATTTCTGCTATGAAGAACGACATTTCTGCTAATATGGACGAGAAGATCTCTGTTATGAAGAACGATATATCTGCCGATATCTTACTAATGAAAGACGACATTGCCGCTGACGTGGAAAATTAAATTTCGTCTCTAAAATCAGAAATGGAGAATAAGATGACAACGATGGACGAGAAAATTAAGGAGTTAGAAAGAAAGATGACAGATATAAGAACTCAAGACACGCCAGCGGAAGAAAAGATGACCGAGCAAACAAAACCTTGCAAGCCAAAAACACACCCTAAGTTAGAAGACATTGGTAGTTTTACACGAGTCAAGGCCGCAACGTTCCATGGAAAAGTGTCGTGGAACAATTATATGAAACAGTTTGAAGCAGCCGCTAGAGTGAATAATTGGTCCGATGGAGAGAAGGCAGTGAACTTAACTATCGCGCTTCGGGGAGATGCCTTAGATGTACTACAGACGATACCTCTTGAAGAAGCGGATGATTTTGAGCAGCTAAAAAAGAAGCTGGACATGCGATACGGTCACGAAAATTTGGAACATTTTTACAGATTCCAGCTGAAGAACCGAAGGCGGAAACGTGACGAAACCCTTCAAGAGTATGAAATGGATATTGCCCGACTAGTTCAATTTGCTTATTCATCAGCACCAGAGAACATGATGGAATGTTTAGGCATAAAGGCCTTTATTGACGGCTTATGTGACCCCGATATGGAGAAGACGCTTCGATTAGCCCATCCTAAAACATTGGTCGATTCATTGACTGCTGCTCTTGAATATGAAGCAGCCACGATGGCTTCGGGATACAGCAAAGGTAGGACCATGCAGGAAAAAGGTGACGATGACAGACTTGACCAGATCGTCAACCTGTTGAAAGGTAGACGTGACGCCGAAGAAGATCAGGTGCTGTAATTGTGGCGAGCTAGAGCATGCACGCAGTTCGTGTAAACGTCCTACGACTCCTACAAACCAAGAACCTCTTAAATGCAAAGCAGCCACGAAGAGCTCGCGGTACAACAAAAGTAGTACCATGCAGGAAGAAGATGACGATGACAAACTTGACCAGATCGTCAACTTGTTAAAAGGTATGGCAGGCAAGAAGCCGAAGATCAAATGCCGGAAGTGTGGCGAGCTACAGCTCGTACGCTGTCCGTCTAAGCGCCCCAAGACTCCTATTACCTAAGAGCTCCAGTCACAGTGGAAATCAGACAGGGGTGAACATCCAGCTGATATGAATCACTGAAAATCCAACTCTTTGCCTAGACGGCCATGCCCTGTAGACTATTCACAATGCCACAAGTCGAAATCTAAGGAAGTTGCAGTTTCAAGAAAATCGGCGACCTACCTGGCAAGAAGTGTCAAGATTTTCACCGAAACTCAAGGCGTATTGGACTCAGTGGGACTCCCTTGTCCTGGAAGAAGGGCTGTTGAAAGAGTCCTTGAAAACGATGATGGTTCCGAGATGAGGAGACAGCTGGTTATCCCTAAAACGAGGGTAGCTGAGGTACTTACTGTACTGTAGAAATTACACGACAGTCCATCGGGAGGTCATCTGGGAGTGAAGAAAACCCTCCAGCGAATCCGTGAGAGGTTTTATTGGATTAACAGCCCCGCTGATGTGAAGGACTGGTGTAAGAAATGTACGACTTGTGCTACGAGTAATGGACCACATCGCAAGAGAAAGGCACCTATGAAATAGTATAATGTTGGAAGCCATTTCGAAAGGATTATTTTAGACGAAAATGGTGGTAAATACATCCTGGTTATAATGGAATATTTCACAACTGTCGCGGATGTATTGATGGAGGAATTTATCAGCCGATATGGAGTGCCCTTGGAAGTCCACAGTGACCAGGGAAGAAATTTTGAAAGCCATCTATTCCAGGAGATTTGCGACAGGCTGGGAATGAAGAAGACCAGGACAACAGCATTACATCCACAGTCAGGCGGAATGGTCCAGAGAATGAACAGGACTATTGGAAAATACCTGTCCAAAGTAGTTTCCAGCCATCAGAGAGATTGGGACCAGTATCTCTCCCTATTCGCATTGGCTTATCGATCTGCCGTCAATGAGTCCACGGGTGAAACACCGACGAAAATCCTGTTTGGAGGTGAAATTAGGCTTCCTTGTGACCTGGAATTTGGCTGTCGGCCTGGAGAAGATCTAGCAGGCGAAGACTACGTGGTCCAATTGAGAAGAAGGCTGGACGATATTCATGAATTAGTTCGAACAAATCTTCAAGTTGCCAGCGACAGAATGAAAAGTCGGACGACACGCAGGCCACAGTAGGCGGTTTTAAAGAAGGGGACAAAGTATGGTTACACAACCCGACGAGGAAAAAAGGATTTTCTCCAAAATTACAAAAATCCTGGGAAGGTCCATACTTAATCAAGAAAAGGATCAATGATGTTATATATCGCATAAGCAAGATCCCCAACGGAAAACCGAAAGTAGTTCACCAAAACCGACTAGCGCCATTCGAAGGAGACCATGACCTAGAGAAGGGAGTAAACCATATTCGAGATGTGTCTGACCCTACCTTCGAGGAATTTATGGGCGCGTATGGAGGTACCGGGAAAGCTAGATATGGAGTCACTTCGGAACAACAAGATTTGTTCACTCTCCCGTATCAAGAACGCACGAGGGTTAGCAACCGTCTTTCGAAAGAAGTTCGGGCAATTAGAAAAACTTGGAGACCAGATTCCAGCCCCTGGCAAGGCACTGAAACTGGAACATAATTCGCGATACGTCTTCTACGTGGTAACTCAAAATGAATTTCAAGATCGATATACCTACCGCGATGTGTGGGAAGCACTTCGAAACCTACGAGACCATGTGTTGGAATCCAGCGTGAATAAACTGGCTATGCCTAAGATAGCGAGTAACCAGTTGGATTGGCGAATCATCAGGAACATGGTAGAGATTATCTTTCAAGATACCGGTGTCCAGATATTAATTTGTAGCTACAACCCCCGTTATCAGTATCCGATAATGACGGTGCCCTGCTATTTCCATAAGATCGGAAAGTGTAGAAATGGGGCCAGTTGCCGATTTAAACATCCAGTCTCGGCTACACAAAAGTTCTAGTAGGAACTTTCATTTAAGGAGGGGGTAATGTTACGAAACAGCACACTGGTATAGTCCATAAATCCGACTCTGTCTAAGCCAGGTATGAAAGTTAAAATTATGGCGGACACGAAGGGTTTCCTAGAATTGTTTACGAATAATCGTCACTATTCGTAAACAATTCTAGGAAACCCTTCGCGTCCGCCATAATATCTACATTGTTTTTGTGACCAGTCTTATCTAGAAAATGCGAGAGCCAATTGTTTTTGTGTGTGTAAGCCGCAATCTAGAATTCTCTAGTAAAAAAGGCATTAATATATAAGGGACCGATCAAGAAGAGTTGAGTTTAGTTGATAATTTGACATCGTGAGATAAACAAGTAAATAAGTGAATATAAATTAGTTAAGTGTTTATATAAATTAGTTTAAGTGAATATATTGTGTATATAAGTAGTGAATAAATAAATTAAGTAAGTAGCTACACCGTGTGTTTAAAGTTTATCCCACCCGTTTACTGTTTAAATAAATTAGAATAACATTACAATATGTACGGTTAAACAAGTATATTGATCAAGAAGGACGGCACATTGAACATTCAATTAATTAAAACTATCAATTTTTTTGTTTGTGTCATGTTTTTAATAAAATTGAATTTTATTGTTGTTACGTTTTGTGATTAAGTACTAGTTTGCATCTCTCATTTTAAAAGTTAATTGCTAAGTCACACGTTAACCTATTTTTAAAAACTTTGCACTGAAGAATTGGTAAAGGTAGGTTCGTTCAAACTACAAAAAAATATACTGGGTGTTCCATAAACAAAAGTCAACAAAAAAATTGTCAAAGATCCGCCATTTTTGTTGTAACGTAGGTACATAACCAAGAATTGGTGCCAGCTCTCGGACTATAAGGGACCACCAGCCACTGCATGATGACAGCAATCCAACAAATATAGTCAAAAGATCGGCATTATTTAACAGAAGAAAGATCTTCTTATATTTGTAGTTGTAATAAATTATTATATACCCTAAAATATTGTAATAATAAATTTATTATACATAGAAAGCGAAAATTATTAATTCATTAAAATTTCAATGATTCAAGATTTACTCCAAAATCTGTTAATAAGGAAGTTACAGATTTTAGAGTAAATCTTGAATCATTGAAATTTTAAATAATTAATAATTTTCGCTTTCTATGTATTATAAATTTATATCAATTTTAAATCAATTTTGAATCAATATTGTTATTAAGAATTCTAAAAAGAAAACAATGTTCTATCAGTATTCCAAACATGCAGTACCATACTTCTACGAAGTTTTAATTATATTGTATTTTTTTCAAGCAAATACTGTACCAAACATCAATTAAAACATTAATTTTTATTTGAAAATGCATCTACTTGAAGAAAATAATCACATTTTTTCCTCAATTAGTTAAAAACTATAGACCGCACTACTAATAAAAAAAATCAAAATAACGAATATTTTTTTGCTATTAATTAATTCAAAATCGAACACAAGTACAAGTACCATTATTATTTTGTTTATCTCTAACTTGAAGTACCTTAATTAAAAAAACAGACTTTTGATTATTTTGATAAACAAAACATATGAAAATAGTGATAAAAAATCTGTTGTCGATAAAAATGGAGTGTTGTTCCTTTTAATGAAAGTTTCAAAATAAATGATAATATTTTGAGTGGCGCTCCTTTGAACTTAAGCTGATGACACTAAAATGCAAAGTTTCTGTAGCTTTTAATATCTCCTCTGTTTTTTCTTCTATATCCTTTTCGTATACAGTTTCATTGTGCAACATGTAATTTTATAAGTTCATTTCCAGGTATTTATAAGTACTACAGTGTTTGATTTATTCAGAGTTTGACAGAAACATATCAAGATGATGTTCTCCGATACAAATGTACTCGGTCTTTTGAATGTTCACCTGAAGGGCTATTTTCTTCTATAAATTTGCATGTCATGTAGTTTATATCATTCATAACTTGAGCTATAAATTTTATACATCAAAATAGATCGACTCCACTCAATATTTGCCTTGCCAACAGCTTTTTTTATCCGATATAACTCAAGAAAAACATTTGCATTTTTTATGAGCCAAACTGTTCCAGTAATAATCACTGAACTTGATAAAAAATCGAGCAACATGTTAGACTGGGTTAAGGTTAAGCTAATAACTAGAAAATTAAAATAAATATACATAAAACATACACATGGAATATAATTATAGTTGTATCATTACCTTTGAAATAAAATTATACTAATGATAAGTACAGCCGTATGACTTTCTGATACTCAAGGTTTGGCTATAAAAACTTTAAGCGCCTTGCAGTTGGTGACCGGTTATTATTTCATCACTCTTATCAGCTTGTTAGCTTAACTAATATAAAATAATTAAACTCATATTGTGATTTGTACTATCCCATATTCTGATAAGATGCAAACGTTTTTTAATTTCAATTTTTCTTGGCTTATAATATTTATAGATGATGTATTATGTAATGAGCTACTGTACCGTATACATTTAAATTTATCCAACTATGGTGTGTAACTGTTGGTTATTTGTATTTCACAAGAATTCTGTTTTGCATATTAAGAACAAAAATTCCGCAAGTATGGAAATATCCAAGGAAAATGAAAGTAAATATGGAGACTGTCTATATAGGAAGCCCTAAGAGGTAGAGTCTGTTAAACTCGAAGTTCCAAACTTTAGTGGCGTAAATTTGTACTAGTAAAAAAAATACCACAATATAATTTTAATGAAAAAAATGTAGTTATTGATTACAAGGAACAAAAAAGGATATCTCAATGCTTTCTCATATTGTTGAATAAATTAAAAGATTTTAAATATTAAAATATTGTTACGAAACAGCACACTGGTATAGTCCCTAAATCCGACTCTGTCTAAGCCAGGTATGAAAGTTAAAATTATGGCGGACGCGCAGGGTTTCCTAGAATTGTTTACGAATAGTGACTATCTTATGTACATTGTTTTTTGTGACCAGTCTTATCTAGAAAATGCCAGAAAACCAATTGTTTTTGTAATCTAGAATTATCTAGTGAAAAAAGCATTAATATATAAGGGACCGATCAAGAAGGAGTTGAGTTTAGTTGATAATTTGACATCGTGAGATAAACAAGTGAATATAAATTAGTAAACTGTTTATATGAATTAGTTTAAGTGAATATACTGTGTATATAAGTAATGAATAGTGTAGTGTTTAAATAAATTAGTAAGTAGCCATACCGTGTGTTTAAAGTTTATCCCGCCCGTAATAAAACGTTTAAATAAATTGGAAAAACATTACAATATATCCAAAATATCTATATAGAACTGTACATAATTAATATTATTATAACATGTCAGCTCTTCATCCAGCAAAAAATAATTAATAAGCATGAGTAAGTGTCTGATGCAAATATAAATGTTTACGATAAAATAAAACAATTTAATTTGTTTAAAACTTCATTTCGTTAACACGTTAGCTTTATCAAAGTAGTGAAGCTATAATGATTTTTTTTTAATTTATACAGTGCATAAACTCGGAATTCTACGAATATTAACAAAGATATTGAAAAAGTTTACCTGGAAATTCATTCACTACAATCATTCCTATCTTCTAGGTAAATAGGTTTAATAAGGGAGAATGGTTGATATCTATTTGGTCGTTAACCCGGCATCTGACACGTGTGGTGTGACAAACCCAGTGCAAACTAAAATGTACAATATTTTCAAAAATAGTGGGCCTACACCACTGTCCTCAGTAGCTTTCGGAAATAGCATTCTTTTACCGCGTGCGAAACGGTTTAATTAGCAGTTTGTTACAAGCGATTCTGTGGGATACTATAGTTTACTTCGGTTTCTCAAACCCCACATGTACCTAGTTCTGTAACAATATTTGTACATTTTTCAAATTATTCTTAAGTGAAGTCTACTTCTACTACGTCTACTTTTATAATATTTTTTACCTTTTGAAATCGTTAGGTTAAGCATGGGAGATTATGAGAAAGAGATGCGCCGCCTCCAGGCTCTCTGGAATGAGATGGAAACCGATGATGATGATGTCATTGAATCAGATGGCGAAAAAGATGTAGGTAACGTCAGCATAAATAGTGATTATCTAGATTTTGAACAAGACGCAAGTGAATTTGAAGTTGAGCCAGACAACCCAGTGGATGATGGAGAAAGTGGGTCTGAAGATAAGGAAGAGAGACAGAAGTATAATTTGAATAAAAATGGTAACAAATGGAGAAAAAATTGTTCAAACAGAAACGTAAGAACTCGAGCTGAAAATATTCCCATTCAACTGCCAGGAGTCAAAAGATTTGTTAAAGACAAAAAATGTCCTATTGACTGTTTTTTAATTTTTATCAACGAGGAAATGTTAGATGATATGGTAAGATGGAAGAATCAACGAATTGAAGAAAAAACACGTGAATGGAAGAAGTCTGCCCTTTATGAACTTACAAATAATTTCGAACTAAAGGCTCTACTTGGACTGCTTTATTTAGCACGCGTTTTTCGAAACAACCGACGTTTGGTAAAGAATTTCTGGAAAACTGACGGTACGGGTTTTGAGATATTTCGAGTAACGATGACCCAAAGAAGGTTTGCAGTTTTGCTCACATGTTTATGGGTTGATAATAAAGAAAATCGCGCACAAAGACTTGAAATTGACAGGTTAGCACCGATCAGAGTGTTATTTGAGAAATTTACAGAGAATTGTAAAAATGCCTATTCACCTGGACAATACCTAACTATTGATGAAAAATTAGAAGCTTTCAGGGGCAGATGCCCATTTCAACAATACATGCCCAACAAACCGGCTAAAAAGGGTATCGAAGTTAAACATTTGGTGGATGCCCGAACACATTATTTAGTAAATATGGAGGTTTATGTAGGCAAGCAGCCTGATGAACCTTTTTCTGTCGATAATACTCCTACTGCTATAGTAGAACTACTTAGCACTCCTTATTCTGGCACTCACAGAAACATTACATGCGATAACTGGTACACCAGCTATAATTTGTTTGAAAGACTTCGAAAAAACCATCATCTGACAGCAGTAGGCACAATTCGAAAAAACAATCGAGAAATTCCCAATACATTTCTGAATGTTAGAGATCGACTCCAGTCTTTTTGGATTCTAAGAAAATTTCACAATTGTCTCATATGTACCGAAAAAAGAAGTTGTTTTGCTTTTATCAACTCTCCATCATGATGATTCAGTTGTTGAAAATAACTGTCCGGAAATGATTTCATTCTATAATCTAACAAAGGGGGGAGTAGATACAGTGGATGAATTGTCATCATCACGACGTTGGTCTCTAACACTGTTTTTTTTCCTAATGAATACGGCTGGCACCATTTCTCAGATTATCCATCGTGAAAATAATAATAGATTAATAACGAAAAGAAATAGTCTGGTTCACAAGTCCCATTTTCCTCAGAACCTAAACCGGACCACCAAAAATTATGATTTTGGTCTCATTCGATTCGGAATGCCATCTAGAACATTCTATCAAAGTTGCAAGAGGGGCTGAAAAAAAATGCAAAAGTTATAAACAATAAAGTAAAATAAAAAATAAGGGTTTGGTTTTTTTGAAATATTTCAAAAACTATTTGAGATAATCGAAATTTGAAAAAAGATCCTCAAAGAGCAGGAAATTTCCTAAACAAAAGTCCTACCTCCCGGAACTGTACCGACAATCCTTATAATTTTAATTTAGCGGCGAAAAGAACGGTAAAAACGCGTGGTTCGGCTGCCGCGCGCATCGCCCCAATCTGACACATGAACTAAAAAAATTATTTTAACTGATTAAATATTATTATTAAGGAATAAAAAAATCTGGGTACTAAGTAGACATACGAATAAACAATAATCCGTAAAAAACTTTTTATCGCATTTTTTTTATTAATTATGCTTTTGTTAATTAATTTTCACCATTCTATTGTTAACATAAAAACGCTGATTATTTCAAAACAAGAAATCTAGAATTTTTTTATTATTGGAGCTAAAAAGGGTTTAGAAGATATCCCCGTTGGAAAAATTCAAAAATTTTGAGTTTTCACGTTTTTATCAACAATGATAGGTATTAAAAAATTAATTATATAAATAAAGCCATCAGGATTTCTTTCTGTTTTTACTTATTGTTATTAAAATAACTTATAAACTATTAAAGATACGACAAAAACATTTCAAGACTTTTTTGTTCGTTATTAATTATTAAACAAATTGAGCTCTGGAATGAACCTCTAACTCAATTGTTTACTGACTTTTTTTATTGTTATTTATTAAATAAGTATGAAGTTACTGAAGTGTATCAAAACTCACAAAATTAAAACACTAAAATGAATGTTGCCTCTGTACTGTATGACTGTCGACTAAGAACTGAAATACTGAAGACTTGGCTGTTATTTTAATGATTTAAAGTTCAGGTATAATGAAAAAGGAGCAAGACCCTTCAAATCCCAGAGCAGATGTTTCTACAAAGCAACAAAGAACTATTCTAATAGATTGAGACCGGAATTCGAAGGTCATTTAAAAATTGTACAGTATTAAGAATAGACACAAGAAGGAGGCTCATTAGAATATAATTTACATAATCAGTCAACCTTCCAAAATTTTAAAATAGTCTTCGTAAGCATCTATGCTAATTATAATTTAATGAGTTTTCAATGATGGCTAATTACTTGAATAGAAGGTAATCAGGCGTAGAATAAGAAAGTAACATAAAGAAAAAAAAATTTAAATATTAATATTCATAATTTTTTAAATAATAAAGTTAAAGCTTGGTTTCAAAGTTCAAATTGTTCATTTATGAACGAAAAACAAAAAAGTCTTGAAATGTCCTTTCATTAGTTTATAAGATATTTGAATGGAAAAGTAAAAAAAGTAAAATTAGCGTGAATTTAATAAATAACAATAAAAAAAGTTAATAATCAATTGAGTTAGAGGTTCGTTCCAGAGCTCAATTTGTTTAATAATTAATAACGAAAAAAAAGTCTTGAAGTGTTTTTGTCGTATCTTTAATAGTTTATAAGTTATTTTAATAACAATAAGTAAAAACAGAAAGAAAACTAGTCCTAAAGTACAATATATTTAAAAATTATATAAAAAATTGTTTTCATATAAAAAATTATATATGGTTGTAATATTTTTTAGTATTTAAAAAAATATTTCGTATAAATGCATTTGTTTATAACAAATTATTTGTTTAATTAATAAATGAAAAATTATTAAAAAACTATTTTTTTTATAATACGAAAGAGTATAATAAATAATGATTTAAAAAAATGATTCCTTAATGTTAATATTTAGTAACAAAAGAAATTGTTAATTAACAAGTGCGTTTTTTGTTAATAAAAAAAAATTTTTGAAAACGATCTTTTTTAAAAATCATTATTTTCTTCAAGGATGAAATTCCAAAAAAAAATGTTTTCAAAAATCTTATAAACAATGCATGTGTTGATAACAATTATTTAAATAATGTTAGTAAAAAATAAAAAAAAACTATTGTCATATGGCTTTCGTCAATAAGAAAACAAAATATTAACAATAATTGGAAAAAAATTCCTGATGGCTTTATTTATATAATTAATTTTTTAATGCCTTTCATTGTTAATAAAAAAGTGAAAAATCAAAATTTTTGTATTTTTCCAACGGGGATCTCTTCTAAACCCTTTTAAGATTATCTCCAAAAAAACAAAAAATTCTAGATTTCTTGTTTTGAAATAATCAGCGTTTTCATGTGAACAATAAAATGGTGAAAATTAACTAATTAACAAAAGCATAATTAATAAAAAAATTTTTTTTACGGATTATTGTTTATTTATATGTCTTACTTAGTACCCAAATTTTTTTATTCCTTAATATTAATATTTAATCAGGTAAAATAATTTTTTTAGTTCATGTGTCAGATTGGGGCGATGCCCGCGGCAGCCGAACCACGCATTTTTACCGTTATTTTCGCCGCTAAATTAAAATTATAAGGATTGTCGGTACAGTTCCGGGAGGTAGGACTTTTTTTGCTGCTCTTTAAGGATCTTTTTTCAAATTTCGATTATCTCAAATAGTTGTTGAAATATTTCAAAAAACCAAACCCTTATTTTACTTTCCTATTGTTTATAATTTTGGCATATTTTTTCAGCCCCTCTTGCAACTTTGATAGAATGTTCTAGATGCCATTCCGAATCGAATGAGACCAAAATCATAATTTTTGGTGGTCCGGTTTAGGTTCTGAGGAAAATGGGACTTGTGAACCAGACTAAAATTGGGATTTGGATTCATAAATTATTATAAAAAATCAAGAATGGTCAATTTTAGGGCACCTCGGGAGCTTAGAATGGTTTTACATAGAATTAGAGTAGAAACCGAAGAACTCTAATAAAAATCGCTGAGTTTCCCCAGTATTTATTCTATAACTCTCTCTTTAGGGAGCGCTGTCAACAGTGCCATCAGTCACAAGGGAGAACGAGGAATTCGTATCCCAGAAAAAGGACAAGAGAGGCGTTGCGGGCTCGAGCGGCAAGGGTTTCATGAATCTGCGTGAGCTTAAATTATCCGCCAGGACCGGGTTGGTTCGACGGATCGTCGCTACTGTGACGTCAGCAGAGGAATGAAACGGATTCGCTAAAAAACAATACACCTCTATATTACCAACGAATAACAACAATTATATAACCCTTAATTAAAATTAAACTAGTCTATTTCTTTCTCTATATTTACAGTTATCCACCCGGTATGATGCTGACGGCGATTATCCCTGTTTAGCAACTACTGAACGTACCCTGTATCTACTTTTAAAATGAGCAACCACTTAAAAGAACCCCGAATTTCCTATCTCACAAAACTGCTTAAAATGGAAACTGTAATTCTGAGGAACAAATTTCAATGAACCCTGTACTTCTCTTCTATTGATTAAAAAAACCTAGGATAATATTCGTTGTGTTAGCCTAGGCCGACATAAAACTATTTGCAGCTAAGTCGGTGATGACGCTGGCGTCATCAAAATTCAACTTTATATTACTTGAGAAAACTGACTAGCTGACTAGCGACCTCTCGGCTGAATTTAACATATGATCACAAAACGTATGAAATATGGTATGGTCTCTTGACAAGGCATCTGGAGTGCCCAAGATATTCAGATTACAATTCTTTCTCAATTTATCTAAAATGTAACGTAAGAGTGGAAAAACCTGTTTCCTAGTCAAAATAAAATTAAAACAATTACTTCTGAGTGAAATTCTAATTCTTACTAGGTCGAAACTAAAAAATGAACTAGGTTAAAAGGTTTTCCTAAATTTTATTATGCCGCGTTCCCGCCTCTTCGTGGTCAGGGTTCAGCGTGTATAGTACGGCTATGCTTAATTACTCCTCATGTTAAGACAGCAAAACAATGTTATCCCGTTATTATATAAAATGGAATTAAAAAACTTACGAAACTGACGACGAAACGGGATCTACAGACACTCGCGCCCTTAAGTTAAGGATGAAACGCTCTCTGGAACCTTTGCCGGAGTCTTATCTGTATGGGGGCAACCTTTCGCTGCCGGTGATAGCTAAATATCACCCTGACCACTCAGTTTCGCGACGCAAGGAAAGTGAGTTCCAGAACAATACACTCAAAAAAAAATTTAAATAAATTAAAATACTTTACCAGGACTGAGAAACGTACCCGTGCAGGTGATAGGAGACGCTATCTTGCCCCTACGGTTGGGGTCAAAACCAACCCGACATCTTTCGCGAACAAACCACGGCTGTCCCTCGGACCGAACACGTTCCTCTTTTCTATCCATTTTCCTATTACGTTTTTTTTGGGTCACTTTTGCTGTGTAACAAACTACGTATATTATAATGTTTTCATTCGGCTTGCACTTTGGATGTATATTTTTTCAAGAGCGATGTTTAATATTTTTATAATTCGTGACGACATTATGAAATCTATTTTGAAATACTATGTTTTATTTTCAAATTATTTTAGTAAGTTATGACTAATCATGATCTTGCAAACAAAAAAATTTAGGTCAAACGATCGCATGATTTTGTTTTAACTTTGAATTATATATTCACAGGGTGTTTACGGATTTATTCATATAGAAAATTATTTTCTTTTCTTTTTGTCCATAGTCGTACTTATTACAGAACCTTCCGCGAAGAAACCAGCGCTCAATAAACAGCGGAGATGTGATTTTTGTCTTCTCAACCGTGATCGTAAAACAAAATACATATGCGAAGGTTGCGAAAAAAATTTGGAACATGCGCATATGTACTGCGAAAATTGTGCTCACTTCAGTAGTGAATAACTTTTTTGTTTTTTATTTTTGACAATGGTTGATCGTTTCTAATGATAACTCTATGTATTTTAATTCATGTTTTAATATTTTTGTTCATTTCCATTGTTAGTTTTGGGAAATAAAAAACTTTTCTCTGGTAGTTGTTTTTTATACAGCGAAAAAAAACACATTAAGTGAAATTCATTTCAATTCACCATTCTGTTTTGTTTAAACGAATAATTGTTTATTTCTCTAATAAGGCAAAAATTTAATTTTTGTTATAAGAAAATACAAAAAATCTTAGCCAAAAATGTTTTAATAAAAAAAACGGGGTATATGACACCCCACATGTCGGGAAATGGTAAAAATTTTCACGTGTCAGACGCCGGATTAAGAAGGTTACCTGAATATTTGTTTTTATTTATCTCAAGATCTTCTAAAAGATTTAGGTTCTACATGTAAAATTTCAAAAGTTGGGTCGGAAATGTGTTGGTTTTCTAATAAATGATTTGATTAGTTAGGATCTAATTTCTTGTAGTCATAGCTATGTTTTTGTTCTGAAATTCTAGTTATAAAATTTCTACCGATATAAATTTTTTCACAGTTGTCATTACCCCATTTTAATTTATAAACTCCTGGTCTGTTTAATTTTGGGTTTAGATTTGTTATTTTTAAAGAGTTGTTATCAGTTTTAAAGCAAATATTCATCTCTGAAGTTTCTAAAAATTATCTAATTTTTAAGGACAGTGAGCCAAAGTATGTTAAGCTTTTAAATTGTTTATTTTTATGAGAAGGAAATACTTGCTCTAAAGTCTGTTTTATTATGTTTTTATTTATTATATGGTCAATTAAATTTGGATTGTAATTATTATTAACTGCTATTTGTTTTGTGATATTTAGTTTTTTGTTGTAATTATTGGTATTTAATGGGTCTGTTAAAAGTCTGTGTATCATACTATTGACAGCTGCTAGTTTATAACTGAATGGGTGGACCAAACTATTATGAATTGTAATGTCTGTTTGTGATGGTTTATTAAATATAGAAAAATCATGTTTATTATTTATATTTGAAATTGTAAGATCTAAAAAGTTTATACTTATTTCTTAGAGTAATAATATACAATAGAGAGGGCTATTCATTCATAAACACATTTATGGCCAACAATCCTAAATGACAGTAGTGAATTACAAAAAGTGGGACGGTATTGTAGATACACGGCCTTAGTAATTTCGGCTGTTTTTCTGACAAATTTGACACTGACGAACCATGATAATCCAAAAACATTACATTAATTATATTAAAAGTTTATTTTATCACTAAAGTCTTAAAAAATACATCAAAATGAAAGAACTAAATGTTTACTCTCTAGTCGTAATGGCGTGCGTATAAACAAACCACGTTTGATATTATTTAATACAATACTACAGCGTTAACCCCAATCCCCAAACATAAAGATACTGAAAGCTCTGTCAGACCGAGTTAGCTATGTCACACTCAACATAAGTAAAACAACAACCATGAAATACATTAAAGTTTATGCCCCAACCTGCTCACATGAAGACGACGAAGTGGAACTGGTATACGAGGATATAGCAAGAGCACTCAATGAAAACAAAACACATGTTATTATAGGAGGTGACTTCAACGCCAAAATTGGAGAAACTACAGATCCCTCACAAAGATATATAGGGCATTTTGGTTTAGGAGCCAGAAACGATAGAGGTACACTGTTGGCCAATTTCCTGAAAAGGGAAAAGCTCTACCTGATGAACACCTTCTTTCAGAAGAACAAAAAGCAAAAATGGACTTGGAGAAGTCCAGATGGAAAAACCAAGAACAAGATTGATTTTATCATCTCAAAACATAAACATATAATCCAGGACGTAGACGTGACAAATCAATTTACTACTGGAAGCGACCATAGAATGATCAGATGCAAGGTGTTCATAAATGTCAAAATGGAAAGAGCTAGAAAAATGAAACAAAGAACACCTAAAATAAATATAGAATCACTGAAGGAAGAAAATGAAGGATATAAAAGACAACTTGACAAAAAATTCTCTAAAAACCCAGAACAACCAAATGAAACTATAAACGAAGCTAACAAAAGCAATAAAAGAAGCTGCAGAACTCATACCCAAACCTTCAAAAAAACCTGATAATAAATTGACAGACAAAACTAAAAAACTAGTAGAAAAAAGAAGAGAAATCATAAGAAGTGGAAAGAGAGACACAATAGAATATGTAGAAACCAATAAAGCAGCAAGAAAAATGGCAAAGCAGGACATCCTGAGCCATAAAACAAAACAGATACAATCCTTGCTAGAAAACAATGAGGGTCTGAAGATATTTAGAAGACAAAACACGCAGAAAAAGGAAATAATGAGAATAAAAGACAAAGTGAATAATATAATAGAAGATAGAACACTAATACTGAGAGAAGTTGAATTGTTTTACACAGACTTATATGAATCAAAAATACTAAATGAGGCACTGAAGGAGGAGAATGAGAACAAAAACAATAAATTTATTAATCTTAATTCAGAGGAAATGCCAGAAATAGACATCGAAGAAGTGGAAAAGGCTCTATTGCAAAGGGAAAATGGACGGGCGGCAGGAGAAGATAGCATACTACTGGAAATGCTGAAGGAAAGCGATGGAAACACTAAAGAAGAACTAGTAAAACTATTTAATACCTGCTTGACTGGGTGACTGCAGTGGTTGTTCTTATCTATAAGAAAGGAGATCAATTTAAGGTTTGCTGATGATGTCGTCCTGTTTGGAAAAGATAAACAAAATTGGACTACATATGAATAATGCACAAACACAATTCATGACAAACGTTCCTGATGCAGACCAAACCATTACGTTTCATGGACAAACTATAAACAAAACACAATCATACATATATCTTGGACAATCAGTGACACTAAATAAACAAAAACAAGAAATTGAGATCGATAGGAGAGACAGATTGGGATGGGCTGTATATTAAAATACTCTTTCAACATGAAAATCCCCATGGCATTAAAAACAAAAATCTTAAACGAATGCATTCTCCCAGTCACTACATATGGATCCGAGACCCGGGTCCTGACTAAAAGGATTATTAACAAACTAAGAATACATCAGAGGGCCATAGAGAGAAGAATACTGGGAATATCACTGAGAGACCACAAAACAAACCAGTGGATACGAGAAAGGACAAAAGTAACCGACCTCATACAGAGAATCAGTTCCTTAAAGTGGGCAGGACATATTGCAAGACACAGAGAGATTTGGAGTGGACACATCACTAGATGGAGACCTTGGGGAGAACGAAGACAACAACAGAGATGGTACGATGATCTGAAAAAATTCGCTGGGCTGAACTGGTACCAGAGAGCAGAAAATAGAAGTGTATGGTCAAACATGAGAGAGGCCTATATCCAATGGATAGAAGATGGCTGAAAAAAGAAAAAAAGAAAGAACTACAGCGTGTTCGAAATTATCGTCGAGCACACTCTGAAGATATTTGCATCTCTCTTTATATCGTAATTAAACAAGGACAAAACTACTAAATATGTTACACTTGACACATAAAACAGGTACTGAAATTTTGAACAATGTTGCCACTTTTCGTTATAACAGGTATAAGGGTATCTAAGGTTACAACAAATACTTCTTTAAACTTTATATAAGAATATGCCTTTATTAAATAAAATTCAAGTATTTTAAATTATTTTTAAAAGCAGCGACTTAAATGCATAAATTAGTATGACTTTTTTATTTGCATAACTTTTTAACAAATTTTCAATCAAAGTTCTAATTTCATTTTTCCTGCACTAAAGAGACTTTGTAAATATGGCAAAACAGTGGAAGTGTCCGCAAGTGAGCTTGAATGTGACTAGATGTATGAGGCAGGAAAAATCGAAAATAAACACATCTATTTTATTTGTTAATCTGAGACTTATTTAGTTCAAGTTCTACAGTAAATTTGATTTTATTGTGAATTGAGTTAATGTAAGTAATGAAGCTGTCTAATTGTATTGGTCAAGCTTGTTAAAATGTCGTCCACATATCAGTGCCAGTACATAAATTTTTACTAAGGGAGTGTTTATGATTTATTTTTTCTATATTTTCCACGAAAATTTCTGCTAGTAGGAGGCTGAGGGGGTTGCCCATAATCAAAGTGAATTATAGGATTAACATTATTTTACATGAGCAAGTTAGCAACAAGAGTTATAGTTTCTTTAGGAGGTATACTAGGGAATAGATTTGTTACATCGAAGAATATGAATTTAGAATTATGAGGTAGTTTTATATCTTCAATATTATTAATTAATTCTGTTGAGTTTCTAACTGAAAATTCAGGTTTGAATGAACAATATTTAGAAATGATATATCTATGAGAATCTTTGAAATTTTAAATGAAAGTGCTGTGAAAAAAGAAACTGGTCTGATTGGGTACCCCTCTTTATGGAGTTTAATTAATGAATACAGTTCAGGTTTGTGGATTGGGTAAAAATAATTTACATTTTTCTTCGTTAATTATCGATTTAGTGTTACCTATTGCTAATTTTATTTCCTTCTGAAATTTATTAGTTGGGTCTGTTTTAAGGGTCTCAAAATTTCATGCCTGTATAAAATTGTTGGTTTTGAATATATAATATTCTTTAGGTACAGCCACATTTCCTTTATCTCGTTTTGTGAAAATAAGACTATTTGACTTTGATTTTTTGGAATTGATTTGGTGACTGATAATTCAAAGTTGGATTTGATAAACTTGAGAAATTCTTTTTTAATAATTTAGGAAGATTTATTTTTTAGATTAGAATTATTTGGAAAATTAAACAAGTTAATTTCGGTTTCTATACCTAGTTTGTTGAATATTATGTTTAAAACCTTTAATAATTGAACTTTTTTTTTATTTCGACAGAAAGTCGCATCAACCGTAGTAGGTTATTAGCGACGGTACAATAGATAATAACATAATTACACTGAATTATAAATATTAATTAATTTTAAAAATATTATTAGTTTATCATAATTATTATCCTGAAATAAGGCTTGAAATGTGTTGGGTAGTTTACAAATGTTTCTTTGATTATAGTATTTAGGACATTCTGTGAGGATATGTTTCACTGTTACATCTACATTACAGAGATCACATACTGGATGTTCTTCACGTTTTATTAGGTAAGTGTGAGTTAGTCTAGTATGCCCCAACCGTAGACGTAAATAATCACTTGGTGTTGTCTGTTGTTAGAAAATGGAAACCACTTTTTATATAGAGGTTTAATTTAACGAAGTTTTGAGTCACGTTCAGTCCACTGAGATTGCCACAAAGCGATCTCTTTCCTATTTAATACGCACTTTAGATCCGAACTAACCACCTTTGAAATCGATAACGTACTTTCATCTTTGATGGAATTACGAGCACATCTGTCCGCTTCTTCATTTCCACTAATACCAATATGGGATGGGATCCATATAAAGATGACATCATTGTTTCGTTCTCTGGCAATGTAGAGTTCTTTCTTAATGAGATGAACCAAAGGATGTTTAGAATAAATCATTTGTATCGAGTGTAAGGAAGTCTGTAAGGACAAGGAAAGAGTTGTGGTGGCTGCTTTCGTTGATATGTGTTAAAGCTTGATATATAGCGAATAATTCTGCCGAGAGGATATTTGTGTAGGATGGAAGTTTATATAGGAGTTTCTGCGAATCAGTTACTACAGCTGCTCCTACGCCTATGGTCGATTTCGAGGCATCTGTATATATCTTTTGGTAATTTGGATACTTTCCCAAAGTGTCGAACAGCTTGGCTTTTATAACACTTGGATTTGTATTTTGTTTATCATGTTTAGTTAAGCTTTTGTTGCAATTTGGTATCTTTACCATCCAGGGTTCTATGTTATAATAAGTGGAAATTGGGTAAACTTTTGGTAGACAGAAGTCAATTTCTTGAAAGTATGTTCCAATTCTCTCGTAAAACGATTTTGGTGTCCTCGATTTCCCAGTAAAAAATCCTTCTAATTTATTTGAGTGTGTTTACTGATAAGTTGGATTTGACATATTGGCAAGAATAGTAACTGCATAATTGCTGCTAAGAAATTTTCGCCTTAGGCTTAAGGCTGGTTCTCCTAATTCCCACTGTAGACTTTTTACCGGTGTAGTTCTAAAAGCTCCAAGTATAATCCGGAAAGCGGAATTTTGGATTATTTCGAGTTGGTTGGTGTCAGTTTTGTTTGCTGTATCATATGCTATAGAGCCATAGTCCAATAATGATATGATGAGAGATTTATACAGTAACAATAAAGTTGGTCCATCAGCACCCCATTTCTGGTTAGCTACCACTTTTAGAATGTTTAATCTCTTTTGGCATTCTAAGGCTAGATTGTTGATGTGTATTTTCCAATTTAATTTGCTGTCTAAGTGCATACCTAAAAATTTTACAGAAGGTAGGATCTTTAGATTTTCGCCATGTAGTATCAAGTTAGGTTGAAATAGTTCATTTGTTTTGCTAAATAACATGCAGTGAGTTTTGGAGGTTGAAAAACGAACTCCTGTTTGCGAACACCAAATTTCCAGGTTTGTAAGAAAATCTTGGAGAAAATTATTCATTGTGGTCATTTTTGTACCTTTTAAGAAAACAACTAGATCGTCAGCGTATATTCTTGCTCTAAGGGGTGCTTTTATATTCTCCAAGATGTTATTCAAAGCTACAATAAATATTGTTGGGCTTATTACGGAGCCTTGCGGTGTCCCATTCTCTTGTAATTTATTTTTAGATATCTGTGTATTTGTTCTGACAACAAAAGTTCTTTTTTGGAGGAGGTTTTTGATAAAAGCTAAGCAGTGGCCTTGTATGTTCCATTCACTCAACGTTCTCAATATATGATATCACCACACCGTGTCGAATGCCCGGTTAATATCGAAAAATATGGCCATGCACGTCTGGTTCAATGCGAAACCCTCATGAATAAAGCTTTCTAATTCAACTATGTTATCTAAAGTTGATCTATGTTTTCTGAAGCCACTTTGTTCCGGGATCAGAAGGTTTCTGCTTTCAAGTGTCCATAAAAGTCGTTTGTTAATTATTTTCTCGAGTAGCTTGCACATTGAACAAGTTAGTGAGATAGGTCTATAAGATGCAGCGATTGTTTTAGGTTTTCTAGGCTTTAGTATTGGTATGACAATAGCTTCACCCCATTTTTCTGGAAAGAGGTGTTTAGTCCAGATTTTATTGTATAGGTGTAACAAGTAATCTTTGGAATTTTGAGGTAAGTGCTTCAATAATACTACAGGAATGTCATCTGGTCCTCCGCATGTATCTTTTAAGTCTTCTAGTGCTTCATTTAATTCATTTTCAGTTATATTATGATTTAATGGATCGAGTATGTCAAAAATTTCAATATCATTTGCGTCCTGTGAGACTTTTTGGTAATAAAGGCGTTATCATAATTATTGTTGTTGGAGTGACTAGCATATGTATCAGAGAGTATATCTGCAATATGTTTGTCGTCTGTAACCGTTATTCCATTGAGATCGAGAGATGTTATTTTTTGAATGGAGCTTTTACCAGAAATCTTCTTGATTTTTTTTCCATACATCTGATATTGGAGTGGATCTATTATTTGAAGATACAAATTGTCTCCATGATTCCTTTTTTGCAGTTTTTATTATGTGTCTAGAAATTGCTCTTAGTCGTTTGAATTCAATGAAGTTTTCTGTGGTTTTGTGTCTTTTGTAAACGTTGAAGGCATGCTTACTAGTTTTTATGGCATTTTCTCATGTTTTACTCCACCATGGAACTGGAATTCTACCTGTAACAAGCTTTGTTCTACCAATACTAGATTCTGCGGCAGATATGATACCATTTCCAAGATTTCTTAAATCCTTATCAATATTCTCGGTCGTAGTAAGGTTTTCAATTTTCTTTTGAATATTTTCAGAAAAGGCATCCCAATTTGCATTCTTTAATCTCCAAACGTAAGATGGTGAAGTAGTTTTAGTTTCGAAATTGGTATTACGTATAATAATCGGGTAATGATCACTATCATATAAGTAAGGATCTACTTCCCAAGATACCGATAACGAGACCGTAGGATCACAAAAGGATAGATCTATTGCGGTTGATTCTCCTGTTGCAGAATTGAAGCGAGTTTTAGTACCATCATTCAATATATTAAAATTAAAATGGTCAATAACATTCGCAATTGTTCGACCTCAATTATCATTAGAATCGGAGCCCCAAAATATATGGTGACCGTTAAAATCACCTAAAATTAATCTTGGTGTTGGTATTTGATTAATAACATCACAAATATCTTGCATGTCCAATGGACCTGCCGGTAGGTACATATTACATATGTGTATTGGGTGCGAGCTCCTAATTTTTACGGCAACGACTTCCAGGTTGGAATTAATCGGAATAATTTCTGCTTCTAATGTGTTCGATACATAAATCGCAACTCCGCCACTGGCATGTTGACGATTTGTTCTGTTCCTAAAGAAGCACTGATAACTTTTTAGTGAATGATAATGATCTAGTTTAAAATGTGTCTCTTGAAGGCATAACATGTCAGGAAGGTGTTCTGAGGAATTAAATAGTCTTGAATAGGAATTCCTTCTAATGCGTTAAAAATAATAGCTTGTTCTTTATTAGGATATCTTGTTTGTTTCGCAACGTTAGAATAGGATTTTGTTTGGTTGGATAGGATTTGAGAAGAGGAATATAATGGTATGTTATTGATCATTGTGTTGTTGGTATTGGAATGTGTTGGTAGTTGATCAGTTTCAGAGCTCCTGTAGTCAGAAGTAGTCTGCGTGGGAATTAACAGTGGCATATTAGAATATGTTTAATTAATTATACTAGGTCGTATTGGGCAGGTTTGACCCTGTCCATCCCAGGACCTAGGTACGGAAAAAACCTTGACTTGATATTTACTTCGTATTTTAAGTTTAAACTAATGGTAAATTTCTTATTTTCTTCGAGAAAAATCTTAAATTTTGGGTACTTACAGGTGAACAATAGGAAGTAACTAATTAAAAACACTATGGCAATAAAGCGAAATTTTACTACACTGTGTTTTTACTAGAAAATTAACAAAATATAAGAGCGAGATTAAAACAACTTGTTATATTATTTGCCAGGACCGGACTCCAATAATTGAACTTCTTTATCTGATAAAACTGTATTTGAAAGATTGAAGAGTCTATAAAAAAAATGTATGTTCTGAAAATTTGGTTTGTGGGTTTTTTGATACTGGTTTATTAGTTATATTAGTTAATAATGAATTTAATTTACGTTTTAGTACTTGGTACTTTTTGTGAATTATTAATTCAATTTTATCTCTTATCTCCCTATATAAATTGTCAAACTCTATGAGTGTAGAATATGTGATATTTGTGAATAACCTTAACATAAATACTAAAAATATATGTTATTGTACTTTTTTTCTTAGCCATAGATACTTTGTTGGCTGAACTGCTCTTCTTGTCTGTCTTTAATTTCATGCATCTAGGGAATACATGATTTCTGGAGCACTGCCCAAGGAACCACAAATTTTGTTTACACATTACAAAAGTAATTAAAGTACCATATAGCCAAGAAGCTGATAATATCAGTTCTCTTCAAAAATTAAACTTTTGTTATTCCATAGAAAAAGCTAATTACCTTTTAATGAAAACATAAATTTTGTTTACATAAAGGGAATTTATCACAACCGTAAATAAAATTATTCTGATAGAAAAAAAATATTAGACTGATGCACAAACATGTAAGTAATTCATTCATCTGAAATAGCCTGCTTGACAACAGAGGCACAATGCATAAACGTGCTAATTTAAAAACGTCTGGTGCACAACACCTTAGAGAATGTAAAATAGAAAATTATTGTCTGAAAATGCATATGAGGTAGAAAAGGAGATATTACCAATTCTAAATCTATGGAATACTCGATACTTTTTGAAGGAGGCATCGGGACATACTCTTGAAACAGACTGTTTAATCATCAGCTGTATACAATGGAAAGTGGGGACACAACAGATCCCTTAGTTGTGAAGTTTTACACATTCAAAACAGCATACATACTTATTATACATAATGTGGAGATCCGACACTGGAACGATACCCGACACTGTGAATGATTGACTCACTGAGAAGAGATGCTGAGGATTGAATATATAATGATACCTAGTTTTAGTTTTCTAGTTACTGATGTATAAAACAGACTTATAGATTGTTCTGTGTAATAAAATATAGTTTTTTGTAATAAAGAAGTTTATTAAAATATTAGCCGTGTTTTAGTGATACTTAGGGCACTACAAATTGGCGACGAGGTAAATATACTTAAATTATGTTATATTCTTGTTGATTAGTGAGATTAAACGAATTAAGTGTAGGCAAAAATAGAAACTAATGGAAAAAACCTAATAAGAAAAATTGATTCACGAAATTTTTTTTATAAAACTAAAAAAAAAATGAGTACTAGTTAAATTTGAACAGTTATACATATCTCACGTAGTATTTATTGTTGTGGAAACTTTTAATAGGGTGGATTAAATTCTACCAAATTGTTGAGTGGATTAAATTCTACTATAAAATAGGGTGGATTAAATTCTACCAAATTGTTGAGTGGATTAAATTCTACTATAAAATAGGGTGGATTAAATTCTACCAAATTGTTGAGTGGATTAAATTCTACCAAATTGTTGAGTGGATTAAATTCTACTATAAAATAGGGTGGATTAAATTCTACCAAATTGTTGAGTGGATTAAATTCTACTATAAAATAGGGTGGATTAAATTCTACCAAATTGTTGAGTGGATTAAATTCTACTATAAAATAGGGTGGATTAAATTCTACCAAATTGTTGAGTGGATTAAATTCTACTATAAAATAGGGTGGATTAAATTCTACTGGGTTAGTAGGACATTCTAAAACAGCTCTGTTGTTTTAGGGGAGTCAGTAAGTAAGATTCAATTCTACTGCTGGAACACAGAAACCTGGGTGGATTCAATTCTACTGAGAAAGGAAGATTGTGTATTTACAGAAAAGTTAGAGAAACGGGAAAAGAATGGATTCATCAATTAAACATTTCTCTTGTGACACCATAGATAAAGCGCTACTGGCTAATGAATGGAGAAAATGGGTAAGATCCGTGAAATTATATCTAGATGCCGAAGATATTACTAATGTAGTAAAAAAGAAAAACAAACTTTTACATTTGGGGGGCCCACAGCTACAGGAAATTGCATTTGAGCTGCCAGGAGCAATTGTAGAATACGATCCTGAAATAAACAATGACGTATTTAAAATTCTAGTAGATAATCTTGAAAATCACTTTTCACCTCAACAAAATTCGTGTTTTGAAAGGCACAGTTTTCGTAATATGAAACCTGAAGAAGGCGAAAATTTAAACAAATTCGTAGTAAGGATTAGATCACAAGCAAATAAGTGTTTATTTGGAAAAACTGAACAGGAAGCTCGTGAGATAAACATTAAAGATAAATTAATTGACACATGGGCACCGGTCGATTTAAAAAGGAAACTTTTGGAAAAAGAATTACCATTGGATGAAGTTATAGCACAGTGTCAAATATACGAACAAACTAGAAATCAAAGTAGTATCATGCAAAATAAAGCGATTTCTCAACCAGAGGCAATCACACCACTTATCAACCGCATTGAAAATCCAAGAAAACGGAAATATGGAGGAAATACAAACGAATTAGATTGTATCCGATGTGGAAATAACCATCATCCTTCAGAGAAGAAGAATTGTCCTGCAATAAATATTAAATGTCATCAATGTGGTCGCGTAGGACATTATGCAAGACGATGTAAAACTGGAAAAGGTGATCGCTCCATCTATTCTAACACGTCGAAATTTCGATCCAATTATAGAATGAGAAAGGGAAAAAGAGTTCAACTAATTGAAGAAGCAGATGACAGCGATGAGTCACCTTCAACTAGTGGTAGAAATTTTGAATGTTTCAGAATAGGAAATTCAACAATTCCTAGCGAATGTACCAGAGAGGAAATAATAAACGTTAAAATTGGTGGTATTCCCATAGACATGTTAATTGACTCAGGCACCTCGTGTAATGTAATTAGCGGACAAGATTGGGAAACACTTAACAGAAACAATGCTGCGATGGTTAACGTCGAGAAGGATGTGAAAAGTAATATAAAGGCTTATGCTTCAAATGAACCATTAGTAATCAAATATAAATTCACAGCACCCATATGTGTTGGAACCAATAGAGAAGCCTTACAGACTTTTGTGGTGGTAGAACATGGAACAATTTCCTTACTAGGAAAAGACACAGCGATTTCCTTAGGAGTACTGAAACTAGGGTTAATAAATAACATCAAAGAGACTACTCATTTTCCAAAACTCCGGGATATTAAAGTACGACTAACAATAGATCCAAACGTAAAACCAGTGCAACAACCACTACGAAGCCTGTTGCTGTAGAATCCAAAGTAGAAGAAAAATTAAAGGAAGCACTTGACAAAGATATTATCGAAAAGGTTGAAGGATGTAGTCCGTGGATATCGCCTATGGTAATAGTTTTTAAGCCTGATGGAGACATCAGGATTTGTATCGATATGCGCCGAGCTAATGAAGCTATACATAGGGATAATTATCCACTGCCCACTTTTGAAAGTTTCATGACAAAATTGGGAATAGCTAGATACTTTTCACGATTGGACTTGACAAATGCATATCATCAGTTAGAGCTGGAAGAAGAAAGCCGACCAATAACTACTTTCATTTCTCACAAGGGATTATTTCGATATAAACGGTTACTATTTGGTATAAACTCAGCTCCAGAAATATTCCAAAGAATATTCCAGAATATACTTGCTTCATGCAAGAATTGCCTAAACTATTTAGATGACGTTATAGTATTTGGGGAGACTGAGAAGGAACACGATGACAATTTAAAGGAAGTGTTGAAAGTACTAAAAAAATATAATGTGCTGCTAAATGAGAAGAAATGCCATTTTAAGACAGATCGATTAGAATTTTTGGGACATATATTATCATCATCAGGAATAAAACCAGACCCACATAAAATTGAAGTGATTAGCACCTTTCGAGTCCCAACTAATAAAGAAGAAGTAAGGAGCTTTCTAGGACTCGTGACATATTTATGTAAATTCATATCTAACTTGGGCGATCTCACAGAACCACTCCGACATCTTTTGAGAAAAGAAACTAAATTTCAGTGGGGACAAAAACAACAAGAGAACTTTGAGAAACTTAAGAAAGAATTGGCAAGGCTACCGACTTTGGCATACTTTAGTCCACAGAAACGTACACAATTAGTGGCGGATGCAAGTCCTATTGCACTGGGAGCAGTATTATTACAATTCGATGAAAATAACGAGCCCCACGTAATTTCATTTGCAAGTAAAAGCCTGACGCCTGTGGAACGTAGATATTCACAAACGGAGAAAGAAAGCTTGGCGTTAGTGTGGGCCACCGAAAGATTTTACTTTTATTTAGCTGGGATAGAATTCGAGTTAGTAACTGACCATAAACCATTGGAAGCCATATTTAAACCCACATCAAAACCTCCAGCTAGAATAGAAAGGTGGCTATTGAGGCTACAATCATTTAAATTCCGGGTCAAATATAAATCTGGAAAATCTAACATTGCCGACCCTCTATCTCGACTGTGTAAGCTTGGATTCGACAAAACTTTTGACGAACCAAACGAACAACATGTGCAAAGCATTATAAAAGAAGTTATTCCCAAAACACTTTCGATTTCAGAGGTACTAACTGAAAGCCGGAAGGACCCATAAATTGTAGATACTATAAGTAAACTTGCAGATAATACTTGGGAAACAAATGATACAAATCCTTACTATCCTTTTCGTCTCGAACTTACCTTTATGGGACCAATTCTTCTACGAGGAAATAAAATAGTAATCCCGCAAGTCTTTCGAAATCGAGTATTGCAACTTGCACATGAAGGACATCCAGGAGAGACTGTGATGAAAAGGAGAATACGATCTAAGATTTGGTGGCCAAGAATAGACAGAGAATGTGAAAAACATGTCAAGAATTGTCGTGAATTTTTATTAGTTGGACAACCAAATAAGCCAGCACCGATGTCAAGACAAAAATTGCTAGCAGGTCCATGGCAATACCTGGCTCTTGACTATATGTCAGGAGAACAGTACGAAGAACACTTACTAGTACTAATAGACTACTACTCTCGTTATGTTGAGGCCATATTCACGAAATAGACCTCTTCAAAAACAGTTATTCGGGCCTTAGAAGAAGTATTTTGTAGGCTAGGGCTACCAAAAATGATAAAAGTTGATAACGCCACCAATTTCAACAGTCAAGAATTCAAAAAAATACTGCGAGATAAATAACATTGAAATAGTCAACTCACCCCCGTATTGGCCACAAGCAAATGGTGAAGTTGAAAATATAAACAAATCTCTAAAAAAACGTTTACAGATTAGCTATGTGAAAAACGATCGAGATTATAAAAAAGAAATAATGGCATATCTCATGATGTATAATGCTACACCTCATGGTACTACCGGGAAATCACCGTCGGAGTTACTATTAAACAGAAGAATAAGAGATAAGTTACCAGGTATAGATGATATGGTATTGGAAACATTAGATGATGAAGTATATGACCGAGACCTTATTAACAAAGAAAAAGGGAAAGGAAAGGAAGACAGTAGGAAGAGGGCCACAATAGACCAAATTAAGAAAGGCGATCGAGTTGTGGTTATGAATACTAGTTTCCCGAATAAACTAACCCCAAACTTCAATAATGCAGAATACGAAGTACTAAATAGAAATGGAAATGAGTTAACGCTTCTAAGAAGCGGAAAAATCATTAAACGAAATGTAGCACACGTAAAGAAATTACCAAATATTCCACTGGAAGCTGCTTCAACGTCTTCATCACTAGACGGCACGAGACCAACCATGGACAATGCTCAGGATCATCATCAAGTAGAGTTGGATACTTCGCTACCCCAGATACCCCCTCTCAGACTCGTGAAAGAAGGAGGGATGTGGAGATCCGACACTGGAACGATACCCGACACTGTGAATGATTGACTCACTGAGAAGAGATGCTGACGATTGAATATATAATGATACCTAGTTTTAGTTTTCTAGTTACTGATGTATAAAACAGACGTATAGATTGTTCTGTGTAATAAAATATAGTTTTTTGTAATAAAGAAGTTTATTAAAATATTAGCCGTGTTTTAGTGATACTTAGGGCACTACACATAATAGGTACATACAATGAATACTGAGAAAAAAGTATGTGTTTACATGAAAATGATTGTTATATAATTAAGATTATGGCTTGTATTAACCACTGGCTCGCTTGGACAGGCTAATATATTACTGACAACACAAGAGCAGAAGATATAGGAAATCAAAGTTTATTGCAGTTACCATAATATTCCTATGAGTATGATAATTTTATACACACTTTCAGATTAAATGAAATATTTCGTTTTAAAAACAATAACATAATACATATATTTAATGTTCTATCCAGGACAAGTTTTAATATTTGATGAAAAAACTTGTTTTAATTGATATACCTAAATAGACTAACTAATTTTAGTTTAAAAAAAAACAAAAGCAAAATATACCTACATCATTTGAAATATTCACAGCTTATATGTAGGTATGGTTAAATAATTTCTTATTCAATTTTTCTTATGAAAGTCAAATACTAGGAATACAATTTTATGTTTCATTATTGGTAGATTTAGCGTAGAAATAAAGTTTCTCTATTAGCTTACCCAACTCTCTGTAATTTTACAAATTGCTTAAACAAAAATCTATCTATTTAAAAAATTAAAATGTTCAATCATGTTACCTTGTTTTTGGTGAAAAGTATCCTGTTTCAGGTATTGCTTGTTAACTTACACGAAAACTGTCTAAAAATATTATGTATATGTTCTTTAATTAACAAAACGTAATTGTAAACTAAAACAGTATCAATTTACATGAATTTGATTTTAATGCGGCGAAAATATGTTGTCACTTGCACAACATGATAGAAATAAGGTTAGAACAGCGTTGTCAAATTTCGATTATGTTAGACCTTGTAAATCTATTTAATTTCACATTCATGATCAAATTCTTTCAATAATCCTATGCTGATTACGTAAGTGACTTAACATTATACTCTTTCATTTATAAGTCCTTGGTAATACTGAGGATAATTGAAAATTGGATGAAGAAAACATTGGAATCATTTATCCTTTTTGCATCAGAATAAACTATTGAATTAAGAATGAAAGGAAGGGTCCACTTCATGGAATAAAGAAATTTGTAACCAAAGTTATAGAAATTATAAAATCCATGAGAATTTGAAACATCTGAAACCAGTGAACAATAATATAAATACGATGGAAAAAAATTTGCAGAACAAATAAAAACACAATTCGACAGTTATTTTAAATAATATACTCTCAAAAACAATACATGCGGCAAAAACTTTATAAAATAATTGTTCATGAAACAAAATATGTATGCATCTTGCCACTGTTTGCAAATATATTGAAAACAACCGAAACCAGTGAACAATAATACAAATAAAATGGATAAAAGGTGTGATGCAAAAAAATAAAAACACAATTCTAATAAATAATAAACTTTCAATAATAAAACCATACTGGACCAAAACCTTCATAAAAATTATTGTTCGTGAAATAAAATCTATATGCATTTGGCAAATATACTGAAAACAACTGAAATCAGTTAACAGAATAACATAAAATAAGATGGAAATAAATGTGCCGAAACAAACAAAAACACGAATCCATAATTCCAATAATAATCTTATCAATTTATTGTTTATAAAACAATCCATATGCCTTTGACCACTGTTGGCAAATCTATCAATAACTAATTGTTCATTGATCGCAATGTCCAGATGGCCGTTAATAATGGTTAAGTCAGATAACCTATCTTCTGAAATAGTACCCGCGGAGCCAATTTTTTATTCGCCTCAATGAAGAAAAACTTCTTTCCGATGAGGCAATACTGATCGGAAGGGTAATAAGAATGTCTAAAATTGGTGTTATCAAAGGAAACTGTTCCAAAAGATTATTCAAACTGTAAAATTCTATGTTGAATAGAATTTACAAAACATTTGTTCAGAATGAAAGAAATTACTACCTTTTTTGTATTCCGAAAACTATTGTCCGCGCTGAATAACGTTTGTTATGCATTTTAAATTCTTCTGAAAGTTCAAACTTTTATGGTTGAAAAATATCCTTACTAATAAAAATTTCAATAAGCTATTTGTAAAATATCTATTTTATTTTATTAATGGCAGTATCTGAAAAGGGCCGTTTTGGGTAGCAAATATCTATTGAATATTTCCTCTATAATTTGCACGCATGACTGATTTTAGGAATTCCAGAAAAAGTTGGTTTTACGTATTTCTAGTTTGAGGGGCGGCTTACGAGTCTTGTTCTGAAAAATATCTCATCTCAAACGACAGTCTTGAATGTTTCTTCTAATGAATCGGTTCAGCTCAGTTGTATCTCAGTACCTTACTGAAGTAACGCAAGTGTTTTATTTCCGCTCAATTATCTCTCGGCAACTAAATTAATAGACGCGTATGTTAGTAAGTTATTGGTAGCAAATTTTTGCAACGAAAAGAAAAAGTGTAAAATTATAATAAGTGTATAAAAAGTACTTTAAGTGTATAGTTATGTAAATATATTAATAGTGTCCGACTTCGATTTTTATGTTATAAACAATCTAACAACTGGAAATACAGCGCATTAATTTTATCAACGTACGTGCAATATCTAACAGAAACATTACTTTATCACAGTGAGCAAGTGCTCCTAAAGCCTCGTCCAAGGAATAGGAAGTTTTTACCCACTTCGCCTTCCAAAACCTCAGTTTGCTGTGAACAAAACCTTCAGATTCTGCTGAAAAAGTTTGTTTTACGGTGAGTATTATAATGTTCAAATTGAAGAAACTGGTTGTTTCAGCACTTTCCAAATATGTAATTATACTGTCAAGCAAGGGTAGATATACAATATATCCCCCTAAGCTGGAATCAAATGGAAAACTTTTTTATTACCTATTAATTTTAGGAAAAAAGTTATTATTCATAAAAAGTTCTGCATTATCTAAAACCTAAAGTACAGTCATCAAATATCAAATGTTTTAATCGTATACGAGGATATTGTCAAAAAATATGAGTTTTACTCAAGAGTGCCTTTAAATTTGACAATATCGAAAAATGTTACTAAAAAAAGTTGATCAGAATTAAAAATTACGTTTAAATATGTAATTACATTCATTTACATTATTAAAATTATTTTTTTTTTTTATATATCAATCGCATCAACCACGTAGGGTTATTAGCGAGTTAAAATGATGGAAGTTCACTTATTGTAGCTTGGTTATAGTCACTATATTTTGCTACTTAATTTGCAGTCTTTTAGGTAGTTTAAAAGTTTTTTAGTTTCTTGCTTTTCTTGTAATAGTTTTTTTAGTGATAGGGGTAGTTGATTCTTTTTCCGTTCCTTGTCGTATTTCGCACATTCGATTACCAGGTGTTTCACGGTTAACTCACTGTTACACATTTCGCACATTGGTTTATTTTTTCCTGCTAGTTAGTAGTCGTGTGTGATGCGCGTATGACCGATTCGAATACGAGAAAGGATCACTTGTTCTCTTCTATTTATGTTTTTACAGTTCCAACCGTGAGAATTTGTAGTGACTTCATATGATTTGTGTTGGTTATGTCTTGCTTCTTCCTGCCATTTATCGCAGATTTTGCTCTTGTAGAACGCTTTCAAATCAGTATGTACGGTAAAATCGTTCCTTTCTGATTGTTGATTGGTGAATGCATTTTTTGCTATTTGATCTACTCTCTCATTCCCTTCTATTCCAGTATGGGATGGGACCCACATGAATTTAATATGTATGCTGCTGTTTCTGCAATTATGTAGCTCTTTCTTGATCAGTATGGCTATAGGGTGATTAGAGTACAGTTGACGAAGTGCTGTTAGTGAACTTTGAGAGTCACATATTAAAAGGACATTTTTATGCTTGATTTTCTGGATTTTCTTGAGTGCTTCTAAGATGGCGAATAATTCAGCTGAATGAATAGATGTGAATGGTGGGAGTATGTAGGATTTCGAAAAGTCCTCGGAGTAGAAGGCAGCCCCAATTTCATCTTGGTTTTTTGAAGCATCTGTGTATACCTTATAAATGCTACCGTATTTATTTAAGGCACTTAGGAATTCTTGTTTTATTCTGGCTGTTGGAGTCTCTGATTTATTAAGGTAGGCGAGGCTTAGGTCTAGGATAGGGAGTGTTATTGTCCATGGAGGAGGATAATTTATTGATGGGACGTCATAGATATTTGGGAAATGCGAATTTATTTTGTTTAAATATGTTTTGACTCTGTGATAGAAAGGAGGAGTAGTTGAGCTGGATAAAAATTTGGCTTTAAAACGATCAGATAAGACGTTGTGGGCTACTGGATTTCTTTTGTTTGATATTACAGAGACCGCATAAGAGATGCTTAGATATTCTCTTCGGTAAGAAAGCGGTAACTCTCCAGTCTCCCAATGTAAGCTTTGGATAGGACTTGTACGATGGGCACCCAAACAGATGCGAAGAGCTGTGTTTTGTATAACTTCCACTGACTGAAGAAGGCTTTTGTTGGCAGAGTTATAGGCAATCGCTCCGTAGTCAAGTTTTGATCTGATCAATGATTTATAGATGTGCAGTAAACTTGAGTAGTCTGCGCCCCAGTTTTTGAATGCTAGTGATCTGAGTAAATTAATTCCAGGTTGGCATTTTTTCTTCGATGTCAGAATGTGTGATTTCCATGTCAGCTTTTGGTCGAGTATCATTCCTAGAAAACTTATTTCTCTCACATATTCTATTTTCTGTCCATAAAGGTACAAGTTTTCAAGTTGTCGTTGAGTCCTTTTCGAGAAACATAAAGCTTTGGTTTTTGTCGTGTTGAAACGCAGTCCACTTGTTTTTGACCAATCCTCTATTGTAGCTATTGTTTGTTCGATGGTTTTATGTATTGTAGTCATATTTTTCCCTCTGCAATAGATAACCAGGTCATCTGCATATAGTCTGCATTTCACGGGTGATTTACAGTTTGCTATAATTGAATTTATTGCTATGAGAAATAATGTCGTGCTGAGATTTGACCCTTGTGGAATGCCATTTTCTTGGGTGTTCAGCTGTGAGTATACGCCATCTACTCGTACTTGGTACTGTCGTTGATCTAGAAAGTTCGATATATATTTCAATATGTTACCCCGTATTGACCAGTCGTAAAGAGTTTTGATTATTGAGTATTTCCAGACTGTATCGTAGGCTTTACGAATATCAAAAAATACTCCGATGCAGTGCTGCTTTATTGCAAAGGCTTCATGGATCTCAGATTCTAGATCGATAAGATTGTCTAACGTGGAGCGATTTTTACGGAAACCACACTGTTCGGGTATGATTAGTTTTTCTGATTCTAGGTGCCATAAAAGTCTGTTATTAATTATCTTCTCAAGAACTTTTCCCATGCTACAGGTGAGTGAAATTGGTCTATATGTTTCTGGATCTGATTTCGCTTTACTTGGCTTAGGAATGGGAATTATAATGGAAACTGTCCATGCTCTGGGATATACTTTCTTTGTTAAGATTAGGTTATATATCTTTAGTAAATGTTCTTTGGTTTGTTTACTTAGATTTCTTAGAAAAATGAGTGGAATATTATCAGGACCTGGGCTGGAGTTTTTAGAATTTTGGAGTGAATTTTCAAGTTCGTCAATGGTTATTGCATAGTTCAAACTGTTCGTTTGCTGGTTATTATTATTATAGTCAATTTCTTGCTGCTCTGCTTTGTTTTTATGATTCAAAAAATCTGGTGTGTAGTTTGAGTTACTCGAGTTTTTTTGATATTCACTTGATAAGATGTTTGTTATTTCATTTCGGTTTTTATAAATAGTGTTATTTATCTCCAGAAAGTTTATTGTATTGGATTGTTTTGGTTTGGATATCCTTTTGACTTTTTCCCATATAGTGGACATTGGAGTTGAGCTGTTTATTGTTGAAACATACTCTTTCCATGATTCCCGTTTCGCTTTTTTTATTGTGTATCTGGCTTTGGCTCTCAATCGTTTGAATTCAATTGAATTTTGTTCCGTCTTGCTTCTTTTGAATCTGTTAAAAGCTTCTTTCGATTTCTTCACAGCCTCTTTGCACTCCAAGTTCCACCAGGGAACCGTTTGGTGTTTGTTATTGTGTTCGTACCGTC
Source organism: Galeruca laticollis (assembly GCA_963921935.1). Lineage (NCBI taxonomy): Eukaryota > Metazoa > Arthropoda > Insecta > Coleoptera > Chrysomelidae > Galeruca > Galeruca laticollis. Next base: position 60,467,586 of record OY998184.1, on the reverse strand, counting down.
CAATATGTTTATCTGCTGATTGCGTTATTAATTCTGTGATAAAGTGTACTTCTTGATCAATATCCGCATCTTCCTTTAACTCGTGGAGATTTTCTTGTATAAATTCTTGGAATTCGTTCCAAATTGCTGATTTTAATTTCCATTTTGTTATTGGGTCCGGTGTATTTTCCGGTTCGCTGCTAATTATTATGGGATAGTGGTCACTATCATATAAATACGTTGATACATCCCAATTAAGTATTTGTGAGAGAGATGGGTGACATATTGTTAGGTCGATTGCTGAATCTTCACCAGTTCTTATGTCATGTCTGGTTTTTTGGCCGTCATTTAGGAGGTTAAGATTGTACTTTTCTAATAGATTTTCAATTTTTTTTCCAAAAGGTGTCTGCTTAGTAGAGCCCCAGATATAGTTGTGGGCATTAAAGTCTCCCACTATTATCTGAGGAGCTGGAATTTGGCTCAGCAGCTCAGTGAGTTCTTCTGTAGTAGGTTCCTGATTTGGGGGAATGTATATGTTACACAATGAAAAGGTCATTGTATCTTTCACTCTAACGGCGACTGCTTCAATAGTAGTTTTTAGATGAATTGATGTTGCATCTATTGTATTTCTAATATATGTTGCTACACCTCCACTGGCTATTCTTGCATTTTCTCGATTTTTAGAGAAACAATTATAATTTTTTAGATTATGGATTCTATTGTTTTTGAAATTGGTTTCTTGTAGGCATATTAGCATGGGCTTGTATTTTGAAATTATTAATTGCAAGTTTTCTAGGTGGGTATAGTACCCATTTATATTCCACTGAATTAAGGAAGTGAAGGTAAACAAGATTAATAGGTTTCAATAGAGGTATCTGTGTCCAGTTCTGTTTGGTATTCAGGGTTTATCTGTTTGAGAATTTTATTTTTAATTCGAGTGCATCTCATCTTCATTTTTTTATCCTTTAAATAGGGGTATATTGTGGTAAGTAGGTCTGTGACTTCCGTTATTTCTTCGGTGTACATTTTCACGATACTGAGAGGATCTGTACACCCTTCACAATTTTCAAAAAAATCTATAAGTTCTTCATAGGTTAGAGGATAATTGATATCGGTATTCTTGAAAAGCGCTTTAGTGTGACTTAACATTTCTCCTATTGATTTTTTTGGTTTTTTGTTTTCGGTTTGTTTTATTTTATTTTCACTATTTGTTGGTTTTACAAATGTAGGTAGGTGTTCAGTTGTTGTTGGTGATGGGGAACGTTCTGTTGATGTTCTTTTATTTTGTGGTTTGGTTGTTTCGATTTCATTTCTGTTGACAGTCGGTGTGTTGTCTTTACTATTTTCGGTGTGTTTAACTACTTGGGTATTCATTGTTTGAGGTTCGGAAATTTGTTCTGAGTTTTGGTTATTTGATTGATCTTGTTGATATTGTGAAATGTTGTTTGTTTCTTCTTCAGTTTGATTGTCGGCTGGATTTTCTGGTGATGATTCTGTTGATGGGTTAAAGTGAGTTGAAGTGATTGCTCTATTTGGGCAGTTTTTTGTTGTATGAGTAGTTTGTTTACATTGTAAGCATTCTTGATTATCAATGGACAAAAATATCCTATATGAGGTTTGTTCATATGTGATTAAAAATGAATCGGGAAGGGACTGGTTATTGAATGGAGATATAAATATTTGTCTTCTAAAACTTAGGATATGTTGAAATGCTGGGTCTGAGATTCCTATTCGCAAGAAAGATAAGGGTGAAAGAGGATTGATCCCTAGATTTTTAAGTTCATATTCAAGGACTGAGTGGGGGATAGAGGGACAAACATTGGATAATATTAATCTTTGACTAGGAGTGACTAGTCGACGTGCCTGTAGTATTTGTTGGTTTATTTGGATTTTACCGTGATTGTTGATGAATGTGTTCACTAAATTTTCATTTGCCAAATAAATACATATTCTGTTGTTTGATAGCTTTGAGCAAAAAATTATGTTATTTGGTTGGATTGTTTGGCATAGTGCCTTTAGGTAGTCTTCTAGCCTAGTGTTTTCGATTGCGTCGAATAGTATAGCTTGATTTCTGGATGGGAAATTGTTTGTTCTGGTTTGTTGGTTTGCTACTGAGGAATATGTTTTGGGTTGTTGTGTTGTGTTATTAGTGGGTGTACACCCTATTTGAGATATGTTGTCATCCATTTTTAAGTATCATTTAGGTTTTCCTTAATACGGATCTGGCGAAGTATTTTCTGTTATTTATATCTGATATTTAATTCAGATTCACTTCTAGTTAATGTGTTGTTTTACTAATGTTTTAATAAAAAGTTAACCTGATATTCTTACTTGCTTGTTTTGGTACACTTTGAAAATATTCACTAATTACTTTTTAACTACTTAATCGTTTCGGAGCGCACAACTGTACTGTACAAAGGTTTAACACCGAATCTAAAATTATTTTTAAAACGTATATGTCTACAGTAATGCAAATTTAACTGTTGTTACATGTAATCTATGAGGCACTGACAAACAAATAATTTGTTGATAGAAGAAAATGTTGGCAGTAAATTTCAAACCGCATTAGAATGTATAAGACACATAAAAATGGTAGCGTTATTAACTGATGAAGAGAAAATAGAAATTGTTTTGATTGTGGGAGATTACTATAAAACGCATAGAGAAGCAGCAATTATTTTCAATAATAGCGAGACATCCCAATAAAAGTATAACCCAATCAACTGTAACGAAAATAGTAAATAAATTTAGAAGAACTGGAAGTATTAAAAATAATTTTATTAGAAAACTTCTAAAACTGGTTGATGATGAGAATACGCAGTTTGATGTAATTGCTGTCTGTTGTAGCAAATCCAAAACTGTCATTGTGCAAAAGAAAGTCGTTGTTACAACAAAATGTAAGTAAAAATACAGTGGGAAGAATTTTAAAACTAAATAAATACAAAACATACAAACCAAAAATCGAACACACATTAAAAGAAAGGGATTATGATAGGCGCTTTGATTTTTGCTCTCTCTCCAAGGAGAGTTAGAGGTGGGCCATTTTTTACGAGGCATATAATTTTTTCCGATGAGGCGAAATTTTCGTCAAATTGAACTGTCTCGTCGCAACATTTTGTCACTGGGTGGTCTGAGGCAATTCCAAATTTTGTATTAAAGTCTCATGACCAATATTCGTTTAAGACGAACATATGGAGTGGCATTTATAATGACAAACTAATGGGGTCTTTTTTTCTCGCGAATCTATGAATTCCGAACGTTATTTACAGTTTTTACAAACTCATATCAATGAAATCAAGAACGAACTACCCTTAATATTAATATGATGTGAGTTTTATAACTTGTACTTGTATTTTATTATTTGCAAAATAAATGAATATGCACATATTACGCGTTTTAATTGCAGAATTATTAGAAAACATCGAAAACCTAAAAGGTTATCATGTGTTTCGTAATCACAAGAGATAAATGCTTATTCATAATAGAAATATTAGTAAAAAATAAAATAATCTGAAGTTTTAATTTAAATGGCTGTACTTGCATATTTAAATGTAGTTTTAACTCTGATCAACTTTTTTTAGTAACATTTTTCGATATTGTCAAATTTAAAGGTACTTATTCACTCATATTTTTTGATAAACCTCGTATACGACTAAAAAATTCGATATTTGATAACTGTATTTTAGGTTTTAGATAATGCTGAACTTTTTATGAAGAAAAACTTTTTTCCTAAAATTAATAATAAAAAAGTTTTCCATATGATTCCAACTTTTAGGGGGGCATATATTGTATATAATCTGCCTATAGTATTGTTCCAGTGATTTGCAACTGATGATTCCAGTGGTTCTGGGTTAGCTCAAAGTTACCCCCAGTTCATCTAGGGATTTTCCGATATTCATGAAATTTGCGTTGAACTGTTTATCAGCATCTGGTCTGGTCTCTGGTTGTTAAATCAGTTCAACCTGTAATCAATTTTATTTGTATTATTAAAATCTTCAATTAATTAGATTGTGTCAATTGAAATTATCCATAAGCTCTAATGAAAAGTTATTGATACCAATTTTGTATTTAAACAATTCTGAAGCACATTATTTGTTTATATCACAACCATTCAACCGGAGTTGAATGTTTTTGGTTTATATTTTACGTAATTGTTTGTAACTGGAAAATTATGTAGAGAATAAGCAATAGAATAACATTGGGCAACGTTGCATTATCGTATGATACACAAAGCAAAGGTTGACGGGAAAGGAAAGTTCACTGAATATTTCATTTGTCATTTATATCAGTACCGTCAACATAATATGGTGAGAATATCAGTGGATAGATAAAATCGAGAGTTTTTCGAGTTCTAATCAGATTCTCAATTATTTAATTAGAAATGATTTTCAAATAACTTTTTATAAATCCCCAATTAATCATTTTCATTTGTCTAATTAAAACTACTAGACTGGCACTGGGAAATGGTAGCAAACCATACACATTACAACGTTTTAACTGTGATGTAAAAAATACCCATTGAAAAATTTACTTTTCCGACAACCTACATAAAAAACGTATCATTTCGCACTGTAATAACTAGCGCACAAAGTTAGTTACTTCGCACTAGTGCGAAATATTAGGCAGTCACCTATATTTTTATGCGATTGGTGTGCTTATTTACCTAATATGTACCAATACTCTGATGTTCACCCAATTGTAGGCAGCTGTGACAATGATATATATTCACTAGTTATATCACAAAAGGTGAATGTTTTTTGACATTTTTGTGTAAAAATTGCGCGAGACAAAAATTCTTTAAAAATATCTCGACAACGAAGCTGGAGTGATATTTAAAAAAAAATTTTGTCAAGGTTAAAGTGAAATGTCAATAAATGACAATAAAAATTACCAAAAAAGTGTTCAAAGAGACTTCATTGTGACACTGTAAATAATGTTATAACCAAGTCTCTTTTTACGCGAATGAGCTAGTTTCATGAATTTCAATGAAAATGACACAAGATATATTGGGGCTGAACTAAGTATTTGCAACTAATAACGCCACTCTACGATTTCAAACAAAAATGAACAAAAAACATTGAAATTTGAATTCTTATGGTAGGCTAGAGCCAATGGCAAACAAAGAAATGTTGCGCTGTTGTCATCAGGGAAAACTTTACAAGTAGACTAGTTATCTTTTTTCTTTAATATCCGTTAAATAGAAGCAATGGAGGGTAGAACGGTAGAACCCTCCATAATAGAAACGCAAAGTTCTGTCAAAACGTACTCTTTTAAATTATGTTCTCCTAATGGGGTGCCTCTTAATAAAAAAGGTAACTCTCGCGTAGTCAAGGAAATTTGGAAATATATATTTTAAACTGCAGTGATGATGCTTTCAAAATAGAAAGTATAATGTAAAATGTATGTATAATGAAAATTAAATGTTCTCCATGTGAGTTGTTTGGAAAGCGTGATAATTATAACGCACATATACAAATTGCGTTACCCCAGAATTCCGAACTTGATTTAATACCGGAATACCGGATCGCTTATTCTTCTTCTGTTTAGGAGAGTTCGAGTAACTGAGACACCATGTCCACATCCATGTGAGGAAGATTTGTCGAATTAGCTTCGGTGAAACCTGGATCCATTTTAAAGATCTCTTTTAACAGGCAATCAAACAGAAGCACACTTTCTACTATAAAATAATATAACTCAAACAACTAAAAAGTCGGCGAGGATGGTATATGTTTGAGGTTGGTTGTGGATATTGATGCCAATTGTCAAATTCTTCTAGTCGACTAATCACCTTGGATAGTCAAGTATGATTTGTCAACAGAACGTATTTTCAATGTGACAAGGGCTTTTACCATTGGTCGATTTAGAGAGGTTTATTTAAATCTAATTTTCGAAGATATTTACAACTTTTTGAGACAAATATCGTTATCATGGAAAAATATATGTTAATCTTAATCCTTCTGATATGATTTCACTTGTTAATTCATACCCTTGAAACTAGCTCATTATAAAAATAGCGTTTTCGATTTACCGGCCCCGGCTGAACCATAGATAAGATAATATAATATACAAGGCTGAACTGAGTTGTGTTCGATTATAGTTTTCATAGTTGTACTCCTCCAGCTTCTCTTGTTCGATTTACAGGCGGCGCTGTCCGAGTGCGCTATCAGTTCAATTTTATTTGCCCTGACGAAAGACGGTGTAGGGCTTTTCGGAAACGGTAATCTTAGATCACTTATCAGCTGATTGCGGATTCTAACCCAGAACGAGATTTTTATCAGAGTTTCCGAACCATTGACATACTATACTGATGGACTGGCCCGCCAACCACACAATTGATGCCATCGCAGAGCGAGAGAGAAAGATCGAGAAGGATAGCGCTAGTTGTGGCAAAAATATTTTTCAATGTATGGTTAGGGTATGGTTTTATATGTTACTGCCTGAAGGTTTGTTATATATTTTAAATAATTTTGAGAAATATTTGAAAATGAGATCGTGTTCATCTTATATTTGTACTACAAGGTTGAAAATAGGCGAGAAAATAAAATTTCACAGGTAGGTAAATAAACAATAAATTTTATATAAGTTAGGTTTATTAAGATGATTAAAAATATTTTTCATGTTTTATAGATTTCCAAAAGATCGCAATTTAAGTAATGGTTACACGCTATTAGAAGAGATAATTATAAACCAAGTGATACAGCTGTTACTTGTGAAAAGCATTTTAGAGTTGATGACTAGGTATTAAATGTTCACGGAAATCGGGTATTAAAAAAGACAGCAATTCCATCAGTTTTTTCCTGCTCATTTGATCAAAGTTATCAAAAAGAGAAAACCCGTAACAAGAATACTTAATGTAAACCAAGATGAAGGTGCTTTTCTTGAAAAGATTGAATTGAAAATAATATTTTTAATATAAACATTCGAATACTTTTTATATTACAATTTTAATATACTTAAGTGTACATTTTTAGGGGATGCTGTTGCAGGATGCAGTACTGATATAATTCCTGAAGTGGAATCTATGGAAGTCGATTTATATGTACCAGAAGTTAATAAGCCAGAAGATCCAGTAAACAATAACATATTATCCAATGAAATAAAAACATGTTTGAGTGTGGAAAAAAGTTGCAAGGTAAGAAGACCTACTGATTCTTAAGTAGTTGACCATTTAAAAAAATACCTTCAATTATGCATTTTTTCTATTTTTAGAAAAAAATGAGATCCAATAGTCTTTGGAGATTTTGAGGAGAGTGATTTAGAATTTCCAGAAAAGAGAAAAAAAATTTTGAAAATTACCAACCCAACTGTTTGTAAATATAAAAAAATGAATATTACACAAAAATTCATTTAGTTTATTTTAGACTATTTTTTGACCTACCCTGTTTGACTTGCAACTATTCTGAATGCATCAATTTGATTATCGAACATGCACCAACTTTTAGCAATATTTGAATTTTTACTGAGCAATAAAAAGAATTCCACGTTGCACACTTATATGACCACACTGTATAAATAGACACGTAACAATATATTTTTATGAAAATGCATTGTCTTTTTCGTAATGCATAACAATAATAATTGTATATTTTCTTTTTATACGTAATAAAATGAATTAAAATATACTTTGAAGCATTTAATGCAGTTACAACAACTTTTACTAATAACAAAAAAATTTTATAAGCACCCATTATATGCTTTCTCGGTGTTTTCTGCCACACCTAGCTCCATCTCTTTCTAGTCTCTTCCGCATTTTATCCTACAGCGTTTATTACCGTAGGCCAGCCCACTAGTATAATATGTCAATGTTCCGAACGACGCGTTCTGTTATCTTATCTATGGTTCTGTTCTGTGTGGAAATGTCAAATTTAATACTTAACAAAAACTTTTTATTTTTATTACTTTAGTTTTTTGGGTTGATTTTTCATGTACTTCTCTCCATACTCATCTTGTAAAGCTTTAATTTGTTTTCACTCATCGTTGACACTAAATTTTAATAACAACAAGCTATTTTTTATATCGAAAAGCCAAAAATTATAAAAACCGCAAGTCAGAGCAATTTGCTAACTAAGTGGCTTAAAACACTTAATAGCTTTTATTTAAAGAATTCAAAAAGAAAATTTTAATACCAATAAGCTATTTTTTATATTGAAAAGTCAAAAAGTACAAAACCGCAAGCGTCAGCAGACTTTAGAACAAGTATTCCCTTCTGATAAAAATAATAATAAACAATTTAAAACCTTAACATACTTTGGAACACCATCATTAAAAATTGAATCACTACTAGGCTTAAAGAATTAATAACATTTTAGCTTGAAGAAAACAAAAACAAACGAAACAACCCGTCAGCTGATCGCATTTACCCACCGGTGTACTAGGGTAGAAAGGATCCAAACATATGATTATGAGCCACTCAGTTCGTTCAGTTTCCGAACGTGATCCGGATTACTTTTCGAACGTTCAGATCATGAACGGGTTAACCCGATCATAGTTTCCGAAAAGCCGTGGTGCAGTCCTTTCAGTTCAGTTTTAAGGGGCGCCAAAAACAAATAATTTCGAATTAGCAATGCAACCTAACCGAATTACTTTCATCTTCAGATACTCGATTTTACTAATATGATAGGAAATACTCAGATAAAGAAGAAAATGTATCGTTTTTCGTTGAAAAACATTTTTCTTAAGTTTTTTGTATCTACTTGAAGAGTTAATTTAGGTTTCATTTATTATAATATATATTTCCCATGCTGCTGTTCATGTTTATATGGTATCTTGGTCCTTGCTGTTTTCCGCTTTTTGACCGAAATTTGGGTCAGAAACACTGCGCTCGCAGTTAAATGGATGTTCGATTTAAAACGCACTTTTAGCGCAATCAAGTGAACTAGCGTACCCTCGCGCAGTTTTGTGACGTCATTTCATGGCACACTGAACTTGCAGAGTGAAGGTAAATCGAAAGCGCTATAAGGCATAGAAAGCGTAGTTGCAGCAGTCATAGTGACAGTTGAATTACTAGCTCAAATTCAGATGCAGGCCGCTACAAGCGTACCTGCAGAAAGTCAAAAGCAAGGGAATCATGTGAAAGTAATATTTTAGTAAAGGCTAAATGCACACACAGGAAAATTATGTAAAAATTCAAGAAGAAATTCCAGGATCAACCTCGGAAATTGTGCAGAAGACAGAATGCAATACATTTTTTAAAGAATGTGTTGATAACAAATTGTTACATGATCTAAAAATCTTACTTGACAAAAAATGTAATATAGAAAATGCTGTGAGGTAGTAATTTGAAGGGCAAATTATACCATTTGATGCAAAATATAGGAAAAAATATCACCCCACGTCAAAAAGGCTCTTAGAAAAGTAAATAAATAAAATAATTTTCTGTATAAACTTTATTTAAAAAACCATTGTGATTTATACAATTAATGGATATTCGATTTCCAAATATTTTTCACGATGGAATGAATATTATCAAATTCAACATATACATCAGTTTTAAACTATAAACTTGACATTTCGCTTTATTTAAATTTGAAGTAATGAGAAAAGCGCCAGTTGAAAAACATTTGGAGAAAAGTATGTATAACGGAACATTATTTACTAAAATATGTTACTTAACATACCATTATCATTATTTTATTCTACACTTTAGTATAATACTGGAGTGTTTAAAATACGCATCTCCTTACCATACCCTAACTCTAATGTTCCCATGAGCTTGACCTCCCCAGCATCCCCAAACTCTACATAATTTCAAATCTACACCCAACAGTACTACATTGCCAAAACATGTAAAATATGCACAGATCTTGGCTACCATTTATGAACGTGATGAGTCTTTGACTAATGTCTGGTTTTCAGACCAATTTTATGTTTCACTTTCTAATCACATTAACAAATAATGTTTTATTGTTATAAATGAAACTGTTTATAAATAATTCCACAATATAATGAAAAAATTAAAAGACTTCTAAAAAATTCAATATCATCGACAGAATTTGACAACTGCTTCGATATCATTATCAGAATTTGATGATATAATTGTCAATTTTTTAGAATGTTTATCATTTTTTCATTATATTGTGGAATTATTTAGAAACAGTTACTTTCATTTATAACAGTAACAAGAGTAGATTCCACACAGTAAGGGTCGAAACAGTAAATTTTAAGTAATGTTTCAGTTGCGTTGGGTTTAGTAATTCCGAGGAATTAATTAAAGTTCCCTTTCGTGCGGGAAGAGTGTTCGACACATTTACAAATATAGCATGAAATATCATCTATAAAGGTATTAGTTAAAGTTAAATCTACGGTCGATTAGATCTTAGAACTATTAACATATTTTAAATTACATATGTATTAAAAATATTTAGTAACCCTTTAAGTCTGAAACATTCTTAAACTTTTTAATTAATTCCACTGCTATGTCAGTTTTAGAAGAATAAAAATACAACTCAATCAAATATTTTTTTGTCAAATTAAAAAAAATACTAAACTAAAAAAATCTACTTTTTCTACCACCCCGGCGTAGTGTTTGCCAACCTCCTGATTCGGCGAGTATTTCTATCTTGATCTCTGATTTTCTTTTCCATTTCAGCATCTGTCAAAGTTTCCAAAAATGGAGCCCATTGATCAGATTCACTTGTAGTTCTAAATGGTACTTCCACAGTGGGAAGGGGAGCTTCGCTGAAAGCATATGTCCTCTGGTGCCAAGAAAGCTGACCACGGATTGAATAAGCAATCGCAGTTACGAATTCTCCCCCTAATCCTAGTTCTGCACATAGTTTTAGAGCAAACTCTTCCGGGTTGTTCTGTTTTTCACTCATGTCCCACTCCACCTGGAAAATTTAATAAGAATGTAACCAAATCAAAGTCTTTTATAAACTAAATAATAAATGAAACAAAGATCATGCCAAATTGGCGAGAGAATCAATAAATTCAGTAGGTCGGTGAATATTATAATAATGAAGCATTGACAGTAGTCAAAATTGATCAATCTATCAAAATTATTTATTTATTCACGAACAAGCCCTTTTAAATTATCGTCGTTCAGACTACAAAACCTTGTATCTGCAATGTTTTCCGAAAACTTGTTGTTTTTCTGTTTGGCTTTAAAAATATCTCACATATAACACGAATAAGCACACAACCTCGTATTGCGTGAAGCAGAACATAACCTCTTATCTGAGCGAACATCCCATAGCGTGGCTGTGTTTACATTGTGATCACCACAGTATTTCCCCGCATTCGAATAGATAACTAGAATCATGTAAGTGATTTATTTATAACAAAATTTTAAGATATGATTTATTGATATTAAGTCACGTATAGGTCGGAAAGGCACGGTAAATGATGTTTTTTTGGGGTTAAATCTAGCACAGCAAATATGTGGATTTGAACACACTTTATAGTGTGGTGTTTCACAAATACGCACTTCTGTTACATCTACATCATAATATTATAGAGGTTTTCCGCGAAATTTGACCGTTGTGAAGTTTACTAATGATTTGTTTTCTAGTTACCTTTAGCATTATAAATCTTGAAAAGTTAATTTGCCTTTGTATAAAATCGAACTAGGTGAGAATGCACAATAACTTACCAAGCCTATGTTTTAATCATTGTCCCGTGTTTCACAAATATTAAGGTTGTGAAACACACAACAAAACGAAAAAATAAAATTGGTAAATAGTATTTGATCTCAGTTAGCAGGGGAAAGTGGGGGATTTGTGCGCACACGCAAATGATATTCTGTCACTCCGAAAAATACTTTTTAAAAAACGAAAAATTACAGTTGAAAATGTTTATTACATGAAGGTTACAAACAATCTCCCTTATTATTACATGATTATTCTTTAACATAGTTTTAAATAAAAATATAGCATAAGCAAATATTTTACATGGGTCAGCCATTGTCGTTTCTTAACTCCTCCGGCCAAAGAGAAAACTATGGGGTTTCTCCGGAGTTTGAGATGTCTGGAAAATTTTTGAAATCCATTTTTTTCTTCTCATTCTTCTTATTAGTCTTCTTCTGTTTTCTTTGGTAAATTTTGAAAGCTACTAGGGTTATGCTAACAAAGACTATAACATATAATAATATTGTGTAAAAACTAATTTTTTCGAAATGAACAGGAGCCAAGTCCAATCTTACTAATTTCGATTTGTCTTCTTGGAGCATGTTTTGAATCTTATTTAGTTCATCTAAATTCACTGAGTCTATTTAAACGATAATAGTCTGTTTTAGATCCTTCATCCGAAAATTGTAATTTAGGAAGTTCTACACTTTTATATTTTGGTATATTACTTGCAAAAGTTTTTAATGGAAAATTGTTTATTGAGACTATGCACTGGTTATTCAATTCAATTATAGAACTACTGTTTAATGGAATGTTGTTAATGCTTTTTCTACATTTTTGGATGGCCACTATGTTAAATAGAGATATTATGATCTACTGGTTGCCTTCTATCTTCTGAATTTTTACATTATTGATAATCACTGGAATTTGTTTACATAATAAATCTATTGACTGAGAGTATTTAAGAGGGGCGACCTCACAGGTATATAAACCTAAAAACCTACACAATACTAGTTACTTATATCTAGTAATTATTTGGTTCAAAATATTTACGATAGATGTCGATAGTAGTACTGAATCGGCTTTTACTTATTCAACATATTTTATCTCTCTGTCTTTCCACTCTTGACGGTTCAAAAAAATGCGTCTCTGTTCGGATGTTTTGGTTTCAAATATTTCAACTTTTTGTGAGCACAGAAACTTTATCTCAGTTTTTTATGTTGCATCCAACCAAAACTTGTTGACATAGGTAATTTTCATTTGTGTGTAGATTTTTGATTATTTAAGCGTTTCATAAGTGTTTTTGAAAGGAATAAATTGTTAAAAAGTAAGTAATCGTATAAACCCGATATCAAAAATTATAGTAATCCGTATTTTTTAATTTTAAAAGCTATGTTTGAGGTTATGTTTACTGGATTATTTATTAATGTGAAAATGTGAGATAAATAATACTGATTGTTTGTTCTAGTATCATCAAAACATCTTTGAACATTCTCTTGAAACCCTGTTTAATGATAATATGGGTTTGTTAGCGAAAAACGAAAAATGCTTAATTGAAGTGAAGTGACCTTTGAAGTATCCGAATGAAGAAAAATTAAAACCGCTCTCAAAAGAAAAGAATTACATAATTCATTTTGATGAAAATATAATAGTGATAATTGAAAAATATAACTATTATCACCTAATACAAGGTGCATTACATATTGCATGAAAGTATATGTGCTATTTAATAATATGGATACCAAGTGACAGCATGTGAGAATTGCTAGAAATCAAGAATGGAAGAAAAATATACATACTTTAAAAACATTCTACCTTTCAAAATTTGTACCATTTATATTAACATAATAAAATGTTTTCATGATTATAAATTTTTGTTTGTTTTATGCTAAGAAAATTAAACTGTGGAAAGTTGCAAATTTACATGATTGAAAATAGGCCATTTAGTCTGAAAACACAGAACGTCGTATCACAACTTTGCCTCAATCTAATCATATTTGTATCAGTTTCAGTGTTTCTGTTGGCTGCTTTCAAATTTTATTTGACATGTAGGCTCTTTTTTCAACTACATGTGTAAATATATTCAATTTTATCTAGAAACAAATAATATAAACAAAGAGTTTCCAAATTTATTATACAAATAAATGTTTACTTGTAATACAATGCTTTACATTTAATAGAAAGAGGAAAGTAAGGTACAGTGAGGAATTTCAATTTAAAATAGCAAACGTTTAAAAAACTTACAAAGCAACTATAACAACTAATAAAAAATTTAAAGCGAAAGATCTGTAATGACAAATAATAATGTATATATTGTGGGGAGATCGATATATACAGTACAAAAGCAAACATACAATCAACATGTACAAGTTTGTTTCTACCTAGTTTGCAAAGATTGATCATATATGTTGTGGAGATTGGAACTGAAACATTTTTCCTTCATTATACAAAAGAATAGTTGGCTCTTTCTCTTTTTTCCATCTATTAAATGTGTGATCACCTGAATGGTAAATATTTTTTGTTTTTATTTAATACATTATTGGTATTATTACTTTTCCATCCAACCCATCTAATATGCGAGAAAAGTATTGGTTTACCCAAAAAAAGTAGGAATTTTTTTGAGTTGTTTTTACGTTTTTCAGCAAGAACAACAAAAAAAATGGTTTTTAGACAAAAAATTCTATCTGTATAACTTGATACAGCTCCCGAAGTGCAACAAGTCACCAATTTTATGATTGAATATTTTTTGGGGTGCTCAATTTCTACACCAATGTGCATTATGTTAAAAAACCCAGCTCATATTGTCGTTTAACGTAGTTCCAGAACAGGCTTTAAAGGGCAAATTTTCAAAATGCTCCGATTGATAGGAAATTTGGTACGGGGGTGTAAAATTGACACAGGCAGACGGTCCCGACATTGAAAATTCTCCAAAACGAATTTTTAGCTGTCAAAACGTTACTTGAAATTTTCGACAGGATCCATAAGGGGGGGGGGGGGTGGTTGTTAATTTTTATCCTGCGATTTGAATGAAAATCTAGGGAAAGGAGTTTTCGGGGCCGAGAAATCCAATGAGCGAATCAGCTTCTCTGTAAGATCTATTTGGCAGGCTTAAAAAAATAAAAACGTCAAAAATAGTATAGTTTATTTACGATAAAAAGACGATGACGTTGCAAAACGAAATATTGTGATGTTGCCAAGCTGTAGTTTTTTCCTTTACTTAACGAAAACTAGAAAAGTCAATCTGATGTTAGATTGACAGTTCTTCTTTTTCATTGTTCCGTGCCTCGTAGGGCGTAGGTCAAAAATATTTATTTAAAAATAAAAGGCTTGTACGAAAGGCTTGATTAATTTAATATAGATATTTATTCATGAAAAACTATGAATAAGATACAAGAAACAGTAACCAATCATTCTATATTCGAATTAACATTTAATTATTTTACATAGAAGAGGGTTAAATGACGAACTGTAGGTCCTTATACCTTATTCTATGCTCTATAGAACCATCTTCAAGAGCACTGCAAGGGTTTACGCTAAAAGGAATCAATACAAACTGTAATCATCTTCATGCAAATTTAAATATTGTTTCTTTATACAATATCTATTATATTTATTATAATAAAAATACAATGGGAAAGAAAAACAGATACACAAAATAAAAGTTTGTTACAAGATATAAAAATAAAAAATCTCCCATTTTATCAGTATTATTTATGTAGAGATACTGTGGTCGTTGTTCTAATTTGTGTATTATAAAATAACTGTACCTAATTAATTTAATAATAGTTATTAGTGATTTTGAAAAGGTGGAATTAAAGCAAATTGGATAAAAATATACAAAAAATAAAACACAGGATTTCCACTACTCCACTACAAAATAATCACTATCTCTATTGTCACTGTCAAAATTAATAATAAGTGGATGCACATCCTGTCTAACAAATACTACTTCTCTATCCCACTCATCTTGTATACTTTTTCAGAGTCTTTAAATATCCAGGTTTCATCCAAAAACACAAATTGATATAAACCTTCCCTTCTTGACATATTCATGTAGAAAATGTACACGTTTTAATGCAATATGTGGCAAGCAATATGTGGCAACTCCATTAAACCACGACGAGGATCATCTTTTGGTATTTGAATCCAATATTTTTCACTATCTTCCAGAGTGATGTTAAACAACCATTAAAGAGTTCACGCTCCTGGAGTTTGTCTCTTAAAGTTCTCAAGGTTATGTGTTCCTCTGAAAAAATATTGTGTTAGTTAATTGTGAATAAAATAAAACAGTAAATTCAATATACTCACTGTTTCCATACATTTCGTATATAACATTTCGGAAAGCATTTTGATCAAAGTTATCCATTTCAACAGTAGATTTTATGCGGTCTCTTTTTAGGTGGGCTTTTAGGTTGTTCACCTCTATTATGCTTGGCGGCAATATGGTTAACTCTGGTAACACTTAGTTGTAAAGCTTCTGCAACTCTACAATATAATTATTTCAATTTATGAAAGAATAATATATTATCAAGTTTAATTAACCTAACCTAACATTAAAAATATTTAATCATTTACATTTAAATATGTAACAATAATATTAATAATGATGAATACAAATAGCGAATACTATTACTTACGTCTCTTGCAGCAGTAAGCGGGAGAAGCGGGCCCCCATTTCGGCATTCTCGTTCAAAATAGCTCAACAAAGATGTTACCATCTCTTGACATTTTCTGTTCAGCTGCTTCAGCATTTTATTAACCACACACTGCAGATTTGCCTAAATAATTTGTTATGAAAATAACTTTTTTTAATCTTAAAGAAGCAATGAATTTAAAAGCACCAAAAAAACTTGTAAATATTAGACGATGATCGAATGTCAATAAACGTCAAAACAAACTGGGGAATTTTACCAGTTGATTTGACAATGTCTTGAAATTTTGCCAACCCGCTGTGAATTGCCCTGGCTGTTGAGGATAAATTGTATTCACGGTTGGTAAATTAATATTTATTCTGATAAGCAGGAAAGTAACTAAAAATGACATCATCGTCTTTTTATCATAAATAAACTATAATATTTGCGACTTTTAAAAATAATAGTTATACGATTTTTTCGGTCATGACGAATCGAATGAAACTATAAGTTTTCAACCATATTTTTTTTCAAATAGTTTAGTAGTATTTCAGAAAATATTTTTCAATTTCTTTAATATTGAGAATTTCGGAAAACGGATAACAAAAATGGATTCTTCGGGTCAAAATACATAGTAGTTCGTCATTTTTCCCACACGTTTACTTTATATCAAAATTTTTATTCAGGACCTCGAAATTTTTTAAACTTTTTGACATGTCCCCATATAAACTTCTATTATTCCGATGTTATAAAAGATGTCGATTTTGTTCTTATACCATTTGGTAAAGGAAATATTTATCTTAAATACCGACCATATTTCGTTTCTTCCATTTAAAATTTGTATGAATTATACAAGGTGAAAGATGAGCTAAAAATGTTTATGAAAATTTACCCTAAAAAAATTCGTAGCAGCTACGTTTATGAATTGGAAAGACTGAAAATGGTAAAAATCGAAAGAGGGGTGTTAATACTATTATATAAAAAATACGGCAATTATCCACCGACATTACAAACAGAGTTAGAAAATATTAAAGTTGAAATTTTTCTACCAACAATATCCTCAGGTACCTTATGGATTGAAAATCGAAAAAAAATGCGTTTCTGATTTTCATGAAATTTTGCATGGGGGGTTTTTGATACGGGGAATCAAAAAAATTTGT
This sequence comes from Galeruca laticollis, assembly GCA_963921935.1. NCBI lineage: Eukaryota > Metazoa > Arthropoda > Insecta > Coleoptera > Chrysomelidae > Galeruca > Galeruca laticollis. The sequence goes on along the minus strand of OY998184.1, from coordinate 60,450,252 downwards.
TAGTTGTCCAAAAAAAATTATTTTGAGTGGAAAATTCAGGAAAATGGATTTTTCCAGAAAACTATACATCAAAATCGAAAACTGACATATTTTTTGGATTCTACCACATGAAATATATAATACTATATAACTTTTTACATACATTCACTGGAAACCGAAATTTTCAATTTTTTGGTCCGGAAACCAAAATTTTTGAAATCTTTTAACATGCCTCAATTTAAAATTCTATATTTTCGAAATTAAAGAAGATATCGACTTCTTTCTTATACCATTCGATAAAGGAAATGTTCACCTTAATTACTGATCATATTTCGTTTCTTCCATTTAACATTCATAGGAATTATACAGGGTTAAAATTGAGGTAAAATTTTTTATGAAAATTTAATCTAAAAAAATTCGTACCAGCTTCGTTTATGAATTCGAAAGTGCTGCTATTAATGCTCGATATTTTCACTTAGTAGAAAAGTAATTGTCGAAAATATAAGATATTTCTACACTAAAAATCTATCATATATTATTTCAGAAGAAACTAGTGCATTCTGACATTGAAACAGAAAATTATAAATGTGAAAGAACTGCGAATCTGCAATATTTAACTAGTAGATAATAACTTACTTGATCAACCAACGAAGTGTTTCCCACGTGGATATTTAACTTTATAATGACCCTCTGGTCGCTGTTATCTTCAATTATACTAGGTGGGTCTGCTGGGAAAGCCTCTAATTGCTGTCTGATTCCTTGAGCAATAGCTGGCACGAATGTCAATGGATTTAAGTCTAGGTCATCACATAGAACTTCAGCAAATTGTTCGGGAGTAATCATGCTTTCTAAAAATCAAACGAGTCCTCAAAGTCGATCTAAAGTACAGGAGACATTCACAGTATTTTTTTGATTTCGTGATGTTTGTACTCAGAATTATTACCAGAAAATGAGGCAGTATATTAAGCATATTACCTGGGCGTAATGCAGTGTTTGAGATAGCTAATTTTGTCACAAAGGATCACTGTCAACTAATTGCTAGCCGAAATATCAAGAAACCTTATCAAAAAACCACAATTTTCCCCCTTTTTTATAAACACAATTTAATATAAATAATAAATTAAAAGATTATATATTTGGAGTAAGTGTATTATTCTAATGAGGTATACTTTGAAGGTAAAACAATTAATTTGGAAAATAATAATTGAAAAGAAACTGACGAACTATAAAATTCTCCATTTGGAACATTAATATTCCTGATCCCTTTTAATTCAAAGTATGTCAGTATGATAAAAGTAATAAAGAGTATTCTTCTAAGACACATAATTAATATTTACTGGGAACTAATCAACAATCTCCAAGCCAGGAAAATAGCTCATTCAATATTAAAATTGTTGTTAAGATTATTATTATAAAAAAATATTTACCATTTTTATTCCATGTAAAAGTGTCTCTTAGTTTTTGACCTTCAATTTCCATGTCAAGCCTAATAGGAACTAGAACTTCTTGTTGACAAGCATTTTCTTGATTCTGTTGTGGATCTGTGTCATCAAAACATAGAGGGAATGTTCTCACCTAAATAAACAACAGGCATCTGATAAGTTAGAAAAGTAAAACATAATTATATCAATGGGAACTCAAAATTCCATTTTTTAAGGAAAGACCATTGGAAAATGTTGGGAATCATAATTATTCACAAGATACTGTACACCATCTCAACTGGATGGATAATGTTTATATTAGGAACCACAACAATCAGAAGAAACACATGAGCCAGAGCATTAAACCAATTTTGCCTTAATTTGTATATAATCCAATCCAGAATAAAAACTAGGATCATATGGTTTACCTTCTTTGCAGCCACTCTGTTCCTGTTAATTGGTGTAGCTTGGGGTACAGCATCTAGATGACTTGAATTTGGCAGTGATGGCACCCACTGCAAATTTTTCTTAGATTTACCTTCTCTAGGCATTGGTGGCTCTGAAGTATGAACTGATACAGCTTTATATCTGAAATAAAAAATTGTATCCAATTCAGACTTTATCAAAGCTAAAAAAATCTTAATTAATTGTACATCCACTGAAACTCATTATTTTACTACGGAAACAGGTAACACTGAAAGAACATCATTGGAAAGTACGAAAAGGGTCTAATCCAAAATATATTTAAGAATACCGCAGAAAATATTTTGGATTGTTCATTAACTATACTGTAATAACTTTCAGTTCATGATGACTAATTGCCAATCATGTGAAAAAGCTCGATTGCATACCAGGGTATATTTTCAAAGCTACGATCGATAAATTGCACCTTCAACTGAAAGTATAGTTAGTATTATCGATAAATTCTTTCTTAATATACCTATTTATTTCCTGGCAATCACAGATTTGCATATTTTTCTCCCAAGTCAAGTTCTTCAACTTATTTTTCATCTTTTGTATACAATTAAGTTATATTTCTACTAGACTATTGTTAATATCTGTATTTTTTCATGTCTTTATCCTTTTTCTTGCATCATTGAATCATGATGTTTTTATCAGTGCTTTGAGTTACCTGTTTTACACTACTATCTTGACCCTCAAACCCACCCTTTTTTTGAGCATGGGACTGGGAACTTTACTAATGAACGATACAATTGAACAAGTGGCACTGCAGACAATGAAATAACTATTGGAGACCACAGAAATGGAAATACTTAAATGCATATCACAACAAACATGGCTAGATAGGAAAATAAGCAAAAACGTCATTTGACATAGATAACATTAATAAATAGCTCTTGTAACGCAGACAATGGAATAAGCACTGGCCAAGTAGTGACGGAAGATACTTCGTGGAATCTACTCATATTAGTGTTTTAAATGAAACTTACTGTTTCTAGATAATTCCACAATATATTTAAAAAATTCTAAGAAATTGACAATTGTTTTGATATTAAAAATTCTCAATTTCTTAGAATTTTTAACATTTTTTAAATATATTGTGGAATTATCTAGAAACGGTAAGTTTCATTTAAAACACTTACTTATAATATATTATTTACTACTACTTTAATAGGAATAATAAGAAAATGGAGGTCCTAGACCTAGACAATATACCATATTCAAACTCAGGGTATTAAAATAGTTAAAAATCAGATCATAATACCATGGCCTTGACAGTGGCATGTGTGAAAAAAATGAAAAAATAAATAGAAACTTTAATTAAATCAGCATTTACTACCACTTTTTACAAAAGGACGTTCCCAATAAAATAAGTTTTCTAAGAATCTTTTAGGAAATTTGGAAATTTAAATACACACACTTCTCTAAATGTAGTAATTTTTGTCATACTTTGGGGCACTGAATTTTGAAAAAGATTGTTAAAGATTGTACATATAACACGTGGATCCTATTCTGGCCAACATTGAAGCAATCCTCTTATTAGATAAGAGCAACAATTTTCTTACAATTGTCTTAAAATACTGAAAATCATTAATTGAAAGTAGGTATAACAATTACATATCAATAAAAAAATGATGACCAGCTATATTAATTTAATTAAAAAATATGTGTATAAAAACAGTCAATCGTTTTAACAAATTAAATATTTATTAATTAATATTTAATTATAACCAATAAAAGAAACGTCTAAATCAGTAATACAATCATTGAAAGTTTTTATTTTTAACATAAATTTTTATTTGTTACACATTAATTATTTTTATTTTTTTTAAACTGTTTATTTTTGGTAAGTTTGGAAACGTAATGGAAGGAGCTCAGTGAATCTCAACCTTTTTCAATTATAGTTATCATAATTTATAGCTATACGCTATTAATAAGTTGAGCACGAATCATCACTCTTAAGAACATCCTTAAATAAAAAAACATATCACTGGCAGATCATTTTCGGTGTAGTTTGTCAAAATTATGCTGGATATGTTTCAATTAAATGTATTTAAGTTAATCTGGTCAAACCTTTAAAGTTTCAAACAAGATCACCGAACAACTACAAGTCTACGTCAACTGTTGTCTAAGGAACATCTACTAGTCCTAAACAATCTTCAATGAAAACATATGGAAGATATGTCACCAAACTCCAGTCAATCATAATAAAACGACACTTCCATTCACTAACAGGACAAAATTAAGCATACAGACTCCAAGCTTGAATGGTACAACCCTGTTTTAATCGGAAGTACCTTGGTGTCATCCTTGATAAGAAACTTACGTGGAACTCACATTTCGCACACATCACCTCAAAAGCAACAAGGGCTCTTTGGACGTACCGTAGGCTCTTTGGGGTCTAAAACCAAAAATGATCTACTGGTCATATATAACGGTTGTCAGATCTATCATCACCTATGCTGTGCTTGTATGGTGGACGAAACCAACGCAACAAAGGGCTACAATAGAGTTGCAAAAATTGCAAAGACTCGCATGTTTAGGAATAACGGGTGCAATGAGATCATGCCCTGGCAAGGCCTTGGAGGCAATGCTAGATCTCCCTCCACTACATTTACATGTAAGGAAGATTGCTCTGCAAAATGCCTATAGGTTAACACAGGCTAAATCTCTGAAACCCGGCGATTTGACAGGACATCTTGAGATACTAAGGGTTGGATCAACCCAATCTATGATGATGCCTAGGGACATAAAGTCTGCTAAACAAGATTTCAAAGTTACTCTAGATGTTATTATTAACGATCGTGAGTTAACACAAAACGAAATCTCAGAAATAACAAGGGGTGCCCTCACATATTATACTGATGGGTCAAAAACAAACGAAGGAGTAGGAATAGTGGTTACAGGACCTAATCTTAGGTTATCAAAAGCCCTAGGTAACACTCCCATAATATTCCAAGCGGAAATACTAGCGATAAACTTCTGTGCTCAAGAGTGCCTTAAAAAGCGCCTCAACATAGCCAGAATATTTATTGCGTCCTACAACCAAGCTGCTTTGAAAGCTCTAAAGTCTACAACTTATGAGTCCAAAACAGTCTGGAGCTGCAAACAATATCTTAAGCTACTGGCTAGACATAACAAACTATCTCTGTTATGGGTGGCCAGGCACAAAGGAATTGTTGGTAATGAGACTGCTGATAGTCTTGCAAAAGAAGGAGCTAGCACTCCTTTCATCAGACCCGAACCATTTTGTGGCATCTCTAAAAGCCACATTGTGGAAGAAGTCCGGAAATGGGAAAAGTAACTCAGTGCAGCCTACTGGAAAAATGTTCCAGGCCAAAGACAAGCAAAAAGGTTGCTACAACCTACTGCTCTCTATGCTAAATCGCTCTTAGAGCTTCAGAAGTCTGATTTCAGGGCAATCACAGGACTCCTTACGGGACACTGCCCACTCAGATATCACCTCTGCAAGATGGGAAAAGTGGACAGAGGAACATGTAGATTCTGCGAGAGTGCAGATTAAACAGCTGAACATATAATCTGCTACTGCGGAGTACTTGTTCGCCAACGCCATAGGTACCTGGAACGGTTGTTCTTGAGACCTGATCAGGTAACAAAAATGGCTCCCAATCGGATAATAAGCTTCCTTAGAAGCCTTGATCTTCGGGGATTAAAAAATAGATAGAGGGTATACAGACACAAAAGATCTTTTCAGGTCGCAGTGTGGAAAGGCCAGCTATAGGCCAATCGACCCCAGCTTCCCAAAGGAACATCTTGAGTAGAAAGCGGATAGTAGGATGACCATGTAACACTTATAAGAACTCTAGAACAAGAAATCGCCAAAGAACAAAGGTCCTGTCAAAAAATCAAGTCAATGGCCCAGAATTGTCAGCTGGCTTTACATTGATGAGGCCCTACATCTCCCTCAGAATTAAAGAACATAAGTAAGTAAGTAAGAGCTAACTACCCATCAAATTGCAAATTAGTTGTTTCTTTTTTTTCATTTAAATTTAGTAATACAGCTAGAGGCTGCTAAGTTATATGGCTCACAAATATGCACAATTCCAAAATATCTTTAGAATAGTATTTTTTAATATTTTGATGAGATCAAGAAAGTGTTTGATGCATATTTAAATTTAAAAAGTTACATACTTCTCATCATTCCCTTCAATGATGTCCTCCACTTCTGCTGACCGGAGTAATGAAACACTACTTGCAAGAACATGTTGACTTAAACCAAGGTCAATTAGCCTCTTCCTTTCTTCATTGGTAATTGACCTTCTGAACATTCCAGGATACTTCTTGTATAAGGAACCTCTGAAGAGGCGGAGATAATTTCCAACCTAACAATAATAAAAAAGGATACATTTCATCTAAGTAGTTAAATTATAAATAAATGATTTAAAAAATAAAATAATAATAATATCTATTACGTCTCAGGCCTATGATGAAAAAATTTAAAGAACAAATAACACACTATTTGGCTATTTATTCAGAAATTATATTATATTTATAAAATTATTGTGTTATTAATAAAAAACAAGAAAAATATGCCTCGAGAAGTTATTAGGGTTTGAAATACTGACTATCCTAATCCTACGTTTCTGAATTATATTCATTATAAATTTGAATGAAAATTAGTTTAATTTACATACATTTAAAATACTTTTGGTGATATTTTTTTGCCAATATGAATAATTTGTTACTAAAGATTTAAAAAAAATTCTTATATATTAAATTTCCTAACAGGTATGAAGCAATTGAAAAATTAAATGGAGTAGCAATAGAAACTAGAAGCCCATCGATTACCCAAAAAAATAGTATTAAAAAACAGAAACAAATGAGAGGACACAAGATGATAAATAAAGAGGAAGCACAGTCAAAATTGGTTAAGTATTTATTTCATAGATAAACTAAAACAAAACAAACTCTTAATGGATTGGTTTGTAGACAATGAGATCTTAATTGGTCAGAGAAGGAAGCTCGCTCTATTTACAGCCTAACACGAGTTGTATTTAGATCACATATTCTGTTGCACTTGTTTATTGATTGACTCTCTATTTCAAACTATTTCAATTATTAATTATTATTACACAAAAGAAGATGTAGCAAAATTGAGTCCTGTTAGGAAAAAATACATTTTAGGATGGAGATGAAGGAACTGATTTTAAATGAGCGAAATAATCTGACAATGACTATCGATGAAGTTGTTTTAAAGATATTGTAAAGTACATCTTATTTAAAATCTGTGTTTCAATTTGCTGTATTTTCCACAATTTCAATAGTAGTTGTGTGTTTTATTTGTATGCAGATAATGTGTAGAGGTAACTAAAAACTTAGGTTTTAACCCATAAAAATAACGTTAATTTTAAAGCAATTTTAAATTTTCTCAAAATAATAGAATGAAAAATGTATTAAATAAATAATTGGTGTTTTTTTATCAAATTCTGTAACTGTAACTACCTTCCCCTACTTTATTACAATTCTTATGGTTCTAGAAAATAGAAAGTACTCACATTACAATGTTCAAAAATAGTTCAGGAGTTAAATGTGAAAATTTCAAAAATGTACAAACTGTACTTACACATGGAAAGCTATTTATATGAAATTTCCAAACTCAAATTTTGAAAATAGTTAAAATTTGGTCCAAAGCAAAATATAAACTACATTACTTATTTTTACCTCAGATCCAACACAATAATATTCCCCATTTTCTTCAAGTTGAAAACTTATTGGTTTGTCACCATACGTTCTTAAAGCCATATTTAAAATTAAAACTATATTTTAGTATTATTTATTAAATATTAACTCGCGGCTGGAAGCAAAACAACAGACCACAGTGGAGAAATGACACTAATGACAGGTTACAGAATAGTAAAATAAGGGACATTTTTAATGTGTCGTAACCACAGAACTCGTTTTTTGAAGCAATTTAACAAGGATTTCTTTGATATCCCTTCAATAAGCGACAACGTATTATGTAAGAAATTTTCATGTATTGAATTAATTTTCGTTTAGAATAGCATAAAAACACATTAAGCGTTAGCCCTTGAAGCTTGGATTGGTCAATAAAACAATTGCGTTAATCTAGCCCCTACCACACGGAACCCGTAAAACTTTTAAAAGTCGTGTGAACTTTCTCTAAAATATAGTTTGTGTATTGACTTTTTATTTTGATGTATGTATTGTCAAGGGGGGTCGTTTTGTATATTTTAAGTTAGAAGCAAAGGGTGATTTTTATTAATAATAACAATGAGTGTTTTAAGAGAAAAAGTAGATACGATCAGTAACAAGCCTCTGCCATCGGTGAAACTGGAAATTATTACGCCAGAAGATGTGTTGAAATTAACAAAAATTACTGATACATATTTATGTGATCCCGATGCAAACATATATGAAATTGACTTTACACGCTTTAAATTGAGGGATTTGGAAAGCGGAGCAATACTTTTTGAAATCGCCAAACCTGTGCCAGAGAATATTGATGAAAATACCGAGAAAAATACGGAGAATGAAGAGATTCTAGATCCTAATGCTGGTAGATTTGTGCGATATCAATTTACCCCCCAGTTCTTAAAATTAGCTACCGTTGGAGCAACGTAAGTGTTCTAATAAATAAAATTAAGTTTTCTTCGTTTTCACCCTTTGTTTTCATAGGATTTTATTTTTCAATCACTCATTAATATTCCCAGATAAAAAGGATGGACTTTCTCTCGCTGGATATCTTTATGTAACTTTTTTTAACATTTGCTATCTGTTATTCTTTTACATGTCCTTACTGTTGGATTGTTTTGTTTTCTCATTACTTAGTTATAAAGAGATTTAGTTCCAAAATGTTTGCCAAATATCTTCATTCTCAACCTGTAGTTTTTGTAACTTGCAAACATATTTGCACATAGTTCAACTCAACAGTTCTGATCTTATTTTCTATAATACTGTGGAAAAGAACAAACGTTTCATTGTATCCTGGCTGAGCTTCTTATTCAATAGTAAGGGTTTTGATGCTATTTTCCATACCCTATTCCAGTAAAAAATTTCATATATGTGGAAGAGCTAAGGTATTTAAAAACAGTACATGATTTAACACCTTGGCTGTCCATTCTTAAATTTTCTACAGTCCCTTCGATGCACATATTATATTCTGTTTTTGGAAATTAATGTTCAAACCCCTTTTGTCATATTCCTTGTCTTCCTGTTCTTCCGAGACAGCTACTTGTTAATGTTTCAATTCCTGAGGAATATCATCTCCTTCTTCTATTTTGTTAAAAATTGCAGTACCTTGTAGCCTCTATATTTAAATAGTTTCAGTAGTGTATTTTCTGAACCTTGTGCCTTATTGTTTCTAGTTATTTTTAAGGCCTCATGTCATCTGTAATTCATCATAATTTTTCCTTATTTGTATTCTGCTCTATATTCTTGTAATAAGTCTTAATAATGTGTCACTTTTTTTCAATGATACTGTTTCCATTATTCCTTCAGAGTTTTGCTATTTTTAATTTTCTTGATTGCCCTCCATACTATTGATTGTAGAGTAATCCATTCTTCCACTAATTCTTCCTTTTACCTTATATGACTCATGAGAAGATAAGTTACTTGCACAATCTGCTTGTCTTTATACCTGTACATATTTCAAGTGAACTTACTTCCCTTGCTCTCTCCATAATTGACCCCCAGTATTTGTGGAACACATTATTTTAGTAGAGTGGGATTCTGAGTTGGCTACTTTGCTCACCTAAGGTATTCAATGAAATCTTTTAAATTCAAAAAAAATATTTTTAATCACATTTATGTCTTATTTAAAAATTGACTGTATCAACGCTTACTTTGTGGACTCTACTCATATTATCGTTATAAATAAAACTAACTGTCTTCAAATAATAACTAATAATGTAAGAGAATTTATCAATAGTTCAAAGTATCTTCTAAACGATTATGAAAAGAAATGCTTCATAAATAAAAATCCTCAATATCCACAATTATATGGAACTCTCAAATTACATACAGTATTGAAACCAATTACATCTGTAGTTTACGTCAGTAAAGCTAGTACCTCCACTTTTTCAAGTTTAAAAAAAAAACATATGTAATTTAGAACTAATTTAGGACTAATTTGTACCCAAAAAATTAGAATTTGTACCAACTTAGTTTTTCTGAAAAATCACTATTTAAAGTGGGGGTGCTAGCTTGAGCTCAAACTAACACCCCCACATTGACAAAATCAAATTTTATAGGCATAAATCTAAACTTCGAATTAAGGACTAATTTGTACCCACTCACTTTTTTTGAAAAACCGTTATTTAAAGTGGGGGTGCTAGTTTAAGCTCAAGTTAGCACCCCCACTTTTACAAAATCAAATTTTAAGAGCATACCTTTAAACTTTGAATTTAGGACTAATATGTACCCAAAAGCGGTTTTTCATTATTATATCATTTTGTTTATAAAAGATGATAGTAAATTAGACCACGTGTTTTATTAATTTCCAAGTGAATCGTTAAAAGTTTTGAAATTATCAAAGACAACTAAATATCATTAATTTTCGAATATAGGACTAATTTGTTCCCCAAAAATTAAAATTTGTACCCACACAGTTTTCCCTGTAAAAGAAGTTTTAATGTGGGAGTGCTGGCTTGAACACGTCCACCTTTAAAAATCCAATTTCAACAGCATACCTTTAAACTTTGCATTTAGGACTAATTTGTAACCAAAAGCGTTTTTTCATTATCATATCATTTTGTTTATTAAAGATGATAGTGAATTAGACCAGGTGTTATTAATTTCCAAGTATAGGTATCGTTAAAGAATGTGAAATTACCAAAAGTAACTAAATATTATCGAATGTAGGACCAATTTGTATTTGTATCCACACTGTTTTCCCTAAAAAAGGCTTTTAATGTGCTTCACCTCACAGTAGTCATCCTGATTAAAGTTCAAAATGGACGGAAAACTAGACAAACTCTTAGATGAAGTGTTTTATGAAACATGGCACTTACCTAACCAGGTACTTCCCAGAAATGTTTGTTTTCATATATTATATATTGTTTTGTCTCTAATAAAATACTATATTAATATAATTCCATATTTGTTATAGATACCATAACTCTTATTTGTATTTTCAGTGAGATCTTTTGTGATAACTGCAGCGATCCTTTGACGAGACAAAAAAATTCGCTAGTGCATGTGCATAAATAATGTATAAATAGTTCAAAGTGGTTATAAGAATGATTATACTGTGGTGTTGTCACTTTTTTGGACTGCTTGGCGGTTTAGTAAAGATGTGCAATATTACTTCAGACTTTCCTTTCTAATGGACTAAACAATTTTAAAACATTTTTTTGTTACCCTCACAAATTCCGAAAGGTGATATTTTTTGTTTTTTAGATGATATGCGTCTTTGATCTACCGTTCCTATTTCTGATTCATCTATTGGTTCAAACAATTTTAAGAAGGCATTTTTAGGAATATTTAAGCACAGTTAGTACACAAAACACTTGCTGGCTTGTTTTAATTTTTGATAGTTTAGTCTAAGTTTGTGTTTAAAATATTCTAAATACCTAGACAAAATAAGTTTTTGTGGTTCACATAGTTTCTGTCTTAAAAAAAATTTCAAGTGACAAAATGATTCGAATAATAGGAAGACCTCGACAATTGAATTATGAAGTTATATGCGAAGTAATATCTCGCAATAAAGATAAACTTGTTGCTAACAATTCATTGATATCGAAACAATGGGAAGCATGGTATGCTGTAGGAGAAGAATTATGAACCTCCGAGATATTCACGTCGTATGTCCAAATGTCGGCCATTACAAGTGTTACAGCGAATGGCAAATAATACATGGTACGAATCCGACGATCTAAAGAAAAAGGTGGAGTGAGTCCGTAATGACACATTTACAATTCCTTCCATTATAATGTATAAAGAGGCATCGCATAATTATATTGAGTGAAAAAATAAAACTATGTTTTTATACAATATACCTTTCTCGTTCAATATACTTTTTAGTACTGTACTTCTATGTCTAAAATTAAAGGGCATCCCACTAGGAATGCGCGGTTTAAGAGATAAACTACGAATTTGAAATAATTTCAATAATGACTTAGTACACTTATAAGTATTGAGAATACCTATAATTTAATTAAAATATGTGACAGGAAAAAACTTTGACATTTTATCTCTGTTGACAGGTGACAAAATACAACTTTTCACGAAATTACTTTTTTTCCTACGGGAAAAAAGTGAGTACTTTTTTCCCGGATATATATACATATAGATAAAGGAAGATATTTGATTTTAGAATATTTTATTGAACATAAGTTACATTTCCTTTATATCAAGAGTCAGAGAAAACTCGGAATCAGACATTTTTTAACTTTATATTTTCCAAAATAACTACTAAACAATCACTGAGTTCGCAATTTTTGAATCAAATCACAGAAATAAATTGACATATATTTGATTACTTTGAAGTTTTCCTTAGCAACGCAGGTTTAATTGTCGCTATAACTACAACAGCTTATTAGTTTAATAATTCAAATTTCATATCGATAACATTCTGACTTTAATATATTGTAATAATATGTTCTTTCACTATTGAATCGTCGTTTTTCCTGTCACAGAAAAAAATAGTGTATTATACACGGGAAAAATATTAGATTTTAGCTCTCGGTTTGTTGTCTCCCTTCGCTTCGTGTTGGGAGACAACATAACCTCGAGCTACAATCTAATACTTTTTTCCCTTGTATAATAAATAACTATATTTATATCACTAAAATTATAATTCATTAACCTCGAAAGTAATTCAATAATTAATTTGGGTTTTATTTAGAATTTAGAATAATTTAGAAGATGTACCTGTGGTGTTTAAATTCATATTAGTCACAGTGTTGATATGTCTGTTTGAACACTACTAGAAAGTAGTTTGGCTGGGTAAAATATGAGTATACAAATTAGTCTTATATTCGAAAATTAATATTTAGTTACTTTTGATAATTTCAAATCTTTTAACGATTCACTTGGAAATTAATAAAACAGGTGGTCTAATTTACTATCATCTTTTATAATCAAAATGATACTCTTAATAATGAAAAAACGATTTTGGGTACAAATTAGTCCTTAATTCAAAGTTTAAAGGAAAGCTGTTGAAATTTGATTTTGAAAAGGTGGATGTGTTGAAGCCAGTACTCCCACATTAAAACTCCTTTTACAGGGAAAACTGTGTGTGTACAAAGTTTAATTTTTTGGGTAGAAATTAGTCCTATATTCGAAAATTAATAATATTTAGTTATCTTTGATAATTTCTTGGAAATTAATAAAACATATGGTCTAACTTACTACAATCTTTTATAAACAAAATGATATGATAATGAAAAAATGCTTTTGGTTACAAATTAGTCCTAAATGCAAAGTTTAAAGGTATGCTGTTGAAATTGGATTTTATAAAGGTGGACTTATTCAAGCCAGCACTCCCACATTAAAACTCGTTTTACAGGGAGGCCAGTGTGGGTACAAATTAGTCCTATATTCGAAAATTAATAATATCTTGTTATCTTTGATAATTTCTTGGACATTAATAAAACATGTGGTCTAATTTACTATCGTCTTTAATAAACAAAATGATATGATAATGAAAAAACGCTTTAGGTTACAAATTAGTCCTAAATGCAAAGTTTAAAGGTATGTTGTTGAATTTGGATTTTTAAAGGTGGACGTGTTCAAGCCAGCACTCCCACATTAAAACGCCTTTTACAGGGAAAACTGTGTGGGTACACATTTTAATTTTTGGGGAACAAATTAGTCCTATAATCGAAAATTAATAATATTTAGTTATCTTTGATAATTTCAAAACTTTTAACGATTCACTTGGAAATTAATAAAACACGTGGTCTAATTTACTATCATCTTTTATAAACAAAATTATATAATAATGAAAAAGCGCTTTTGGGTACATATTAGTCCTAAATTCAAAGTTTAAAGGTATGCTGTTAAAATTTGTTTTTGTAAAAGTGGAGGTGCTAGCTTGAGTTCAAACTAGCACCCCCACTTTAAATAACGGTTTTTCAGAAAAAGTGTGTGGGTACAAATTATTATCTTTTGGGTACAAATTAGTCATTAATTCAAAGTTTAGATTTATGCCAATAAAATTTGATTTTGTCAATGGGGGGGGGGGGGTGTTAGCTTGAACTCAAGCTAGCACCCCCACTTTAAATAGTGATTTTTCAGAAAAACTAAGTGGGTACAAATTCTAATTTGTTGGGAACAAATTAGTCCTAAATTAGTTCTAAATTACACAAGTGGGAGTGCTAGCTTTACTGACGTACTTTTAAATGTTATTGTCTGTGCACAATGATCTGATGTGTGAATATCTATTACTTCCGTCATATAATTGCCTTTAAAATTTGTGAATATATTGTCTATGCAACTTCTAGTTTTGTCAGTTTTCCTTGTGTCCTCATCAATTACATGGCAAAGACTAAATGACACGGTTAATGCTAATAGCTTAGGTTTTATTGTATTTTCATCTTTTAACTCTATGTTGAAATATTTGTTTATTGTCTACAACAATTTTATTTAACAATAATTCAAATTTGTCAAAAAATATATCCATTTTTCCACCACTTGGCCGATATACAGAAATAATAATAGTTGACACATCAGATATGGTATTTCAGTTGGTCAGTTGATTTCCAGTGCTCTGTAGCACATATAAAATAGCAATTTGGATTATCAATTAAATTATTTCCAATACTATTACCAATAGATTGCATCTTTAGATGTAGCGTGATATATTCTTCATTTTTAGTTCATTTTTGTTCCTCTTCTTTTGTTTTCATTCTCATATCCTTTCCACTATTTGTAGTAGATTCCCTACTTAAAAACCCTCTTCTTCTTGGCCATACTTATGGTATTTTTTGAAATTGAATCTTCTGTATGCAACTGATTTTGGCCATGTCGATGGTTTGTATATTTCATCTTTCAGTTCAAAATCTATACCAAACATGAAACACGTGTTTTGAGATTCTGCTGTTGGTAGTTCTTTAACCACTATGTCAGCATCCTTGAAGCTGTCTTGTTCTCTTATGTAATTTTGTATATTTTCTGCAGTAACATGTTCGATGGATGATGACTAGGAAAGTGATGAAAAATTGGGTCTTGTTCATATTTATGTGTTGGGAGCGAAGTGAGAAGTCATGTGACGTATCAAGGAACATCGACCAATGGTAGGCGAGAGTTTAAAATATAACGGTCAAAAACAGCTAGTGAAATATGCACGCTGGGGTCGGTTTTTCTTGCATTAAAAAGTTTGTTTGTTGCAGATAAAGGAGTTTAGACGATATTTTTTATGAAGCGGTAAGGTTTAGACTGATATCGGTTGCTTTGAAATATTAAGTGGAAAAAATTGTAAGGCAATAATTATCTTGTTTCTTATATGAACGGGACGTTGAAATGGATATTTCCGTGTTTAAAGAATTATCGAATATTTGAGACGAATGATATTTTATCTATGATGTATGCGGGATATATAATTATGATATACAGGGAGAAGTTAAAGTAAAGATTACAGGAAGAATTTGATTGTTAATTCAAATTCGTACACATATCGATTCTAAGCTCATCAGAGCCAGTACAACGGGTTCTGTAAATCCATTTTTGGAGTAATTTCCGTTTTGTTAGCAGAGGATATAGTCTCCGGAGTGTATAAGTGCAGAAAAGTTAGTTTTATTCTTTAAAACCGTTTATTTTTCTTTGGTTTCCTATATCATTGCACGGTTATACTGATTTTAAATAGGAAAATAGATATGCAGGATACCCCCATAGTGGGTCCGAATTATTCCGACGATGATATTTTTAGATATTGAAACAATTGTCAGGTTTTTAGAATTATTATAATTTTCTCATTATGTAGTGGAATTATTGAGAAACAGTTTCATTTATAACGATAATCTTATTTAAAACTTGATTGTTTAACTTGTCAAACTTTATTAATGTATTTCATTGCTCTAGGGTTGAATTTACTGTTGGAAGTAAACCCGTCAATAATTTCCGAATGATAGAACGCCACTTCTTTAGGGATAAATTATTAAAAACTTTTGATTTTGAGTTTGGATTTTGTATACCTTATTCAAGGAATACTTGTGAGCATATTTATGAGTTTCCTACGTTAGCTCCTGAACTAGGTAAGATCGATTTCTTGTAATAAATTTTGATTGAATTGACATATTTGTTTTAGTTAATGATATGATAGATAATCCATTTGAAACAAGATCTGATTCCTTTTACTTTGTGGACAATTGTCTTATAATGCATAATAAGGCTGACTATGCTTATAATGGTGGAATGTCAACATAACATTAAATATTGTAAACAGGGTTTTACAACAATAATATTGTCTAAATTTTTGACGTTTGAGATAAATTTACACAAGTATGTTAAGCAATTGTATGTACAAGCATAGAAGTATGTTCAAATACTATTGAAAAAATTCTTTTTATTCAATCTATAGCTGAAAACTATTTAAAATGTGTAAGATGGGAACTATGACATTATTTGTTATATGCTTGTACATGAAAGTAGATTAAAAATTTGGTAACAGGAAAATTCATTGAACAAAGAAACCACAGTGAAACAATTATATGTGAAATAAGTATAGTAAGATTTTTTTATTCAAAGCTAAATTTGAAATATATGATTGGTCATTTATAGAATGTTTGATAAAAAATTTATAATGGCTCAAGTGGTAATATGTGTAAAAAGAAAAATATGGTGAGTTTAAAATATTTTCATCTTATACATAAGCACTAAAGCACTGCCTAATTTCTACTTGTAACTAATTGATAAGACAATCAAGTTGATATTAAATGACAATTTGTCATCATAAAATTAATAACATCATTGATTTCATAGAGAAAGAATTTTAAAAATTGAAGATCATATTCATTATCTAATAGATCAGATGTCAACACCTAACCATACAATAATAAAGAAAAATGGAAATAAGAGAAAAGTCTAGAAAATTTGGTTTGCCTTTGGAAGGGTATTAAGCTGAAACAAATAACAATTAAATATTTGATTATAAACAAAAAGCTCCTGGCTACACTTAATTCAATTAGTAGCAAAATTATTTGTACTGGAAAAACGACAAAATCAGACCATCAATTCAGTTTCAAAGAAAAATATTGAGCACGTTCAGTACTAATAAAGTTAGTAAAACATTTGAAGCAAAGAGATTCTGCTCTGATTTTTTTGACACCAAGCCTTTAATAAGGTTCAGAACTACAACCAATACAATCTTGTGTTCCACAAGGGACCACTGCACAACTCGATGTTGTGTGTGTGGGAGAATGGCCTCAGACATAGTCTATTAGCCACAGAAAATTAAAAGTGAGTAAAAAGTTCAAATATTAAAATGACTGTAACGGAATAGAGATATAAAATTGCTGATTACTGATGGAGCATATATCTAAATAGACAGTTTAGACTTATTTATGAAATCCACTATGGAATCAAGTACAGACTTCTCAGTATTTGCCAAAAGAGTGGTTATATTTGTGGGAAGAGGAACGTTGAAATTGATCAGAAAATTGTAAAGTTCAGTAGTTGCTATTTTGTTTTCAGTGCATTCAAAGAAAATATGATTCAGATCTCCTACTGATGTCTTGTTACAGGAGCAAGCTGAAGAATTGACAATACCTATTTTAAAAAGATGAGCTGGGAAACGACCGTGATTTATTCTTAAACATGATATGATGGAAGTATATTGTTTTCTATAATCAAAATTAGAAATATGAGGAATCTTACTTGGTAAAGTAGGATGCAAAAGGAAATATTGACTATTAGATGTTTTAACGAAGTCGGCGTATGACCGCTCCCAATTAGTTCTAATATGTTCCTTATAATAATTTAAAAGGTCTGAGCAGACATAAAGATTGATATAAGAAGTCATTTTGCAGGCTCTCTTGGCTTCCAAGTCCACGTACTCATTTCCTTCTAAACCGCAGTGCCCTTTTACCCACATGAATACAATACTTTTGTTCAAGGTTTTTAACTCGCTTGTTAATTTTTTACTTTCTAAAATTATATTTTGTCTGTAACACTTGAATGGAGAACCTTCTATAGCCTGTAATACTGACTTGGAATCACACATAATAACAGCTCTTTGAATCGGATTTAAAGTACACCAAGTTAACGCTTTTGATATGGCGAGAGCTTCTGCAGAAAAAACAGAACAATAGTTGGGAATTATAAATCTTTCCACGTAATTAGTATTTGAAACAAGAAATGCTGCCCAAGTTCCTTCATCACATTTCAATCCATCAGTGTATATTGTGGTAACATTGTCGCCTATATTGTTAAGTTCAGTTTTCAAAATTACTTGGTTGATACTAGTAACTTCGTAAAAGGAGGGGTATATGATGTTAGGAACAGTCACTAAAGATTCATAATTGCATTGAAAAAGAGGGAACTTATCTTGCTTTACGATATGATTTTCTTTGCTGTTGGTATTAAGAAAAGCCTCAGCTAATGGAGGACTGGTTTTTATTCTCCAGTATGGCATAGTCAGATTGTTAGTGTTTATTGCTGAAATCTTTTGAACCATGTACGTGTTAAATGTTCGGTATTTAATAAGAAGCTTTTCGGCTAGGTATTGCCTTCTAATATGCAACGGGGGCTCTTGCATTTCTGCTAAGACACCTTGATTAGGTGATGACATCATAACTCCTAGGCATATTTTTAATGATTTGTATTGAATTCGGTCAACAGCTATTAAATTGGTTTTTGATGAGGAACCATAAAATGTACACCCGTAATCCAATATTGAACGGATATATGACTTATAAAAAATAAAGGAAATGTTTGAGCAGCTCCCCATTTTTGTTTGGAAACTACTCTGAGAAGATTCATACCTTTTTCACATTTTTGTTTAGTGTACTTGATATGGCTAGTCCATAATAATTTTTTGTCCAGGACAATACCCAGATATTTGTATTCGTCGACAAATGGGAATGTGAACTCATCTAGAGAAAGAGCCCTTGACGTTTCCAGTCGATGGCGAGTAAAACATACCAGAGCAGACTTCTCCGATGAAACACTAAAGCCCATATTTACCAGCCATGATTTGAGTACTTGAAAGAATGCTCGTAAGTCTTTAACACATTCTTCATATGAATTACGAGTAACATAAAAACATAAATCATCAGCGTATTGAATTCGGTTAATTGTTTCACCGCCTAACCTATGCAGTATAGATGTTAAAAAGCAAGGGACTCAATATGGATCCCTGTGGTAAACCGTTGAAGACTATGCGTGGACCACGTAACACGTTATTACGGTCGCGGATAAAATTTTTTCTATTTATGAATAAATTAACTACATTAGCACTAACCTTTTTCCTAATACCAGCATCTACCATTTTTTCAAATAAAATATTTAAATCTACTACATCATATGCACCTGTCAAATCGATAAATAAACATAATGTGTACTGATTGTTCGAAAAACACATTTGAATATCTGCAACTAATGCACCTACAGCATCCACTGTGCCCAGTCCCCTTCAGAAACCGAACTGCGTCCTAGGAAGAATAGAATTACTTTCAAGAAAATATTCAAGTCGAAGTTTGATTAATCTTTCAAACGTTTTTGTTATACAAGACAATAGGGAAATAGGTCGATATGACGAAGGAGACTCTGCATCTTTATTTGGTTTTAAAAGGAGGCAAATTATAATATTTTTTAAATCGTCGCAATATTCTTGTTTCACCCACCAATCGTTAAAAATTTGAAGAAGGAAAATCTTTACAGATAAGGGTAGCTTTTGAATAATTTTATAAGTAAAACTATCTAGCCCTGGGGCTGTATTACGACTATCTTTTGTAGCAAATTCTAGTTCATCCATTGTAAATGCTTTTAATATATAATCCGTGGGTTGGAAACCAAATGAGCTGCAACTTAAGAGATTGGGTGCAGAAGGAGGTGCTAGTTTGTTTAAAATTTTTTCAATTAACTCTTTAGGAATAGGCTTTTTACGATTTTGATTGCAGTTGCCGTTCATAGATCTAATATATCTCCATATATCAGTTAGTGGGGTATTTTTATTAAGTTTGTTTAAAAATGTCATCCAGCTGTTCCGTTGTTTAACTTTAAATAAACGTTTAGCTTTAGCGGCAGCATTTTGGTAGTTCAAAAAGTTTTCAAATCTTGCTAGAGTTCTATATTTTTTTAGAGCTTCTTTTCGTTTTTTAAATATCATTGTACATTCCTCGTCCCACCATATAGGCTTAGGGATAATCGCTATAAAAGGCTTTTTGACCGGCATGGATTGACACGCCGCACTTGAAATAATTTCAAAAAGTCACTTTATTCGGGCCAGTTGAATTTTCATTAAAATCATTTTTTATCATTTCGGTTTGCAAAACGTTTTGAAATGTATTCCAATCGGCGTGGGAATCATTCCATTTCGAGGAAGGATTTATTGCAAGGTTTGTAGGGTTAATCTGAATCTCAATTATTAAAGGGTAATGATCAGATCCCAATGTGTCATCTAAGATAGTCCAGGAAGACTTTGCAGCGAGAGTGTTGGAGGTGAGAGTTAAATCGACTGCTGAGTGATTGCCTCTTGGGTTAATTCTAGTAGGGGAACCGTCGTTGAGAGCTATAAGTTCTAAGTCATCCATAGCTTCTACCAGTATTTTTCCGTGTCGATCATCAGAAGTTGGTCCCCACATATCGTGATGTGCATTAAAATCACCGCAAAAAATTGTAGAAGATAAATCAAATTGTTTGAAAAAATTAATCCAGTTGACTCGACTTACCATTACGTTTGGAGGTCTATATATTGATGCTATAGTCAAACTCAATGAGTCAAGCGATACGGCGCATACTTCTAAATCGTTGATTCCAGTATTTAGCAAAATCTCTTTATAGTTAAGACCCTGAATCACAAAAATGCATACCCCGCCATAACCATCTTTTCTACATTTACTAACTAGATTATATCCTTTTATGCGAAATTTATTGTTTGATTTTAGCCAGTGCTCTGACATAACTAAAATGTCCACATGAGTGTCTTTAATATATTTTACAAGACTCGCTTGATTTGCAATAATAGATCTACAGTTCCACTGTACAATTGTGATATTATTTCTGATATGCTTATTAGAAAGTATCTGAGTCTTCGTCATTTTGTCTATTAATATTAATTTTTTCTTTTAATTCATATTTATCCAGGATATTGTTAATTGCTTGTTTAACATTGATCTCATTGATGTTACTTTTTTTAAGAATTATATCTTTAATAATGTTTTCTACTTGAAATGCTAGCTGCTCTTTATAAAATTTGAAATCTTCCATATAAGGATTTGGGAGTATGGAAGAATGTTTGTTTGTTTTTTTGTTCTCATGATTTACTGGAGGAGAAGTTGGAGGTGAGGACTTTCTGCGTTTTTTTGACGCAGATGTACTCGTATTAAGTTTAGGTAAATGTACGGAGGGCTTAGGTTTATTCAAGATTGAACTGTAAGAAGAAGTTGAAGCTGTATGTGTTAGCTCAGGGAAATTTTGTGGATTTGATAATAATGAAAATCGATTATTAGTTGTGATTTTTCCGTAAGCAGGATTTTTCACAATAGTTTCGCCTCCTTTGAAAGATGCATTCATAGAGGCCATTACTTTTTTAATACCTACTTAATTGTGTATTGTAAACAGGGCATTTTTTGGATGTGGATTTATGTTCATTACTGTCGCAATGTACTCAATGTGTTCTATTTTCTTCACAGGAAACTGAGTTACAATTTTCTTCTGAACAGTTTTGGCATTTCTGTTTACCTTTACATTGATGTTTGGTATGACTGAAACGTAAACAATTATAGCATTGAACCACCGGATATATGTATGGTTCTACCTGAAAGTTTACCATATTTATTTTAACGGATTGGGGAATCCTATTTCCTAAGAAAGTAACCACGATCATTTGTCTATCTACTTCTTTTGTTTCTTTGGTTTCACTGTCTACAATTTTACGCTTTAATCGCTTAACATCAACTACTTTAATTCCAGATTCAATTGCGTCTTTTAGGTACTCAGCATTAAAATAAGTATCTACCATACGTACTATACCTTTTTTATGCGTGAAGAATAGTGGAATATAAGCAATGTAATTATTTTTTAATAAAACTTCATGATTTACCAACAAGTTAGCAACATTGAAATTTTTAAAAATTACCTTTACCCTATTTACCCCTACTGGTTTTATATCTGTTATATTTTGCCTAAATTCTGTAATGTTTCTTAAAAAGTGACTGATTTTAATGGGAAATAAACGACCTACATTTTTTTCTTTATGTTCTATATAAACTAGATAAGGACCAACATCCGAAGGCTGATATTTATTCTCGAAATTAATATTTTGAGAATCTTTTATCGAAGATCCTTTATCAATTAATAGGGGCGGCGATGAATTTAAATCCATAAGTTGGTGAATTCAATTGATTAGCCTTATTCGATTCTATACTTAAACAAAAATAAAACTAGTTACTTATCTTTAGAAAGAAGTCGAAGTTTTTGTTAGGAATTGTTAATACCTGATCGCTTGAACTATCGATACGTTCACTGTCAAGGTACAAAGACAACTGGAAAACTCGATGTTGTATTATGTATTTACTGCCGATTTACTAAAATGTATATTTACAACTACGTCTACTTATGTGGACAATACAGCCATTTTAGTGTCACACTCACACTACAAGCAATGTTCACTCTGCTGAAACATGTCATCCAGTCTAAAGTAACAACGGTCAAATACCACAAGCTTTTGATGGTATGTGCCGTGACGCATTGTTGCTAATAGGCGAATTTGCACTTTGTTATAACTATTGTAGCAGAATCTCTTGAACAAGATTTTTTTCATTCAGTAACATAACATTCAAATAATTTTCTGTTGGTCAGACTAACTGGTCAATTCTGAAAATTCTTTGGACGGACTGCTGGTTTAATAAAGCACATTTTTGTCTTTTTAATAGTAAATACAATGTTTTCCATCTTCCACTTACTTTACTCATTTTTTTTTTGATTTTTTATAGTTTTCCCAATATTTATTAAATGTGATACATTAGCAAAGAGTAGAAACTAAAATTTAAAAAATATCCAGTGCGATGGAACCAAATAAGACTAGACGCATTGATCACTTCTCATATGATGTCTCTCTGAACATGTAACTGCTCTGAATCCGCAATATTTATAAAAAAAAACAAATAAACATTGAAACAAAATAACAGTTTGTGTGGGTATCACATTTTTATGATATTAAATAGTTAATTGGGATATTAGTCTTTACAAAAACACAATAATTAATTAGCTGCTGCAAGTATTGAGAAATTTGATTTTAATTATAGCCATAATTTAAAAAAATTTGGTCCTAACCAGCTTTTAGTAGCTTTCTATGACAAATAACTATAATCTAGTTCCAAAATTTTGTCGCCAGGTTCAGATCTTGACTACTTTATTAGGTGCTCTTTTCATCATTTATATGCAACTATCTACTCGAATAATAATAGACAATATATTGCCTTCATTAAAGTAGATGATAAAATGACATCAACGATTATTGAAAAAATATTAATGTGCAATATGGTTTCTATTTGTAAAATTTTAAATTTATTAGTATTTTCCATACACCGATGGAAGACCCTGAATACTAGTGAAATGTCTTGAACTCTGAGAACTTACTGCCTACAATTTCGACACCTAACAATAATTGATGAAATGGATAAATATTTTTCAAATTTGAATTTTGTATTAAGATTATTGTCTCTTATGAACGACATTATTCAATTGCGTATTGACCTTTGTAATTAGGCCAATGGTTTTGGTATGAACTTTCCTGTAACTAGAGATGCATTTAATTTTACACAAATATTAAGCACAGACACTGCTTTAAAAAGATATTCACATGGTGCGCTTGATTAAGAGGGTTTAGAAGAGTTTACTACAATTATAGAGCTTTTATTATAAAAATAAGTACTGATAACTATTATTCTATTTATATATTTGTTTTTATATTTTTTTATACAAATTTTTTCAGTGAATAATAAAATATTTTAATAACATGTGATAAAAAAATTATTTGAATTGAAATTGGTGCATTAATCAAAAACTTATATCTAATAAACATTTTTAGCATAATAAAACATAATATATTACCGTCCAAATGTTTGGAATCAGCAATGACAAACCAAACAAATTTTATTTATATTGAAACATAGGGAATATAATAAAATAAGATCATAATTTTACTTCAATGAAGTGTCAACACTTTTCTTTCAGCTTCTCGCATATTATTAATTAAATTATTAAAATAATATCCATCTCACTTGTTCCTCTCGCTCTCTAATGGTTGCCACAAATGTTCTGAGCTAGTAGGAGATCAATTTTTCATCCTTCTACAATATAATTTTTTTTTAATTTACATTTTAGTAAGATATTTTCTTAATTTTGGAGATATACTGGCCACTTACCAACTCTGTCTTCTGAATTGGTAAAGAACTCCATCATATAGAGGGCAAAAAAATCAGTAATATTCCTCTATGCTTTAAAAACAAGTATGCTCTAAAAAAATTCAAAATGCAAACAAATATTTTTTTCAAGGTAAATAAAGTATTCTATGGTCATGTTACGTTTATCCCCATATATTTTTATTGATTTTCCTATTTTTACAATGTTTCTCCTGATTACTGTATTCTCTACATTAATGTTAGTATCTTTTTTCCTTGACGTATACTATGTATACATACGTAAATCGAAAATTGGACATAACATTTTGTATTAAGATATTGTTTTATAACTGTTCTCAGTTTGTCTATAAAATTGTATTTTTCATGGCAATGTAGCATATGTTCTTTATATTATCCAATTTAGTAATCAAATGCTTATCTTATGAAAGCTTTCATTGAAGAAATTATTTAATAACATAATCTATACTCTAATCTTTACCCTTTTTTAAACTAACAACTTGTCTGTCTTATTAGCGCACCTTCTTTTTTATTACTGATTTTAGTGACTTTCACAACACCCCCCCGCTAAAATCTTTCAAACCTATACTGTCCCTATGCTCATAAAATTGACTGCTTGGTAAACCCTTCGTTAATATATCAGCTGGATTCTCTTTACTACCAATATACTCTATGTCAACAAAACCTATTTTTGCCTGGGTTTTTTTACAATATTTATATATCCCTGATTATCTTTACATATTTTTATTCTTCCTATACTTCATCCCAATTCATTAACAACTTTATTAAACCACAGCCCTTCTGAAACACATGCGCATAAAGCAATAAGTTCAGCTTCACAGATTGATAATGCAACACAATTGTTTTCTTGTTGCCCAAGAAATTATGTTTCTGTATAATTTACACATAACATCTGAAACTGATTTTCTGTTTCTACTGTCATTACCCCAGTCGGAAACAACATATCCTAATAAGTTATTTACTTCTTGATTGTGTTTATAATCTAATCATACATTAACTTTACCATGCAAGTACTTGAGAACTCTTCTTAAATGATTAAATATTATGTCAGTAGCTCTATCTTGGAATCTACTATAGAAATTTATTGCAAAACATATATCAGGTCTAGTTCCTCTCATCAGGTATATTAAGCATCCAATAATCTCCCTGGAAAGTTTCTTTCTTTTGTCATGATCAAATTTACATCATTCTAAATTCAATTTTGGTTCAATTGGTTAGGCAGACTTTTTGCATTGTTCAAAATTGATCCTTTTTAAACTTTTATCTACGTATCTAGGTTGGTTTATTTTCAAATTTTTTTCTTCCAGTTTGTAATCTATTTCTATTCCGAGAAAATACTTAAGGTCTTCTTTATCTTTCATTTCAAACTTCAACATTAAACAAATGTTTAACCTAATCGATAATTTCTATATCTGGTCCAGAATTATATCGTCAACATATAGCAACAGATACAATTTACCTCCATCCTTACCAAATTCTTTCGTATATAGACAGAAATCATTTTCAGATCGCTTAAAACCTAATTCTAACAAAAAAAACTATTGCTTTCAAGGTTCCAGCATTTTTCTGCCAGTTTACGCCCATGGAGAGGCTTATTTAACTTACACACTTCATTTTTATTACAATTAACACCTTCAGGAGGATAAATATAAACTTCATCAGTTAATTTTCTTTGTAAAAACGCAGATTTAACATCTAGTTGGGTAAAATAACATTTATTTCGATTTCCTAAAACTAAAAGAGCTCTTAGTGTGGTAATTTTCAAAACCGATGAGCAAATATTTTTAAAAAATTCGTTTTGGGCAAAGCCCCCAACAACTAATCGTGCTTTATATTTATCCACTTCCGATTTCTCAAAAGGTTTATAACTAAATACTCATTTTGTCAAGGATTTGAACATTGTCCGGTTTCTCAATAATACTCCATGTGTTTTTGTTAATAGAGTAAATTCCTCTTTCAATTGCACTAAACGACCTTTTGTTATTTGGTCTATTTCTGACATCATTAAAATCTGTAGGTACATTTTCCAGAAGATTATCAACATTAAATGCCTTATACATTTCATTATCATTAAATTTATATGGTAATTTTACATTTCTTATATCTTAAGTAAATTCAATATTTTTACTTATTCCTGTTATTCCACTTTATATTTTAAATTTATTTATTTATTTTAAATATTAATAAATTAGGAATCATAAACAATCATAAAAGGTGGTAAAACTCCATTTTATTGCCAACGTTTACCACACATGGTCGGCAATATTTGGGTTTGTATAAAAACAGACTTGCTTCTAAATTTTTGGACTGTAGTGTATAAGAAAATTCAGACGGTTGGAGACTTTTATATTATCCTTATAATGTATAATATAGAAAGAGGAAAATCAATAGAGCCCAAACAAGTAACTTCATGTTAGCAGGAGTGAAAAGTGGGCATTTTTTAAGATTGTATTTGTATTTTCGGCAAAAGCGAACCTCTTACACAGGGTGATTCATTGAGAATCAAATCTGAATATTCTAGGCTTCAAAATATGACGGTTCAGCCTAATATGCCTTATATAAACATTGCAGGTTACCAAGAATCATAGTCTTTAAAAATTCAAATTTTGTTTTTGAATTTTGCAATAATTTTATCTCTTTCAGTAGGTTCGATTTGAAAATAGATATTTCAATGTTGTTTGGTATGAGCATTACGAATTTGAATTGTAATTTAGTATTTTTATACAGGGCGCTTGTTACATCTTGCTGTCTTAGTAAATATACAACTGTTTAACTATGATTAAAAAGAAATCGAAAGACTTTTCAATTCCACAGAAAAATCATTTTTGTTTGATTCATGTAACTCGATAGGTTTTCCAATCTCGTTTACTTTTAAAAAGTTTCTAATTCACAAAAAGGTTTATTCTCTATGTATGTGCTAATAACAACTCAATAAAAAACATGAAAAAAAATCAAAATAATAAACAACAAAAATCTCCAAAGTATTGAAGCCTACCTATGAAAAATAGACATTTAAATTCATAAACGAGAAATTCATTGAAATTTTCGAAGTCAAATAACTGAAAAACCGATCGAATCAAACACGAGTGATTTTTAGTAATCCTCTTGCCAAAAAATCATAATTTGCAAGTAGCAACTGCTGAAACAAAAAATTGTAAAATGCAGAACACAAATTTAAATATCTTTCATCTCGAAAACCTGCAGTATTTGTATGAATTGTCGTAGTTTGGGGAGTAAATGACCCTGCATGAAAAAGGTGAAGGCAAAAACCTGTAGATATTTAAAAATAACCTCAGAATTAAGTAAAAAAGGTCAAAAACTGATTTTTACAACATTTTTGACAAATATGTATATTTTTGTTTCAAATTAATATGCTATAATTGTGGAGCTCTCATGCTTAACCGGATATATCCATTTTCAGGAAATCAATAAACATCGTATACATTTATTTTAAAAAATAATGTTATTCAACATAAAAAGTCTAAATGTCTAAAAATTGAAGAAAATTGTATATATGTGTAGTCTTTTTGATATTTATTCCGAGCTTTCGAATAATTTTTTTCAAGGGCTGAAAATTAAGTAATGGTGAAAAGTATCAAATTATAAAAATAAAATTATAACGATCTAAAGCCAGAAACCACCAAAACACGACTTTTTTAGAAAACGAATCAATCCAGCTTTGCACGTGAGCTCCAAAATTGTTCTGAAATGCAATAAACAACAAGTTGATCAACAATATTTTTATTTTTCATTATTTCAAACAGTTGAAACTTGGATTTCAAACTGGAGTATAGGAATCTTGGAAATAATTTCTTGTTCAAATTTGTTAGCAAACTTTTCCTTTACACTGTACAATAAATAGTTTCTGAGGTACAGGAGATTACTTCTTTTAATTCTACCTATAATATAACCACACTTCACTTAACTTGCATACATTTGAAGTATCCATTGCGTTAAACTGACACAATATACAAATTAAACCAACAAACAATATAAAATGTTCAAGATAATTCAATTTAAGGCAGGGGAACCTGTGACAGGATCCTAAATAGGAAGTTCTAGCCCACACATATCAATGATTCCATTTTAATTAACAAAAGTTTAATAAAAAAGGCGGCACGACCATCCACCTGGAAACAAAATGACAATAACAATAATTAGTATATAGGATGAACCAGCGGAAACCTAAATAAGAGATTAAACACGCACAAGAACTACATACAAGACGTCAAGAAAGCACTCAGCAGGAAATACGAATGCAAAACATTCCTGCTGAGGAAATAAAATGAGCCATGGATGGCATCTACGTAACAAATACACACAATAGTGCACCCACTTTTCTTTCAACTGGAGGGAAGAAAACGTTGATTAAATACCTCACAATACATGGCTAATCGAGAAACATTAAGTGAGCACCAATACATTACTTACGAACTAAGACCAAAGTCGCAACATGAAACCAAACATAAAATATATATCAAAATAATCACACTACAAAAGTTGGTTAAAGTAACAGGGAATTTTAGACTCTTGATAAGGGAGAAAATAAAAATTCCAATAAAAAAGTCAGCGATGAAACTAGTAATCAGAATAGAAAGAACTATGTGGTGGAAAGAAATACTGGATAATCAAAGAAAGATAATAAAACATTCCAACGGGAACTATACCCTATAAATAGAAGTAAAGCAGAGGAGGAATACATCTGAAAGAGAAGGTGTTATAAACAAGACATTAAAATTACGAAACAGACGCATAATATAGAATAATAGGTAACAAACAAATCGCAAGATGCTGATGAAGCAGATGAAATAACAGAGAATATCTGTATTATTAAATCATTTTCCTTGAGATGCTTTTTTATTTCTTGAGTAAAATAAATGGGATTATCCCGAAATAATAGTTCTTTATTTTTTGTCCTCCCCTCTCCCCTTCTCTGTCAAGGCAGAAAACCTGGAAATTTTAAATTTAATCTTCCACATACATAAACAAAACCCAATGGAAGAACTACAATCATTGAAAGGTGAATATGTTTATCATTATATATCACATTGATTCGTACTGAAGTTGACCATAGTAAGTTATTTCTGCTTTTATATCAGGCCGAAAGTACGTACTTTCCGCTTCGATTTAGATGCAGAAGGTCTAACATTTCTGCATTGGTAGTGACGCGCATACATTCTACTAAAAATGGCCGAAAAAAAAATTCATGTACCGAAACTGATACACTAGATGGTCATTAATTAGCTATCCTCGATTGAGACGACGAAAGCCTAATATTTCTGCATTGGTAGAGACGCGCAACCGTTTTACTACAGAGTGGGCGGAAAGTATTTAATTCATGCACTGATACACGAGACCGTATCTAATCAATCGCCACCGTTTACTCGATTCTTTAAGACGGGTATGAAGAAAAATAGTATACACTAGTCGACAGTTTGAGAGCCCTCATGCGAAGCAGTGCAGGAATCTCAAACTTTCGGCCCTAGCTGGGTAATATACTAAATCATCGCAAGTGTTATTCAACTTTCAGAGTAGTAGCAAGTTGACCGCAGTAAGTTATTTCTGCTATATACAACGCAAGTGTTATTCAACTTTCAGAGCAGTAGGTTCGGGATTTAAAAAATCGACTGTACATAATTGGTATGAAATTATTGTTTTAAAGTTATTTATCTTGGGATTTTGGAGTATCAAAGAATGTTATTGTCAATGTTAACTACAACCAAATATCTTTTACATAACTGGTACAAGTGGGCTCTCTGACCCACATCTTGTTTTGTCAATAAAACTCATAATATTTAACAATTTGGACAAATTTTAACAGTACATTCCAAACAAATCAGTTTTTTGCATAATGCGCAAACATAACTTGTTTTTCTATCTTTTTTCACAACACAAAAAGCAAATATTTTTCTTTTCTTATCTCCTGTGCCTTGCTGAGGTTCAATAGTATCCGTCATTTTAGTTTTCAAAATATTGGCAGCTCTTTGTCGTATCGGTTGAGGGACAAAGTTATTATAGACTAGTATCTTCATATGCGGTGAATACAAATCTCTGCCCAGTTGTTTCAAAAAGATACTGCGGGAAATTTCTCTTCCATTGTTGGTAAACTGGTAAAGAACTCTACTATTCAGCCCTGATATATTTAGAACAGCAAAAAATAAGCTCATTGGCCATCTTCGGGATCGTCGCGATGTGGAATAATTAGCGCATTTCTGGTCCAATGAATCTACACCGGATTTGGTCGAGTTCGACTTCTTTTGGGCTCAATCCTTATGGATTATTTGCCCAGATAGCACTATTCTTTTTTCTTATTCTCTGCAAAGAGTTACGCTTTCGCGTGTCTGGTCATCAGCCTTGAAATTTAAATTTTTTTTTCATTACATTTTATATCCTAGTCTTTTAAGGAAGTTACATATTATTGAAGCACTACTTGCACTAGGGTTACTAAGCATGCACTCTAAGTTTAGCACAGATTGAGAAGGTTGTAAGCATTGAAGCATTTCAAAGTAGAATTTATCTTATACACGTCTGTTAATATTGCACTCTAATAGTATGTGTTGGAGATTCCCAATTTTACCACATTCACATAAGGGGGACTCACTAACTCCAATTTTGTTTAGATGTTGTTGCGTACAGCAATGTCCTATTCTCATTCTACAAATTGTGGATATTTTTTGTCTGTCCAGATTTATTTCATAGAATCATGGTTTAGAAGGTAGTCTATTCATTAGGTTAAATAATTGTTTTCCTTTTATTTTGCTGATTTCTTTCCCTTCCTCTTCCCAAAGTAGCTTGATGTCATTTTTGATGTTTGGTAGTATGTCTTTTATATTCTACTAGTTTAAATGTGATGTGGTCTTTTGTTAGACTTTCTTTGGCAAGTTTATCAGCAATTCTATTGCCTTTGATACCTGTGTGGCTTGGTATCCATCCTAGTTCAATTATGATATTTTCTTTATATGCAGTCCAAATTATTTGCCTAGCCTTTAATAATAGAGTCTGCTGCGTACAGTAGTCCTCTTTTTTGTATTTTCTGGATGGCGCTATGGGAATCTGAAAGTATCAGCGCTATGGGAATCTGAAAGTATCAGCGCTATGGGAATCTGAAAGTATCAGCGCTTTGGGGATTTGTTTTTGTAGGATCCTTTCAGCAGCCACTGCAATAGCGAGCATTTCTGCAGAACAAATACTGTAATCTTGATGCCACTTTAAATTGACTTTTCTTGTGCTCATTATATATTCCTGTTCTGTTCAGTTTGTTTTTGGATCCATCTGTGTAGAAGATTTGACTGTTTTTTCTTTCTTCAGATATTTTTGCAGGGAAGATAAGGTTGTTGGGAGAGTGTTTATTCAGCCCTAAAGATACAATGGGTATATTATAAAATTGGGATTCATATTCTGACAGGAAGCATGGCAGGTTTTTGAATTTTTTAATTTTTTGATATACAACTAATGCTTTATCTAGCCCTTCTAAAATTGGAAAGTTGATATAATTTTTTATTTGGTGCTGA
Organism: Galeruca laticollis; assembly: GCA_963921935.1. Taxonomy (NCBI): domain Eukaryota; kingdom Metazoa; phylum Arthropoda; class Insecta; order Coleoptera; family Chrysomelidae; genus Galeruca; species Galeruca laticollis. Next base: position 60,418,356 of record OY998184.1, on the reverse strand, counting down.
TTTTTATATAAGTCTAGTAGGGATTTAAAAACTGTACTATTAGTTAATGAGCTATGTTTAAGAATGTATTTCTCGGCAAGCCAAATTCTTCTCCATTTGAGAGGAAGTTCTCCAGTTTCTGCTAAAAGTGAGGGTATGGGTGAACTTTTCATTGCGCCCAGTATGATTCTCAATACCCTATATTTTACCCTGTCTAGACGGTTTGGTCGAGTTGTAAAATAAATTTTTGTCTGTTTTTTTTGGAGTGACCATCAACTTGATTGTCGTGGTGCAAGAAACTATAGAATTACACTTTTAGCTTTCTTTGGTACATGCGAGACAATTGTAACATCAGATGTTAATCCAAAGATACTCGAATCTACTGTTTTTTTTTCTATTTGGGAGTAATTCTGGGGGGGGGGGGGGATTTGCATTTTATTTTTTTTCATTGTTCCGTAATATCCTTTTTTCTTAATTCTCGTACTAATTCAATTGAGGTATACCAATTATCACTAGTCACGTTACGCTTTGAGCCGATTATGGGCTCTGTCATTCGTAAAACTACTTGGGTCGGCTGTGAAAGGTCTGATCTTCTTAACTGTGCTTTTCTGCCAGTATAAACTTCAGCGTTGCACATATAAAATGTCTTACAGCTAAAATCTGAACATTTAAACCATATCTAGCCGGCTTGTTAGGAATATACATACGGAATCCGCAACGCCCTCTAAAGGATACTACCAGGATTTCATAAATTGTAAAAGGAATAGACCTGGAGAGTAGTTTACTTTACAAGTCTGAGCAAATTCCGAAAAGGCGGCAAGCTTATCGGTTTTTCTTCTTTCATCCCTAGTTTAATAGTCATCAAATCTTAAGCAAGACAGGATGAAAGAGAATCTAGCCAGTACATATAAAAAGCTCGCGACCAGTTCCATCGGTGGCCCACATGGACCTAATATCTTCATGGCCAGACTTGAAAACTCCTTGCATGTATAAGAGACCAATAAAAGCTTCAATTTCTATTTTATCCACTGGATGCACAAAGGACGGTCCAAAATTTTGTCGAGAATTCCTCGACCTTTTGAATTTTGAATATTTATCTCTCATCAATTCAATTCTCTCCTTAGTATGCATTACAATGATTTCAGAATTAATCAAAAGCTTTCACGTGTCTTAGGAGGATTCAAGCAAGCTGGCCCTTTTAGTCCTGGCAAAACAGTTACAATATTTCCCTTGTTGCTTTACTACTTTTGGGGGGATCTTGGACCACTTCATTTTATCTTTTCCGTAAAGGTACTTGGAGGCGCGGCTTTCATCCTCTTTATCTTCTGTCATCTTTATTCTTTTCTTTCCTCTTCTTCGTACACCTCATCCTCTGATAAAAAATCCTCATCTGCAGATGGTTGCCATTCCTCGTCGCTGCAGGAATTGTGGTCGCTAAAAATTTTGACATCGCTCTCATCTTGATCAATTTCGTCGTCATTTTCAATAATTCTTATGCCAGCCTCGGCTTTTTGGGTATCAATATTTGAAGAAGTACTAGGGATATTTTTATTATTTAGTAAACTATTATCATCAGTACCTGCGGAAGTATTGGGAATTTCATCGTTCCAAAAGTCTTCGGACTCAAATATTGCAATGATATATCTTCGTCGCTTATTGTAGGATTTGCCATTTTAACGGAAAATAAAAAGAAAAATTGAACACCAGAAAAGGTACGTTGATGCTACAACTGGGCTCGTGAGACCCGACAACTAGAATATGTAGAAAAGTTTATTAATAACCGTCACGTACGCACTAACGTCTCAAGAAGAATTAAATGATGGGAGAATACACGAGAGCACAACAGCAGACGGCTACGTTTTAAAGAGTGGGAGGAGAATTAAATTGTTGTTGGGTCTGTGTGACCCAACTTGTAGTATAGTTAAGGGTTAAATATGTTTTTCTACAACTACTATGCAAAACACGCTTTTCTACACAAATTTTTATGCGCAAAGCAAGCCTTTTCTTAATTAGTTTGATATCCGTTAGAAAAGTAAAAATGTAGAGTGTGGGAAAAGTACACGTTATGGTACTTTTCCGCACGGAAATGTCACCTTGCCCACGGAAATGTCAATGTCAAATTTTTTTGACAATATTTTATAGTGGATTTCTGGGTGTTCAAATTTTAAATTTAAACTAAAAATTCTGTAAGTAAACTATTTTTTAGATTATGTATTTCAGTTTATTGATTATAGATTATAAACAAATTCATTTATTCCCCATTATTTTAGGTACTATGAACCGAGATCATAATTTATCTTTCGAGTTGTCGAATTCCGATATTGAGAATACTCCTCCAGATATTATCGAAAAGGCTCAAAATGCAATCGAAAATTTGTTACCTGGAGTTTCAATAAACAAGTCATAATTTTAAAGATTATATTTAGTTATTCAATCTATTATTATTTAGTAACCAATGTACTTCATAATATAGAAAAATCGAAATAAAAAACTTAAAATAAAATAAAGCAGCGGAAAGACCTAAATACAGTATTTCATAATTGTTGTCGCGATAGCTTAGTGGAAAACACATCAGCATTGGAACGAAGAAGCCCGGGTTCAAATCCTGTCGACTTTTTTATATATTTGCAATTTATTTAATCTTTTTACTTTAATTTTGGAACTCTTAAATTCGTTCTGTGTAAGTTAAATAAAATACATATATAAGTTACTTTTTTCTTTAATTAATAAACGTAGTTGTAGAAAAAATATTGTGTACAACTCGTACGCAAAGCACTTTTCCCACTCGCTGGATTTGCAAACTTCTGCGCTCGTGGGAAAAGTAACGCTTTGCGCACTTGTTGTACAAACTACGATTGTAAACCACAGTGTCAAACTTAAATCTAACTCAACAAATTGTTGAAGGGACAATATTTTGTCTCTCGATAGGTCTCTGAAAATGGGGGTTTGGACTTTTTTTTTTTTTAATTTTATATATGAAAGTTCGTATAATACTGAACACGTCGGCATATTTTTTTCGTCAAAATATACGTTCAAGTTTTTTAGAAATAAATTAATTAAAATTTTTATATTTACGTCACTAAGGGTTTAATGGGTGTCAAAACGATTGAGAAGTGAGAAGATTCGTTTATATTTCGGGACAACCCTGGCACAGTATACAAATACAAACAGTAGTGCATCTTGGACAGGCGGCAAAAGTCGCGCAGATTTGACTGCGCAGACTAGACGCCATGTTCTGACCATAAAATATGGCATGTTTTTTTATTCACCGGTAGATCCAACAATCCACCAACGTTTTTATATTCATTGGTGGATTTCTGATTGAAGAAATGACGCGTTCATTTATTACTGTTGCATCAACCAAAATTGAAAACCATTCCACCGCTGTTTCGAGGGGGTGGATAAATTTGGTGGTTCAGAAAATGGCAGCTAACCTCAAAAACATGGATATTATTTAATCCTCGGAACTATCAGATGCACTACTACTCCGAGATCTGGAGGTTAAATCAACTACAACACTTTTCAAGTATTTTCATTTGTTTCGTTAATTTTTGCGAATAGCAACAGTCAATTTAAAAATCGACTGTCATTTGTTAGATATAATTATGTAAATAACAAAGATTATATACGCAGAGTAAATAACAACAACTGCGTTTTTATATGTGCCATTGGTGACTCCAACATGTCGGTGCAGCGGAGACTGACATCAGTCAACCAATGGTGAATATATGATGTAAAAAAAGACGTGATTATACTTAAACCAATCAAGAAGAAAAAGTCTCGTGCATTCTCCTGTCACTGTCTCAATCCAACCAATGGAATATCGACATTCGAGTTATTTGACAATCTGTGCGTCTGACATTACTCGGCACGATGAACAGAGGAACAAGAAAACGGCATGTTCATCTGTGATTTTCATTATTTCTTTTTATGTTAATTGCATCTTGTGTGATCAGGTGTTTTGTAAATTTGTAAAGTATAGACTTAAATAAGGACATATCATCATTTAACAAACGGAAATCAAGAAAATATCCCCAAATGTCGCTTTGTTACAATGAAGAAATTTTTTAAGTACGACTCTGTTGTTTCCATAAAGCTGGCTTCTCACCTGATATTTATCCAGAAAACATGGCCGACAGTTACTTTTCTGAAGTCGATCGATCAAGAAGAATACGAAGCTTTGGTAAGCATCCAGATTTATCGCTGGAAACTAGCGACTGCATGAGGCTACACACTTATAAAGGCTGTTCATACAGATGCGAACCCCGAATAACGTTCTGATTGGTCCATTTGAAATCAACATGCCAGTTGTCAAGATTTTCAATATTTTGCGAAATCGCAAAATTTGGGGAGCGGAGCAATTGGATAGTGTTCAGTATATTCGCGCGAATTGTTTTTAAGACGGACTATTTACTTTCATTAATGTCATTTGAGACATCTTTCACACCATCTGTGATATCTATCATTGCAGTAGAGCTGTTTTTTGATTATTGGTTTTGGCTTTAGTGTTTTAGTACTCTTTGGTTTTGTGTAGACTATTATATTCAATATTATTATAATCGGTAGCTGCCAAGCACTTTTCTCTGCCAAACATACGAAATAATTGTCAACTTCATAGCTCGTAATGCAAAAGCTAGGTATTATTTACCGAGCACTTTTATAATGTGCGAGGTAAATAATTACTAGCATTGATATATTAGCAATTTTAATTTTGACATTAGTAGTAATTTCCTAACAATTCGTTAAATATTTCAAAATGTCAAGAAGAGTGGAGCGTGTTTATAATCAGTGCGGCTTTTTTATGTACAAATCAAGTGGTGTTCCATATCAGTGGTAAAAAAAGATGTCCAGGAAAAAAGATGCACTCTGTATACGTTATAGGTATAGTAGATTTAAATTCAAGATTGTGGTCACACTGAGTGTCACTTGCTTGTAAACTTAACCAAACAATTTATTGTTCTGATTGTTTACTTCTTGAAGCGTTTATTTACGGTTAACAACATACAAATGAGTGACATGGAGAAATAGGAAGATTATTGAAATTATAGTTTATAAAGTCTATTATCAAAGATGAATATAGATGAAGAATATGACGATCGGCCTTGGGAGGGTGACCGAATGGAAGATGTAAGTATAATATATCTATATTTACAGCAAAACGCAAATAAATATAACGTGTGCACATTTAGCTAATATAATTACTTGATTTAATATTATTTACCTTTAAACCATACTATTTACCATGTGTTCCTAAGTATTTTTAGGTAATGTACTGTTTTTCATTATTAAATAAATATGCTGGAAATCTTATTGCAAATTTGCGATTGTATTCGAAATTAAATCACAATGCTACTAGAATTGCAAATGATAGCTTTCTAAGATGTTGTATATAATGCTAGTGTTTTTTAGATTATATGTTATAAATTGTTTACATATTATTTTTATTTGCTAATGTCTGAACTGGTGATAGTCGTTGACACAGATAGACAAGTAGGCATCATTTATTGAGAGAATGAATGACAAGGAGTGAAGTACACAAATTCATTCTACACATTTGAGAGCTGAGATTACACTATATATAGTTGCCTATGTAGACACAAGTCAGGAATCCATTGGCTAGTTAGAGTGGAATTTTTCATCATGGTGGAGCACCTCAGCCTCAGTTTTTGATATATTATTGTCTAGAATGATCAGTTTTGACTATTTTTATTGGTTATACTTGTTTAGGGTGGAAATTGTCTAACCTGTAGTGGTATAGATTTTAGAGTAATGGTTCAAGTTGAGGATTGATTATCTGGCAGCTGTTTGGATTTTTTTATTTGATTTGAGTTTATAATTTATACTGGGTTTGTAGAATTAGAAGAGTATAAGAGTATGTGCAGTTATCTAATCAGCTGTATGTGGGTTGATGGGCTTAAGATTCAATGAGACCTAAAAGATCTATTGTACCCCATCCCCTAATCAGTTTCTAAGGATTATCTCTGAAACTAGTAGTTCTTTTATTCCAGATCCTTTGATAAATTTTAAGACATCAAACGGTTTCAGTCATCTCTTTCCACCAGTTTGAGTTTTTTTGAAGTATCCATTCAGGCGACAATTCCTTCCTGTTAGAACCCCTGTTAAAACACTTAGTGCAGACTTGCTCTAGTTAGTGCATTCTTCAGATCTCTTCTGGTCATAGTTTCCCAGTAGTATCTTCACTTTTCTTTGTCCTACTATGTTGTCCCAGTAGACTAATATTTTCCTCAAAAGGGTTCTGGTCCTCAGAAGGGTGTTTGTGCCCCTTTCTTTGCTAGTTCATCAGCTATCTCATTTCCTTCTACTCCATTATACCTTGTCACCCACAACAGGGTAACTAGGTTATTCCCGCCTAGTTCATTGAGTATGCCTAAGCATTCACAAACCATTTTAGAACTGATTACAGAAGATCTAAGCACTTTAATGACTGCCTGGCCATCCGACATTATTATCAGTCACTGCCTTCTATATTTCTTATTAGTATTGAACTGGGCGCATCTCCCAATAGGGTAAATTTTTACTTAAAATATGCTTGGAGTTTTTCCCTTTTCCCAAGCTTTATGGGATGCGGGATATTTCATTTAATTCTGATCACAACGATTTTGTATATCTGGATGTAGATGTACCACACAGAAGTATTGTATTTTGAATCTAATCAGAGCTCTATAGATTTTAAGTAACTGTTGTTCATCAATTTCACATTTCTAGTGTAGTAGCAGATATATACGCTACTATGCTCATTTGTTTGTTGGTGTTTGTCAATTCCTTCTGCTGAATTTTGTTATCATGGATTTGGTGGAGAAGATGAGCCCCCAATTGGAAACTTTGTTCAAGGTTTCTTGAATCAGAGTTGAAGTAGTTAGTGTGCATTTGCCTCATTCATAAAGAATATATAGTTGGTATAAACAAAGCATTTGATTGGGAATCTTACATAGGAGTGATAATTTTTCGAGGACAATAAGAATTATATTGGAATCAGCACTGCACCTTGGAGCACCTCGTTTTCATGATTGAATATTTTGATGGTTTCTTTAGATGATGATCCTTCTGTTAAAGAATTGAAGAATTGCTCATAAATGTTAGGATCTATATATTCATATTTATTTGTACCTCTACATTTTTATTTTATTATTAGATTTATAATATATTCATTTGGTCGAAGTAAATATCAATCTTGTGTTTATATACCAATTTAAAAACCATATCAATAATAATGTGAAGAGGTACACCTAATTTAATCAATGTCTCATCTAATTCGATTAAATTAATACAGAACAATAATTTTATGACTACTTGAGTAAAGTATTCATAATAATTCAACTAATTCAATCTTTGTCCAGTGCCATAAATTTGATCTTATTTCAGTCAGATGCTACAGAAGAACCAGAGAACCCAGATCAGGTTTTGGCAGAATGTGCAGAAAAGTTTTCAACATCCGACTATATTATGGAACCAGGAATATTTTCTCAGCTAAAACGTTATTTCCAGTCAGGAGGAAACCCTCTACAAGTTATAGAAGAATTATCACAAAACTACACTGCAGTAGCCCAAATGGCTAACTTGATTGCAGAATGGTTAATAATAGGAGGTATAGCATATCCGAAGAAGCTCTTTTAAACAAATAATCATCCTCTGTTTGCTTAAATGAAAGTTTGTTTACAACTTACACAATTATTGGATCATAATATGTCAAAAGTGCTGAATAAAACCATCTGTGATCTGACCAATCAGGAATCTAAAGCATTGCCAACTTAAATTCAAACCACTCCTCCTAGTTTAAAAACAGGGATTATGTAATTCTACTTTATTTAAAAAATTAAATAAATTCGAATTATAAAAAATATTGTGTAAAACTTGTGTAACAATGCCTTTCTGTAGTACTTGTACTTCACTAGTACTACAAAACGAGTCATTGTGACACTTGTTTTACAAATACCTATTTTGAAAGTATTCAAAACAAACAAATGGAACAGAACATACTTTTACGACTTTTTTCGTGATCATTGGGTGGCCAAATGAGAGGTTTTTTGGTCATTTCAAACTAAAGATGAACAAAGCAATAAAATACTGTAACTTGCAGTGCCTCTACAGTCTATTTTTGAATTAGTTGACAATGGAAAATTAGTATTAGATGCATTTTGGTATAAAAAATATCTAATTTCTTTTTAAAATTGTAGTCAAACACTTTTTTTTAAAGAGCGTACTTAGGTGTGTACAAGTATCTGTTAAAAGGCCACCCATCACACATTCTTTTACTCCTTTCCAACAACCGCATCATGTGCAGTTATTACTTCCGAGTATAAAGGTAGCCCTAGACGATTAATATTATTGACAATCTTGGTCATCAATTACTGACGCAAGTCAAGATTGATAATCTGAAGGCAAAATTGTTGGTTCAGTCAATGTTGCTCATTAAAAGAAACCTTGATTTACGGATTTGTGGAAGGGGCAATTGAACGCCTAGGGTAGAGATTGAGGGAATTTGTGTCAGTCATGTGGCGCTGGGCTGGGCTTGAGAAGTAATTTCAATCAAGAATAAAAGGAGATAGAGGCGAAGAAAAAGCTGTTCCATCTGCTGATGACATCCCAGAACCATCTTTTTGGTACTACAATCACATCATCCTCAAAGATCACTGAACACAATAAATGAGGACCTATGCAGAACATTACTTGTATACAATTGAATATTGAGATACCGATTGAAGTGCCACCGTGTTGCTGTCAATCATGATTGTCAATAATATTGATCTTCTAGAGCTACTTTTTATGGAACTGTAATGCAATGAGGATTGAGTACAAATGGGAAAGAAACGATCTACATTTTTATATGGATTTACCATGAAAAATTGATGATGGGAATAACTAATACAATTTATATTTCATATCCAATTTGAAGAAATTGACAAGTTTATGGTAATTCTTCTACTAGTGCTATTACTAATGAAGATGTTCTATTTTTTATATATTTTAACCTGTAAAAAATATCTGGGAAAAGGGTTGGAGGTTGGAAATAGATGCCTTACAAAAATGTATTAAATTTTTATTTCAAAGAAAAACCTATCACAAGTAAAACATAGATCATTATTTGTCTTATAAATGTACATAATTTATAGTGACAATATATTTTTATTGCTAAAAAAAGTTTAATGCTTAACTTATTGAATGTTTTAGGTGTTAAAGTAACAGATGTGCAAGCTATGGTTGAAAATCATTTAAAAGAGATGATCTTAAAGACTTTCGACCCTAAAAAAGCCGATACAATTTTTACAGAAGAGGGAGAAACGCCAGCTTGGTTGACACAACTAATTGAACATCCTACTTGGAGATCTTTGATTTATAGATTAGCTGAAGAATATCCAGACTGCTTAATGTTAAATTTTACAATTAAAGTAAGAGTTTTATCAATTCATTTATTAACATGAGAAAAATAATAATTTGTTCTTTTTTAGCTGATTTCTGATGCAGGCTTTCAGGGAGAAATTACCAGTATATCGACTGCTGCTCAACAATTGGAAGTCTTTTCTAGGGTACTAAAGACCTCTATAACTAGTTTTCTCACAAACCCAGAGGAATGGCAAAATACTAGCAAAGAATGTGCTGTATGTAGAGCAACTTTAGTAATACTGATATATTTGTATAAAGTCATATTTTTATTTTAGAAAATGGTGTGCCATGGTCAACATACTTACGTATTTAGTCAAGTTATTATTCACATCTTAGCACGTGAATCGAAAGGAGGTAGCAGCATGAAAAGACTGTCACAAGAAATTACCAAATGTGCTCAAAAAAAGTAAGTTTATTTTAAGATAAAACCATGTATTACTATTTGCGTTTAAAGCCTCTTTAGTCCCAACTTTGAAAACAAACTGCGCTTCTCCCAGTTTTCTTTCTCATATCTTATAAATTACATTCATTAAGCAGAATAATTTCTAATTCTTCATGTGATTTAGAATTAGGTTTTTATGTAGTTGATACTTCCAAATCCCCACTTTGTTGTATCAACAAACCAATGAATAATAGTTTGTTGAATTGATTCGAGTGTATGGACGATACATCCAAAAACATGAAAGTTCTTAGAAACTATCTATTATTTTATCTTATATATTTAACAGAACACTTTTACAATCTAAAATATTGTTGCGTATGTCTAATTATCTTAGTATTAAATTTATATTAAATAGTATTGGATACATTATTGACCCCGAATTATATTGTATTGTTTGCAATACATTTGAAAAGGAAACTATTGTTCACATACTGTTTGATTGTCAAATTTATACATCAGCGAAATCAAATTTCGCTCATTTGCCTTGAAAATGTAAACTCCTGCATGCCTTAAATAATATAACAATTTTTGAAGCTAGGAAACTGGCGGAAATCAATAATCTTTGATTACCATTATGTAATAAAATGGCCTTTAAACTCGTTTTAGATGAATCTACGAATAGACGCCATTCCTTGGGATTACGGTTGAAGCCCAGTTCTTGCATTAGGGCATCTATGTTATTTGAAAAACAAAAATCGTTGACTTCTTAAAATATACTCAGGTTTACATGTTGTCTTTTATATATTGATATTCGAGTGTTTTTATCACAAAGTTTCCACTCTTGTAAGTGTGACCCTAACAGTTTGGCCTGTTCTTTGCCTAGTTTTAGCTCACAAACCAAGTCGTTTAATTCAGTTTGTGTTATAAGATGTGGTTCATTGTCTAAATTTGAGAAGTTATCGGCGGTTTCTGACTCAATTTGATCTACGGCACGATCATATTGAAGTTTAGTAAGTAAAGACACAGGTTTTGGAATAGGTCGTTCTGTACAATGTGGAGATAGTGAACTGATTGAAGTCACATTTGGGTATTGCACAGAGTTTTTATTCTATCACCAAACAAAAGTAATAAGCAGTTGCATGATTGGTAGGTTCACGCCATGTCATAGGAATTCGAAATTTCATACAAATGACCATTTGACTGCTGTGTCAGGTTGATATAACATGACGTGCAGCAAATTTTTGGAGCCCAGTGAATATTATTATATAAAAAATGCTAGTTTGCAAATGTGCCATAATGGAATATGGAGATCAGGTATCATATAGTTCTAATAAATGTGAGGTATAAGAAATTGTCATAGTTGCGTCAGGCAGTGTTATTTTTGTACTTATACTCGTTGCTGTAACATTGTTTCAGAAGCAATACATTTATTATTACTAAAGCTCGGAAAAAATGCAAGGAATTTAGAAAAAAAATGCAAGAAATGATGTATATTATAATGTTGAATAATACTATTATTTCATTATTTTACTATGGTAGGGAGTGGGGGCGGGATTTAATAATTAGGTATACAACGAAAATTTATATTAAGTATCAGATTTTATTAATAATAATAATAATTAATAATACATAGGTACTATTAAAATTATTATGGTAATAATAAAACAAAATAACAATATTTAAACAGACATAAGTCACGTCTTACAATTATTGTAAAAACTATTAATAATTATGTGTTTTTCAAAGTTTTCTAGGAGGAAACTTTGTCTCTTGTCAGAAAACATGTGTTTAAAAATTGAAAAAATTCATTCAACATCAACTGATGTAATGGGAGCATATTTATATTTACAATCCCAAGTAAGTTCTTGGTGACACTTTATCCACATATCATTAAATGTCTTTTTAGGCATTTCGACTCAAACACTTGTATATTGTATCCTGATTAAAAGAAAGTACAATAGGTTCACTGTTCACTAATAGTAATGCTTTCGTTGGAAGATACTGCTCAATTAAAGGTTTGCCTAATATTTACCGGGGGAGGCCGCTCCGGCTGCGATGTTTTGGGAATCCCCCGGTTACAGTTACTTGTTTATGGTTTTTGGTATTTCCCATTTTGAGAATAGAGTAATAAAATAATTAATATAGTAGGTAATCGATAAAGTAGGTACCTACTCTTTCAAGTTCTTTCAACTTTGGGGTAGCTGGTAGTTCCAAACCCAAACAGATTTAAAAATTCCATAATGAAAACTTTCTGTTCAATAGGATTTTAAAATAATTGGCAATAAATGCAAAAAATGCTCAAATCTTTAAAAAATGCATTTTTTGAGAAAAAGTATAAAAAAATGCAAAAGATGTAAAAAAATGCACGTTGCATTTTTTCCGAGCTCTAATTATTACTATCTAAAATATTGATTTATTTCGATTTTTAGTGGGAATGATGTAACACCTATTACAATGGCATTAAATGGTGCTTCAGCTTATCCCACAGCTTGTCAAGCCCTCACTGCAATGCTTTCCAGAAATACATTAAATCCTGCTGATATTACAGTTCTTTATAGAAACTACACAGGTCAAGATCCACCTCCTATAGATCTTATCAGAACACCACAATTTTTAGGTAAGTTTGGACAAGATAACATTTAAAATAGAGCATATTTATTAATATTTACCCATCTAACGCTGAATGTTTCTGATTTTTCACGGTAAATTTGATTCTATTATCTAATAATTAAGTAATTGGAAACAATCCATACAGAAATGAGGGAATTGGGTCTGAAACTGCTGCCAATATTTAAAAGTGATTTATAAACCCTTAGAGTATGGTGCTACAATTCTCTATAATTGTAAAAACTCGATAAACTATCTAAATCCTTCTGCCATGAAGTAAACAACGTCCAGCTGATTGGGCCTCACATTATAAAAACTCCAGAAAATGCTCAGTGTATGAAGCATAAAGAAAAAACTATGAAGAAATCCTACATATACTAAATCAATAAGCAACTGTCCTTCCTTAGTATTACTTGTATACAATTTGAACTTTGTAATATACATGGTATGCCATTAGTGTGACAAAATTCGATATATCCATTATTATAGAAGATATGGAATAAAGTTATATACGAAAATTGTAAACATCTATAAACTTCACATTTCAAAATTATTATCATTTGTACTGGATGTTTCCTATCACCAGGGTGAAACAAATGTACCTATTTTTAAATGAGATACCCCATATATTATTTCAGATTCAGGTTGGGCTCAACTCCCCCTAACTTACAAACTAGGGTTTCATATAAGTATTTAGAGTATTTCAGAAGTTATGCCCAATTGTATGTAAAAATCATTGTGAGTTCAACGCCTTATATAGTTCTAACGAAACACTTTGACATTAATATTTTGCTGCCATAACATTTTGATATTGTGTGGTGATTAAAAGTAAGTGTTTCGCTTACTTGGTCCTTCGTCAATCATAGTATTACTGATGGAGAACACCCAACCTCTAATCAGTGGGAATTAAATAATACCATAGGTTGTATCAAAATCACTGGCACATATATTTAGAAAATTAATAACAATATCCTTGACCTTGGATAACTTACACTACAACGCACTACTAACATGAAATATGATTAACTATAATTAATTCTACTCGTAAGGAATTCCTATATATTGGAATATATTTATTATGTGCTTAATTTAATTATTTATTTATTAATGTTTAATTATTGTGGGATGTTTAATTGTTATGGGCGCCAGAATTGGTTCGCTTACCACGAATTCCAATTCAAAAATACTATATAAGTTAAAAATATTGTAAATTTGTTTTATCTTGTCGTTACTATATCTCAGGAATGGGATTCGGCACTTGACGCTTGTCAGTAACAGGAAACTATAGGTAAGATATCAAAGAAACGCAAGACGAACATAGACAAACGATTTTAATTAAATATAGATAGTGAAATAACGAAATTTTTATCAATTAATGAATTAGTAATACATATTAGATTCAATGGAATACTATTAGCGAAAATATTCGCATAAACGATTTTCATTAGTTGTAAATATTATTTACCTCAAACGCAGCAAGTAAATTTCGCTAAACTATCATTATTCTATGTGTTCTGAATGTACATTCATAACGCTTCAATCCCAACTCTCGCTATTGCTAATACGATCGTCGTGTGGTGTGTTATTCTGTGGTGGATATAATTCAGTTTACAAGATGAAGAAAAATGTGACGTGTTTAGGATTTATTATTATTATAGTTTATTGTATGAATTTTGGTAAGTACTTGTTTAATATGAGTATATTATTTATTTATTTGATGAATTTAGTAAGTATTTATTTTTAATATGAGTTTAGTGTTTCGTGTCCGATATATTAGTGGAGATTGAATGTTTAAGACTAATATTTAACTAATAAATTGATACCAAAAATAATATAACCTAACATACAAATATATCTGTGAATGTTTTTATAGGAGAAGTTCAATATATACACGGGGAATAGTGTTCATAGTTGGTTCTTCTTGCCCCCGAATGTGATGCATTTGGAGAAAACGATCGCCTATGATCGAATAAGCGAAACTCAGGATGTGGAAATGATGAGATGTGAATTATTTCACCAGTAGAAATATCTTATCAAAAGCAAGATATATGGATAGTCATCGAAATTATATTAATAAGGTAATTGTTCAATCTTACCAAATCTAGACGATATACGAATGATATTTTTAGTTAGTTTACTTTTCAAGACTTTGCTAAACACTTTAGCCAACGTTTCATTTTGATTTTGTTTAAATTATATTAGTTTCTTAAAAATTTGGAGAAGAAAAATTTAACACGTCCTCCATCTATTTAATTCACACGGCGTCTCTGAAGCTCAGAATCAACAACATTCAAATGTTTTTCCTTTTTTGTTTTTTTATTGTTCATTTGTTGATAAATAAACATTGTTTTTATTAAATCAAAATATCTATTTCTGCGTTATTGTAGATAAATTCACTGTGTTTCTAAGCACTTCTATAGTCACTCCGAATCACTCTACCCGAACTATTAACAGAACGTTGGTTTCCGCGTTGATATTTTGATTTTGACGTTTCATACAAATAATTGAAAAGATTATGCAATATACAGGGTTTCTGAAAGTGTTTACAAAATATAAAATTATTATAGTTGAATTTTGTTTCAAAATTCATGTGATCCTATATGCAGTGATCATTATAATTATGTACAAAATTATGTTTGACGTAATTTACTTGTCGTTGTTATTTTTTCTGTACTTTGAAATATACTTTAAAGAAAAATAGTTACTAAATTAAATGGTAATCTCTTAAATCATTTTATCAATTGTATACTATTCGTAAATATTTCTTGACATGTTTAAACTATATCTTTATGGATTATTTCCTTTTATTGAATATTTACTACTACTACTAAGATTCACATTATCTGAATGATGCCAATTGATTTAATTTTAACCTGGTAGATATGTTTCACTTTAATATATATATATTAAAAATAAACACACACATTGTTCGTTGGCCCGGCTTGACCTTACTGTACTAAATTGTTTGTATACTTCCAGCGTACAATTATAAACGTGCTATTATTAATATTATATTTACAAAGATTCGTGGTTTCATTCTTATTAGTAATTTTCCTATAATTATTTGTGTGACCTTCTGGTTCACTGGCCGCTGATAATAATTCCTATAACTACTAGTGACTTTATGGTTCGCCACAATTGTTCTAGTTTCATGACACAGTGCTATTTTTGGATATTACAACATCTGAATACAGGGTGAGCCAATAGTCGAACACATGATTTTCTCTATTTTTCAAATGAATCACCCTGTATTTCATTTCAAAAAGTGAAAATACACCTTATAAACCTTCATTTTTATCAGTCATTCCCTATACCTAAAATCATTAATTTCTGAGATATTGTCAATTTAATAACAAAGAATTGAAAAAATAATTTATTGAAAGAAGTAAGATATAGAAAAATGACAGTAAGACAAATTCTTTTATAAAAATAACAAAACATCAGTCAAACGAGAACTGTAAATTGATAGTTGATTCTATACCAAATGTTCGAAATGTCCACCCAAAACGTCTATTCAACATTGCAGTCGATCTTCAAAAGATCGACTTATATTTATCCACATTAATACTCTGAAATACTTCTCGTATTCTTTCCTTCATATCGGTCTGTGTGGTTGGCGGTATTTGGTAAACACGGTTTTTTATATAACCTCACATGAAAAAGTCTCAAGTCTGGTGATCAAGGTAGCCATGCAATGGGTTCTCTTCCTACCCATCTGACAGGAAAATGGGTATTCAGATGATTGTGAATTGAAGCAGTGTGATGTACCGGATCTCCATTGTGTAAAATCCACATTATTTGCCGAATGTTGAGCGGAACATTTTCCAACAGTAAGGGTAAATGATTTTCTAGAAAGTCTAAATAAACTAGACCATTCACGCTTCCATCGAAAAAATGTGTGACTTTGAGTTGATGTAAGATAGGGATTATTTTGTGGAATAGTAATGGAAATTATGTCTATTCGTGGTACCATTCTTATAAAACGTTGCTTCATCTCCAAAAAGGACAAAATCAAAGAAATCGATCTGATTATGTATTTGTTGTTGAGCCCACTCGCAAAAAGCAACTCTTCACAAAAGTCATCGTCGAGTAACTGTTAACATAACTGAATGCGGTATGGATGCATCCTGTTTTTATGCAGTATTCTTCGGACGGACGTTACACTCATATCCTGTTAGTGCGAAATTTCACGAGCACTAACATGAGGATTGTCTAGCATACAATTAAATTAATTTTCCTCAGTCACTGCAGTTTTTGTCCTTTCATGTTTTTCACAAAGTACTGAACCATTACGATTGAAACGATCCATCAACCTTTCCAACATTCTTTTTGTGGGTTGTCTTCATGCAGGATATCGCTCTTGGTAAATTCTTATTGATAATAAACAATTCCTACTACATTCTCTCAATACCCAAACCATGTCTGTTAATTCTTCAACAGGAAAGCTCATTTCAAATAGTAGTAAATGTGTCTTCACACAATTTCAAAAGTTTGTTGAATGACATGTTACAAATCAATACTTGTCATTATTCCATAGCTAACTTGTCACAATTCAATAATTTCTAAAAACCTTTTTGTTATTAAATTGACAAAATCTCAGAAATTAATGATTTTGGGTATAGGGAATGCCTGATAAATATGAAAGCTTAAAAGGTGCCTTTTCAATTTTTGAAATTAAGTACAGGGTGATGATTCATTTGAAAAAAATAGAGAAAATCATGTATTCGACTCTTGGCACGCCCTGTATTCAGATGTTGTAATATCCACTGTGTCGTGAAACTAGACCAATATCAAAATGTTATATCTGCAAAATATTGATGTCGAATTATTTTGTTTGAACTATACAAGGTATTGAACTCACAATGATTTTCACGTACAATTTGGCATAACTTCTGAAATATCCTATATACTTATATGAAACCCTTGTAAGTATGGGGGAGGTGAGCCCAATCTGAATCTGAAATGATATATAGGGTGTCTCATTCAAAAAAAGGTATGTTTGTTTCACCCTGGTGATAGGGAACACCCAGTACAAATGAAAATAATTTTGAAATGTGAAGTTTACAGATGTCTACAATTTTCTTATGTAACTTTATTCCATATCTTCTATAATAACGGATATATCGAACTTTGTCACACTAATGGTGCACCCTGTATGTAGCCTATCATGATTTGTAATTACCACTGTTATTTTTTTATATACACTTTTTACTTTTCGAATATGTTAGACCTAGAAAATGTTTATATATACTATAAAAACATTATAAACTGGCTTAAAGACCTCGGCCGATACCCTTTTGATGCAATAGTATCAATAAAGTTTATTCTCTCTCTCTCTGGAAACAATCTGAGCAAAAAATTCAGGTAAATTGGACAAAATATTAATATTATAGTTATGTATATTAAATTTAAACTTGATGTGGATTTGATCTATTTGGTAGGCTGTAAAAATATTTATATGGAAAAATAGAGGCAGCCTTCACATTGGCTTCCATGTTAACTTGATTACATAAATCAATACTGCATTCTCCCGAAAAATATATAAAAAAACATTATTACATCATGTATAAACTCTCTCAAAAGATCCCCACCGTCATATCGGTATACTAACCAGAGAGGATGGCACAAAAACTGCCAACCTAAAGGAACGCCTTTTTTATTGATATCAACTCACTTCCCGGACTCTAAAATCACAAATTCGGTAGCCTGGGAGGATGAGGAGAATCATCACCCGACGGACGACGACTGGCGTATATCACGTCAGATCGTCGACTCGGACAAACTGAGGTGGGCCGTCTCAGGCTTCCCCCCCCCTTTAAATCCCCGGGAACAGACGGCATTTATCCAGCCCTACTTCAGTGGGGCCTGGATGACCTAATGCCGCACCTGGTAGGAATCCTCAAATCCTCACTGGCACTGAGGTATATTCCAAAAGGTTGGAGAGAAGTCAAAGTCGTGTTCATACCAAAACCAGGAAGAATGGACCATTCCATCCCAAAAGCATATCGACCCATTAGCCTCACATCGTTTTCATTGAAGACTTTGGAGAGGCTGTGCGAATGATACATAAGAGATGTGGTGATAACACGAAATCCACTGCATCCAAATCAACATGCATACACTCCAGGGAAATCCACCGATTCGGCTCTTCATCTCGTAGCGGGCCGCATCGAGAGATCGTTGGAAAATAAGGAGTTCACCCTGGGTGTATTCATAAACATAGAAGGAGCATTTGATAGTACCACTTTACCTAAAATAACAAATGCACTTTCCAATAAAAATATCCCCCAAACCATAAATGGCTGGATATATAACATGCTCTCAAAAAGAGCGATAAAAATCAGTGTGGATGATGTAACCATCAGAGGCTTGGTTGTAAAAGGTTGTCCACAGGGAGGGGTGCTCTCGCCACTACCGTGGAACATGGTCTTAGACTCCTTGGTCAGCCACCTCAACGAAAGCAACTTCTACACAATAGCATACGCAGATGACCTAGTGATACTGCTAACAGGAAGATTTGAGGAGATACTCTGCTCTTTAATGCAAGAGGCTCTCAATATCATAGAACAATGGTGCAGGGACCATTCGCTGTCAATAAATCCAAAAAAGACGGAGATGGTTCTTTTCACGAAAAAAAGGAAGCTTGCAAAACATCAAGCCCCAAAGCTCCTAGATACCAAACTTAATTTCTCTTCAGAGGTGAAATATTTAGGGGTCACCTTTGACAGTAAGTTAACGTGGAACTCTCACTTAGAAAACAGTTAAAAAAGCATATATTTCTTATGAGCAGTGTCGTAGAACCATCGGCCGCACCTGGGGAATGTCACCTAGGGTTGCTACCTGGATCTACACTGCCATCATCAGACCTCATACGGCGAGATTGCCTGGGGAGCTATAGCAAACCAGCTGACAGTCGTCCGTAAACTGGACCAAATACAAATAGCTGCATGCCTCAACACCACAGTAGGCATGAGAACCGGACCAACAAAAGCTATGGAGGTAATCCTCGGTCTCACTCCCCTTGACATATACATCAAGGAGGTTGTTTTGATGACCATGACACACCGGTATACAACCTGATGTAGGATCCGGTAAACTGAGACGTAATTTGTGGCATGAGGCCCTCAGGGAGGTCCCACAGCTGCAGGCCAATACGGACTCGATTCCACCGCGATATGCCTTCAACAGGCCCTACAAGGTAATTTTTAAAAACAACGCACAAGACCTATTGGACGAAGGCGCAATCCGCATCTTCACAGATCGGTCTAAATCCAATGTGGGCTCAGGATGTGGTATTTTTTCCAGATCCCTGAATCTAAACATAAAATGGGCAATGGGCTGCAATTCAAGTGTTGCTCAAACAGAGCTCACTGCTATCTGCATCGCTGCAAAAGAGATTAGCAAAAGGAAAACCCTAGGTAATAGTATATACATCCTTACGGACAGTAGACAAACACTACTAGCCCTGAACAGACCACGTATTACATCAGGCCATGAACTAGAATGTCACATGGCCTTAATCGAAGCCTGTAACAACAACACGGTCACTTTAGGTTTGATCAAGGGCCATCAGAAATCGAAAAGAAACGGTATTGCAGACTCGCTAGCCAGGAAGGCAGCCTCCCAAAAACTCTCGGGACCTGGCACTTTCATTGGACTATCGGCGTCAGCGACGGCCGACCTATTAAAGGAACACTCCCTTAATGAGTTTAAGGGTAGATGGGACGACGCAGAAGGCTGCAGGCTTGCCAAGGAACTGCTACAGTATCCGGATAGCAAAGTAGCCAAAAAATACGTGACTATGAACAGGCGGAACCTACGAACAGCCACGGGTATTCTGACTGGTCACTGCCACCTACGAAAACACCTCCACAGACTGGGTCTCTCTGACACCCCACTTTGTAGAGGATGTGAGCAAGAAGATGAGACTGTCGAGCAAATTCTTTGTGAATGTCAGCCACTCTCTCATCTTAGGTTTCATGTATTCGGCGAGCACAGGCTAACACACGCCAATATGAGGGAACTTAATTCAGGCAATGTTATTGCCTACTTAGAGAAGTAGGCTGGATGACGAGCTAGAATGAAGTTTTGAACCTCAGAAGGATGCACAATGGGCCAATTGTGGCCTAAGTGCTGTGGGGTTCTACCCACCCTTCCAACCTTTACAGATACAGATGTATAAGTTTATTTTGCAAATATTAGAGTTATACAGTCTTAAAGTGCACTTGTATCATTCGAAACCCCTTTTTCCATGTTTAGAAAAAAAATCAATAATTGAAGTCTAGTATTATACAGATTCTGTTGCATCGTTAACATAGAGCTATTTTTTCCAGTAAATAGATATGTATTTTTATGCATTTTAGGTCAGTGAATCTCTGATCTTACCTTGGGTTTGTAGGCCTTCACTTCACAGTAAAAAAATGTTTGCCCAAGTTTAACATAACTGGTCATGATATTAATATGTCTTAACTTCAAATTAGCATTACTTGAAAAGGAGAAATTGCAATTGTCCATTATGACCCTTAAATTAAAGAATAAGAGTAGTATTCAACGATGAAATCCTATAGTTTGAGTGCATAAACAAAATCCTGATGTGATGGACCAACATTGTATATATTTACTTATAATTTTTTCCCTTTTTAGAATTACTAGTTGATTCATTATTCAAACCTGGAGTCAAACTAAATCCAGACCACAAACCAAAATATATCCATCTGTTGGCTTATGCTTCCAGTGTATCAGAATTGCAACAGAAGAAAGGTCAAAAAAGGATATCAAACAAAGATGAATTACAACCTACTATACGTGCGATTGAAACAGTACACAATATCTGCAATGGGAATAAGGGAAGCTCTGAACTTATTGCTGAACTCTCTACGATTTACCAATCCCTTAAGTAAGTTTTAAAACAAGTACGAGTTCTCTATTTTTTAGTCTTGCATGCACATACATCGAGGGTGACTTATTAAATGTCATTAATAAAAATTAACCCTGATCTTTAGATAAACTAAATCCGAAGTTGAGGTATGAGAGCTGTTCAGAGTTATTTCCGTTTTTGGCTAATCAGCACCACCTCACTGCACAATATTTTGCTGGTATATAGAATTCAAACGGCAACTACTAACAAAATAGTCCATAGTTTGTTGAATCTTATCAAAGAATTTTGACTATTATATATTTGCAAATCAAAGCATCATTTGAGACCTATAAAATATTTTGCATGAGAAATTATGTGGCTCCACGAATTGTTAGATCATATTCGGTACAAACAATATATTTGTTTTTCCAAAATTAATAAATATTCGACTCTCGAAAAGAAGCCGTCACTGCCTTCCAAAGTTTAATTCTATAAACAAAACAAAAAATTGTAGGTTGAAATTCAAATTTTACTATTTTCTAGGTTTCCTGTTGTATCCGTTGGAATTATTCGGTGGGTGGAATGTACTGTAACAGAGCCAAGTTATTTTAAATTATGTACAGAACACACACCAATTCATCTTGCTTTATTGGATGAAGTTGTAACATCGCATCCTTTACTCCACAATCAAGTACTCAATTTGTTGATTAAATTATTTGAATCAAAACAGGATGAGTTAGAAATTTTAGTTCAAGTGAGTTATTAGTGAAATATCTATCAGATATCTTACAAGTTTTGTTGATAATGAAACTGTTAATTATTTTTCATTCTCCTTAAAACACATAATTAGTGATAAACATATACACATGGTAATCAATTTTTTCAATGACTTACAGTTATTTTTTATCTGAAAACTATATAGTAAATTTTATTTGATAGCAAATAAATATATGTATCGCATATATTTTCAATTAATGTTTTAAAACTGTTTAGCCCGTACATAAAATAAATCTTATTAACTTTATTATTTTTAGTTGGAAATGAGAAAAATGGTTCTAGATCGAATGGTTAACCTGTTATGCTCCGGTTGTGTGGTACCTGTTGTTAAATATATCAAACAATGTTGGCAAAGAGGCGACACCGATATTTCATTGATCAGATATTTTGTAACTGAGGTAAGATTTTGAAAACATTCCCTATATCCTAAAAATAAGCTTGAATATTATCTTTTGCCTATATAATTTTAGCGTTGATATTAAATGTTTTAGTCAGCAAATCTTTTCCCGGATGTGGAAGTAGGATTAGCTACTGGAACGACTAACAGTACAGTTAATCGTTAGAAGTGTACTTAAAATTTGAAAACATTTCTCACCTAATTTATCTAATTAATGTCGGATGTTGAGATGCAATTCTTAATCTTGGACATATACTGTATAATTTTGATACCAAGTTTTGCTTTAGCTTTTTATATAAGTATCTGGCTCATGAGACTGAATCATAAATTTATTGTCTTTAGTTTTTTGCAAATTAAACTATGGTGATACACAATCAATCAATGTTTTAGTAAAAATCGTGGGAAGTAGTGAGAGTGTCATTAATTTTTATATTTTTCATAAGCTAAATATCTCAAAAATGTTAAAATATTTTATATAGTACTTTTAAAGGAAATGTCTTAAAATTAAGCGTAAAACGCAAAAATGTAAAAATATACAGGTTCAAAATAAATTCAATTTCATCTTCTTGTGTAACCAGAAATGCTGTCAAAATAATATTTCCAATGGACTGGTGACGGGTCATATCAAAAAAATAACCCTAATACAAAATTTCGTAACTCTATTTGATGTAATTTTTTTAAGACGTCCAAACGTGGACATTATGAAAAGACCTGTATTAATTGCAGATATTATGTCAACAAATTTGTATTTTTGAAGGTACTGGAAACGATAGGACCACCATACAGTTCAGAATTTGTAAATTTATTTATGCCCATGGTTGAAAATGATGAAATCACTGGCACTATGAGAGGAGACGGTGAAAATGATCCATTATCAGAATTTATAGGTATGTATAGGTTTTTTTAGATGTCATTGATGTATGTGTGTAAATGATATACAATCCCTCTGTACATATATTTTTCTTTGGTGTACTTACGTATCCTTTTCAAACAAATGTTTTATGAACAGTATAGAGAAGACCAAAATGTCAAAGTACACAGTCTTTTCTGGACAAAAACTATTTATATTAGTGTTTTAACTAGAAACCGTGAGTTTAATTTAAAACACTAATATGAGTAGATTCCACGAAGTAAGGGTCGAGACAGTTAATTTCTATTTATATTAAGTTATGAAACCAGTCACAATATTAATAACTAAAAAACGACCACTAATTGCAATCACTTTAAGAAATTAACGCTTTGGCGTCTTCAAACACTTTAATATTTTTGAGTAATTTAATGACATAAACTAAGTCACAATCTTTGGTGCACATATTTAACCTTTTCAAAGAAGTGTTTTAGAAAGAAAACAGTATAAAGATCTGTCAACGTACACAGTCTTTTCTGGACAAAAGCTATTTATATGAACTACAATCAGTTTAAGAAATTAAGGCTTCGCTCAACTACTTTGATATTTTTGAATAATTTAATGACAGAAGCTAAGTCACAAACTGTACTTCTTCTTATGATACATTACAGGATTCCTGCGTTGGCGACCGTCCCTTAGATGTTTCTATTTATTGCAGCTCTTTGTAGTTCTTGAAAGTTCTGTATGCCTGTCCACTGTCGGATGTTTAGTAGCCAGGATAATTTTTTTCTACCTATTCCTCTTTTTCCACCTTCGTTTTTGCCTTGCAGAATGAGGCGCTGAAAATGATAGTGTCCTCCATGTAGGATGTGTCCCAAGTATAAAATTTTCCTTCCTTTTATATATGTGAAGAGTTCCCAGTCTTCTAGTTCAGCTCTTTACAGTACTTCCTCATTTCTTATGTGTTCGATCCAAGATATTTTAAGCGTTAGCCGCAAAGTTCACATTCCAAAAGCTTCAATCTTATTTATTGTTGTTATTTTTAATGTCCATGTTTCCACCCCATATAGTAGCTCTGGCCAAACGTAACATTTCAGCATTCTGTATCTAAGTTTAAAATTTTAATGTCTCTACAAGGAATTTTCGAAGTTTTATAAAGACTGTTCTTGCTTGTTCTATCCTACTTCTTATCTCTTGTTTTGGGTCCCATTTTTCATCCAGCTTACAACCTAGGTATCTGAACCTTGCGACTCTCTCAACAACTTCTCCATTTATATGTATTCTAGCGCTTGAGGGATTATTTTTACTCACTACCATTACCTTTGTTTTATTTATGTTAATTTTCAACCCTACTTTTTCACTTGCTTCGTTAACCAGGTTAAGCAGTGTCTGGATATCATTCACATTATTTGCTAATATTGCAGCGTTGTCTGCATATCTGATATTGTTTACGCGAATCCCGTTTATTTTAATACCTATAGGACTCTCTGAAATTGCCTCTGTAAATGCTTTTTCTGCATATAAGTTTAAAAGCATTTGGGACAAGGTACAACCTTATCTTACACCCTTTTAGAATTCTAAACAATAAAAAAGGATTTTTTTTCAAACAATGAAGTCTTTTATACAAGATGGCGGATAATGAGCAGACGTGTAAAAATGTGCTGTCTGTTATAAATGACAATAACTTTGTTAAAAAACAATTTAAATGCTGCAGGACAAAGACAACCAACATTCTAGTGTGTGTCAACTGTGGAAATGTCTTCCACATGTCTTGTGCAGTGGAAAATAAACTTAAATGTGTGAAAGTATGTGATACCAGAATCGAGTGTTGTGAACCAACTAGCCTCATAGAAATAGGCACCTAAAATGCGCCAAAGGTAAATAATCAATCTTATGACTTGAAAATGGAAATCAAACTATTGAAACAAATTTTGAAAGAAAAAGAAGAAAAATATGATCTATTATTAGAAAACTCATTATTGCTAAAGCAAAACAATAAATTTCTAGAAGAAAAAGTTAATCTACTCCAAACAAAAACTGAAACTAACAAAAAACCCATTATCAGTATTGTGAGTGAAAAACAAGTCAACAAAGCCATGGAATCAGTCCAAATTAATTCAGCCGTAAACAGTGCAAAAACAGTTAATATAAACAAGGACTTCCCCATGTTGCCAAGTCTCTCAAAAATGTCTAAACTTGAAGAAACACAAAAAACTACCATGGACCATATTATAAACCTCAATCAAGAGAGTACAACTCATGATATTGATGATGGCTTCACAAAAGTCGATTCTAGAAAGAGGAGACCACAAAGGAAAAAAAACTTTGGTGAAAATGATGATGATAGGGACTTCGGTGTTTAGAGAAAAGCCTGGTTGTATCTATATAGGGTAAACCGTCATATTACAGCTGACAAGATAACTAAATACCTGAAGGATCAAGAAGCTTTCAAAAATTCCAACATCATAGTAAATGAACTGCCTACAAGTGAAAATAAAAACAAGTGTTTCATGTGTGGGGTGGATTTTGAACTGAAGGATGAAATCTATAAACCTTCCACTTGGCCAAAGTATGTCGCATTCATGAGGTTTGACTTCAGGAAATTCCAGAGATATGATCAGCGATCTCAGGATTTTCAGGAAACCTACTCCCTACAGCCCATCTAAATCACGTAGTACCTACAGTACATCAAAATAGACAAATAGTAGATACAGAACTACTGGTTATAATGCATCTCAACATTCAAGGCATGGCTCCAAGAAAAATAAATCAACTGGAAGTTCTATTAGACCAACAATCACTAAACATTCTGTGCTTCTTGGAACACTGGCTTACCTCTGCGAAAATAGAAAAACTAAACTTATCTAAATACAAATTGATAAATAGCTACTGTAGAAAACTGTACGAACATGGAGGGGTATGTATCCTATCAAAAGAAAATCTTCCTCTCAAACGTTTCACTTTCAACAAAAGTATAGCGAAAAGTTTTGAATCCCAAATAAAAAGAGTAAATTGTATATTATCACAGTCTACAGAACACCAAATAGTGATATCGATACATTTTTTTATGAAATTTATGATCTGATGTGCAAAATCTTCACGACAACACAATACTACATTCTATGTGGTGATATTAATATCGACTCTTTAACAAACAACTTAGAAACGAGAAAAATTAAAAATATATTCTTTGAATTTGACATGAAAAATATTATAACTGAGCCTACACGTATTAATAGAAGTATAGATGAGGTGTACACAAATCTCCAGCCAACTGATTATGTTGAAGATACACATCTTTCAGATCATAAATTTCAAACTTGTACATTTGTATTACCAACAGCACATAATTGTAGTGTAGAAACTATTTATAAACGTAACTACTCAGATGTTAACTTGATAACTTTCAGAGAACTGTTGATGAATGAAAAATGGGAGGATGTATATACATACAGCTGATGATGTGAATGAAGGATATAATTTTTTCAATACAACCCTACTGTACCATTACAACATTGCTTTTCCACTGAAAAAAATAAAAATAAAAACAATTAGAAGTAATCGGGAGAAACCGTGGATTAATAAAGAAATCAAGGAATTGCATCAAATGGTATGTGATATGTATAAAATAGCAATATATTCAGCAAACGAGATAATAAAAAACAGATATAAACAACTCAAATATATTTATGAAGAACTGGTGAAAAAAACTAAAGCAGAATACAACAACAAAAGAATATTGAATGCAAATAATATAAGCAAGAAGAGCTGGAAAATTATTAATGAAACAAGGAATAATGCAAAAACTAATAACAAAATTGAGCTCACTATCAACAATAATCATACCACAGATAAATATGACATTGACAACCACTTCAATGATTTTTTCATGGGAATTGAAAAAACAGATCCAATAACAGATAATCTGAAGTTATACCACACTATTCTTGTACCCAACAACTTATATAGAAGTTCAGAATATCATTACCAAAACAACAAAAACCACATCACCTGGTATAGATGAAATCCACGGTAAGGCTCTAAGAACTGTCCGTGATGTGATATGTTATCCACTATCTCACATAATAGATAAGTCGTTTGTTGATGGAACATACCCGGAAGCACTAAAAATATCAAAATCGGTACCTATATATAAAAAAAGGGATCTAAAAACGAAGTGGCCAACTACCGTAATGTATGCTTACAATCTCAGGTTGCGAAAATTATCGATTTTAGCTATTATCTGAGACTGGTTAATTTTGTTGAATATCACAAACTTATTCCTAGCTGCCAACACGGCTTCAGACAAAAAAGATCAACTTCAACTGCAATAAATGAACTCTGCGAAGACATATATTTGCACCTTAACAACAAACAATTTCCAGTTGTTCTGTTTTTTGACCTAAGCAGAGCGTTCGATACAGTGAACCATAATTTACTGCTGGAAAAACTGTACCGAATTGGAATTAGAGAAGTTGCAAATGATTGGGTGGCATCATACCTAAAAAACAGATCTCAGATAGTCGTTATTGACTTTGTGAAATCGCGACCTGCTTCTGTTTCAATGGGGGTTCCTCAGGGTTCAACTTTGGCTCCACTTTTCTTCATAATATTTATGAGTGACATAGAACTCTCAAGTGTGGTCCAGCAGAAAACGATCATCTATGCAGATGATACTAGTAAAATAGTGGCACAGAATAAGCTTCCGCTATCTATAAAAACAGCCAACTCAGCTGCAGAGGAATTTGCCAGATGGTGTGAAAATAGTGGTTTAGCAATTAACATCAGTAAAACAGTCTTCATGGTCTTCCAACAAAAAAACATTTCTTATGACTATTGCCCCCTAATAAGGGTTAACAACAAATCCATAGAGCAAGTGAATATGTTCAAGTATCTAGGCCTGACTATAGATCAAACATTAATATGGGAGGCACACATAGAAAACCTCCTTACAAAAATGAGCTGTATGTGTTTTGTAATAAAGCAAATACGTGGAACAGTCTCACTACATATGCTTAAGCTTATCTACTATGGACTTGTACAATCCATCCTATCTTATGGACTACCTTTCTGGGGGAACTCAGTCCATACATTAAAAGTTTTTAAGCAACAAAAAAAGTGATAAGATGTCTAGCAGGACTACATTATAAAGAATCTTGTAAGAGCACATTCACTGAGTTAACCATATTGACTTTACCCAGCTTATACATTTACATAATAACCATGAATGTAAAAAAAATGAAACACTACACCAAAAATAATTTGATTCACAACTATAAGACTAGAAGAGGTAATGAACTACGACTACCCTACTCTCGTCTGGCTCTGGGACAAGACTCTGCTAGTTATCAAGGTATCATCTGCTACAACCATGCACTCAAATTATTTGGACACACATGTAGCTTAGTAAGCCTCAAGTCAGCTTTATACAATCATCTCATCCAAAATGCTTTTTACTCTGTTGAGGAATTTCTATTATCATAATGACTTTCTGATTTATCTACATAAATAAATGGTGTTTCCAAAAAAAAGTTTATATTCCTTATGTATATATTTGAAATAAGTCTTTTCCAGTGTAAGCATTGTGTCTCCTGGAATACTTTATCTGTTTAATTGTATTTTGTACATATCCTTAGTGGTATCTTTGTAAGTACTCACGTATATGTTTTGTTTTTACTGATGTTTGTTGGGTGTATATACCATAGAAAAATTAAATAATTATAAAAAAAATAATAATAACAATAATCAAATTTTACATATATATTCAACTGTTTGTGTCTGTACATAGGTTAGTATCCTTGACTAGTCTGATAAAATTTTATAAATATATGTAATGCAGATGTAGAATTTTCAATGATGATTAAATTTCTTTCTTTCTTATGATTTGGCTTTGACTGTCTGTCCTTCCGTCGCGAGTTTCAGCGGCTAAACGGTAATAGATATAAACAAACGAACAACGCCATTCGATTCAGCACGGTCCAAAACCTCTCCCGTTTTAAGAAATTTGACCTCTGACCTTTCGGTCATTTGATCTCCGTAACTATAGGCAATAGAATTATAAAAATTATATATTCTTAATCACCGCGCAAAATATAGACACGTGAGTAATTTTTGTGATCATATAACTTCCGGTTTAAAAATAAATTGTGTGAAACGCGTTTGTTTAGAAGTCGATCTACTCCGCATTGGGGCGTTCATCAAACCTGTTTTATCTCAAACGGTTCCATTATTGAGCTATTTATTCGAATTTTTGTTTTCTGGTTCCAGAATATGTTGATTATAAGCCTTATCTCTTTATCATCTAGTCCTATATTTTTCAAATATGTTATCACGAGATCATGTTTACATTGTCAAATGCCTTTTCGTAGTCTATTAATCACTTTCAAGCATCTTTTCTTTAATCTTGGCAAATTTGTATTAATGTTTGTAGACTAAAAATCGTTTCTCTGGTTCCGAAGCCTTTCTTGAAGCCAAACTGACTATATCCACTAACTTCTTCACATTTTTTGTAAAGCCTTGTGTGCAGAATTCGAAGGAAGAGTTTTAGAAAATTACTCATTAGGCTGATAAGGCGATGTTCTTTACAAGTCCGTGCATTGTTTGATTCTCAGGAAAATGTCCGGAATCATATATTGTTAAAAAGTGTGACTATTGTTTTTATGTTTTGATCGTTAATTAATTGAAATGTCTCCGTGTACATGTTATCAGGTCCTGGAGCCTTATTATTTTTCATTAATTTCATCGCATACACAATTTCACTTTTTAATATGCTTGGTCCTGATATAGGGTTACTTATTAGGACCTATTGAACTTTCTGGTCTGTCATCATTAAAAAGATTAGTTGCATGTCTTCCAGGTTTTCAGTAATTCTTTGGAGTCTGTTATTATTTTGTTGTGATCGTCTCTGATGAAATTTGTTTGTATTTTATCAAATTGCCCAGCTATTTCTTTTACTTTTTTATGGAGGTTAAAGCTGTCCCCAATATGATTAAGATTTTCCGCTTCTATACATCTTTCAGTAAGCCATTTTTCTTTTGCCACTCTTATTTCTTTCCGTATTCTCCTTTGTAGATATTTATACTAGTTATTGTTATTTTTTATTTTGCATAGTACGTGTTTTTCCATCGATTCTCGGATCTCTTCTGTAATCCAAGAAAGTTTTTGTTTCATTCTTCAAATGCTTTTTTGATGCCATGCCAATGTTTCTCTGTGTCGTTTATATTATTTGTGTTTGAGAGTTTATTGTTCAAATATTCCTTATATGATCTTCTGCTTTGTTCATTCAGTATATGTTTTTCTTGTTAATTTTGGCGAGTCGTATTGTGATATCGGAAACGAGTGGATTATTATCGGATTCAATATCCGCCCTGGCATTATCGAGACTTTTCTTACACAGTTTCTAAATTTTTTATTAATAGTAATGTAAACTATCTGGTTATGGACAATATGTAGATCATTATCCTGTGGTAACTTCCAGGTGTATAGACGTCTAGGCGGTAATTTGTACCTTGTATTCCTTATTACCAGATTGTTTTTTTCGCAGTACTGTATTAACTTCTCACCTCTTTCATTTCTTTCTCCGAGACCATAATCCCCGACTATCGATGCCAATCGGCCTTTACCTACTTTGGCGTTAAAATCCCCTAGAATTATGTTTATTTCGTTAGTTTTTGTTATTTTTAAGATTTGATCTAGTTGATTGTAAAATTCTTCTATTTCATCGTCTGACCTCTCGGCTGTTGTGCATAAACCTGTATAATGTTAACGTTTATGGGTGCACCATAGGTTGCATCAGAACAATTCTCTCAGAAAGGTATAAAGTTCCTTACTGATTTTTGGAAGTTTTCGTCAATTAATATGTCAACTCCATGTCTATGACTATGATCGTCGTTGTTGTCTTTCCGTGAATAGTAGAATACTTTACCCTTTGATTTAATCATTTCATTATCTGGCCAATGTACTTCGCTTATGCCGAAAATGTTAATTCTCATTCTGTTCATTTCTTGAATTAGGTTGTCGAACTTTCCCACTGCAAATATTTTTACATTCCAAGTTGCTATTTTACATATTTTATCTAGTTGGAACTGGGGATTCTTCGCACCTCCTGACCATTTAAGGTCTGGGCGGGACTGAAAGCCTCTTCTTTTTGTTCTTCCAACATGATAAAAGTTTACTTGGCACTAATTTATTAACAATTCACAGTTTCCCTCCAAATTTTGAAATATAAAAATTGAAACTGTTTATTTAAACCAACTCGAAGTTTTGTTTCTTGTAGAGGTATTTATGTGTTTTGATAAACATTAACTAATGCATCAATTTTACTTTATTTGTCACATTAGTTCCAGATCTGTAGATTTCCCGATTGGTGTAAACCATAAAAACTTTCAGTTATTACAATTTCTGATGGCCTTGGATAATTTTCGGTTTGATTAATAGAAATATACCTAATTATCAGGAACATCAGACCAATGTTGTTACAGTCTAAAATAATAGAATAAATATTTCAATTTCCAGAATATGTTTATGTATTAATGAACTTCATTTTGTACAGTTTGTTTCTCCTCTTTCTTTAGAACTTTGTTTACTGCATAAAAATATCAAATTTGGCTAACAACTGTTATAAAAAATATGAAAAGGGGTAGCAAGTGTAGAAATGAAAAATCAGTTAAAAATTTTGGAGAATTTCTATTCTAGATTCAAAATTATTACATATCGAAAAACTTGGTATTTTCTTTCTTTTTTGTGCATGCGGGCATACTTTCTAAAATATATGTCTACAGAGGTGGTTAACATATTCATACATATTTACTTCTTTACTTTAATCTCGGCTCAAAGTGTATATTAAATTTGATTTTATTTTTCAGTTTACTGCAAAGCAAATTATACCACAGTTTCATAGATGAATGAAATTAAATAGTATTGTAAATATTCTTTATATATTATGACCAAACTAGTATCAATATTGTATACAGCAATTATGTAGGACTTACTGTTAGTTTAATAAAAAATTATTACATTAGACATAGTTTTCTTTATACTGATGATCAGCCAATTGACATATTTAGGTACTTACAAAAGTAATTTATTGTAAGGTTTGTACCAGTCTCCTTTCAGTTTTCAAGTTTTCTTTCTACATTGAAAGTACTGAACAATATGTATATGAATTTTAATTATCCGAAGTTCTAATCAAACAGGCATGCGACGTAGGATCCTTGACTGTATGTTGCAGTAATATGAAACAGTGAAATGATAATTGGACGCTGTTATGCATAAACGATCCATTCCACAAAATCCTAAAATATAAGTTAACTGCAGCTTAGCTACAAGCTGCCTCACATAGAACTATTTATATTTTGCAGTCCATTTTAGTACGAGATCTTGTTAAAAATATAATACTTATCCAACCCTCAATAAATATTCAAAAATAATGCAATCAGCAAAACCGATCCAAGCGATTATGATTGGTTTTGAATAATTAATCCACAACATTGTACATGCCTATTAGAATTATCCTTTATATATCCAAGATGCTTGGCATGTATTTGCAAATTTAATATTAAACTATAACAGTAAAATAAATTTCGCAAATTTGGTCCAGAGCATTTGGATCATTTATGCACATTTAGTACTGAATCATAACATTAAAAATACATTTCACAAATTACAAGCGGGTTAAAATCCTTATGTTAATATTAATTTGCAATCAACACATGAATCGTACTTGGCATATACATTTCAATCTCCTTGAAACATTTATGTAAAATTATAGGATGGACAAGTGTGTAGATGATCAAGAAAGAGGAGCAGGTAGTTGTGATCAAAGTGGCCTAAGCGCGCCTTTATGTTCGGTATTTTTTGTTTGCTTATTTAAAGTGTATCAGCACAAGTGGTTGATGCTAATATTTATATAAATATAATAACGAAACATGAAGAAAAGGATTGATATTGACAAAGCCTCAGAAAAGGTAGTAGTAATTGAGAATAATAATACAGTAAGTTTGTAATTTTTTTATATTTATTTAGTGTCTCCACATCTGATGGTCATTGACACATTCACTTTACATCTGTAATACATCCATATAACTTTACATTAAATGAAACAATTCAATGTCTTTTAAGAAATCAATCACTGAGGTACTATTGTCCGGACACAGAATATTCGTAAGATCGCCATTCAGTTGATGGCATTGTCTTGCTGTGACATGGTGAGGGCAGTCTATCAAGATGTGTTTCACCGTAAGAAAGGTATTATGACAGTGGACACAGTATGAGTGTCCTCAATACATTTGACAGCCGAGAGTATACTGAAAAGTTCACCTGTATGTACACTACAATAGGCAGGGAGTTGATGTGCGATAATCGAATAATTTGTTGTAGTAGCGGAACAGCCTACTCCATTCTCCTGCTTTGATGAGTCGGTGTATAAAATTTCGTCAGGGTTTTCCAGATCTCTCAGTTCTAGGAAGGCTTGGTGAAGAAAAGAGCTCGATACTTCATTTTTATTGTATTTACTTACAAGTTTTGTTCGTATATGGGACTATTCTAATCCAAGGTGGTGAGTCTGAGAGAAAACTGTTGGCCATTTGTTTGAGATCTATATTTGCGAGTAAAGGTTGTAAAAGGTGTTGTATTGTATGATAGCTAGGTACGGTGTTTTGGATTTCGGTTTGAGTTTATGATATAATATACTGGATTTGTAGGGTTAGATGACACCCGTACTGAGTATGACGGTAGAAGCTGTTCTCTACGGAGATATAGGGGTATTTCATTCGCCTCGCAGCAGTGATTCTGCAGGACTGAATCTGAAGGCTCTTAAACATATGCGGAGTGAAGTATTTTGTATTGACTTTAACTTATTTGAAGTAGATCTGCTTGCATTAGCATACGCAATACTACCATATTCTAGTTTTGATCGGATTAAAGCTCTATAGATTTTTAGTAGTTGTTGTTCATCAGCTCCCCATGTGCGATGTGATAGTGTCTTGATCAGATTTATGCGTTTTAAACAATTACCCTTGACATCGTCTATGTGGTGCTTCCACGTCAGTTTACTATCGAAGGTTATTCCCAGAAATTTATAGTGGTCTACTACATCTAAACTTGTCTCATTCAGTTTAATATCAGGCGGGATCTGTTCGTTCCGTTTCCTGCTGAATTTGATGATTTTTTTGGAGAGAAATTGAATCCTACTGTAACAGCAGAGTCGGAGATTTTGTCTACGGCATTTTGGAGTAATGTTGATGTGGTTAATGAGGATTTACCGGGACAGTACAAGAAAACATCGTCGGCATAAATAGAATATTTTATTGGGGGTCTAACAGAGGAGCATACGTCATTTAAGACTAAAATGAATACAGAGCCTTGAGAGAACCCATTTTCAAGGTTAAATAGTTGTTGACGGATACTTTGGAAGATCGATTACTCAGAAAGTTTGTCAAAAAGTTTAGGATATTACCTTCTAGATTTATTTCTTTTAATTTATTGGTAACAGCGGGTCTCCAGACTTTATCAAACGCACTTTGTATATCAGTCGTCACTGCTACCACGTCTTGTTTCTTTGCAAAAGCATTGGAAATCTCTGCATACATAGATACCAAACTATCAGACGTACATCTTTGGGACAGGAAACCAGATTGGGCTGGATTCAGCAGTTTATTAGTTTCAAGGTACCAGAGTAGCTGTTTGTTCACCATTTTTTCTAGGAGCTTATACATCGTGCAGGTTAATGAAATAGGTCTAAAGGATTCTGGTTTTTTGGAATCGGCATAAGTTTTCATAAATGGTAGTATAACAGACTCTCTATATTTTCGGAAATTTATGGTTGGTCCATATTTTATTATACAGTTCCAGTAGTTTGTTTAGACTGGATGTAGAAAGGTGTTTTAGGAAGATGAAAGGGACGCCATCTGGTCCGGCAGCGGAGTTTTTGGAAAGAGTAATTGCTTGTGTGAGTTCTTGGAATATGAAAGGGGCGTTGAGTGAGTTGGAATGTAAAGTATCTAGGAGACATTTGACTAGGGGAGTTTGATGTGTGCTCATATTCTTCGATTTTTCTTGAAGGGAGTCTGCTAGGATATTGGCAATGTCTTCGCTGTTGGTAAAAAGTTGGTCATCTTTAATTATTGCTGGTATAGTGTTTAAAGAGTACGACCTTGCATTTGTCTTACTTTTTTCCAAACTTCCTCAGTAGTTGCTGGTGTTAAGCTGCTCACACAGTTGTTCTAGGATGCCGTTTTGCTTTCTTTAATGATACGTTTTGACCTGGCTTTTCATTTCTTAAGGTGTATACAATCCACTTAATATTGGATATTATTCAGAGCATCTCAAATATGAACCCTATTGATGTTCAGCTCACTAAAGCCAGTACAACAGGTGCTATGGTACTTGAAGTACCAAATGTCATTTTAGGAGAATTTTCAGTTTGTTAGCACGATACAGCCTCCAGAGAGTATACGATTGATCAATTTTATGATTGAATATTGTTCAAGGAGTCTCACAGATGTGCCCTATTGATGTTCAGTTGACTAGAGCGGGTCCTATAAATCTAGATATAGTAAATTTTTGGAGAAATTTCGATTTGTTAGTACAAACATCCCCCAAAGTGTATACTAGTACTAGTACTAGTGTTCAGGGCCACAGATCCGGAAAAGTTAGTGTTAATCTTTAAAACCGTTTATTTTTTATTTTCCATCAGCTTACACATTGTACAGGTTAAGGATATTGGTCTGTATGATTGAGGATCTGTCTTTGGTTTACCATGTTTTATTAACGGAACTATGGTTGCCTCTGACCACATCTCAGGAAAGACCCCTTCTGTCCATATCTCATTAAATATTTTCAGGAGAATATGCTTAGCTGAAAATGAATGGGATATCATCAGGTTCTGGGCTGGAGTTTTTGAAAGAAACCAGAGCTTCGAGGAATTCTTCATAGGATATAGGTACATTGATAGGGTTCATTTCGTCTTGGGAAACATCAATCCCTTCAGATTCTTCATTATTTTTGTAGCACAGAAATTCGGGTGTGGAGTTTGCACTATTAGAATTCTTTTCATAGATGTCTGAGAAGATTTGAGAAATTTCGGTACAACTGGAAGTTGATTTTCCTGATATTCAATCTGTGAGATTCCATGGTCTGTTTTATTACATTTAATACGTTTCACTTTGTCCCAGATCATACTTAGTGGTGTTGAACTGCATATCTTGCCCATGATTATTTTCTACTTTTTTCATGATCCATCAAGCTTTTGCCCTCAGACTCTCAAAAGTTATCAAGTTTTCTTGTGTGTGGTGTCTTTTTAGTTTGTTAAAAGCGTGTTTAAAGGCTTTTATAGGGACCGAGAAAGATGACGTTTATGCCATCTGACGTGGAAAAACACAAACAATGTGATGTAAACACTATTAGTAGTTTTGTATAATCAGCGTTTTTAAATGTTCATTTTTTAAAACTGATATTAAATGTTTGTGACGTCGTCATCAAAAGTATCTTTCTGTATTCATGGCTGTTCAAATATGCTGTATAAAAATACTACGCAGTTGAAATTTTATAGTTTCCCCGAAAGTCCATTGAACACTGCGTGTATAACTTTAAAACGTCAAAAATGGATAAATGCAGTAAAAACCCATATGTAATTAAAATGTTCTAATTAAAACATTTTATTAACTATTATTTTGTGTATAATCAGTATGATAACTACAATTGGCAGCTATTAGAAAAGTTCTAAATGTTTTTTTACATAAATAAAAGATTATTATCGAGAGAATAAAATGTTGTTTTCTGTACGATGTCTTTGATTATATAAAATAAAAAACTAGTTATGTGCTTGCTGACTTTAATATTATATAATAAGTTCAAATAATTAAATACTATTAATGGGAAGAAAGTAAACATTTGTACAAAACGAATCACTTCAAGTTTTTTAATTACATTTTAGAAAACATCGGGAGGATTGGGAACCAAATAAAAATACTAGAATTTGCAGTGCTCATTTTGTCAATAATCAAAAATCAGATAATCCCCTACACCCATCTTATATACCAACAATTTGTCCTGGCAAAGAAAATAAAAAGATCTATTCATTTTTTGCATTTTGTAGGTTGTTTATTATACTGTTTACATCACAATGTTTTTCTTATTTAACACCAGGGCGCTCTACTTTCGACAGAAGTGCTGCCTCTATAGTTCCGTCTCGATCTCTATAGCCTGGTCGCATTCTTGATTCCGCCAAGGAACTGGAGTGTGGTTGTTCAGTTGCTTTGTCTTTCCTATTGCTAGTTGGGCTGCATCCGTTATGATTTTGGTAATATCATCAACACATTCATCGCATGTGGAAGTGACTAACCTTGGTTTCTATGATATTTGCAAAAATATTCCAGTCAGCTCTTGTTAGTTTCCATTTTTTTGTCACAATAGGTTCTTCTACAACATGTTGAGAACTTGTAAGATGGGAAAGTGGTCACTGCCATATAGATAGGGAAAGATGGTAAAATTCAATTGTGTGTGGAGTGAGACGTCGCTAATGCTGAGATCTATAACACTGGAGTTTCCTGAAAACGGGTAAAAATGTGGAACGCTTCACGATTTTGCGTGTCTTCCTTGCGCAGGGGCCATGCTAATCTTCTCTGTATCGTTCCAATTTTAGTATATGTACTGCCGAAGCAAGTACATATTTATCTGATATTTATATCAAGTATTTTGTATGTTCCTATTTTTTTATGTAATGTTTTGCGAAACCATTAATATCTCAGAATCAATGTCATATGGACTGGATCATTTATGAATAACAGCGTCCAATTATTGTTTAGATCGGTATTTTCATTTATATTATGCTTATAAAATGAAAAATATATTTGAAAAGATACTCAACGAGTGTAAAACTTAAACAGGTGTTGGAAAAGTGTTCTCTCAGACTGTAGATTCTGATGAGAATATAGAAGTGCCTCTAAAATCGCGATTACGTTACATACATATACAGGAGGTTTCTAAATTCATGCGAAAAAATTCAGAAGGTGATTGTCCTTATGAAAGATCTTTTCTATAATAAAATTTCCTTCCTTTCCAAGATATCCCTAAAAGGTGGTGAGTAAAATTAAGTTTCTTTTCTCAAATTTGAGTAAAGACATAAACAATGAAATAAAACAATATAATTTGTTTAAAACTTCATTTATTTGAACTAATACTCAATTTAAACTGGTTGATGCGTTTCACTAACACAGTAGTTTTCTCAAAACAAATGAAGGTATAATATAAAAATGTTTTAATATATACAGTGCATAAATACAGAATTCTGTTATACTAATGTTAACAAAGGTACTGAAAGAAATTACCTGGAAATTCATTCACTACAAACATTCCTATGCTATCTTCTAGGTAAAAAGGTTTAATAAAAGAGATTGAGTATATATTGAACTAGTCATCTAGTTTTGTAAATATATTGAAATAAATAAACATAATAAAAAGGTCTTATTGTAACGGAAGGAGTGTCAGTAGACACAACCATTAGAATAAACTCAATAACAAGTCAAATATTAAAATATAAAAAGATTGACATATGAATAAATCGGGTGAAATATTGATGTGAATGTTTTAAAAAGGGATGAAGAATAAAAATTCCAACACTATATTAGTTAATTAAATAGTAAATATTACCTGTACCAGTAATTCTGATTGGTTGTCAAAGTCACGGAATTCCGTATTACACTGAACACAGCCATAGCAATTTCTGCAGTACGAAACGTCATATAATAGCTTGAAACCTAAATTAAGAGAAAAGAATAATCAGTCTAACGATAACTTAACATTATTTACATCTTTTTTTTTAGTAGTAGCAAAAGTTTAGAATACCATGTATTCATTCATTCATTGCAAAGGGTTGAAACTAGATGGAAAAGATAGTTGGAACACAGCCCAAACTTATAAAAAGGAAATGACTATTTACAGGAAGTAATGCCTGCTAGGGAATTTTCATTCCAACATAAAATCATTGCTTATTGATTATATATATAAAATTTAATTACAAAAACAAAAATAATCAGGAGTTTATGTATAATAACTATAAAACAAGACTCAAACTAAAATAGAATCAATTACATATAGGTTAATTAATAATATAGGTTGTAAAATTTGTAAAAATAAACATTTCTCAAATTAGCTAAACAACATAAATATAAGAAAATTGACTATTGTAGGAGGAAAAGAGGACTTAATTAAAATTCCTTAATACAATAGAAATCTAAGTGAATCAGTGTTATTACCCTCCAGGACAATAAATTCATGTTTTTCAAAATAGTAACTAAAAGACTGGAGAATAACAATTTTAGTGATAAAAAAACAAATAAGTGAGCTATGGACTAGGGAAGCTGAAATACTTGTTGATTTGGAAAAACAAAGAAAAGTCGATTTGAGATGGTGATAGAGGATGCGTCGATAAAAGATTGCTCTCTGTACAAAATTGTTTAAAAAGTGTTTAAAAGTTAAAATTATATAAAAAATTTAAATCAAACTAATCACAAGAGTATCCAATCCTGTGTAAGGATTAAATAGTGCAGTAGGAGCATATCTCTTATGAGATATCTGCAAGATTTGAAGATGCGAGTGCAGCCGGCAGTGATAGCAAAAATAAGGTCTGTGTATTTTGCTTAAACTTATTTGGAATTCCAATTAACATTTTCAAAGTGTACACTCAAATCTTTAGTAGAACGTTCAAATTATACAGGGTGTCCCGGGACTAATGGGAAAAAAGTCAGGAGCGTATAATCTGAGCCAAAATAATGTTAGTACTTCATATAAACTTTTTTTATGGAGGCCCTCGTTTTCGAGTTATAGGCCTCCAAAGTTTTAATTTTGAATTCGGTTTTTATTTTTAATTTTTGTACTAGTCATTTGATCTTTATAAAATTTACGGCAAAGATATAATGTATGTGTATGTTTATTTTGGTAAGGTAAACAGATTTACAGTAGTGCAATGAAGCCAGGGACGAGCTACTTGCAATGGTTAGTGATCCAAAAATTTTGCAGGGATGGCACACCCTGTATGAAATCATCGAAATTCACTTCCCACACATTAAGCTAACGAAAAGATACTCTTGTTGGAATTCGATAAAATAAGCCGTTTGGCTAATATTTACAGTTTTATTCTTGCACTACGTACCAATTCACGCATTTGCCATTTTTATAAGTACACAACGAGGTAAACGTAACTTATTAATAGATGTCCAAGATTTACCTACAGTACTACAAAAAAATAATAGCAGAAGATGAAAAACATTAACGACTTATTAATTCGAAAGTTGGTAAGTGTTTTTACCGTTTATCAAGTTACCATAGGATTAGTTGTCAAACGTCAAACGAGCTACTTGCAATGGTTAGTGATCCAAAAATTTTGCAGGGATGGCACACCCTGTATGAAATTATCGAAATTCACTTCTCCACACATTAAGCTAACGAAAAGGTACTCTTGTTAGAATTCGATAAAATAAGCCGTTTGGATAATATTTACAGTTTTATTAATGCACTACGTACAAATCTACCTGACTAACTTATTAATACGATGTCCAGGATTTACTTCCTTTTAATCAAAATTACGAACATAACATTATTAAACCATTAAGAAAACCTCAA
Organism: Galeruca laticollis; assembly: GCA_963921935.1. Classification (NCBI taxonomy): domain Eukaryota; kingdom Metazoa; phylum Arthropoda; class Insecta; order Coleoptera; family Chrysomelidae; genus Galeruca; species Galeruca laticollis. The sequence continues at coordinate 60,377,489 of OY998184.1, read as the reverse complement.
AAAACACAAGTTATAAAACATTAGACTAATGCTAATTCCTAAACAACAACAAAAACTAACGTTATTCTAATAAATGTTCAATATGAGCTCCTCCCACTTCCACGCACATTCTAAGTGTACGAAGGTTGTTTCTTTGCACTTGAATGAGCAATCCCACATTATTTCTAATAACATTGCAGTGTAACACAATTCTGTCTATTAAATATTGTCTTGTTTGCACAGGTGTTGCGTATACCTTACTTTTGAGATAACCCTAGAGAAAGAAATCCATAGGATTAACGTCTCCTGATCGCGGTGGCCATTGAAAAGGACCTCCTCGACCAATCCATCTATTAGGAAACTTTGTGTGTAAATGCTGTAGTACATCTAAACTGAAATGAATGGGGGCCCCATCATGCATGAACCATAAATTCCTCCGAGTTTGTAGTAGCACATCATCAAACAGGTTCTATAACTAATTTTGTAAAAACTCCAAATATCTCTGACCAGTCAAAGTACCGTCAATAAAGTATATGGCTCTATCAAATGATTGCCAACTTTTCCCGCCCAAATATTAACCATGAATCGATGCTGGCTCCTAGTTTGGATAATGCCATGTGGATTCACATCATCCCATAAATGCATATTATGAGAATTTATGATTCCATCTCTGGTGAAACCGGATTAGTTCGTAAAGAGAACGTTACTAATAAATGTATTGTCTGCTTGTTGTTGTCGCAGAAACCACTGGCTATACTCAAGTCGTGCAGGATAATCAGCCACTGTCATACTGTGTACTTTTTTCATGTGAAAAGGATATAACAGCTGTTCTTTTAGGACGCGATGAACAACTAATTTCGAGACGTTATGTTCTCTTGATACTTTTAGAAAACTCGTTGATGGTTCATTATCAACTGCATTTAACAAGTCTTGTTCAACTGCCACAGTACGTATGCTTCGTACTGGACCTTCTCCACTTTTTTTTGGCAAAAATATTCCTGAAATTAAAAATTTTGTTCTGTATACTTAGAAAATTACATTTACTTATTCATACCTGTTTCTCGTAACCTGAGATCAATACACTCAAACATTCGTCTGTCTGGCAATGCTCTGTTTGCAAAATGTTCTTCATAAAGCCTTCTGACCTCTAAACAGTTTAGAGAAGCCAGTCCATACATTAGATGCATATCTGCGTACTCGATAAAAGCGAATTTTACCATTGTAACTGTTAAATTAAGGACTTATGAATTATTGACAAGTACTGACTACGAACTATTCTACACAACGTTTGACAACTAATCCTATGGTAACTTGATAAACGGTAAAAACACTTACCAACTTTCGAATTAATAAGTCGTTAATGTTTTTCATCTTCTGCTATTATTTTTTTGTAGTACTGTAGGTAAATCTTGGACATCTATTAATAAGTTACGTTTACCTCGTTGTGTACTTATAAAAATGGCAAATGCGTGAATTGGTACGTAGTGCATGAATAAAACTGTAAATATTAGCCAAACGGCTTATTTTATCGAATTCCAACAAGAGTATCTTTTCGTTAGCTTAATGTGTGGGGAAGTGAATTTCGATAATTTCATACAGGGTGTGCCATCCCTGCAAAATTTTTGGATCACTAACCATTGCAAGTAGCTCGTCCCTGGCTTCATTGCACTACTGTAAATCTGTTTACCTTACCAAAATAAACATACATTATATCTTTGCCGTAAATTTTATAAAGATCAAATGACTAGTACAAAAATTAAAAATAAAAACCGAATTCAAAATTAAAACTTTGGAGGCCTATAACTCGAAAACGAGGGCCTGCATAGAAAAAGTTTATATGAAGTACTAACATTATTTTAGCTCATATTATACACTCCCGACTTTTTCCCATTAGTCCCGGGACACCCTGTATAACGCATAAAAAGGCCAAAAGCAATAAAATATGATGCATCGTAAATTTATCTATAGAGAATTATATTTTTAATATCTATAAAATTATTATACTCACCTTTTGTAAATTTATCTACTTGAAATATCACGAGCATCATGAATGTTAAATTAAATCTCATATCTTCCTTCCAGCTATTGCATGTATAACTTTAATCTATCACTTTCTTGACCTTTAAACACTCGCACATATATAGTTTATAAATTATCACTTATATGTAATTGATTATAGAAACTTGATAATTTTAACAAATTTTCTTTATCACAAGCACGCCAACGTCGTGTTGACTATAAAACGTTATTTATGGAAGGAAACCCTCCTTCTTTCATGTATATTGTAGCAGCGCATGCGTTTGGAGATTTAGCGCCGACGCAGTAGTGGGAACATTTTGTTATAAAGAATACATGTATGATATAGGGTGGCACAATTCCATAAGAATAAATGTTCAAAGCAAATTAAGTTTCAAAAATATTTTATTATGTTCCAATCAGGTTAAAAATTTTCAAATTATTTTATTAAACAGCTTTACATTAATGTGTTGATTTTTTTTTATTCTCACATCCATGATTAAATTATCAATACCATTGTTGTCGTATTTCAATCGTTTTATTTAACAGATATTGTTTCTTTCAGAGGTTGTAAGTTAAAGGTAAGATTATGAATATATTTCCTCAATCTTTGATTATGATATCCAGAACTCAAAGGGAGGATTCTCATGCTTCCGACTAATTAAATAAACGTTATAAATAAATAATTAAAAAAAATTGAGCTAGTCAATCAAGGGAATAATTATAAATTGGCGCCCATAAATAAACTTAACAAAAAGATAAATTTATAAATTATTCATTACAATATAAATAATATATATATATATATATATATATATATATATATATATATATATATATATATATATTAACATAGAGTAAAACAACACCCTGTATACCGAACATAAAATAAAAAAACTACTTATTTCAAGAAATAAAAATTTTTGAAATTTCATTTTTTTTAAAAGATTATCTAAAAAAGGGGACAATCTGTACCATGTACTATTCAATAGAGAAAGCATCTAACTGTATAATTTAAAATAAGATTTGAAAAAACATTTGTGAAATGAATTAACAAAATCTCTATAAACCTACAAGACGGAATATTAGAACCTTGTTACATATACAAATGGAAATGATAATCCTTTATTTTATTGTCAAGGTAAATAAATAGTGAGATTCTTTTTAAAATGAATATTAGGGTTTGAAGGACATGTAAATAAGATTTTATAAATATTTAAAAACATTTCGATATAAGAAGTAAACTGAAAAACATTAATTCTATGGAATGTGACATTTATTGAACGGTTTGACATTATGAACACATATTTTGTAAATTGGAAAATGTCATTTTGTAAACTAAATGAAATATAATTTAAGAGACACAATATGAGTTAAAATCATTAAAGAACCTTAAAACAAAGCGTTTTCAATTGATAGATGGACAATTCACTATTTGAAATGAAATCTATAAAGAAAAGTTTTGATAACCAAATCTGATTGGTGGAATGTATTCAACAAACTTTTAATCTGCGACAAGTAGTTGTTAATAAAAAAAAAATTGAAGGAGAAAAGTTTGTTGATTATACAGACTATTGACTAGGTAAATTTCTTTTTGGGTGGTAGAAAATTTGAGAAGCAGCAAAATTTTGGGAATTAAGAAAACTTTTCGAAAAACAAGATATTTGGCATCAAAATTCAGAAAAAAGAGATACATTGTACTTATGATATGGTAGATTATATATTTAAACAAGCAGATGTAGAAACTAAGAAACAATTTGGTAATTATGTTTGAATACTAACCGTATAATTGATAGATAATACTTGATTAATATTTGTATGGTGGAATGGATATATCCACCATACCTTTTAGAAAGCTTTTGATTATGTAATTGGACTGAAATGTATTGATGTGGACGGGACATAGCATTGATTCCTGATTTTGTGTAAGCTGGACCAGTGATGTGACAATTTCCAGAAGGTAACCTAAAATAAAGTAAAGGATAATTGAAGTGAATTACGATACAGGAATAAGGTATTTAGACTATTTTCATTATACATAAAAAAGGTTGAATAAAACTTACCAATTTAGTGAAAAAAATTGAACTTTGGTATTAAACAAACATTTACAACCATTGTGTTTCGCCATTTTGATATAATAATCGTTTATATAGAAGTTTCAGTATTATAAGATTTGTATTAAATGTTGCCTATTTTAGATTTGTATATAGAGATAATTTTTTTATGTGAGAACGTGATTTTGTTTGAATGAGTGGTCATAATAGATAGTAGGTTTTTTATTAATTTGTGTCTTGTAAAAGAACAATGTATTTGTCTATTCAAAATATTAAATAACGTTCTTTCTAGTTTGAAGAACATTGTAAAATTGTTTTTTGATATATTTTATTTCTTTGTGGTGATGGCTCCATCTAGTTTGAACCGTTGGTAGTTTAAACTGACATCTATGAATAGTAAAAAGGTTCAACTTGAAACACAGGACCGTCTTAAGAATTTATTACGTATTATTAAACAAGCAAGTACATTTTTATTAACAAAATTTTTATGAAGACAGAGATATTTAATCAAATTTAGGCGCTCACACTATAAATTGAATTTTTGTTTCTCTATACCTGAACCCTACTCTGAGGTTAAAGAGTTTCTCATGTTTTAAAATATAACCATTTTAGTAATAAAATTTTAAATTTTCACAATATACCGGGCAAATCAAAACTAAATGTAAATTAAAAGAATAATAACTATAAATCATTCTTTCTCTCCCCGTTCTATCCAGTTTAACATGTCACCGCAACGTGGGGCTATTATAGAAATTTTGTAAGTAGTAATAAAAAGCATTAAAATAATTTTTTTGACTTTATTAAAAGAATTTAAATACATAAAATGGAACGGAAAATGACATTAAGAGACGGAAAGCAGGTAGGAGTTGAAAGTAGGCCTGATGAAGAAAGAGAAGAAAGAAGCAATGGTAGAGGAGATTTTCAGGTACAATACTTGGAACAGGGCAGAGAAAATTTGGAAGAAGACATTGCAGAACAGGGACAAGAAGAAGAAGATTTACCATTGTCAGAAGAAACAGGACAAGAGGTCAAACAAAAATCAAAAGAGAAAGAGGAAATGGACGTAATGAGTATGTTTCAAATGATGATAAAAAAAATGGATCAAAATAAAGAAGATATGAGGAGAGATATGCGTGGAGATATGAATAGTATGAAGGATGATATTAGGGAAGATATGAATAAAAATAAGGAAGAATTAAAACAAGAAATGAATATAAAGATGGACCAGAATAAGGAAGAAATAAAACAAACTAAGGATCTAATAATAAAATTGATGGAAGAAAAATTGGGACATTTTGAGAAGATATTGGAAAAATCAAACACATACATGGAAAATAAAATAGAATCCACTAAACAAGAAATAAGAGGAAAGGGGTTTGAAAAAACCACAGAAATAGACAATTCGCAGATCAACAGAATCAAGGAAATAGAGGAGAAGGAAAAGAATTTCAAAGGAGAGATTCAAATGGATGAAAAGATACAAAATGAAAATATAAATGATGATACTATAGAACAAAAATTAAGTAATAAACGGGAAATTGATGAAGTAAAAATACAAAGACAAATAAATGAGGAAATGATAGATAGCAATTTGCAGAATCTAGGAAGTGAGGAAGTCATGAAAATTTATGAAAAAGAGATTTATTGGAAAATAACAGACCCAAATGTTAACACATTGAAATTATTTTAAAAGAATTAGATAGAGCAGGTTTAAAAATAAATCAAAATAAATGTAAATTTTATCAGGAAGAGATATGTTTCCTAGGTTATAGAATAGACCAAAATGGAATGTCTATGGATGAAGAGAGGATACAAGCAATAGTAGAATATAAGAGACCATCAAACCTAAAATCTCTTAGAGGATTTCTAGGGATGATGAACTATTTTAAACGTTTGATACCTGATTTGAGCATGAAACAAATACCTTTAATTAAGCTTTTAAAGAAGGAGAATAAATGGAAGTGGACTGAGGAAACTGAAATAGCTTTTAATGATTTGAAGGAAGCATTTACTCAACAATTGAAGGTTTATCATCCAAATTATGACCTACCATTTATATTAAGAACAGACGCATCCAAAGAAAGGTTTGCAGGAGTTCTATTACAGATGCAAAATGGCATGGAAGTACCCATATGTTTCGTATCAAGGGTGATGAAAAATTATGAGAGAAATTATGGGGTATCAGAATTAGAATTGGCAAGCATAATTTTCTGTGTGACTAAATTTAGATTTTATTTATTAGGAGCAAAATTTACGATAGAAACCGATCATTCCTCACTTACAACTATTTTGAAAAACAGATTTGGCAACAGTAGAATTCATAGATGGGGTTTAATATTACAGGAATATGACTTTGAAATTAAATTTATTCCAGGAAAGACAAATGTAGTGGCAGATGCGCTAAGCAGAGAAAGTAAGGGGGATGATAATAAGAATAAAAGAATTGTAAAAATTGGGGTAAATATCATGAAAGATTTAGATGGGATATTTTCTTTAAATAGCATCATAGAAGACCAAATGGAATTAACTGAAAAACAGAAAAGGAGAGGACAGTTAAAAGAAGATATATGGATAAAGAAAAATGGGGAAACAGATTTATTTATAATAACAGAGAATTTAGCTAAGAAAATTTTGGAAAATTTACACAGAAGAAATGGACATATAGGAGCTAGGAAATTATGGCTACTATTCAGAGAAAATTATATTAGTAAAGGGGACCAAAGTATAGCAAAATTGATCACCAGTACATGCCATATTTGTCAATTAGGGAAAAGCAAAAATAGAAGAAACGAGAACATAGCAAAATCTATATTAACAACAAGATGTGGGGAAATAATTGCAATAGATTTCCTAAGTAATTTGATACCCAGTCAACAAGGAAATTGCCATATTTTGATAGTGGTTGATTTATTTTCAAAATTTATAAAATTATACCCTACAAAAACAACAAAAAGCAAAGTCATAATGGAGAAACTATCAGAATACATAAAAGAAGTTATAAAACCTGAAAATTGTATAATAGATAATGCTACCTACTTTACAAATGAAAGGTTTAAAAAATTTTGTAGTAAAAATCAAATAAATTTAAGAACGATTAGTATTCGACATCCATCTTCAAATCCATCTGAAAGATAAATAAGAGAAGTGATAAAGTTTTTGAGAATAACTTTGTGGAATCAAAACCATAATAATTGGGAAAATCACATAGAGGAAATTCAAAATTATTTAAACAATTTACCGAACACAGTAACAATGGAAAGTCCAATTTATTTAATGAAACAATTGAGACCTCAAAGGAAATGGGAAATAAATTCTACAGAAGAATTTGAAAAGATATTGGAAAGAGTAAATAAAAATCTGCAAAACAATGCAAACAAATATCTAAGAAGAATGGAAAAGAAGGGAAAAGCTAAAACTACATTTAATAAAGGAGACTTAGTAATCGTACGTGCTTTAAGGGTATCAGATAGAAGTAAGAATGTATGTGCAAAATTGAAACCACCTTTCGAGGGACCATATGTTGTAGAAAATGAGAATGGAATAAATAGTTACGTTTTAAGATATATAGAAAGTGATGAAATAAGAGGTATTTTCAATATAAAAGATTTATACAAATACAACAAATAATGGAGAAGTTTAAAAAGAAAAGAATTTTATAAATATTTGAAGTAAAATTTGCATTCATAAAATTTTTACTTATATAAAAATTTGATAAACGCAAAATTTAGGGGATGTTAACATAGAGTAAAACAACACCCTGTATACCGAACATAAAATAAAAAAACTACTTATTTCAAGAAATAAAAATTTTTGAAATTTCATTTTTTTTAAAAGATTATCTAAAAAAGGAGACAATCTGTACCATGTACTATTCAATAGAGAAAGCATCTAACTGTATAATTTAAAATAAGATTTGAAAAAACATTTGTGAAATGAATTAACAAAATCTCTATAAACCTACAAGACGGAATATTAGAACCTTGTTACATATACAAATGGAAATGATAATCCTTTATTTTATTGTCAAGGTAAATAAATAGTGAGATTCTTTTTAAAATGAATATTAGGGTTTGAAGGACATGTAAATAAGATTTTATAAATATTTAAAAACATTTCGATATAAGAAGTAAACTGAAAAACATTAATTCTATGGAATGTGACATTTATTGAACGGTTTGACATTATGAACACATATTTTGTAAATTGGAAAATGTCATTTTGTAAACTAAATGAAATATAATTTAAGAGACACAATATGAGTTAAAATCATTAAAGAACCTTAAAACAAAGCGTTTTCAATTGATAGATGGACAATTCACTATTTGAAATGAAATCTATAAAGAAAAGTTTTGATAACCAAATCTGATTGGTGGAATGTATTCAACAAACTTTTAATCTGCGACAAGTAGTTGTTAATAAAAAAAAAAATTGAAGGAGAAAAGTTTGTTGATTATACAGGCTATTGACTAGGTAAATTTCTTTTTGGGTGGTAGAAAATTTGAGAAGCAGCAAAATTTTGGGAATTAAGAAAACTTTTCGAAAAACAAGATATTTGGCATCAAAATTCAGAAAAGAGAGATACATTGTACTTATGATATGGTAGATTATATATTTAAACAAGCAGATGTAGAAACTAAGAAACAATTTGGTAATTATGTTTGAATACTAACCGTATAATTGATAGATAATACTTGATTAATATTTGTATGGTGGAATGGATATATCCACCATACCTTTTAGAAAGCTTTTGATTATGTAATTGGACTGAAATGTATTGATGTGGACGGGACATAGCATTGATTCCTGATTTTGTGTAAGCTGGACCAGTGATGTGACAATTTCCAGAAGGTAACCTAAAATAAAGTAAAGGATAATTGAAGTGAATTACGATACAGGAATAAGGTATTTAGACTATTTTCATTATACATAAAAAAGGTTGAATAAAACTTACCAATTTAGTGAAAAAAATTGAACTTTGGTATTAAACAAACATTTACAACCATTGTGTTTCGCCATTTTGATATAATAATCGTTTATATAGAAGTTTCAGTATTATAAGATTTGTATTAAATGTTGCCTATTTTAGATTTGTATATAGAGATAATTTTTTTATGTGAGAACGTGATTTTGTTTGAATGAGTGGTCATAATAGATAGTAGGTTTTTTATTAATTTGTGTCTTGTAAAAGAACAATGTATTTGTCTATTCAAAATATTAAATAACGTTCTTTCTAGTTTGAAGAACATTGTAAAATTGTTTTTTGATATATTTTATTTCTTTGTGGTGATGGCTCCATCTAGTTTGAACCGTTGGTAGTTTAAACTGACATCTATGAATAGTAAAAAGGTTCAACTTGAAACACAGGACCGTCTTAAGAATTTATTACGTATTATTAAACAAGCAAGTACATTTTTATTAACAAAATTTTTATGAAGACAGAGATATTTAATCAAATTTAGGCGCTCACACTATAAATTGAATTTTTGTTTCTCTATACCTGAACCCTACTCTGAGGTTAAAGAGTTTCTCATGTTTTAAAATATAACCATTTTAGTAATAAAATTTTAAATTTTCACAATATACCGGGCAAATCAAAACTAAATGTAAATTAAAAGAATAATAACTATAAATCATTCTTTCTCTCCCCGTTCTATCCAGTTTAATATATATATATATATATATATATATATATATATATATATATATATATATATATATATATATTATAAAATATTAGTCAAGAAATATTTTGTTTTGTAATTAATTTATACACAAATGTTGGTTCAGCTAGCTCAAATATATTTAGTCGGGCATGAGACTCTTTACTCCCGTTGAGTTCTGGATTTTGAATACGTTGGTACGCCCAAGTTATGGAACCTATTTTTCTTTATTTTATTTTTCTGATATCAGAAAAATAACGACATACACTCTAATTATATATTTTATAAGAACTATGAAATGAAAATACGAAAAGAAGTATATACAGGGTGTTTTCAAATGACACTTACAACGTTTGCATGTAGATACCTCTCGTAAAATTGGACAAGATGATATAGGGAGTCCAACCCATTTACTTTTCGAAATACAGGGTGTTAAACTTATGAAAAATATAATGTTTTAATTTGATTAACTTTAAAATGGATGAATATATTGAACTGACATTTGGCAGGTTGTTTTTAAATGTAAAAGGGCATATTTTGATAGAAAAACATGTTTCAAATCTTGATCCAGTAGTGTACATTTGGAAGAATATGTCACCTTTCCCCTCCTATTTTTTACGCCACTGGCATTTGAAGCTATTTTCAATTGATTTTGTATTCCTCAATAGTTTTCACGTGAAAAACGCATAACCTTTACGTATCAAAAAATTTGTAGTTTTCAAGATATTTAATGTTTTTATGGAGTCTGCAAGATCACTTTTTAATAATAAAAAAAATTCTTGAATGTTTTTTAATAACTACCAAACTACTAATGATTAGAATATGTGACAGGAACTAATTTGTGAAAGAGCAATGCATATTAAACATTGAGAGAGGATTGTTGAAAATAGTTTTCCAAACTTGTGATTTTATTAACAAAGGAATTAATGACAATAAAAAATAAGATAATTACAAAGTTAAATAATATCCCATTCGAACATAATTTTTAACTGAGCAGCCAACAAATTACAAAAGGTGTTAAAAATTCTGTCCATTCACATTTACACATAATCTGCAACGTTTTCTCATGGAAAATCGCTTACCTTGGAAAGACTGGCGATTGCCGGAAATTATTTCTGTAACTGCATGGATTCTTGCTATCAGTGCCTCCTCCGTATAGTAGGCGATGGATGTCAATAATGAAATGGTAAATGTCATTTTGTTTAACGTCGAAACAAAAATGAATTATTTGTAATTAAATTGGTTTGTGCAACTTTCACACTTTTTGTTATGATGAAATGGCTGATATGCAACTATTATACGGGGAAGCTAGAAAGAATAGTATACGTTCCGAGCGCTTGTATAGAGAAAGATAACCAAATCGACCTAGATTTCCATGTCACACAACATTTTCTCAAATTGACAGGAAATAGCGAGAATTTGGACAATTCAATTCAAAATTACAAGGTAGCGGTAGAAAACGAACTGTATGAACTGTGCAATTAGAGGAGGCTGTTCTAGACCGTATTAAAAATAGACCCGATTTAAGCACTCGCACCATTGGCAAATCTTTAAATGAAAGTAACTCAACTGTGTGGAATATTTAAATGAACAGCAGTTGTATCCTTATAAGTATACCCAAGTTCAGGCCCTAAAACCAACAGATTGTCCTCAAAGAGTGGAGTTTGCCAATTGGTACACCCAAAAATGTTTAGAAAATAGGAATTTTACCAAATTTGTTCTATTTACTGATGAAGCCAAATTCACACGTGAAGGAATTTTTAATTCAAGGAATAGCCACGTGTGGGATGACGAAAATCCATATGTTATTGGGCAACGTGGATTTCAGAAAAAATTCTCGCTTAACGTGTGGGCAGGCATTCTTGGAGATTGTATAGTGGGTCCTTCTTTATTACCTAATAAACTCAATGGTAATATTTATTGTAATTTTTTTAGAGAAACCCTCTCTAATTTATTAAACGACGATGTACTATAAAATATTAGGGCGAATATGGATAATGTATGATTTCAGCACGATGGGGCATTTGTATATAATTCTCTAGCAGCCAGACAATGTATAACCCAACAATACGGAAACAACTGGATAGATTAAATCCAATCGATTTCTTTCTGTGGGGTTACATGAAGTCCCTAGTCTACGATACAATAGTAGAAATGGAGGAGGAACTGATAGCAAGAATCCATGCGGCTACAGAAATTATTTCCGGCAATCGCCAGTATTTCCAAGGTATGCGATTTTCAATGAGAAAACGTAGCAGATTATGTGTAAATGTAAATGGACTAAATTTTTAACATCTTTTGTAATTTGTTGGCTGCTTAGTTAAAAATTATGTTTGAATGGGATATTATTTAACTTTGTAATTATCTTATCTTCTTGTCATTAATTCTTTTGTTAATAAAATCAAATTCAAGTTTTGAAAAGTATTTTCAACAATCCTCTCTCAAGGTTTTATATGCATTGCTGTTTCACAAATTAGTTCCTGTCACATATTCTAACCATTAGTAGTTTGGTAGTTATTAAAAAACATTCCAAAATTTTTTTTTTATTTTTTTATTAAAAAGTGATCTTGCAGACTTCATAAAAACTTTAAATATCTTGAAAACTACAAATTTTTTTATATGTAAAGGTTATGCGTTTTTCACTTGAAAACTATTCAGGAATACAAAATCAAATGAAAATAGCTTCAAATGCCAGTGACGCAAAAAATGGGAGGGGAAATGTGACATATTCTTCCAAATGTACACCACTGGATCAAGAATTGAAACATGTTTTTCCATCAAAATATGCCCTTTTACATTTATAAACAACTTGCCAATTGTTATATCAATATATTAATCCATTTTAAAGTTATTAAATTAAAACATTATATTTTTCATAACTTTAACACCCTGTATTTCGAAAAGTAAATGGGTTGGACCCCTCAATCCCTATATCATCTTGTCCAATTTTACGAGAGGTATCTACATGCAAACGTTGTAAGTGTCATTTGAAAACACCCTGTATATATCAATACAAACAAAATTTAAATCTAATACGATGAAATGAAAAATTAACTATAACCTAATAAATTTTGAATTAAAATACCTTTATGCTAGCAAATTGAATTTAAATGGCCAAATCAAAATTATTTTAGTTATTTAATTGGTTAACCAATAAAGTACTCAACACTAACCTTGCACTACCGATGTCTTCATCTGGAACCAACAATCAATCTTCTACACCAACACTTCTATTAATGTGTCTACCATATACACCTACTCTGGAACTTGACACGTAAGTTTAAAATTATATTTCAGGTATAATTTAAGATGTCATATTTTTCTTTTTTATTTTCCAATTCAGGCTTCAATTAATTTAGAAATATGATCTAATGGTACTCTCTGTTTGTTTTATCAACCCAATACCTTTCTTTTCTATATATTTTAATCCTTTATCTTCTGTACCTTCAATTCACTTTTAAATATTATCAAATAACTTCAACTTCATTTACACTTTCTATATACTTTTCTTTACTTATATGAGGACTTTACTATTTTATTATAATTTTAAAATTTTATTTAACTACGTCCTCTCTCCAAAATATCATATCCCATAGTCCAATTTTTCCAAATCAACAACCCCCTTTTTCCTCTCCGTTGCTATTGACAAAACTCATCATCTCACTAGATTTTTTTGACAATAATTCACAAATCAGAGGTTTTTATTTAATTTCATATTTTTCTTACCTATTTGATGATATTTAATGCTTTGTTTATTTTCATAATAATTTAATTTATCTATTTAAAACTCTACTTCTCCAAAAATATCCCTATTTATAAAAAAACATCTCATTGTGTAATACTTTTCCATTCTAAATGAGACAAATCTACAATCTGATACTTTTCAATTTCTATTAAAATTTGGTCACGATTATTATTTCTCATAAACTTGGCCTAAAATTATATTAACAAAAATTCTTTGTGTTATATTTCATTGTCCCTTCAGATATCAATCAGAATGACATAGTTCTATGAGAACTAACTTCTGTCGCTGACGTCAAATTACTGTCGCGGGCGTCAAGTTTCTGTCGCAGGCAGTTCATGCGTTGAAAGTAAGTTTGACATTGAAATCTTATTGACAGTTCTCTGTGTCATAATAATAATAAACATCAAAAATAATGATTTTGCTACTAATTCTTATTAAACATGATGTATTATAATAATCTAAATACATTTATTCATTCTTTTAGGGTTTTAGATACTTTTTGTGACGTATATGCCACATTTACAAGTTATTATATTCTTTAAAGATGATATATGGTCTGATATAATGCACTGATACAATGGTAAATGTTTTGAATATTATTTTAGCACCTCAATGTTTATATTAAACAAACGATATCATAGGTATAAACTCAATATATAATTTACTTTAACCTCCTTCATATGATGGAAAACAAACAATTCCCGATGTTTTGGCGACTTCTAACCAAATTCATGCTTGAAACCCTCACACACCAACACCTTCAAACCCTTATAGATGTTGTGATGAGTTCAATATATATATTAAATAAAAAGATAAAAAACAGACTTTAGAACAAGCATTCCCTTCAGATAAAAATAATAATAAACAATTTAAAAGCTTAACATACTTTGGAACACTATCCTTAAAAATTAAATCATTTTTAGAAACTTTAGACATGAATATTTCCTTTAAAACTGATTACAATTTATCCAAACTCATTAAAAATAATAAATCTAAATCTTCAAAATTAAAAAAATCAGGAGTTTATAAATTAAAATGTGATAATGACAACTGTGATAAAATTTATATCGGTAGAACTTTTAGAAATTTTAAAACTAGAATTTCGGAACACAAACGTAGCTACGACAACAAAAAATTAGATTCTAACCATTCAAATCATTTATTAGAAAACCAACACATTTTCGACCCAAATTCTGAAATTCTCCATGTAGTCGGTAAATCCTTTAGTTTAAATTTATTAGAGGTCCTTGGGATTAACAAAAATAAACATTCAGGTAATCTTAACGACCAAATAGATATCAATCACTCTCCTTTATTAAACCTTTTTACCTATAAGATAGCATAGGAATGTTTGTAGTGAATGAATTTCCAGGTAATTTCTTTCAAGAGCTTTGTTAACATTAGTAAATAGAATTCTGTATTTATGCACTGTATATATTAAGACATTTTTACATTATACTCTCATTCGTTTTGACAAAGCTACTGTGTTAGTGAAACGTGTCAACCAGTTTAAATTGAACATTAGTTCAAATAAAGTTTTAAACAAATTATATTGTTTTATTTCATCGTTCAGTATGGATCTTCATCAAGTAAAAGCCTCATCTATTCAATTGTTAAAGATATAAATTTGAAATTTTTTAATATCCGTGCACTCGCAAAGGTCTAACCACACTAACAAAAGAGCTGGAAATAAACGAAAAGATAACTAGGAGTGAAGGAGACTAAAAAAGGAAAAACATTACAAATTCCAAGTAGAATCGTTTACGTATCTAGGCGCATAATGCGCTAGGGAACCAAAAATAAAACAGAATACTGGAGGGACCTATAAGCTATATGCTAATAGTAAAAATTATCTAGAATTGCTAAGAATATACAAATATAGCCACCCAGGAAAGTGTCTATGCAGAATTTATAAAGGAAAGAAAATAAGTGAAATATGGCAAAGGGGAACGAATAAGGAACAGAGAATTATTTAACCAACCCTATATAATAGGTACCACAAAAGGAAACAGACTAATAAGAAGATATAATTAATAATGAAATAAAACCTAAAAAGAGAACAGAAAGTAAGATTGGAGAAAAAGAGTAGACCCAAAGTTAGATGTCGTATTAGCAATCAAAACCAACATTCTATAGGCTAATGTTTTAGCTCTGGAGCATGTAGGTTCTCCTATTGGCGTGGTGAGGTCTTCTACAGCGATACGACCTCTTTAATCATCTTTTAGATCTGCTGGCCGGCTTCTTTTGAGACATCTGTCGGCTTGATGTTCTAGTAGGTGATGAAGTACAGGGTTGCTATGTGACTCTAGACTTTGATGATGTCTTTTGCTTTGTTCCATGATTACGTCCTATACGAACGGGATTTTTAGATCTTCATGGAGTGTGAGATTTGAGACGTACTAGCGTGCATCAGCCATCATGCGTAGTATTTTGGATTGGCTCCTTTGTATAATGGTTGTGTTTGATTTGCATGCACATCCCCAGAGTTGGACGACATACATCCAAATAGGCCTTATGACAACTTAGTAATTTGTTTTCATGAGACAGTTTCGACCTTCTACCAATCAACCAGCGAAGATCCCTTATTCTTAGGTTAATTTGTTTCTTCTTTCTAAGTATATGCTCCCCCCAGTTGAGCCTTTAGTCAAGGTGCATTCCTAGGTATTCGGTGCTAGTGGATTGTGGAAGTTGTACGTTATTAGGTGAAACTGGAGGACACTGGCCCTTTCTCAAAGCGAAAGTCACTTGGATGGATGTCGATTCGTTCGTTTTGATTATTACAACTGAAAAAATCTGACAAAAGTAATGATTTTTAAAATAACTTCAAATTCTGAAGTGATCTTATTAAATGAGTTATAGCAGGTCATGAGACAGTTTCGACCTTCTACCAATCAACCAGCGAAGATCCCTTATTCTTAGGTTAATTTGTTTCTTCTTTCTAAGTATATGCTCCCCCCAGTTGAGCCTTTAGTCAAGGTGCATTCCTAGGTATTCGGTGCTAGTGGATTGTGGAAGTTGTACGTTATTAGGTGAAACTGGAGGACACTGGCCCTTTCTCAAAGCGAAAGTCACTTGGATGGATGTCGATTCGTTCGTTTTGATTATTACAACTGAAAAAATCTGACAAAAGTAATGATTTTTAAAATAACTTCAAATTCTGAAGTGATCTTATTAAATGAGTTATAGCAGGTAATTTAAAAATATTATGAAATTAAAAACTATATTCGTTACAACTTTTATTGCTCAATTTAATAAAAACATGTTGAAAATTGTTATCTAGAGCAACATAATTGAACTTAACTGACGACATCAATAAATACGGTACTTTTTTGTAAGAGAACTGGTGTTTTGCACAATTTTTACACCGTGATCATCTTCACTTCTAAAACAATTAAATAAAACAGCAGTCATCAATTTCTGTTGATATTGGTGCATATTTCTCACTCACTAGTTACATTACTGGGATTATTTACGACATAATTATTAACAGGTACTATTAAATTATCAACTAATTGGACGTTATGTTGGACACCAGTTGAAAGCACATCGTTTCTTTTCATTTCTTCAGACTCTCGCACATCAACCAAGTGTTCTGTATAATAATACGGGGTGTTTAGATAATCTATCATTCGTCTAGGCAAAGGAAGATTCGGTATTAAGTCCATCCTCACATTCTTATGAATTACAAATCTAAATCAAAAATAAATATTATTTGATTGAATAAATATATTTATGTATCTTTTTGTTTTGTTTAATACTTACCTACACAGATGTTGCAAACTTTGTACTTGCTTAAACCTAGAAACTGGATGTAGTAATTGCACTCGAACTGGACCAATAACTGGCCTACGATGAAGAAAAAATAAATATCTACCACTTCGTGAATGCTCGACGGCATTTTCTATAAATTCTACAATTGTCTGTGATTTGAACTTAGTGCAGCTACCAAAACTGAAATTACCTGAAAAATTAAAACAAATACATATGAAATATGAAAAAGAATTCAAGAAAACAGTTTTCAATTCAATAGAAATATATTGTAGAAAATACACACATATTGCAATATAAGTAACAAACAGTCATCATAGAACTATGAGATCGAAGACGACGAGATGGAGATAAGAAGCTACCTCCATTATTGGAAATATGGGCAATTGTGAGAAATCTAAAAAGTCCTGGAAGAGTTAAAATAACAGAAGAGATTTTTAAGTATCGAGTTGAAAAATTGGTGAAACACATGGTATATAAATTAAAATAAACGGTTTTAAAGGTTAAAACTAACTTTTCCGCATCTGTGGCCCTGAACAATATTCTATCATAAAATTGTTACTTGTATACACTTCGGGGGATGTATCGTGCTAACAAACCGAAATTTCTCCAAAAATAACCAAAAATTTAGTATATCTGGATTTATAGGACCCGCTGTACTCGCTCTAATCAACTTAACCCTTTGACTCCTAGTAGTCGAAGCTTTGGGACACATTTCAAATAATTTTTCTACTCTCGCCTAGTGATCTTAGCGTTAAGACACAGTCAATACGTGGATACTCGGTATCCCCTTCAACGGCTCCCGCTAAAAATTATATCTACGAGGATATTGGCGATAGTTTTAGTTGCATGTTAGCAGCGTTGGAGCACGGTACTGCCGCTGTTGTAATTTTTTTATTATAATACGAGTTTTTTAGTGATTTCTAATAAAATGGCAGGTAAGTTCGTGTAGATACAAGTTGTATATATAGCATATTTTTATGATAAATGTTATTTGATGAATTTCGGGCATTTTACACTTAGTAATTGAGGTGGTCGATCTTCTGGGACACAAGGCACTGATGGGTTTTTTGTTTACAGGCAGAAAGAAATATTCTATTGCTGATTTGGAAACTATGAGTCAGGAAGCATTACTAACTCTTGTTGAAGACATTCCATCTGATGCAGACTCAGAACTTGATGACTGCTCCGATGACGATACCGAAACAGATTTTTTAAATCTGGAGCCTCTGCCACTTATCTCTGAAGAAATAAATCAAATTGAGGACGTGCCAGAGGTAAATGAAATTGAGGACGTGCCAGAGGTAAATCAAATTCAGGACGAGGACGTGCCAGAGATAAATCAAACTGACGAAGACAGTGACGATGACATGCCGTTGGATATGCGTATAAAAAAATATTTTCTTCTCAATACAATTTGGACCAGAGACTCCGAAAACTGCATTCAACATAAAAAAAGTTTCAATGAACCGGTCGGTCCCAATCTACCGGACAATATAGATTCTCCGACAGATGTTTTTCTCCAACTTTTTACAAAAGAACTTATTGTATATATTGTCTTTCAAACTAATTTATATGCGGTGCAACATTGTGGTGGTGACAAAAATCGCATTGTACATACAGACTAATGCGGAAGAAATGCGAGTATTTTTAGCAATACATTTACTAATGGGAATAAAGCATCTCCCGAGTTTGAGAGACTACTGGTCTTCCAGGGCAGATCTTCGAGATGTTTATATTAGTTCCTGTATGCCAAGGGACCGATTTGAGTGGTTGCTATCAAACTTACATTTGAACGATAATGCTCTTCAACCTAAAAGAAATGAAGCCAACTGTGACAAGTTATATAAAGTTAGACCTTTATTGAATCATTTATCAGAAAGGTTTGCTGCATGTTATAATCCCGCAGAAAACTAAGCAATCGATGAGTCTATGATAAAATTCAAAGGGCGTAGTTCTTTGCGGCAATATTTACCGATGAAGAGAATAAAAAGAGGATATAAGGTTTGGATAAGAGCGGACGAATCTGGTTTTGTATGTCAGTTTGACATATACACAGGAAAAGCTGCCGATACTACTGAAAAAAATTTAGGAGCCCGAGTTATCAAAGAGCTTACTCGTCCATTGGTCGGAAAAGGCCATAAAGTTTATTTCGACAATTTCTTCAATTCTGTGGAACTAACGAAAAGCTTGCGGGAAGATATCATTTATGCATGCGGAACAGCAAGGAAGGGAAGAAAGAACACACCAATAGATATAAAAGAGGATAATCAATTAGCAAGAGGGGAGTCAGATTGGCGAGTTAGCAAAGACGGTACTGTTTTTATAAAATGGAAAGATCGAAAAGGTGTTTTATTTCTAAGTAATTATCATAACCCCGAAGATATTGACACAGTTTCTAGAAAGAAGAAAGATGGAACTTCAGAAGAAATTACTTGTCCGAAACTAGTCAAGGACTACAATGCCAATATGGGTTTTGTTGACAAAATGGATATGCTGAAGTCGATTTATGAAGTGGACAGAAAATCGAAGAAATGGTGGCACCGGATCTTTTGGTATTTTTTAGATGTCTCACTGGTGAATGCTTTTATTATTTTCAAAAGTAGAGCAGCTGGAAAATCGCTTACGCTGAAAATGTTTAGGTTGGCAGTTGCAAACGGTCTCATTGGTGCCGAACCCGCCGTAACTAGAAAAGGACGCAAAAGACATAGTACTGAAATAAATCACTTCAAACGTACGGTGCCGTTAGAAGTTCGCTTTGATAAATGTGCACATATGCCAATTCACATAAGCCAAGAAGATGTGCCTTTTGCAGTAGCCGAAAAGAACCTCACAAGTCTTCCTGGAGCTGTAAAACATGTGATGTAGGTTTGTGTCTTAACGACAAGAAAAATTGTTTCTCTTTGTACCATTCAAAATAAAGTATTACTTATGAAAATATTTTAGTAACTTATGCCTAGTGTCCCAACACCTAAGACATGGTCTATTTTTTTTGTGGTTTGAGAAAAAAATTAAAATGCATACCATTCGTTTTAAAAATAATACTTTTATATAAAATTACCAAAAAACTATTTAAAAGTAAAAAAAAAATTAATTCCGGCGTCAAAGGGTTAAAATCAATAGGGTACATCTGTGAGACACCCTGAACAATATTCAAGCATAAAATTGATCAATCGTATACTCTCTGCAGGCTGTATTGTGCTAACAAACCGAAAATTCTCCAAAAATTACAAAAATTTGGTACTTCAAGTACCATAGCACCCGTTGTACTGGCTTTAGTGAGCTGAATATCAATTGGGTTCATCTTTGAGACGCTCTGAATACTATCCAATCATAAAATTGAAATTTCTCCAAAAATAACAAGAAAATCGTAGTTAAAGTACTGTAGCACCTGTTGTATTGGCTCTGGTGAGCTGAAAATCAATAGGGTTCATCAGTGAGATGTCCTGAATAATATTCAATCATAAAGTTGGTGACTTGTTGAGCTCCGGAGGCTGTATCGTGCTAACAAACTGAAATTTCTCAAAAAATGACAAAATGAAAGTACCATAGCACCCGTTGTACTGGCTCTGGTGAACTGAAAATCAATAGGGTTCATCTGTGACATGTCCTTAACAATATTAAATCATAAAATTGGTGACTTATTGCACTCCGGAGGCTGTATCGTGCTAACAAGACATGTAAGGAAAAGTGGCCGACGACATACACACAGGATTTTTTTTCTAAAAACCGTTTTTTCGTGTTGTTGTAGATGGAACGCGTAAAAATAACTCAAAGAAAATTTCATAATTCCAACTTTTTTTGGGGTAAACCAATACTTTTCTCGCATATAGAAAGGTTGGGCGGAAAACTAAAAATGACGACAGAAGAAAAATTGCCAATGGAATTGACATAAGCTATATCAATGATAAGATTTTTATGCCTAATTCAAAAAAATACTTTTACAAAAAGATCAGAAAAATGAGAAAATGCCGATGTATCAAACGTTAGGAAAATCTGGAATACATAACTCCGCTTAACCGAAAAAAAAACAGTACAATATTAAAAAAGGTCACATTATATAATTCAAAACAAGAATGACAAATTGTTATTACTTTTCCGCCCAACCTATCTAATATGCGAGAAAAGTATTGGTTTACCCCAAAAAAGGTTGGAATTTAGGAAAAAAAAATTGTTTATTTATTTTATTTTTTGTTTTCCACCAAGAACAATACGAAAAAACAGTTTTTACAAAAAAAATCCTGGTGTATGTCCTCGTCGTCGGCTACTTTTTGTAACATGGTCTTGTTAGCACGATACAGTCTCCGGAGTGCAAGAAGTCACAAATTTTATTATTGAATATTGTCCAGGACATATCACAGATGAACCCTATTGATTTTCAGCTCACCAGAGCCAGTACAACGGGTGCTATGGTACTTGAAGTACGACATTTTTGACTTTTTTTGGAGAAATATCAGTTTGTTAGCACGATACAGACTCTGGAGTGTATACAAGTGACCAATTTTATTATTGGATATTGTTGAGAGCGTCTCACAGATGAACTCTATTGATTTTCAGCTCACTAAAGCCAGCACAACGGGTGCTATGGTACTTGAAGTACCAAATTTTTGTCATATTTGGAGAGTTTTCAGTTTGTTAGCACAATACAGCCTCTGAAGTCTTCACAAGTGACCAATTTTATGATTGGATATTGTTGAGTGGGTCATATAGATGAACCTTATTGATTTTCAGCTCACTGGAGACAGTATTGTTAGTGGAAAACGAGTAGAGCTACTAGTCATACTGGCGCAGAACACAATTTACGTTTGAAATAAGATCCTACTACATATCTCAACAATTTTAGGCACTTTCATTTCAATCGCGCTATCGTTCACTTGGATTCTTCGAGTCAGAATATTTTAATAGTGCGGTGATTTTCGTTTTGTTTTAGTCAATTTTTTCTTAGTTTCTAGTTAGGTATTTAATAGATTTAGTAATTGTTACTATTGTCAGTTTAATTTAGTGGATTTTTGTGGACAATAATTTGTGAAAATATTTTCTGTATGCAGGGGATTAGTTAACTTGACAGTAAGGTATGTATGAATTTGTTTCCGATAACATAAAGTTTGAGTTATAGTCGAGTGGCGCTACTTTGCGCAGAAAATCGAGTTTTTAACCAATATTTCAGTTGTTACTTTATCGAATGGTTTAAAAATTGAGTATATGAATTTGTAAATTTGAATAAAAAAGAAATGAGAGAGTATTTTTTTAATTTCCATATTCACTTTCAAATGTTAAAATGTTTGTTCATTAATTCTTGAAATATTTTATTTCAGACAAAATCTGGAAACATGAGTGGCTTCAATAAAATAATTCATAGTCAAGCTCGACAAATCATATACAGTGTATATCAATTTATGAAAATAGAAAAAGAACAGGATGCCCTAAAAATTCCTGTGAGCAGTTTGCAGGAGAGAGTAGCCAAAGCGTGTAATGTTTCTGTCGCCTCGGTGAAACGTATTGTTAGTGAAGGTAATAGAAAATCCCCCGGTGAACGCTTTAAATCGCTCCGAAAAACCCTCAACAAACCTTCAACTTCTAAAGGATCCGTTGATGAATTTGAGGAAGAAATAATTCGAAAAATTATTTATTCATACACAGCGATACATAACAGAAGGCCTACCATGAAAAGAATCTTCGAATCGGTAAAAAATGAAACTGGGATAAATTTTACTGGCAAAATAGATTCGTTTAGACGATTGGTTAAAAGGATGGGATTCAGATGGAAAAAAACTAAAGATAACAGAAAAGTTTTAATGGAGAAATTCGACATAAAAGCAAAAAGAATTGAATATTTAAGGAAGTTGAGAAAATACAAAAAAGAGGGACGGCCAATTATATATACTGATGAAACCTACATTCACAGTTCACATACGGTACCAAAAGCATGGGACGATGGCAAAAATAAATGCTTAAAAGTACCTGTGTCTAAAGGTCAAAGGCTTATTATCTTATATGCTGGAGGTGAAGCAGGAATCATACCTAGGGCGCTTACAATTTTTAAATCGGGAATGAAAACCGGAGACTATCACGACGACATGAACAATACAAATTTTGTCAAGTGGTTGAAAGAAAAATTCATTCCCAATGCTCCAAAAAAATGCGTATTGGTATTAGATAATGCCTCTTATCACAATGCATTGTTAGAACCCATTCCAAATTTTTCATGGAAAAAAGATGCAATGCAGAAGTGGCTTACTGAAAGAAATATTTTTCATGAGTTAAAAGCAACTAAAGCTGAACTATATTCAATTATAAAAATGCACAAGGTAGGTTTTAAAACATACATAATAGATAAAATTTTAGCAGAACATGACATTTTAACGTTACGTTTACCACCCTATCATCCGGAGCTAAACCCAATAGAAAAAATATGGGCGTTGGTAAAGAACGAAGTAGCTGCTTGCAACGTAACTTTTAAATTAGATGATGTGTGGAAATTAACAGAAAAAACATTTTGCGAGGTGACTGTAGAACATTGGAAAAATATTTGCGCGAATGTGACAAAAGTTGAAAACGAATATATTGAAAGAGAACATATTATGGACAACGTGGCGGATTTAATAATAAACTTAGGAGAGGATAGTAGTGACAGCGAAAGTGAATTTTCAGATAATGAAGCCGATGACGATGATGACTTAGGTTGCAAGCCCGTTATTTTTTTACTTCAATTTTAACTTCAATCATATAACTTTTCAGTGTTAAATGACAATTGTTTGATTTAATTAATTATTATTAACATTTGTTATTCTCTATAAAAATAATGTGCACAACACATCTGTAGAGTCCTTTTTGGGAATCATGTGATTGTCGTGTTCGTGTATATTGAAAGAGAACATATTATGGACAACGTGGCGGATTTAATAATAAACTTAGGAGAGGATAGTAGTGACAGCGAAAGTGAATTTTCAGATAATGAAGCCGATGACGATGATGACTTAGGTTGCAAGCCCGTTATTTTTTTACTTCAATTTTAACTTCAATCATATAACTTTTCAGTGTTAAATGACAATTGTTTGATTTAATTAATTATTATTAACATTTGTTATTCTCTATAAAAATAATGTGCACAACACATCTGTAGAGTCCTTTTTGGGAATCATGTGATTGTCGTGTTCGGGTTCGGTTCATGGGAAAATATTCATATTGGTCTAAAAATTTAATTTTAACTTAAATTTTGATTTCCAATTCTAATTATTAACTGATGATTAACTTTTTATTTTTTTACTAATATTTATTTTAGATATAGTGAAATATTAGCTTATTACGGCTGTAATAAGCTTTTAATGCTTTTTGGGTAATAAATAAATCAATGTTTTAAATTCTATTTCTCCTCGGCTATAAGATGGTACCATCAGACAGACTTTTTCAGGTCTCACTTTAATAATTCTGTGCATCGTTGCCGTTTACTTCTGCGCAACTATTTTCAAGGTCATAGCTCTACTCGTTTTCCACTAACTTTACAATGGGTACTATGGCAATGGAAGGGCCGCATTTTTGGTCATTTTTTGAGAAATTTCGGGTTGTTAGCATGATACAGCCTCCGGAGTGTATACAAGTGACCAATATTATAATTGGATATTCTTTACTGTGTGTCACAGATGAACCGTATTGTTTTTCAGCTCACAAAAGCGAGTACAACGGGTCCTATAATTCCAGATATACTACATTTTTGGTTATTTTTTGAGAAATTTCAGTTTGTTAGCACGATACAGCCTCTATACTGCAACAAGTCACCAATTTTATGATTGAGGATTATTCAGGATATCTTGCAGATGAAACCTATTGATTTTCAGCTCACCATAGCCAGTACAAGGGGTGCTACGGTACTTAAAGTACGACATTTTTGATGAGTTTTCAGTTTGTTAGCATGATACAGCCTCCGAAGTGTATACAAGTGACAATACTATGATAGGATAATGTTCGTGGTGTCTCACACATGTGGAAAAGTTAGTTTTGATCTTTAAAACCGTTTATTTTTTTAAGTATATACAGTGATCAAAAAGTAATTTAATGGCTTAATAACTCAGTTCTCAATAGCTTAAAAAACAAATACAAAAGTTCCAGCAAAAAATGTATTCTTTGAAAAATTCTTTTTATTTTCTGACACTATCAACTAACAATTATAACAGTGAAAGAATGGAAAGTAATAAGAACATAGGGAAGATTTAAAGAAGATGAAAGTGCAAGACTGGAAGGAACAAGCAAAGGATATGTTAACACAATCGCTGCCACGAGAATCACCGGCGATCCTCAAAAATATTGGGAACAACACATGGACACATTACGCTTACAGATCGGTATAAGCGATTTCAGCCTAACAGGATCACAGTCAGAGTAGGTAAACATTTGGATAGACATGAAAGAAATCCACTAGACGTATATAGAAAACTAGTAGATGATGCAACTTTAGAATTTATTGTTAGAGAAACATACATATGCACTATGCACAACAAATAAAGAATAGTGAAATACACAGTAGGTCCTCGAGGATGCACAGATACAGAAAAAATCGTAAAGTTTGTTGGCATTATATTATATATGGGCATTATGAAATTTCCCAAGTTTGCAGATTATTAGAGTATGAAAACTCTCTTGTTTCAAAAATTATGAGTCGAAATATGTTCCAATTATTGTTAAGATGTATCCATTTCGCAAATAACGAAGACGCCGAACCCAGCGATCATCTTCACACCTTTTCCAAATAGTTTAAAATAATTTTTATCGGCAGTGCAGTCGCGGAGAATTTCTGGTATTTGATGAATTCATGGTATCTTTGAGAGGTAGGTTGATATTCCGGCAAAACATCCCCACTAAGAGACATAAATATGGAATAAAATTCTTCAAATTGTGCAATACATCAGGCTACACACTCGATCTAAAAATATATACAGGACAGATGCTTACTAATGGACAAGGATTAGCCGAGTAGTCATTGATTTAACAGAGAGATGAAAGAAGAATAATTGTCACAGATAATTATTATTAGTTAGCCAAGGAGTAATTGGAACGAAAATCCCATCTTCTAGAAACTCTAAGAAAGAATCGAAAAAGAATTCCAAAAGACATCGTAGGCAGTAAATTGAGGGTTGGGGGAATATGTGGTAAAGAAAGTGCTGATGGTATTGTCGTTGCTAAATGGCGAGATAAGCGAGACGTTTTTTATAAACAAAACACGGAATAGACATTAAAGCTACAGGAAGCATGATAGAATGGGGAATCGAAATGAAAAAGCAAGAGGTAATAATTGAATATAATAAAGGTAAAGATGGCGTAAATGTGTCGGATCAGAAGGCAAGTTACTTCTCCCCTCTAAGAAAAGCACTTAAATGGTATCATAAGGCAGCATTTGAACAGAGGAAAAACATTCCCTTATAAATAACGAGGAAAGAGACGAGAAGAATCGGAAGAAATGTGTCTAATGTTTTACAGAAAGAGTGCTGAGGTGGATGGAAGAAGTGCAGCTCAAAAGGGAACAAAACTGGTTTCGACACTTCATGCTAAATGTAACAAATTCCTCTGTATTACACATTTTGCTAATATGCATTGAATTATTTAGTTATAAGTTGCTATTGTTACAAAATATCTCGATATCGCCGGTGATACTCATGACACATTAAGCATATATCATAAGTTATGTGCCATGAGGATCACCAGTGATCTCAAATAGTTAAGAAAAAAAATATATTTCTTTTGTACACCTCCATTATGTTTGTAATGTCTTCTCATCAAATTATATTTTATAACGTTTTAATCTTTGGCGCCAGAGTTATTCTGTATTCACTCTTATGACGGTAGCGAATGTGTTAAAATGGAAGAAAATGGCTGATGAAACCAAGTATATACTAGGCCTATTATTATATATATACCTAGTCGGCACAATCCTAAATAAACTAAAAATAAACAGCTGCAGCAAAATTGGCGCTTCTCGAAATTTAATAGCTGCAACAAGAACAGTCACAATACATTCTCCAATATTCTAGGAATTGACAAAATTATGTGCTGGTGTCTCTGTACACTAGAGACGCTCAATATTCTAAGCTTTTTAATATGAAGTTTGTTCGTAAGAAATGTAAATTTTTATTAAGACTGTACTTACCCTGATCATGTTCTATTCTTACATGTCTAACACAGTTATTTAGCTTAAACGTTAAGGAAAATATATAATGGTCATCACTACTATCACGAACAATAAAAGAGCCATCTGGCTCATTAGACAAAATTTTTTCCGCTGCTTCACTTGAAATTGGGCCCCAATACCAACCAAACTGCAATAAAATAAACTTTTATAAATTATCGGTGTAAATTGAAGCAAAAATTTCTCATATTTATGGCATGTAATTTGAGAAATACATATTACATTTAACATTGATTCATGTGAATCGTAAAAAAATATTTGATTAAAATTACAACTTGTACAACTCATTTGAAAAGAATGAAAGCAGAAATGAGTTTATCTCCCCTTGAAAAAAAGCAAAAACACTTCCAGCAACTCTCTTTTATTGAGTTAACGTCGAAATTCATAAATCAAAGATCACAGTGAAATATAAGTACATATCAAACCTCAAACTCGGGGTGCTTGTGAGGCGATGATACCTTTAGGAAAGAATACACCCACTTATCAGCACTGTCCACTTATGAAGTTACCTAGATGTTCTAATGATGTAGCATAGAACAGTTAATGTAATTAATGAAGCCACTGAAGAAAAACAATACTGTTGGGCAGCTTTTGACAAGGTCTGGCATGAAAGTCTATAATACAAAATGAAACAAACTTTGCGCTCACTCATTCTACCCCGTACTCTAATTAAGTTCAGCATATTTGATTCTTACACATGCAAATGCCCCTCAATTTTATTTTTATTTCCATTTACAATGCAAAATTTAAACAGATTATTTGTTTGATATTTTTAACCACTAAAAATCATAATACGTTTAATGAACTGCAGTTGTATCATATTTCATACTGGAAGACTACACTGATACTGACAGTCGAAAATTGTCAAATGAATGATATATAATAAATAAATATATATGACTCACGTCTTTAACTCGTTGAATGCTTGTAGCAAAATCTAGCATTTGTTCGGCGTCTACGTTTTTGACGTTTTCCTTATTTGGTAAAGGTGGTAAGGCTCTACTACTTATATTACCATGTGTATTATCTAGCACGCTATCTTTACTGGCATATATCTTATTATTTTTATTTTCGTTAACTTGTTCCGTTGCAAGAAATCTTTTAAATCTAAACATATTACATAACATCTGCTTTAACGAAAAAACCTACAAAATTAATAACAGTTAGAAATAAAAAAACATTCGTTATCAACAATTGATTTTTTGTGAAAAAAAGTTTATTGGAAACTCTGGTAATTTTACTCCAATATTAATGAGCAAACTATGATGAAACTTCTCTAACTCGAACTTCCCCAACTCGAAGTATTCTCTAAGTCGAATTTTATTTACAAACAAATACGTTTTTACAACATCACTACATATTTATCCCTATAAGTCTAATTTTTTTTACTCAAATATTTCTAAACCTCGAACTGCAATTTAGCAGTAACTGGGGCGGCAACCAAGCTTCACTCGATATTGACGATTAATCTTTGACAGTTAGTCTTTGACGATGTCTTTGAGATAAATCTGTGTGTATATTCCAATTCAATGTACTACACAGATAACTTCAAGTCAAGGTATTAGCTCTCTTAACGAAAAAGAGAAAAATAAGCGACACAAAAGGTCTGCAAATTAGGATAAGCTAACTACAATATTGGCGCTGTATACTATGAAATAAAGACTGAGTGCTACCATTCGAATTTACAAGTACATCTATCGGTAGTGTACTAATCAATAGATGACACTATAGGTACTAGTTATTTATTTATTTGAATATTCAAAAAGAAATAATAAAATTATTAATAAACATGTTAAGCATGTTGCAGTACATAATATGTAATACAGTATATTATCTATGTGAATTCATAAACCCTCAATTTAGTGCATTTTTCCGTAATTCGAATTTTTCGCAACTCGAATTCAACGTACTGGCCCTTGGAGATTCGAGTTAGGGAAGTTCCATTGTAATTGCCAAATTCACTCTAGTAATGAAATCTTTTTTAACTGTTCCTTTTTTGCCAATAAAATCAACAATTTTGAAGAAATAAAACCCAGCACCCATTTGTAAAAACATTATGCACTTTTACAAATACTATCTGCCTTTCAAGCACTTGCTCCAAATCGCGCAGAAGGTAATGTAATTATATAGAACTGTAACTTAAATTTAAATCAAACTATTTCAAATTACTTGGGTGTGTTGGCATCGTCTCGATTCGGTCCACAAATGATTGGCACAGGTAAGCAACATTGCACTCCTAATTTAAATCTCCAAACAATTTCTGCTAAGTTGCGTCAGCATCTAAATTTATGCAAATAAACATGGTATACTTCTGTAGTGGTAGAATAATTTATACATATATATTATAAATGGACCGAATTATGGAAAAACCTATCTCATAAAGCATTTCAAAAATTCAAACTACTAAATTGAATGTTACATACCTTGGTTAACGTTTTTCTTGTCTTTTCATCTTTTTTCGTCGGCGAAATTTGTATCTGCGTGCCAATGCTATCACAAGAATCTTTAACTTTTTTATTTTTTATATTAATAAATATTGTATTTTTCTTAGATCTAAGTGGAGGAACAGTAATAGGATTCAAATCTTTATCTTTGACTAGATTATTATTTATAGGATATCTATTCTTATTGGCTATTAAAACAGATTTTATTTTTGGCGGCTTTTCTTTGTGTTCTAAAGAATCCGAAGAACTTGAATATAGAGTTTGTAGGTAGTGACGAATTTCTTGTAAAGTAACATGTATGGGTTCACCTTCCACGGAAGCTGAAGTGCCAGCTAAACTATGTCGTTTGGTACCATTTTGAAAGGATAAAGTCTAAAAAATAAAAACAAGACTTTATTAAAGGGAAATGAATATTGTTTTTATGGATAATTTTGAATAATTTTATGTTATCGTTGTTTTGACGTAATAGAAGATTTTTAATTATTTTTTTTAATGGACATAACAAAATTTATATAACTTACATGTCTCTCATGGGAACATATTTTATGGTATTGATTAAGCCTGCTAAAACGTTATTTGTTGATAAAATGCTGACGGTAATACTTTAAGAATCAATAACTGTGAAGTAACAATAAACAAACGTTCTAAATTATTATTATTAATATCTTTATTGGACTGATAATTCAGTCAAATAGGCCGTGGTCCTTCTGCCTGAGATATTCAATTCATAAAATATTTAGAAATTGCAGTGAGTGATGTATTAAATTACAAAGTATATTTTCAGCTACATTTAAATTCTTAAATTGAACTTCTTTTTGTTTTTAAAATTATTTGTACAAGACAAATAGCTCAGATATTGTAAATGGGAGATTTTAGCAGAAAAAAATGGAAATTTCGACTTCTTAGTTCTTTAGAAAGCATTTTACCAGCATCTTCATTTTTTCATTCTTTTACATAATACGAGTAATATAAATAAAATTTGAAATTAATAATATATATATTAATGAAGCTGTAAATTTATTTCACATTGTGGGTTGCATTTTTATTTTTTCAAAGTGGTTTTAATTAAAATGTTAATTTCATATTAACCCTTTCACTGTCAATTAATTATGTATCAGTATTTGAAAAACGTCTTCCTATTGCGAAACACTCATAATGTAAGTAGTGAGTCACCATGGCAACAGTGTAAATCACTTATATTATGTTCTGTTCTTACTCCGGTCAAGATAGACATAAAAATAGTCATCAAATAACAAAAATTGGGGGAGTGCCGAATTTTGGTGGAGACCTTGGGTTCACCATCAGAAATAAAGTGTCAAAAATCCCCATCGATCCCATGTGTGCTAAAAAAGTTATTAGGGGTCAAAGGTCAAAATTTCAGGTTTTTTCTCAAAAATGGTAAGTTTTATCAAAAAAGTACTTCAGACCAAAGTTGTAGATCTTAAAATTATCTACAAAAATGGTACCTATGATTTTTTTTCTAGGAATCACTATTCCTGAGATATCGCGATTCTAAGAATCACGTTCTATGTGATATGCACACATACGCCACGTATATACATAAACAGGCACTCAAGACAAGTAAAAATGCCTATTTGTGTCTCTTTTATGTGTTAACTATACTATTCTGAAAATATATACTCAAATCATAGTCAGTCCCTTACTGAATCCCCTTTACCCATATGGCCTTGAATAACATCTGACGATTCTATTCAGATGATTCTATTGTCCGTGTTGTGTCGCTTATATACCTGCTTCTTTTAGTGCTAAACGTTCGGTTCAAGTGAATATACGTATTTATTAAAAAACGTTTCCCATTTAGGTTATTTATGCTGTTCAATATCTTGAAAAAATGTCACAATTTTGCTTTATTTGCACAAAACTTTTGAGTGAAGATGAAACTGTTGTGGTTAGTCGTGGAATACCAACTTTAATTGATGCAAGTGTCGCGAGAGGTGATGAGTTTGTTGATTATTTAAGAGGCCTAAAGTCCGTTACAGTTCACGTGGATTGCAGAAAATCGTACACCCGGAAAAGTTCAATCGCTGCAGTAAAAAGACAACATGGGGATGAGCAGGCCAGTACCTCAAAAGTAAGTCCACCTCGTACTAGAGCGCGACTAAGTGAATCCAACTTTTGTTTTAAAAATTGCTGTTTATTTTGTGGCGATGTAGCCGATGAAGAGGCTGAGAAAAAGAAAGCGAAGCATCTTCGAAAAATAATTTATAAAGTTTCTACTCTTACATTTAAAGAATCTCTTTTGAAGATAGCTAACGGTCGTTCTGATGACGTATCAGTTATTGCGCGTATTAACTTTAAGCATGATTTAGTCGCTGCTGATGCTAAATACCATAGCTGTTGCTACAAATCTTTCCAAAAATCTAGTACTGGTCGTAAAGTTGGCCGTCCTCAAGATGAAGCTGTAAACTCTGCGATGGAGGAAATTTTTCAATTCATAGAACGTAGTGAAGATTGCCAGTTTACGTTGGATGAATTAAAGAATATTTGTCAAAATGTAGCTTTAGATAACCGAATCATAAAAATACGATTGAAGTTAAAGTATGGTAGTAGAACTATTATTACAGAGAAGCTTGGAAAATTAACATTTATTTGTTTTGTCGACAATTATCAAGACATTTTTCGAATATGAACTAGCCTATTACCCGTTATCACTCTTCGATGCAGCTGGAATGCGCAAAACAGCTAAGTCGGCCATTTACGATTGCTTTCAATCAGTCAATGTAGAGAGTGATCGTACAAATGCTAATTACATTATCGATGGTGGATATATACTACATCACGTTGTGTGGGATCGAGAAGAAACCTTTAACGTAATTTTTGAGAAATATGTTCAGTATCTATGTAGACATTATGGTCATACAGTGACGGTAGTATTTGATGGCTATAGTGACTCGACAAAGAACATAAAAGCTGCAGAACAACGTCGTCGAACTACAAAAACATCTTCGATTTCCGACATTATCTTCGATGAATTTATGACAGTTCCAGCAAACCAACAACAATTTTTCGCTAACATTAATAATAAATCTCGTTTTATTTCCATGTTAAGTGACAAATTGACAGCTGCAAATATTGCTGTGAAACAACCTCAAAATGACGCAATGTCCTCATAATTGAAACAGCAATAGAAAAATTTAATGTAACAAATACAACAATTGTTGTTGGTGAAGATGTTGATTTGTTGGTACTACTTACTGCAAGGACTCCAATTGATAAAATTATTTACTTTCTGAAACCTTGAAAGGCTCAACAGCGAACAGAAATATATTCTTCTAAAAGTTTAACTGCTTTTCCAAAATGCCAAAATCATATCTTATTTTTACATGCGATAACCGGGTGCGATACTACATCAGCAATGTACAGAAGGGGCAAAACATCAGTATTCAAATTATTTGAAAAAAAAAAGATTTGATTGACTGCGCGAAAGTATTTACAGAAATTGATTCTTCTCCTCAAACAATAGTTACGAAAGGAATTCGCTTTCTTCTTGCTGTTTATGGAGCTCCGAAAAAAATTGATTGCATAGACAAATACAGATATTTAACCTTTGTCAAAAATACACGAAACAAGAAGCAAGTACAACTATCCTGTCTTCCTCCAACATCGGCCTCTGCTATTCAACACCTGTATCGAGTATACTATCAAGTTCAGACATGGCTAGGCTATCAACTGAACCCAGAAGACTGGGGTTGGAAATTAATAAACAATACTTTGGAACCAATTCAAACTTTACTCCCACCAGCTCCGGAAAAACTCCTTAACACAATTTTTTGCAATTGCAAAAAAGGTTGTAATGCCAAATGTGGCTGTAGAAAAGTAGGGTTACTGTGTTCTCCAGCGTGTACCAATTGCCAAGGTCAGTCTTGCTCAAATGTCGAGTTGAATACAACAGCAGATGATTCATGTGATTTTTATGAAGAGTTGACTGATTCATCTTCATTTGAACAATTTATGAACATCCAGCAAGGGGAAGAGGAAGATGAAGAAGAAATGACACCAGAAGTTGACTTTGAAGAGTATGAATCAGATTAAATATTCAAAGAAATCAGAATTAGAATAGTTAATCTCAAAAACCAATATCAATATTAATAATCATCATGCAATCAAAAAAGTATTGTCCCTGAAAATTACGTCACAACAGTTCGTGGAGTAGGCCTACCGGGGAAACCACGTTAAAAAAAACGCGTCGAGTACACTACCTCACAGGTGGCGTGGAAATGTGTGCATATAACATAAAACGTGACTCTTAGAATCGCGATATCTCAGGAATGGTAATTCCTAGAAAAAAAATCATAAGTAACATTTTTGTAGATAATTTTAAGATCTACAACTTTGGTCTGGAGTACTTTTTTGATAAAACTTACCATTTTTGAGAAAAATCCAAAAAACCTGAAATTTTGACCTTTGACCCCTCATAACTTTTTTAGCACACATGGGATCGATGGGGATTTTTGACACTTTATTTCTAATGGTGAACCTAAGGTCTTCACCAAGATTTGGCACCCCCCCAATTTTTGTTATTTCAGATGTGTACTTTAACCGAACTATCTTATTTTCATTGTGAATGCCTTATTTAAGAGTAGTCTGTCATAAACAGGAGTAGTATGGATGTTTCTTGACGTTTTCCATCACCTAAAGTTGTACCCTCTATGAGCAAATAAATTTTACTACTTTAGTTGTCTCTTGACCTTCCTTGGTATAAGTATTATTTGGTTCATAATGTTTCGTAATGAAGGTTTGACAGAAGCGTAACTCGACCGGTGTGTGTATGAAAATGTTGAGGAAGATTGATCTACTTTAAAGGATTTAGAGATTTAGGCAGTAATATTAGTGCGTTGCTGGAAAGGAGTGACGACGAGGATGGAACTGAAAGTGAGCAGGAAAAAAGTAAACCTAGTGTAGAAAAGAATGAAAATATTCAACAGTTTTTTATTTGTAAACAATCGAATACTGAACCAGGTTGTAAGCAAGGCAACCTGAATAAAGTTTCACCGCCAATAGATATTTTCGAAACATTTTTCACTCCAGAAATCATTGAATGACATAAGACAATTGAAAAAATTGTCTTATGTCACTTTGAAAATGGTTCCATGTTTGAGAACCGAAATGTTAGTAAAATAAAGATATATTTTACAATTCACTGCCATTTTAATTCCCATCAACCAAGGAGAATTTAAAAACAAATATCCAACTATTTTATACATCTTGCTTTCTGGCGAGAATGGTCGAAACAACCGCTCCGTCAAGCTGCCCCCCCCCCCGGTTAGATTTTTGTTACCAAAATGCTAGCACACATAAAGGGCACCTAGCACAACAATTTTTATAGCCAGCACACCAACAGCTTACAATAAAAATGCTTTTGAATTCGGGTGGGGCCAGGTTAACGCTAGCCCCCCCCCCCCCGGTTGGAATTTTGTCGCCAAAATGCTAGCACAGATAAAGGACACCTAGCATAACCTAGCACACCAATATTTATAGCTAGCACACCAACAGCTTACAATAAAAATGCTCTTGAATTCGGGTGGGGCCAGGTTAACGCTAGCCCCCCCGGTTGGAATTTTTTCGCCAAAATGCTAGCACAGATAAAGAACACCTAGCACAACCTAGCACACCATTTTTTATAGCTAGCACACCAACAGCTTACAATAAAAATGCTTTGGAATTCGGGTAGGGCTAGGTTAACGCTAGCCCACTCCGGTTGGAATTTTTTCGCCAAAATGCTAGCACAATGAAAAGACACCTAGCACAACCTAGCACAAATTTTTTAATAGCTAGTACATCAATAATGCTTTTGAATTCAGGGGGTCGGGGGCGTCTGCAAAATAATGCTATGGTTACACGAATGAATGAAAATGTTGGATGTATTTGTCCCTAAACATCATTTTCCTATAAAAAATGGCCCCTAAACAGATGTTGCCAGATTGTGCGTGATATCTATATTTTCCCATCGAGCAAGGTATTTGATTAATTAATAATTAACTATTATTTAATTAATAATTATATATTTATTTTCAATTAATGCTAAAAAACGAAAGAATACAAAAAATCTTCACTTTTAAAAATAATTTTGTTAAAATAATTAAATTCAACCATTTAGTCACGGAATCAGGAACAATCCGTGCACGAATAAGTTGCAAATTACGTCACACTATAAAAAAGGCAACGACAAACGTTTGCGTACAGACATGTTGGATAAATAAATGTCCAAAAAAGCGAAGCCGTGTTGGATATGTACTTTGGACAAAGTTGTGCAATCTGGGAAGGGGCGGCTGAGATCCTTAAAAATGTTCCAATATATTGAGAATACATATTTTAGACTGATCGTGGTTCACTATAGTCCTTATTTAAAAGAAACACTCAAACTTTATATGTAAATTTGCCAGAATATTTATTTCCGAAGTTGATGGTTAATTAACCATTGTAATGATAACATAAATATTGCATTTCACTATCAGATTTTTTTTAAATTCCCAAGTTAACTTAGAACGTGCAGCTTTTAATTCTTAGAGCCGGTTAATCAGAGCTTCGAATATTTATGTGGCGTATCATAAGACACCAACACTACTATGTATTTTTCAAAGTTTTTAGTATGTAACTGACAATGTATGTTTGTTCGGTTGCAATCTTGCAACTCAGTTTTGAAGCAGATATCTTCAACCGATTGATTTGAAATTCTGTATATACGTCTAGTTTGCATGCCAATCCATGATTAGGTATGTGACGTCATTCTAAATTCAACATGGCGGATCACCAAAGTTGGCGGACTAATTTTTTTGCATTCTTACAATATGGGTATTAAATGGAAGGCAGCAAAATTGATGACATAGGTATTCTTATTTTTCTAAAAACTAGGTATAATCCATCTGAAGTTCTCATCGGACTTTTTAAAAGGGTCGTTAAACCAAGTCTATCGTTAAAATTTGAATCATTTTTATAATGCCGTTTTTATGGGTCTTAAGAGTAAATAAAATTCTTGTAGGTATATCCAAACTGGCCGAATCAGATGTTTGGGTTAAGAAAGGGTTTCCCCGAAGGGCTGATGGTTGTAATAATATGTATTCTTTCTAATAATATTACAAGTAACATGGACTATATAAGTAAAACTAATGATCTAACTATTTTCATGAGTGTAATTCGATAGAATATTTCTCGATTAGACGACATAAAACTGTATTAATGCGAAATTTATGTTATTTAAACAACATTACATGGTATTTAATTACCCTTTTTGGTTCATTTTCAATCACTTATTTTTGGATTAAACTTGAAGAATCGTTTTCAAACCGTGACATTTTTATGATATTTTAAACTAAAATTATGATAATAACAACAATTGTTACTTAGACGTTACTTAGATACGGACTTAAAAGGGAAATTATCGGCACTGCCGGAGAGTTATCTCCGAAAAGATCCTGCTTCATTTGGAATTTTTACCATATGAGTGGAATATTCCGAAAATTTTTCGTAACTACAGTAAGAAACAATTAAACCAGCCTTTTTACATATACATTCATTCATTTTCGTAGCAAAAATCTAACCGGGGGGGGCAGCTTGACGGACCTCGAAACAACATATAGATGCAGCAATTCCACTAAGAAACTGCCGCTTGGTTGAGAACGGGCCGTAATGAGAGAGTCAATACAAATTAAAGAGAATTCACTTAAATTAATTTCTTGTTAAATTTCTGGAACTCGTTTATGGTACAATCGCGAATGTTATGTTTAATTTCGTAAAATTTCAAATTATATTTGATTAATTGATAATCAGATCCTACAATGTAAAAGTAATCACTATGAATGAAATACTGAATATGTAAGAAACGTAAAAATAACATGCATCATATTCCACCAAAAAAGTATCTTAAAAATGTAAAAAAGTCATAATTTTTCTATGCAATGAGTTATTGATAAATTCAATTTAAGACGCAATTATAGCACAAATAAATTGAGCACTGTATTAAAAGCTAATCAATAATATGAGATTAGATACTGTATCACCCACTGTGCATACAAATAAAAAACCGAGTAGTACTAACATTGCAATTTAGGAAACATAACCTAAATCTATGAGAATAAAAATATCCAAACACCCCTCTCGCATTAAGCTGTTTATTACAATAAAAGAATCCAATAACAAAAAAAAGTATGCTTAATGACATAATTTAACAGAAATCCGTTTTATAAGGTGAAGCCACCAATAGATAACACCCCTAAATTCCATGCCAATGCATGACACCCTTTCAAAAACTACCTATATTAAAACATACGAACATTTCCTACTGAATTCCGACAGTTGGCAACATTGCTTAGATCACGCTTGATTATCTGTAACCGTTTTCTCATTCTGTAATGAGACCTACTCCCGTGAACACGTTTTCGTTCAAAGGGTGTCAAATTGTAGTCTGGTTTTTGTACACGTCTAATGAGAATATTAGGGAGGTAAGTTTACATTTTTTCATTTGTTTTACTTATGGATTGAAATATGCTGAATCTTTGAAGCTAGAAAATGAGTATTACTGCTTTGGTTATGTTTTCCCTTCATTAGATTTATATTTAATAAATAACAGATGTGTTAGTGTAGTGTCAGCTTTTGGTCTAACTGAACCTCTTGAGACTAATAGTTGACATCCGATGTCAGGCATCAGATTTCGCAATTTCTTCAGCTGGTTAGACGAAATTAACGTTTTGCTTCTTCATGAATACACAAATAAATTTGGATATAAAAAGATGTTGGGAACCAAAAGATGACAGGGGTGTCAACAATTGGTCGTATAGGTGTCAGCTATTGGGTTTTATGTCATTATATCAGTCTCACCCTGGAGATGCCGAATCACCAAAGAAAAATTATGAAATACTCCCCGCAGAATATGCTAGATGCCTTAGATGAAGTGCGAAGAGGAAATTCTGTTAAGGTAACGGCTAAAAAATATGGAATACCTAGAATTACACTTTTGTACAAAGTTAATGGGAAGTTGCCAATAGGGAAAAGAATAGGCCCAAAGGGAATTTTTACCATTGAACAATAGAAAATTTTGGTAGAGTGGATACTTTCCATGTCCAGGGCCGGTTTTCCAGTAACAAAAAATACTTTCATGATAACTGTCGCGAGGCTAGACAGAGAGTTAGGATTAGAGAGAGTACCAGGAGAAAAGTGGTATAAATTAGAGACAGGATCTATCAAACCTTAACTCGTTCCAGAGCAAATGTCACCAGCGAAAATTTAGCGCAATGGTTCAAAGAAGTATGGTCCTATATTTCAGAAAGAGAGCTCGTCAATGCAATGCAGAATCCGTCTAGAGGGTTCAATGCGGACGAAACTGCGTTCTACATGAACCCCAAAAG
Organism: Galeruca laticollis; assembly: GCA_963921935.1. Classification (NCBI taxonomy): domain Eukaryota; kingdom Metazoa; phylum Arthropoda; class Insecta; order Coleoptera; family Chrysomelidae; genus Galeruca; species Galeruca laticollis. The sequence continues at coordinate 60,338,284 of OY998184.1, read as the reverse complement.
TGGTAGAGTATTGGCTGAGAAAGGTAGCATATCGGTATACTTAGCAGGAGCTAATGATGAAAAAGAAAACATTACTGTCTTATTAAATGCCAATGCCTCTGGCCAGATAGCTCCTCCAATGATTGTTTTTCGTTACAAGAGAATACCGCTACAAATTGCTGAGGCAGTCCCTGAGGACTGGGCAATAGGAAGATCCGAAAACGGGTCGATGACCCAGGAAATTTTCTATGAATATATGGCGAACATTTTTCATCCGTGGCTGCAGAAAGAGAACATTGAACTTCCCGTTGTTTTCTTCCTTGACGGACATTCTTCCCACATTTCTCTACATGTATCAGAATTTTGCGTGAAGAATGGTATTGAGCTAATTGCATTATATCCTAATGCAACCCACCTTATATAACCCATGGTCGTTGCGGTCTTTCATAGCTTGAAAACACACTGGAGAAAATAGGTTCAAGACTGGAGAATGTCTCACACAGGAGAAGAGCTGAAGAAAAAAGATTTTACAAAACGGGTTTAAGAAATGCGGACTGGTACCTTGGAACCCCCAAACTATAAATTTGCCACTAAATAACCCAACGCCAAGAGCAAAAATGGATATGAATGTAATAAATACATTTCTGCTACATTTGGAGAAAGAAATTGGTGAAGAGAAAATGTCGCAGCTTAAAAATAATGAGGGTGACTGGAAAGGACCCAAAGAAGATTGGTCTCTCTACAACATTTGGAGACAGAGTAAATCTAAAATTGAACGGGTAAATCAGCATTATATTTTACAATTAGAACCACTAATGTATGTTCTATTTTTCAGATGCCGCTGCAAGAAGTTCCGGAAACTTCAGACAATAATCAACAGGAAAATAATGATATTTCAGCTTCTGAAAATGTTGTTGCCGACCGAGCCACTAGCATCTGACAGTAACGCAGCGGCCCCACAGCAAGAACATAGCAGAACCAGGGCCATCTGGAATACAGTTGAAAGAAGTAATTCATGAGTTAACACCAAACTTAAAAAATAATACAAACTGCAGCATGAAGTCAACAAACACCGCAGATCCCACAATTCCATCTCCATTCAAGCGAGTGCTATTTTGGCCTAATACAAAACCACAAACGTCTAAAAGGATGAAAAAGGAAAAAATTCCTTGTGTACTCACATCGCCCCAAACGATTATGTATTACCGGAAAAAGGAAGAAGATAAGCAACAGAAAACAGAAAATCAAGCTAAGAGGAAGGAAGAAAGAGAACAAAAACGAAAAGAGTTACAAGAAAAGAAAGAATCTGCTGAAGAACAGAAGAAAAAGAAGGCAAAAAAAGAAACGGCACAGTTAAAGGACAGGTTGATAGTGATTCAACGAGTTCAGAATCATTATCGATTGAAAGTGCCGACTCTTCTCCATGGGATGAAGATTTCGAAGACGTCAACAATGAAGAAGACGATTTATCATACGAACCAGTTAATTTCGAACTTCTCAAGGAGGGAGATTTTGTCTTGTGTGAATTCTTAGGTGGTAAACGTAATCAAACTAAATTTGTCTATCTATGTGTGGTGCAAGATAAAAAATCAGACATTCAAGTTATTGGATTAAAATCCACAAACAGAATGAAAAAAGAGTTTGTTCCACATCAAGAGGACATCTCTTTTATATCCATGGACCAAGTAATTGGCAAAGTATCTCAACCAGAAATCTTGAGAAGAGGGGAAAGAATCAGTTCTGCTTTTCCAAGATCATTGCCGGTTAAAGAAGTTTGAAAATAATCAAGTCATCTATTGGTCAGAAACATGTCATCTATTGGACTATTTCAATTCAGATGTGTCATCTTTAGGTAGTAATGATGGGTGCAAGTAAAATATTTTTTCTCATTCAGTTTTTAATAAAATATTCATATGATAATGATGACCAGTTCTAGAAAACCTTAGAGTATCTCATGATGTATTCACTTTTCAAATTTTATTAAAAATATTGAAAATTTCAGTTATTTTTCATTTTATTTCCTTAATAGTGTCATCTATTGGGGGGTTTACCTTAATTATCTGATTTAAACTGAACTCTAAATAGCCCTTGTTCCCTAATATACTACATTTTATTTCTATGATACTCTTTTGGTAGTTATTCTTAAATTAAAGTAAAGGGGTTCTATTCTTATCAACCTGTGTTCGATATTTCAATCCGAAATCTCTACATCCCCAGGAGATATTTCTTCGTTTCCTTTTCTGCTGTTGAGACTTTTTAAGTTTTAGCGGACGCTTTACCATGTCGACTGGCACAGCGTATATGTCACTGTCAAATGGTACATTGTACAAATCACTGATCTGATTCGAAGATAAAGTATCATGTGAAACAGCTTGGGTAATGAACGTTGAATCATCTACTTTTTGTGTGGTCGGTATTGATAAAGAATTATGTGAACTTGATAATCGAGATGATCCCAGGGAATTTCTAGAACTGAGAAATTACAATAATTTATATCTAGGCATTCATTTTAAATGATGTTAACGAAGGGTGTCCAACCTTGATAATTTGTGTATATCTATTGCAGAAATGTACGGCAAAGAATGAATATTGTAATGCTAGGTACAAATGGACCTCCTATTTATTCTATGGAATGATTATAATCCTATATTAGGTACTAAAAAATGTTGGCAAGAATAATTTTTATTTGGAACTCAAATTTGATTTCCAAATGAGTTAATTTTCTTCCAAATTAAATTGAAGTACAGTTTTGACAATATTTAAACGTTTTATCATTTTTAATACATCTTACAATACAAATACTGGCTTAATGCCACATTTTTTTATATCTGGCAGTGCCAACCTGGCCATTGTCAGAGTTGTTTACAGTTGTCTGAAATAATCTCAACATTCCCAAAACATGATTGATGACATAGTGGATTAAATCATAAATATTTATTGTACTTAACTCTATTCTCTACTGAAACTTCAAACGAAAGATATACAATTGTGTTAATATAAAAAGTCTAGCACAATCCTGCATAACAGATGTCCCCAGAAAATGTGCGGAATGCTGGACACCCCTCGAATTCTAATGACTTTCAAGGGCATTCCAAACTCTCTATAAAATACTTACCCAGCCCTAGAAGCTGTTCGACCAATGTGATATGGACTAAATGTCACAAATTCGGAAGGGAAGCAAGATCTGCTTAGTAAAGACTGTCTTTGTATATGTGACAAAACATTTAATTTTCGTGGTTCAATCACTTTGTGTTCATGGATTGCTATATTAATTATTTGTTGTGAAAGATTCTCACAAAAAAAATCTATCACAGGATAATTTAATTCATCTTGAAATTCTAGAGGTGGTTTTATCGGAGAACAATTCTTGTCATTGAAATCTGTCCAATGCACGCCTTTCTTTAATGTATTGAAATTATCTCCATACATTATATCTGACATTCCGTCTAAGGAATCATCTTGAGACAACGACTTTTCTTCGCAGTCACTGTCCTATGGAACAGACACAATCTACGTATTATACATAGATACAAATATAATCTTATAGTATAGAACTTATAAACTTGGAAATTTGATATACACCAAATGTGAAGTACAAATATCAAACATACTTAGTTCATTGGATTTTATAACTGATCCTATAGTTCAATCCATTAAAACAAGTACTTTCTAAATAATGCTCTTGGCAAATACTCCTTATATGTATTTTTAGTATTTCATATGTAATATTAAAGTTATACCTTCAGTATTTTAAATTGGGTTGCTATCAATAAATAACTAAAATTAGTTGTAATGTGAAAGTTTTTATAAACATAAGATTCATAATGTACAGAAATGTGCTTCAAAGTATGCAATTAGTAGAGTCTTTGGTCTTTTACAAAATTAATTTTACTAAAGCATTACTAAAGATAAAGATCTCTGGATATTCCTTTGTTATACAAAGCCCAACCAAAAATTAAAAAAGAGAAGTATGACGATCTGCAAAGCTAAATGTTCTTGATAAAAGTTTTGGGATTTTTATTATAATTTACCCCATGTTTTATTGCTAATTTTGAAAAATCTAGTTGTTCAAGAGTTGAAACTTATGATTTTCGTTCTGTTCACGTTCAATGTTTGTATTTTTTAATAAACATTGATACTTTTGATTTAATACTATATATTTTATTAAATTGAATCCTAGTTAAAACACTTTTTTTAAGTACAAGGTCTAGTATATGAAAAAAAATGCCAAAAAACTCTAGTACAGGAAAATATGCCAAAAACTCTTTCATCTCAATTTAGGAGGTTTTAATATTTCCTCTAAAATTATGTACAATGCAACTAAGAAGTCTAGAAAGTGTAATGACCTCAAAACCTAAACATGAAGATAAAAGCGTTGTTCTCATATTTAATTCAAAAATGTCTTTATCTTTTTGAATAATTCGGAAATTCTTTAAAATAGTCTAGACCTAATAATTTTAACATGTATTCTTGAATTTTCCAAAATTCAGTTATGTATGTAATACTATGATTCCCTACACGTCAAGCTCTTGGCATTAGCCAAATAAGTATTCTATTTCTCATGTTTAACCCTCCAATTGTCGCTATATGAGCATTTTGCTAACTTTATTGGTAAAATGTCTGCAGTCTGGCAATGCCGACTTGATTGAAGTTGACCATTCGTCTAGCTGAGTTTATGTGCCTCCTTAATCGATGAATATGGCGAAGTTTCGAACAGTACGCCCGCACATCATTTTGAGGCAGGTTGTTTGAAGCAGCGTACCCTAATTGAGCATTTTTCTCATCGAGCAACAAACTACGTATAATAATCTTTTATGCCGTGAGCATTTGGCTCATTCAGCGAATTAGTGTATATAATTTTAAATATTGTTTCAATTTAATATTGTGATTTTACTGCTATTGAATATACAATGAGTCAAGGGAAAAGATTAGTGCAAATGGCTGTGGAGTCCCAAGAAGAAGAATTGAATGGTAAGTTATTGATTAATAATATAATTTTGTGCTTATTATGTTTCTCTTACTAGCGACCAATGGCTCTTGGCACATAATGACGGTTCTAACGAAGAACAGCGGTTGGATGAATATGAATCAGATGCCCCCTCGGCCCACAGCAATCACCTAACTGATTCTGAACAATCCCCAGTTGATTCCTCAGACGAAGACATACAGTAGAGGGATCTTTCATATGTTGGAAGAGATAAATCTACCATTTGGACTAAGCTTCCCCCTCGTACTAATATTCGACGAGCTAAGGAAAATATAGTTATCGAACTTCCAGGCGTGAAACCAATAGCAAGAGACGCAAAGATAGTTGTAGATTCATGGAAATTATATTTCTCTGATGATATGATATTGCATATAACAAATTGTACTAATATGTATCTTCAAAAAATGCGTCAAAATTATGAACGCGAGAGGGATTGCCCCGATACCACACCTCACGAAATAACAGCTCTCATAGGTCTTCTTTACATGGCAGGTGTAAAAAAAATCCGATCATCTCAATATTCATGAATTATGGGCGGATGATGTGACTTCTCCTGTATGTTTTCGCCCTGCGATGTCAAGTCGAAGATTTTGTACGCTTTTGGAGGCTCTTAGATTTGATGACTTGAATGATAGAAATCAAAGGAAGATATTAAACAACCTGGCACCCTATAAGGGAAGTTTTTGACGAATTTCCTACGAAATGCTTAAGCAACTATGTGGTAGGCGAATACACGACAATTGACGAAACGCTACAAGCATTTCGCGAATGATGTAAATTTCGTCAGTATATATCCAACAAACCATCAAAATACGGAGTAAAGGTTTACGCCTTAGTGGACTGAAAAATGTTTTATGTCTCGAATTTAGAAATCTACCCTGAGGGACCTTATAGTTTCGACAATAAAGCAGACAGCGTGGTTAAAAGATTAGCCGAGAATATTTTGAACACAGGTCAAAACTTTACCACTGATAATTATTTCACATATATTCCACTAGCCCTAGAGTTGCTAGAAAAAAGATCAACTCAAGTCGGAACGATCAGGAAAAACAAAAAAGAAATTCCTCCAATTTTTGTTCAAACAAAGGAGCGTCGGCCATGTAGTAGTATGTTTGCAATTCTTAGAAAAGGAGTTTTAGTATCATATGTGCCTAAAAAAAATAAAAATGTGTTACTTTTCTCTATCTTACATTTAGGGGACCAAATTGATGAAAGCACTCTTGATAAATGTAAACCAGTGATAGTAACATTTTTTAATTCAACGAAAGGTGGCGTTGATGTTGCAGATGATACCCAGTATACTGTTTCTATAAACTCGTGCAGATGGTCATTGACACTATTTTATTTCTTATTGAATATTGGCGGAATCAAAAGCCAGATTATCTACTCGGAAAACACAGAAAACAAATTAGACCGCCGTTTATTTCTAAGAGAATTAGCTCTGGAACTAATGAAGCCACAGGCGCAAATTAGAATATCTGTTCCAAATCTGCCTCTAAAACTGCGGAATTCAGTAAAGCAGCTCGTATGTGTTGAAGAGGAAATTCCGGAACCAAGTGTTAGTGCTACTGGTATGTGCTCTTTGTGTCCACGACGCAAGAATCGGAAAACCAAAAAAGCAAGTAATAAACATTCTAGAGTCATGTGTCAAATATGTCTACAGAGCCTTCAAGCAAATCCATAGTTTATTGTTATTTGGCTAATGTATGTTACATTTAATGTTCTGAAATATATTACTTATTTTCTGGAATATTTTTTGTTAAATACCCAAATATTCGGAATGTGAGCATAATGCTCACGCGCGATAAACCGCGTTTGAATATGGGTAGGGACAAATGGCGGGTTAAGAACTTTCTTCAAATAGTGACAACGTCTGCCTCAACTGCCAGTCGACAGATGCCTGTCTCTCTTTTGCTGTTTCAAATGTATGTTGATATTTGATAATCAACGATATTTCAATGGTGTAGGAATGTCGGTTGGGATGGGTTTGCCTGCCTTTTTTTTATTTTTTTAAGAAATATCTATTATACTCGAGCAATCTCTCTGGTTCAAAATGATTTTTAGAACCAGTTTTAATATTACGTTTTTAAAGAAGTTACTGATATACAGGTTCTGAACTTTCTTGCTATTAATTAATCCAAATATTCCACGAAGAAGTCGAATTACAGCAGATTGTTATTTACAATTGGTTTTTCAGTCAAGAACATGTTTGTGTAAATATTATTTTTGCCTCATTATGTCAAAGAGAAGCTCATATAAGATTACCGGAAAGATGGCTCATGTTGTACTTAGAATCAGACTTTTACCTGTTATTTAAAATGACAAGGTTAACTTTTTAAGAATTGTTAAGAATTATAAACTTTGATCCCGTACACTTACATATTGTTGAGTCACCCAATTGAAAAGCTTTTATTTTTTCCAATATTCTTACCAACTAATAAGCCACAACAAATACTCCACTTATATATATTTTATAATTTCTATTTGAAGTTGACATTTCTACTTGCAACCTCTCTCTAGAGGGCGTTTCAAAAACAAAAGCAGCTGGTTTAATTCAACGTGACGTCATTGTTTGGTCACTCGAATGAGAATATTTCAAACTATATGCAAAATGTTTAAACCATTCAACCGCTTGAATATGGCTTTAATTAATTATACAAAATATAGTTTTTCTAAAATTCAGATTGAAGTGTCTATATCATCGATAAGTACATGTGACGTGTAAATCTTGTGTTACTTGAATTTTAGTTATGAGAAAATAAATAGAAAAAGAAAGAATGTTCTTATTAAAAGATCTGAAATAATATTGTGGAGAACAGAGTATCTAAGGAAAATTAACGAGTTTCTAAAGCAAGGAAGAAAGATTTATTATATGGATGAAACATGGGTCAATGAGAGGCACACAGTGAAAAAAGTATGGCAAGATAGAAATGTGAAAAATGCACAGCAAGCAGCTGTTGAAGGCTGGTCTACCGGTTTAAAAATGCCATCTGGAAAAGGCCATGGTTGGATAATAACACATGTAGGAAGTAATAGCGGACTTGTGTTAAATGGTGAATTAATATTCAAGTCCAAGAAAACGGGAGACTACCATGAAGAGATGAACGTAAAGGTGTATGAGAAGTGGTTTGGACACATTACTGAAAATTTGGAACCAGGATCTGTCGTTATGGATAATGCTCGTTACAACAGTGGACACTGGGAAAAACGCCACAATAGGCATGGACAAAAGCTCAAATTTAAGAATGGTTATGGGATAAAAGCATCCCTTACAATGAAAGCAATGTAAACAACAAATTGTTTGAAATTGTGAAGATACATGCCTATAAATATAAGAAACTTGCTGTAGATTAATTAGCATTGAACCATGGAATTACGGTATTAAGGTTACCCCCGTATCATTGTATTAATTGAATTAATTTGGACACAAGTTAAAGGGGATGTGGCATGAGAAAATCGAACGTTTTAGTTAGCCTATGTGGAACGCCTTCTTAAGAAATAATTGGAACCATTGACAGTATAAAACTGGAGCAACTGTATTGCTCATGTTCAAAACGAAGAAAAGAAAATGGGGGATGTAGATAATATGGCTGATGATATTATTATCAATGTCAATAATAGTGATATTGTTGATGAAAAATCGGGAAATGACAAAGGATAAGTTCTAACATTGTTTTACGGTGTTACGAGTTTTATTTTTGTAATCCTTATTTTTGTACCTATGATTTCTTTTATTGAAAAAAAAACCTTTTGTTTTCATTGAAGAATTTTCTTTATTTTATAATTGTTTCCCACATCCAAAAAATAGTTCAGGAAAATGTAACAATGGTATTTTTGACCCCACAAAAAAAGCCCAAGCCACTGTTCAAGACCTATATCGGTAGAAACGGAGGTCTCATTGCACTTTCAAAACTTTATGGTTCGTCTTTAAGACATGTATATGAGGTTTTGCATTTTGCCGGATGATATATACCTTTTTACTGTAAACATGTAATATAAAGGAGAAAATCTAATAAAATGGTTTCTAAAGGTGTTGTTTAGAATATAAAGAAACATGTGAAATACTTTTGAGGGGTATTGTATACATTACAATTTTTCAGAATATTCATCAGACAATTTATCTGGTTTACTGTAAATCTTAATTGTCATTTCATATATGTTATTGTAAAATCTATAAATGGTTACTGAATTATTCTCATGGACAATGTTACTGATGATCTCTGAACCATGCAAGTCTCAGGATGGACTTCAAAGGCAAGAGACAGGACACTGTAGAGGTCCATAATTAGAAGGCCTACCCAGGGCTGAAATTATCATTACCTGAGACTGGTCTTGAATGTTCAACGAAGTATATAATGTCTTACACTTCTTTAAGGATACATTTAAAAATTTAATGAATTTATATTTACATTTGTTACAACATAAACAATAATCTTAGAAGATTTTCAGTACATTTTTACAATTAGCAGAGGCCGTGTTACTAACAATTACCAAATATATCAAATGCTGTCAAACTATTTATTACTCTATTGTACAAAATTCAAAGTGGGTATTGTGAATTAGATTATAGTAGAACCTTGAGTACCTACCTCATAGTTAAATAATTTTCTTCCATTTTGACTCTCTCCAATGACGCTAGACGCAGATTCATTAGTTAATAAAAGACCACTATCATCGCTTAATATGAATGCCTCTGACCAAGTTGAACTAGATGGAGATGATTCCATTACTCTTGTGTGTTTATTTTTCGAATTTGCTAGTTACTAACTTGTGTCCATCGTCTCCTCTAGTTATACCCAATCTAACAACATTGCTTTAAAATTGTATGTATGAAATGTTCTTTAATCGTCTCTAATTTTCAAACAAAATTTATATCATAACTTCCTTGACAATTATCTCATATTTCACAAACCCAACTTTATCTATATGTCAATCACAGATGTCAAAATGAAAAATAACAAACGCCAAATTTTCTGTCACTGTCAACGAAGTTGACAGAGTTCATAGAACTTGAAATCACTTTAGCCTATTTAAAAATATAAAAAGGGATATTTCCTCGAGACTAACCACGCTAACCTGGTTAGAAAAAAGTTAACTACTCTAATTTCCTCGATACATATTCCAAACAATGACGTCACATTTAACCAACATCTCAAACCACCTGGCCGAGGTAGTTAACATGTGGTTTGACGCAATGATCTGTCAGTTTGTCTGTGGTTTGTCGTTGTTATTGAGGTTAAAGGCGGGTTTATACAACATTTACATAGTCATAATCATAATCACAGTCAGAATCATAAACTTAATCATAATCATAACTCTGAAAGGCGTTTATACAATTTTAATAGTCACAGTCATAAGCATAAAATTCATATAAATGAAATTTGCCAAAAAGTCAAATCAATGAAGTTAATATAAACAATGATTGACGGAGCACAGAAATACCTCCAAAAAACGGCCAATAAAATTAATTCTTCAACCAAGACGCCTTTTTGTCATCATTGCTCATCGCGTGTTGGTTACGACACATGCGCATTTCAATTCTCGTCTTAATCATAATCATAAAGTTAAAAGTTAGGAACTTCAAGGTCAGTAAAATTATGCTTATGATTATGATTGTGATTGTGACAATTGTATAAACGGTGCTATAAGAAATCATTAGTTTAACTCTTATGATTGTGACTGTGATTATGATTATGACTATGTAAATGTTGTATAAACCCGCCTTAAATGTTAATAACAACGGGACTTTTGTTGAAAAAGTAAGTCAGAATAATGAATGTATACAAAGTATTTGTAAACGAAGAGTTATACCGCATCAATGATACAGTAGAAATTATTAATCTTCTACAAAAAGGTAAAGAATTCCAAATTGTGAATAGATATTATTTTCTCTGTCTATAACTGATGAACATTTAATATTGTATTAGTAATATAAATAATAAAAATAATATAGAATGACGATATTGACATTTGACATCCCCCTATCAAATTTATGATGACATACTACAGATCCAAACTACGTTAACCATTGACGTCATAGTTTTGTTAACCTAGTTAAGCTAGTTAGTCTCGAGGAAATTCGCCTAAGTTTCTGAATGTGGCTACAAAGATGGTAGCTCATAAATTAATTCAAAAATAATGTATATGTTGTTTTAAGCCATTTGAAATAAAATTGATCTTTTTACCCATCAAAAAGGATTTTAAGCACAGCCTATATGCTGTGTTTCAAGTTTATATATAATCAGTGGCGTATCTAGCTCAGGCGGCACCGGTAGTAAAATGTTTCCTTGGTGCCCTAAGTATAGAGAATAGTATATTATACACCAGGTGGTGGAGACTGTTATTATTGACCGAGCACCAAGATTATTTCGCGAAGGGTTTTGCCCCGAGCGGAATAAGGTGCGAGGCCTATAAATATCTTCACCACCATGGTGTATATACAATGTTTTCCACTACTAGCCAAATTTAAGACAAAAATTAAAACATTTTCTTGTAAAAATCGAGTAGCACAGGAATGTAAATTCGCCTTTCCACTAATAAAACAATAATTGACATTTCCACGAGTAAAACTTATTTGTAAACAACAGGTGCGTTCATAAAACATAACTTATAACTCAACCTAGTGTTTTTAAATGAAACTCAAGGTTTCTAGTTAATTCCACAATATAATTCAAGTTATTGAAAATTCTAAAAAATTGACAATTGTTTCGATAAATCAATATTATCGAAACAATTGTCAATTTTTTAGAATTTTCAATAACTTGAATTATATTGTGGAATTAACTAGAAACCTTGAGTTTCATTTAAAAACACTAATATGAGCATATTCCACGAAGTAAGGGTCGAGACAGTCAATTTTTTATAACTCAACCGTTGATGAGCGCTCACTGAACAACATAGGTATAATGATGGTTGACGTGTATCTGCTAAACGATACGTTTTTTGGAAAAGATTAATATTGAAATTATGGATAGATAAAATCTAATTCTTGCGTTATTTAGATGATGGTAATATAATTGATACAACCAAAAATATTATAACCCATGCAATAGAAGATTTGCAGGAACCATTACCACATGATTATAATGTAAGAAGACGTGGTAGTCGTGAAAAAACAGGAATTATTATGAAGAAACAATTCTAGCGTATAATAGGTGCGTTCTTTTTGACTGAGATCTCAGCTCACTTCAGTTAATGTGATCTGAGATAAAGTGATGTGAGTAAGCACCAAAAAGAACTACATTTCAACTGAAGCGCGAGATCTGTCGACGCATGAGTAAATAAGAAACAAAACATATAATAATAAAAATGTTATTGTATCCACAATTTGTAACAAAAGAAAAATAGATTATGTGTGTTTATATGTCAATGGTTAAAACTATAGATATCCTTGGTTAAAATATAAATAACCCAAGCAAATCAAATATTTGTTCATCCCCTCCATTTTACTTCCGACTCAAGTCCAACTGATTCCCCCTACAACACATCAAGTATCGGTGGAGGGGGAGGAAAATCTCAGCTCACTTAAAGTGAGTTTAAACAAAAAGAACGCTCACATTACTGATGTGAGCTGAGGTTAACTGAGATCTCAGTCAAAAAGAACGCACCTATTGTTAAGTATCATGGTGGGTCCTCATGTGCGGACTATAAGCAGAGCGCACTGGTGCTCGATGATGTGGTTGGTTGAAATGATCACGTGATCTATCAAAAGTGCGCTGTCACTAATCTGCGCGGTTTACGCCAACAGTCCGCTGAAAAGTAGAAATTGTCTCTAGTTTTCGGCGTACTACTGGCGTTTAATGACAGTAGTGAGCACGTGCTAGATAAAGATATTGTTGACCACGGTGAGGAATTTTGCTTTTCAGGTTATAATGGTTGCGGTTTGTTTGCAGTTTGATTTATTTTTTCATAATATTGAAGCTTTGTTCTGCTGTAAAAAGTTCTATTACCCAAAATCCCTTTCTTCTACTAATTACTGTTATTTCTTTTTGCAATTGATGAATTAAATGTAACTTTACACTAGATTCTGCTTGATGGCAGGCCTTCGCCTCGAACATTTCGATAATTTGATTGCAAAATTAGGTCGGTATATATCGCTTTCCATTTTATAAGTATTCAACTGAAGACACAATCAAAAATACAATATTAATTAACTTTCTATGAAGGAAATTGACTGTCTCGACCCTTACTTCGTGGAATATGCTCATATTAGTGTTTTTAAATGAAACTCAAGGTCTCTAGTTAATTCCACAATATAATACAAGTTATTGAAAATTCTAAAAAATTGACAATTGTTTCGATAAATCAATATCATCGTCAGAATGACGATGATATTGATTTATCGAAACAATTGTCAATTTTTTATAATTTTCAATAACTTGTATTATATTGTGGAATTAACTAGAGACCTTGAGTTTCATTTAAAAACACTAATTTCTATGAAGGCATTACCTACCTACTATTTGTAAACAAACTGTCTCCGCTGAAACGGAATAAACATAAATCGTCAGGATCCAGTACGCTGAAACGAGCGTATGCGTTGTCAAATTGAGTCCGCTCCAAATCCGCCCATGAGGACCCACCTTCAAAGTCCGTTCAGAGAACATTCACGTAACGGTTGTGTTTTCTGAACGCCCCAACGTTTGGTTGTAGTTACGGGATGTCATCAGTCATTTGGTTGAGCGCGAATTATAAACTAATGGCATTTTTATTCAAATAATTTTATCGTGTTAGGTAATTTCAAAAAGCAAATACGTTGAAGAGAATCTCCTGGGTACACAAAATCATGTTGCACAAGTTTTTGTTAAACTACTACCCCTGGATTCTCAAAATATTTGAATTTGTCCATTATTAATCTAGGTTAACAATAGAAAAAATTGTTAGAAGACGTATAACAAACTGAAATTTCTCTAAAAATGACAAAAATGTCGCATTTAAAGTACTATAGCACCAGTTTTACTGGCTCTGGTGAACTGAAAATCAATAGTGATCATCCGTGAGATGTTTTGAATCATATTCAATCGTAAAATTGGTGACTTGTTGCACTCCGGAGACTGTATAGTGCTAACAAACTGAAATTTGTCAAAAAATTACAAAAATGTCGTACTCAAGTACCATAGCACCCGTTGTACTGGCTATGGTGGGCTAAAAATCAATAGGGTTCATCTATGAGATGTCCTGAACAATATTCAATCATAAAATTGGTGACTTGTTGGAGTCCGGAGGCTGTATCGTGCTAACAAACTGAAATTTCTTAAAAAATGACAAAAATGTCGTACTTAAAGTACTATAGCACCTGTTGTTTTCGCTCTGGTGAGCTGAAAATCAATAGGGTTCATCCGTGAGATATCCTGAATAATATTCAATCATAAAATTGGTGACTTGTTGTACTCCGGAGGCTGTATCGTGGTAACAATCTGAAATTTCTCGAAAAATTACAAAAATGTCATACTTCAAGTACCATAGCACCCGTTGTACTGGCTTTGGTAAGCTGAAAATCAATAGGGTTCATCTTTGAGATGTCCTGAACAATTCTAAAATTGGTGACTTGTTGCACTCCGGAGGCAGTATCGTGCTAACAAGACATGTAACGAAAAGTGGCCGACGACAACGACGACGACGACGACATACACACAGGATTTTTTCCTAAAAACTGTTTTTTCGTGTTGTTCTTGATGAAAAACGTAAAAATAACTCAAATTTTTTTTCCAAAATTCCAATTTTTTTGGGGGTAAACCAATACTTTTCTCGCATATTAGATAGGTTGGGCGGAAAAGTAATAAGTATTTTTGTTACATTACAACAAAAATTATTATATAATGAAAAAATACACCATAAAATTTACAATAAACAGCATTCATTTGTGGATAATTTACAATTTTCTAAACATTTATTTCGATGCAAAAGTTAACAGATATATTTAAAAAAATTTCAGACGTTTGCTAACTTTGTACCTAATCCTGTTTTTTTGTTGATTTGTATAGCTTATCGTTTTATTATTGGTTTTGCAATGTTTATCAAGCTGCATACCACAAATACAGTTTCATCAATGTAAGGAAGTAAAGATACTGGAACTTTAGAAAAATGTAAATCTTTGATTCACTCTTTCAAGGTGTATTCTCGCCGAAGCTATGTTATATATGTTTTTCTACCTCTTTTTGTGTAAATACAGCAAGAAACAATACATATTGTAGTTAAAAAAATAATTGTAAACGCTTATAATGCAAAAGTGATACTGTTTACATCACTTTGTTTGTGTTTTTTCCCCGCAGATGGCATAATTGACATCTTTCTCAGTCCCTATAGATATTTTTTAAAACATTTTTCATTCCAGAAGTCGTTAAATGGACATAAAACAATTTAGGAACGTGTCATTGTGAAGACTGTTCTAGGTTTGAGAAAGGAAACGTTAATAAAATAAAGAGATATTTTACAGTTCACTGTAGTTTTAATCCCATATCAACCAAGGAAAATCTAAAAACAAAGATACAGCTATTTTATCAATTTCGAGAAGTAATGGTTCAAAGTTCAAACAACATATTATAGACTCACCACCAAGAAACTGACGCAATAAACAAATGTAACTTGGTTGAGAGTTTTTATTCCTATATCTATAATGAGAACGAATGAGAGCAGAACAGAGATTTGGACCGTGTTGCACTTAAGACCATGATATTTTATGATCTAAGCTCCAAAATCAAAGTCAGATTAACATTTTAAGACTAAAAAGATGAATTTGAAGGTTATAGACGCAAGAGCATTATTATTTGTATCAACAGAAAAGGATAGTGGATATCAATTGTTTGCAATAAGAAGAAAGACGGAAGAAATAAGTAGGTACGTCTCTGCTATCCTTGCGTCCAGATTGGAATTTACGGGTTCACTGGCTACGAGATAGCGGGTGTGTGTCTTGATTCTTGTTGGGAGTCCAGTTCTCCCGAGATAATGTAACCCAAATGGATATTAAAAAGTGTGAGTAAACCGTCGCCTAGTTTGATAGACCATAGGCCAATAGATCATAATAAACATCTGCTCCTATTAATAGATCGATTTTACCGGGCGTGGCAAAGGTTTTGTCAGCTAATTTATTTACAATCCGCGAAGGTACTGTTACGTGGTCTACATTCAACTTAATTTGGGGGATAGTCTTAGTAATTTTCTCAAGCACAGCGCAAGAGATTTCGAACTTTTTCGAGGGGTCAACGTGTGAGTGAAGCACTATATCCAACATTTCGTTAGACAGAGTACTCGTTTCAGATATGCCTGAAATATTTAAGATTTTTTTGTACGGAGTATAGTTGAGTTTTTGTAAAAGTTGTTTGCCTATGAGAGAATTTTGACTGCCGTTATCCAGAAGAATTCTTATTTGAACAGGTTGGTTTTGACGACTGTAAATTGTTGCTTGCGCGGTCGCTAGCAGCACTAAGTTATTTTTTGAGATTTAGCTTTGAGATGAGGGTGGTCTGTACTGAGTTTGAGGAGGATTTCTGAATGATTGTTGCGATTGAAAGTTTGAGTGTTATGTTGGAATTTTGAATTTTGCGAACGGGAATAGTGAGAGTTGAGATTTAGATTAAAATTGTTACTGTTTGAAGGCCTTTGTCCGTTATTATGTGAATTGTGAAAAGGCAGAAGATAATGATGTCTTTTTTGACAATGGGCGCATGACGTTTGTGATAAACAGGTGACAGTACTGCCTCGTGCATAAGCACTGTACACACAGTTTTTTGTTTTTGACAAATGCATAGGGGCCTCCTCACAGGTATATAAACCTAAAAACCTACACAATACTAGTTGCTAATCTAGTAATTATTTGGTTCAACATTTTTACGATAGATGTCGATAGTAGTACTGAATCGGCTTTTACTTATTCAACATATTTTCTCTCTCTGTCTTTCCACTCTTGACGGTTCAAAGAAACGCATCACTGTTCGAATGGTTTGATTTCAAATATTTCAACTGTTTGTGGGAACAGAAACCTTATCTCTGTTTTTTATATTGCATCCAAACCACAGCACAGCTGTGCATAGATAAGAGAATTATTATATACACGGATCCAAACAATATTTGTTGACATAATTTCCATTTGATTGTAGATTTTTGATTAATTAAGAGTTTAATAAATGTTTTTGAAAGGAATAAATTGTTAAAAAGCAAGTAATCGTATCGACCCGATATCAAAAATTATAATCATGATGATGTAAATTATCCTGTAATCCGTATTTTTTAATTTTAAAAGCTATGTTTGAGGTTATGTTTACTGGATTATTTGATTAATGTGAAAATATGAGATAAATAATACTTATTGTTTGTTCTAGTATCATCAAACCATCTTTCAACATTCTCTTGAGACCCTGTTTTAATGATAATATGGGTTTGTTAACGAAAAATGCTTAATTGAAGTGAAGTGACCTTTGAAGTATCTGAATGAAGAAAAATTAAAACCGCTCTCAAATGACAAGAATTACATAATTCACTTCGATGAAAATATAATAGTGATAATTGAAAAATATAACTATTATCACCTGATACAAGGTGCATTACATATTGCATGAAAGGACATGTGCTATTTAACCAACCACGGTTTTTGTATCGTTCGAAAACCATATATTGCATCGTTTAATCAACTTGTTTTGCGCAAACGCGTGTCCTGCACTGTTATTTGGTTGGAAATAAACGAATACAGTTGGAATGGTTTGTGAATCATTTGGAAACCAATTTTAATCTCTATTCTATTATCATAACATAACCAAAGATTACAAGAAGTTTGTGGATAATAAAAATAAGACTGGTAAATATTTTATACAAATTAATAAACCAATTAATCGATTTAGATGATAGCACTAAAATTAGTAAAATGTATGAATAAAATTATTTTGCTTTAGGTAGAGGACGAAAGTATTTCGAGTATGAAAAAGAAATGGACGAGATATTTGGAAAAAAGAAAAATGTATATCCAGAACTCATATTATCCAATGAAACAATGGATAATAATTTAGTTGACACCTGTGATGAAGAATTAGTAAATGAAAACAATGAGTCTGATGTACCACCAACACAAACAAAAGTTAATCGAAAAAAAACACGAGCTGTTAAAAATCAATAAACCCTGCAGTATATAAGATCTGATAAAAAATTTTATTATGAAGAAAAACTAAAAATTGACAGAGAACGTTTAGAAGAATTAAAGAAAAGAAACAGGCTAATTGAGGAGAAAAATGTATGTAATACTTATAGGGAACTTGTAAAAAAGGAGCGTCATTGTAATTCAGATTCTCTCTTGTAATTTTTTATGTTCTATTATATTTATGTAGTCAATTTTTATTTTCACTCAACTTTTTTTTTCTGTTTTACTGTTTCCAAAGTTATTTTTAATTATATTTATGTAGGTATTTATTTTACATTTTATTTTTGTTGTACTGTTTGTAAAGTTATTTTTAATTATATTTATGTAGGTATTTATTTTACAGTTAACATTTTATTTCTGTGGTACTTACTGTTTCCAAAGTTATTTTTAAATATATTTATATCAGTATTTATTTTACATTTTATTTCTGTTGTACTGTTTGTAAAGTTATTTTTAATTTTTGTTTATAACATAAGGGGATATTTTTTTATTTACATATTTGTAATTTTATAATTTATTTAGTACTTGTTACCTACTATAGTTTTCTAATTATTAAAAGATAATGTTAATTATTTTTATTGATATGTTATACAAATATCATAATTAAAAGTGGTGAATGGTAAATCATTCTATAATGGTAATGCATACGCTATTCTATCTCTAATTGTGCCTAATTCAACATTTTCGTCATCTTCATCAACATCTTGATCTTCATGAGGAACGATGTTATCGATATGAACTTGGACACTAGCAAAAGCTAAAAATATTTGTGGATTATTTTATGTCTATTCGTATTCCAGAATAAAGTAATTATCAATCGATTCGGCCAATTTTAAAATCTCTTCAGAAAATCGTTTTTTTAAAAAACCAACAACCCTATCTAATATTCTATAAAATACAGTCGACCTCCAATATTCCAACTCCAAAACTGGTACGTCACCAGAATTCTCCAATGCTCCCACCGTTGAATCCGTCACAAAATCTTTTAACTTGGAAGAAAGTTGTTTTTTTCTTTCTGATGTTTGTGGTTCCAACGATATGACATGATTTTCAGTAAATTTTTTAATGGAAGTATGGAGGTTACCATAATAGGTCTCTGACCTCATGTTTTCTAAAGAAGATTTTACACCCTTTATTACGTTTGAGGGCTTACCAAGAGTTGCTCCTTTTTCCTGGAGCTTCTTCGATAAAATGTTTAATACATTAAGAATTTCCTCCAAAACAAAAAGGTTTACCAAAAATGATGCTTCCTTGTTAGTATACCACGCGCAGTTACTGATCGAACATATTTTTTACCAAAGATTTAATTTTCCAGGGTCTTTACAATTGCATCATATTCAAGCTTGACTGCGTTGCAACTTTTGTACCTACAATGCCATCCTGTATCTGATAACTGATTTATTCCCCTAGCCTTAATTTCCAGTTTCAGAAGAATTACTTTGTATTCTGCATGGTGAACTGGGTTAGAAAAATGTTCGTGTAATGCTTCCAATGTATTAAAAAACATTGCAACAGAAGTTTAGTTTGAGAGCTAAGCAATGAGTGTATATGGCACTGGGATACTTTTCTTCAATCATTGCTTGTATGGCCCCAATATGACCAGACATAACAGCAGCACCATCATAAGACTGGTCTATCAATAAAAGGTTAGAAATTTGAAGTTCTTCCAATCGTTCTGTAATTAAAACAAAAAGATCGGAAGCTGTTTTGTGTCGAACAATTAATAAATTTTAAAAATATCTCTTTAATTTCTAGACCCTCTGCGTACCTAACGCATATAGTCATAATTGTTCTATCTTAAAGCTACGTGCTTCATCGCACATTATTGCGTACATTCCGCAAGCTTTAATTTCATCTATTATTTTTCCTAATGTTTGATTTGATAAAATATTTAGGATCTAGGACTTTCCAGCTTGTATAGTTTATGGGCGCCGTATACATGGCAAGAATGTTTTCATTATATCTAGTCACCAATTCACAAATTTCCTTAAAATTGCCTCTATTCTTTGACGATTCACTTTCATCGTGGCCTCTAAAGGCTACTCCTTGTCTTGCGAGTGTTAAAGTTATATCAGCCAAGGCTTTTAAATATTGTCTATTCTTTTTACTTTTATCCTGATATACAAAGGATAATTGCGATTCCACTTATTTCTTTGCTTTTTTTTGTACTCTTTCCAATTATTAAAATTGTCCAAATGGTTGATAAAGCTACCGTGCTTTTTTAACTTTTCTCGTATTTTTTTCCAATTTTGAAATCCTTTTTTCAAAAATATTGCCGTATCTGTAGAAAAAGACGTATTATTTCCAAAATTCCTGCAGGAAAAACAAAATACAGCATCATTTTTAATACTATATTCTAACCATGGAAATTCGACAAAATATCCATGATTAAATGATCGACTCTGCTTTCCGAATACCGTCAATGGATAATTGGGTAAGATCCTAGGTCAGTTAGATCCATTTGGCTGTTAGTATTGTTAGTTGTAATTTTTGGTGATGATTCTTCAGCATTCTTAGTCTTACTAACTATATTTTCTTGAGTAGAAGTAAAAGTGGAAGGTAATTATTCAGCATTAGTACCGACCGTTTCATTACTTGAATGAGTAGATGGAGTTGCCTTAGCTCCTTTGGCCTGACTAAAAAATTTTCTAATGTCCATTTTACTAAAACAAACAAACAGTAAACAAATTACTTAAGAATTTTTATTTAAAAAAGTTAGGGGCTATCTAATAGTTGATAGCAACTAGAATACAAAGTGTTCTTAAATAAACTGACACATTTAGGTAAATATCTTGAAAAATAAAAAAGATAGCGAGATGCGGTTTGCATTGTGAAAATTTTTAAAGATTTTTTTTCTCTCTCTCTAATTGCGAAAAAATAATCTATATTAGATATATGTATAATGTATATCTCTCTTTCTCCTTTTTTCTACGTTATATCTTACTTCTCTCTCGTAGAGCAAAATGTTCCTAAATCCACCGTGTACTTGAAATTTCACTCTCAATTCTCGTTTAATTATCGAGTCGCCGCCTAAGAAGTTTCACTTCCAAAACTTTTAAAAAATCTAATTCTTCATCCTATATTTCATTATAATAATAAATCATCAAATAGGAATAAGTGTATGAGATAAATAGATAGTTTTATAAACTTTAGAAGGATAATTAATGATTATTTATTTTCCTTTTATAGGCAATGCGGTGGGGTCAAATATTTTGAATGGTAGTTGGGAGTGCAACAGCGGAATACAATGTGTAATATAAATAATAAATAACTTTGGTTTACCTCTCTTTGATGATGACGATTGACGAACAAACGGTAATCCAAAAATAACAAAAATCAACTGTAAGTAAAATAAAATAACATTCAAGGAGCAACGTATAACGTAGATATTTAAAGCTGACTGTCCGCCACTGAAGATCAGTAGAGTGAGACTGGAGATGATGATGAAGATTGTCGATGGGGGTGGAGGTGGAGGTCGTCCATAAATTCCAATTGGAATTTATGGACGATGGTATGGCCGGTATCACGTCACGTGTGTGTGCGATGTTGCCTGAAGTTGCGTTGGGATTGAAAGTCGCTATTGAGTTTTTTTTACACTTAAGGAAGATTATTCAAGTGGCAACCGGTATCACTGGTATAGGTTTTTTAACGAGCCGGATTTAAATATGATTATCCCGACCCATGAACGGTTGGAATTTTTGTTGTATTTTGTTTTGCCTTTATTGATTGTAATTTTTTAATCTTTTGCATCGTGTATTTTTAATTTCTTATATAGGTACTTTTGGTGGTTGGCCGGTTGGTGGGTCTTTGCGGCTCTTTAGAGGGGCTTAGCTCCCCCCAGCCCCCCAGCCCCTCCTAGTTGCGCCTATGGCTACATGCAAATTTCTATCATTGACTTGTAATACATCTACAATACATAATACATCACTTTCAATATAACTTTTTAAATAATAAAATTTCTCAGCATCTGATTTTAATTGCACTGGTTTTGAAGAGGTAATAAAAACTTTCTCATTCAGTGTGATTTCCGGAATACTTCTTTATTTTTGTTACAGGTAATCTAGTACCCGAGTTATAGTTTGAATCTACTCTTGTTTCCCTAACTGACCCATTACGGTTACTTTCAGATATAGTTAATTTTTTAATGGCCCTAGCTAATTGACTCCTAGTTTTATGACAATCAATTTCTATTTTGTTCCTAACTTCTTGATCCGGGATTTCTTTTTCATTCTTCTTAGGTGGGTACATTTCTATTTTATTTTCTGTAAGTTCATACTGGGTAAAGTTTTTGATAATTTCTTCTTGTAGAATTTTCAGATCAAGGATATCTAATTCTAATTGGATATTTATTCCAGTGAATTTACTTTTGATTGACTTACGTTCATTGATTAAAGTTTTTAGATCCATGGTTGAGATTTTTAGTTTAAGTTTATAAGAAAGGCAAAAATGTTATTGATATTTTTTATCAGATGCTGCCAGTTTTTGAGATAATGTTATACGAGACACTGTGATTATACTAAATGTTTGATTTTACATTGAAAGGTATAGATATGAACTTAAATAATATATTAAGCAATTTAAAGAGTTCAGAAATAAATGTCTTTTTTCAATTTTTCTTCAGCGAGATAGTGATGTATAATAAAATTGGAATAAACTGAAGATAAAAGAAAGTAAAAATGTTCATTTTGCGACAGTGCTTTACTGAAAAGAAAACCATTTGTAATTTAGATCTGGTTGTGGTAAAAGATAACTTTCTTCTTTTCATTATATTAAGGTCGACACTTGAGATCTCGATGTCGGGTAAATTGCCCATTTGTAATAGAGATCCGTTATGTCATTGTTATAGAATAGAAGATGCAATCTTACCCATAATTAAACGTTTCTATTCATTGTCACTAAGCCATAAATAGTCTTGATGTGAGGTAAATTATTTAAGTCAACCATTGTGAGAGAACATCAATTATTTGAGATTATTGTTTAGTTATTTTAAATGTTTTTAGGAAGGTCCATAATTCATTCTTATGAATACATTTTTAGAACTAGTTACATTTTTTAAGTGCGTCGTCCCTGTAGAGAGGATTTCTCTTTTTGGTTCCATACCACTTGTCCGATAATTTCAAATTGAGGGAGAAAGTTTTTGTCAATTTGTTTTAGTGATAAATACTGCTTGTCAATTCGCATCATATACTGCTCGCCAAATCGCAACAATATTCATACCCCTCGTAGGTAATGATACTCATGTTTTGGTTATATATGACGGCCACACAACTCATATCGATATCAACGTAGTGGAAGCAGCTGTGGTCGCGAACATTACCATTATAAAATTACCGCCACACAGCAGCCATCTTCTGCAACCACTTGACTTGGCTGTTTTTAAATCTATTAAAGTGGCTTGGGATGAATCACTTGTTAAATGGCAACTAAATCATTTGTGACAAAAATTACCCAAAAGTAAGCTTGCTGAAATGGTGGGAACTGATCCAAAAATTAATCGTGAAGAGAGTTCATGGAAGGCAGGATATCGTTACAACTGTGACGTTATACCAAAAGAGTAATTTTATCCGTTCCAACTAAAATGATGTGAGCAACGAACACTGAATACTGAGGACGAACCGCTGAGAGAAATTGACGTTGAATTTTTGGAACCGGCAGGCCAGGGAGTCGAAATAGTTAATGAAACTGATAAAACAATTTTTGTTACTTTAAACAAACCTATTGTCACTCATTCATTTGAATCGTCTCGAATCGAGAAGAAATACGAGGATAAATCAATGAGATGATAGATAAAGGAATTATAAGGCATTCCTATGCACCATGGCGCTGATCAATTTGGATTGTAGGCAAGAAAATGGACGCATCCGGACGTCAAAAATGGCACTTAATAGCGATTGAATAGTTAAATGAGAAAACAATTTCTGATAGATATCCAATCCCCAATATTATTGACATACTAGATAAATTAGGTAGAGCACAATATTTAACAACTTTAGATTTAGCAACACCAGGAGGCATCAGACAAGACGATAGCCTTAGCCCATTTCTGTTCAATCTCTTTATGGACAGAATTATAGAGGAAATATCATCACTAAATATGGGATACCGAATGGGACAGAATAAAAGAATCAGCATGGTATGCTACGCCGACGATGCAGCTATTATTGCGGAAACGCAGGACGATCTATAGAGACAACTGCACAAATTCTACCAGGGGTGACATTCCGTTCATATAAACTAGCGACCGCTTTTTAGGCGACGAGCTTGCGACTTTACAGCCGAATGCGATTCCGTTCAGCGATCGAAACTAAGTTCGGAAACATTCGTTACTGAAGTCGATATTGTGTCAAAATATAGGGATATTAAGAGTAATTTTAGGGTTTTATTTTTACGTCGTATGGCGACATTGAGATAATTAAATAAATGAATGAAGGACATCAAATGATGCTGGTGGCTGTGTACACGTATAGGGTAACGAAGAAACATTACATTTGTATCACGTGTAAAATTTAATTTTTTTTTTAAGAATCATTTTATTTTCTTAAACGCCCGCCATGCTGGAACCTCTACAGGTGGCTGTGTCGGTTTAACTGACAAATACAAGAACTTCAACTGTCAATTGGGTTTGTTCGATTGTTTGTGAATGCTCTGTTCGATTTGAGAGATCAAATGCAAAAATGATTATTTATTTAAGTTCAGAAAAGTAGTTGTAAACAACTATTAAATCTGTTAGGTGTAATATTTTATTTAATGTAATAATTGTAATGAATGATTAGCAATTTAATCAAGATATTTAAAATTATTTAGAAGGTTATGTTGAGAGAAAAAATAAAAATAAAAATAAAAAAAAAAAAAACAAACCACAAATTAGAATTTTCTCATGTTGGAAGGGTGAGATCTAATGATGTATTCACACTATAGTTTAAGGCAACACAAAAAACATGCTCATGATTTAATATCATGGTCCTGAAGCAAGTTCTAATGTATTGTCTCTAAACTAACCTATTTTAGCAAGCGTTATTGGCCCAGTGACCAGCAGGTTAGGACATTATCATTATTGAGGGTTACATGAGTTGACGATGTAAGGGTATATAGTTCCTATTTAGGCTCTCTTGTTTGTTTAGACATTTATCATTAATTTTAAGCTCGTTACTGATTTCAAGGTCTTCATAAAAATCTAGTAAAGTAAAGTTTTTAGAGTTGATGTTAACTAAAATCTTTGAATTTTCTGTGGGGCTAAAATTATGATTATTATATTTTAAGTGATGACCGAATGATGACTTGTTGGGTTTACTAATATGCTCATTTATACGCACTCCCAAAGGTCTGCATGTCCTTCCAATGTAGCTTGCCACACAATCTGAGCATTGTAACCTGTATACTCCACTTCTTTGTAAATGGTTAATTTTATCTTTAGAATTGATCAAAAAGGAACCCAATTTATTGGAAGTTCTATAAGATACTTTAATTGATTTATCAATATCTAGAAAACTTTGTGAAAATATTTTTGTGATATTAGAGTTAATGAAAGGTAATGAAATATAAATTTGATTAGGGATATTTATTTCGGGGTAAGCTAATTTATGTAATTTCTTAGAATTTACTTTTTGAACAAGGGTGTCGACTATTGTGGGGTCGTAACCATTATTGTAGGCTATTTGTCTAATAATATTAAGTTCCTTCCTGTATTCAACTTTTTCCAATGGTATGTTGAAGAGTCTATGAATATAACAATAAAACGAGGCCATTTTGTGTTGGTTGGGGTGATTGGAAGACATGTGGATGGCATGGTCTGTCTGAGTGGGTTTCCTAAAAATACCAAACTTAAATTTTGAGCCATCTCTATGTATGTTAAGGTCTAAAAAGTTGATGTGAGCTTCTTCTTCTATTTCTAAAGTGAATTTTATGTTTTGGTGTATTTCATTGATGGAAGATAATATGTTAGAAGCAGTGGTATTGTTGCCTCTTATCACACAGAATATGTCATCCACATATCTAACATACAATAAGATTTCAATATGTTGTGGAATAATTAAGTTACTTTCAATGTGATCCATGAAAATGTCAGCTATTAGAGGAGAAAGGCCACATCCCATGGCTAGGCCATCTGTTGTTCATAAAATTTATCGTTGAATACAAAAAAGTTTTGTGAGAGGCAAAGTTCAATTAATTTAATCATATGTTCGCTTGTGTTATCTGAAATTTTCGATTTTCTAAGAATGTTTTTAACTAAAGGGAAGGTTTCAAATTTGGGAACTGATGTATACAGGTCACTAACGTCAAATGAAACCATAATGGCATCAGGTGGTATAAAGAAGTCTTTTATTTTGTTAACTAAATCAAAGCTGTTACTTACTGTGTTCACTGGTTTAAAGTTGGTTAATTCTCGAAAAAGTGTGCTAATGAAACTTGTTAATTTTGATACTGGTGTGTTAATGAAACTTACGACAGGCCTTATCGGAATATTAGTCTTGTGAAGCTTTGGGAGACCATATAAACGAGGCATCATGGAGTTGCTTGATATGAGCCTTCCTGTTGCATTGTGTTCATCTAGAAAAGACTTGTGTGTGTTTAGTGTATCTTTAAACTTTTTTATAAATCTGTTCAAAGGATTGGAGTTAATACTTTTAAAATTGTTTTTGTTCAAAAAACCCTCTACCTTAGATATGTAACTTTCTTGATTAATAATAATTAGTGCATTTCCTTTGTCTGCTTTAGTGATTATCAGTTTATTTTGTTTGATTTTGTCTTGAATGTTTTTAAGAATCTTATTCTGATGTTTATAATAGCTATTGTTTGGTTTTTTTTTATTAGATAGTAAAGATTTTTTAACCGACAACAAGTTGTGAAGAGTTGTTTTTCTAAATTCGCTTTTATTAAAAATTTGAGGGAGATATTCTATAATTGAGTCTAATTCTATTGAAAAGTGCAATAGGTCCCTCTCAGAAATTTGTCGATGAAACGCATGCTTAAGTCCCAGTCTCAGTAACGCCAACTCTTCCTCATCAAAAATAACATTTGAAAGATTTTTAACTCTTTCGAAAAACTTGTGATTAGAATATTTTTTGCCAATTTGATTTAGTCTATTAGTTTCTGCATGTTTTTTTGAATTTATTAATCTATTTAGTTTGTTTTTGACAATATTGAATTTTATACTTTTTTTAAAATTTACTGAATTTTGCATTGAATTATAGAAGTCTTGATTTAATAAAAAATTTTGATTGTTTAGTTGCATTTGATCAAAAGTGACTTTTAATTGACAGTTGAGATCGTCCAATTTAGCGTAATGTTTACAAATATTTCTCTTAATGATGTTAAGCTCTAAGGTATTTTTCGATGCTAAGTCAACGTTGTTGGAGATTTTAATTTTAGCAAAGTTAGGTACAACCTGTTCATCTATGCATCTGTTGAGGAACCAAATGTCGATCTTCGTAAGGGCTCTGCTAATGGAAATTTTCTTATATTTGTCAGCCAAGTCTACCATACTGTAGTCAATGAATGAAGGACATCAAATGATGCTGGTGGCTGTGTACACGTATAGGGTAACGAAGAAACATTACATTTGTATCACGTGTAAAATTTAATCATTAAATTTTACACGTGATACAAATGTAATGTTTCTTCGTTAATTAAATAAATGTCCAATTCGATTTGTTTTCTTTTCGTACATGATTATTTGTTACTGTTAAAATATACTAAAGGTAAAATTTGTTATCCTATTTTAAACGTTATAAGAAAATAAGGATAATGCGTTTGAGTGCAGAACACCACGAGACCATCGTAACATTTGCAGAAGAGCATACTGAAATAATTACAAATAAGTTTAGTGGTCTTGATGGCAAACAAAAACAGCAATGGCTATGGGAACAACTGATGTTAAAGCTCAATTCACTTGGCTATGGAGTGTTATCTCTTACTGAATATAAAAGAGTAGGTTAAAAATTTTTTTAGTAACTTTATCATTCCTCACAGGCCAAAACATAATTAATGTCTTAATTGATATTATATGAAAATTATTGTTTTAGAGGATTGTAGACTGGAAGAGTAAGGTAAAAGTAAAAGCTGTAGATGCACAGAAAAGTTTAAGTGGGACTGGTGGAGGCGAAGGAATGCTGAAATCATTGACAAAAATTGAGCAGAGGCTTCTAGCTGTCATGGGGAATAAGTCATATGAAGGTGACCATAATAGAGAGATGGGGTTCTCACAAAACCCGAGTTTTCAAAAATCCTTAGATTCAGTTCCTATTCAAAGTACCTCACTGGCCCATAATGTTTATTCATTTGACTCATTTCCACAAAAATAAAAAAAAATATACCTTCAACCATAACTTCTGAGTCATTATGTCCCATGTTGAGTTCAAATCATACATCCTCACCATTAAATACAGATACTCCAAATGCTCAATATAGCTATGAGGACAATTCAAATATGGGACTGGTTATTGAGGAAGAAAACTACAGTGTAGAGGACATTGCAGGTACGGATGCAGCTCCAGAAATATCCAAAAAACCCTCAGTATCCACAACAAGAAGAAAAAACTAACATCCATTACAGATTCCATAAGACAAATGAACAGTAAAACGCTAAATGTACTTAAGAGTATGGACTCAAGTTTAAAAGGTATTAACGAGAATCTGATATCAATAAACGAATCTTTTAAAAAACTTTTTGATTATATTGAACTGAAATTTTACTTTTCATGGGCTGTTTTGATTTATTTTTGCAAATGTTAGTATAATTAGATAATCAAGTCGACGATTTTGTTAGTTTTTGGCTGTTACTTTTGTTAATAGGTATTACATTTTGGTAGATATGTATTATTGACGTTTTAGTTTTCTTTGGACGTTTTAGTTTAGTTTTGTTAATATTACATTTAGGTAGGTATAATATGCATAAAGTAGGTATATTATATTGAATATGTACCTATTTTTGCAAATAGTTACTTTGTATCTAGGTATATTTTTTCCATTATTATTACTTTTAAGTCAGAAAGATAGTGTGACGTGTTAAGGTATTTATTACACTTAATGTGATATTTTTTGGTAATGATGATGAATTGTTAATACCAAATAATAAAAATAAAATATTGTGTATATTTGTGGTATTTTATTTATTTATACAATATACATTTGGCGACAAAGCATGTTAGAATTTTAGTTTAATAATACCAACAGCACAAGTTGTACAGAATAAAATAAAATTCTTCAACTCTGATTGAAAAAAAGAATTGCTTTAAAATTATTACGTGAAATATCTTGTAATTAATCTTCTTCGTGCTGTAAGACCAATATCATAATTTCTTAAATTTACAAGGGGCTCAGCTTCATCTAAAACTGGATAATTATGTCGTATAGGATTGTTCTCATTTATGTCTAGTCTTCCTCTCATGCAAATATTATGAATAATAGCACAGGCACTCACAATTTCTCCCACTAATTGAGGATTATACATTAGCTTTCTATCACTACTTAAGCAACGGAAGCGACTCTTTAAAATTCCATTACATCTTTCAAGGCACACCCTTGCTCTTACATGGCAATATGTGTATCTAAATTCAGGACTATCTGGAAGTGCATTTAAAATATGTGTCATTAAGTAAGGCTTTTGGGGATATCCCGAATCTCCTAGCAGCCATGTATTTTCATCACCTAAATGTAAGATAGTTATTTAATAAAAAAGAAAAAGAAAAAACTGATTTTCATCAACAGTACCTATTAATTGTTTACCTGCCAACCAATTCCTTTCCATCTCGGCAGAAACTGCACTGTTTCTAAAAATAAAAGAGTCATGGGCTGCACCTCCCCAACGTGCATTCACATTTAGAATAATACAGTCAGAATCACATACCTACAAAATAACAGCTATTTATAAAAATTTGTAAGATCAAAAAAAATTTGTTAACTATTCTGTTGAAAAAACTTACAATTTGGACATTTTTTGAATGGTACCCTTTTCGATTAAGGTAATTATGTTCCTGTACTTGTGGTGCTAATATTGGAATATGAGTGCAAACCACTGCACCTATTACCCCTGGAAATCCTGTTTTTTCCATGAACCTTTCTTTAATTTGAATCACTTGTTCCCTGTTTATGGGAAATACTATCCACTCTTCACTTAAATTTTGAATAATTAGTGGAGTTACTTGGTACACTATTTTGGAAACCGTTGGTTGGCTTGATGGAAAATTGAAATTTTCGCCCAAACATCTCTGGTATTCCCCTGATGCAAAAAAGGCTAATGTTATTAAAACTTTTTGAACAGGTTCAATTGCAAGGGTGCTTTCTACAAGAATATGTGGAACAATAGCTGGTAGTATTATATGGCTAACCATTTCTTTGGTAAGTCTAAAATGTCCAATAAACTGCTCATCAGTTGTTGAAAAAGGGTCACTATCACTTCTTAAAATGCGCATCTCTATGTTTCTTAATCTCAACTGTTCCAATCTTTCTTCATGTTCCAAAACCAAATGATTAAAAATTTGAATTGGCAACATTTTACAGTAATACTTTTCTATTTTTCAATTCAGACAAAGAACGTAAGGATAAAACGCATTAACATAAAATTCAAATAAATATTAGTGTTTTTAAATGAAACTCAAGGTCTCTAGTTAATTCCACAATATAATACAAGTTATTGAAAATTCTAAAAAATTGACAATTGTTTCGATAAATCAATATCATCGTCAGAATGACAGAAGTTACATTTCATTTTATGCCTACCTGATATTTAGTAGTTATATTTTTGGCTAGACCAAGAAGTAACCTAACTTGTGATTGGCTTAATATATGTTTATAGAAAAAAGAAGAAGATGTGATATTACAAATATTGAAGCTTAGATATTATTAGCCCTATGGTGATATCCTGGATATCATTTTTCCAATTAAGATCAGTATAACTGTGCAATGATATAGAAAACCAGGAAAACTATATCTGCTGATCTTTACAATTATCACTTAAGAAGACAGTTTATTAGTGGAGAATTCCCTAGATTTAACTGTTCATTGACAACTTCATATTGTGGGTTTCTTAAATGTCCTCTAATTTCCAGTTCTTCAAGGAAATCCAGTTCTTGTTTCTTTTCACAAATATGCAGCACTTCTAGTTCTGTGTTAGGTGTCAATGAATGATTGGTGTCGAGTAGATGTTTTGCGTAGTGAGATTTATCTGGTTGTTTTAATCTGTAAGCTCGTAAGTGCTCACTGTATCGTATTTCAAAATTCCTAAAGGTCTGACCCAAATAGACAGCATTACATTCTGGACATTTGAGTTTATATATACCTGACTTCTTTAATAGTGGTATTTTTGTTTTTACATTTAACAATTTTGTATTAACGTTACTTTCTGTTTTAAAAGAAATTGTTGCATTCGTTGCTGAAGATATTATCTTTGAAATATTATTAGAAATATTTCCTGCATATGTGATGGTTTTATAAGTTTTAATTTCATCAGCTTGTTTAGGATATATTAGTTGTAATGCCACTTTTTTCTCTTTTTTACTAATTAGTTTATTTATCATATCTAATGGATAACCGTTAGATGTTGCTATTTGTCTAATTGTATTAATCTCTCTATCAAAATTACATTTGTTCATAGGAACTGAAAAAGCTCTATGTATCATTGAATTATATGCTGCTAGTCTGTGTGAGACAGGGTGGTTAGAATTGAATGGAATTGTCACATCAGTCTGTGTTGGTTTTCGGTAAATTGAATAATCAAGTACATCATTAACTCTTTGAATTTTTAAATCAAGAAAATTGATTGAGCTATTTTCTTCAATTTCTAATGTAAATTTAATTTTCGGGTGTAAATTATTGATGTGGTTGAAAAACACATCTAATTGTCGCTCACTACTCATAAAACAAGCTAATATATCATCCACATATCTATACCAAAATAAAATATTTTTCGAAATATTACTTTCAAAGATCTTTCTTTCTAAATTGTCCATAAAAATGTTTGCTAAAATAGGTGATATTGGGCTTCCCATTGGTAAACCTTCATTTTGAATATATATCTTATTGTCAAAAGTGAAATAATTCTGATTAATGCATACATCAAATAAATTAAGTATATCTGATATTATTCCTGGATTAATATTTTTATCTTCTAGTAATTTTCTTACAAGTATTAGACATTCTTTAGGAGGAATTTTAGTAAACATATTAGTTACATCGAACGATATGAGTTTATAGTTATCTTGCAAGTGGATTGATTTCAACTTTTTGATTAGTTCTATTGAATTTCTAATTGAGTACTGAGATTCATATCCGTAAGTATTGAGTATATTGTTGAGCTTTTTTGCCAATATATTATTAGGAGCATTAACATAAGAGACTACAGGTATAATTGGTTTCGTTATTTTATGTAATTTTACTGTTCCAAATAATTGTGGACAATGAGGATTCTTATGTATGATTTACCTCTTTTCGTAATCATTTAAAAGATAATTTGAATTATTAACAATATCCCTTACATTATTAGAAAACTTCTTTGTTGGGTCTGCTTTAAGAACTTTTACATCGCTGGATTCTATATGAAGGTTTACCAATGGGAAGCCCAATATCACCTATTTTAGCAAACATTTTTATGGACAATTTAGAAAGAAAGATCTATGAAAGTAATATTTCGAAAAATATTTTATTTTAGTATAGATATGTGGATGACATATTAGCTTGTTTTATGGGTAGTGAGCGACAATTAGATGTGTTTTTCAACCACATCAATAATTTACACCCGAAAATTAAATTTACATTAGAAATTGAAGAAAATAGCTCAATCAATTTTCTTGATTTAAAAATTCAAAGAGTTAATGATGTACTTGATTATTCAATTTACCGAAAACCAACACAGACTGATGTGACAATTCCATTCAATTCTAACCACCCTGTCTCACACAGACTAGCAGCATATAATTCAATGATACATAGAGCTTTTTCAGTTCCTATGAACAAATGTAATTTTGATAGAGAGATTAATACAATTAGACAAATAGCAACATCTAACGGTTATCCATTAGATATGATAAATAAACTAATTAGTAAAAAAGAGAAAAAAGTGGCATTACAACTAATATATCCTAAACAAGCTGATGAAATTAAAACTTATAAAACCATCACATATGCAGGAAATATTTCTAATAATATTTCAAAGATAATATCTTCAGCAACGAATGCAACAATTTCTTTTAAAACAGAAAGTAACGTTAGTACAAAATTGTTAAATGTAAAAACAAAAATACCACTATTAAAGAAGTCAGGTATATATAAACTCAAATGTCCAGAATGTAATGCTGTCTATTTGGGTCAGACCCTTAGGAATTTTGAAATACGATACAGTGAGCACTTACGAGCTTACAGATTAAAACAACCAGATAAATCTCACTACGCAAAACATCTACTCGACACCAATCATTCATTGACACCTAACACAGGACTAGAAGTGCTGCATATTTGTGAAAAGAAACAAGATCTGGATTTCCTTGAAGAACTGGAAATTAGAAGACATTTAAGAAACCCACAATATGAAGTTGTCAATGAACAGTTAAATCTAGGGAATTCTCCACTAATAAACTGTCTTCTTAAGTGATAATTGTAAAGATCAGCAGATATAGTTTTCCTGGTTTTCTATATCATTGCACAGTTATACTGATCTTAATTGGAAAAATGATATCCAGGATATCACCATAGGGCTAATAATATCTAAGCTTCAATATTTTTAATATCACATCTTCTTCTTTTTTCTATAAACATATATTAAGCCAATCACAAGTTAGGTTACTTCTTGGTCTAGCCAAAAATATAACTACTAAATATCAGGTAGGCATAAAATGAAATGTAACTTCTGTCATTCTGACGATGATATTGATTTATCGAAACAATTGTCAATTTTTTAGAATTTTCAATAACTTGTATTATATTGTGGAATTAACTAGAGACCTTGAGTTTCATTTAAAAACACTAATATGAGCATATTCCACGAAGTAAGGGTCGAGACAGTCAGTTTCATTCAAATAAATAATTCCAAATTGCAAGGAAAGATAGAGAATAGCTTAGACAAGGAAAAAGCTAAGTAGAATAGAGATGCCACATAAAAAAGTATGTCATCTTTGTTTTATATACGTAGGCGACACCACACAGGTGACTAAATCTGGTGAACGGTATGTGTTTATCGACAAGATAGATTCAAAACCAGTCGCTAGTGTGAACAGAATGCCATCCCAGGTCAGCCAAGCGATGAACATGACCATATCCATAGAAAAAACGAAAAGCATAACCTTGCTAAAGAACCTGTAAGATGTAAGCTGGAAGTCCAGGGAAAAATCATCGAGCAAGTCTCACAATTCAAATATCTGGGTATGGATTTGTCGAGTTATCACGACCCAGTGAAAGACCTAGGAAGAAAGATTAACAAAGCGACTGCCATATCGGGCTGCTTAAAGCAAACAATATGGGCAAACGAATACATGCGAAAAGATAGCAAGGTTAGGATCTATAAGACTTGCATCAGGCCAATCATGACATACGGAATAGAAACCAGAGAAGAAACCAACAAAACGAAAAGCATGCTTAGAGTAGCCGAAATGAAAACGCTCAGGACTATAGTGGTAAAAACAAGAAGGGACCGAATTAGAAACATTGACATCAGGGAACAATGTGGAGTGCAAGATATCGTAAGATGGGGGAGACAAAGAAAAAGACATTGGTACGCTCATGTGAGAAGAATGGAGGAGAGCAGACTACCACGCATCGCACTTGAAGGGAAACCAACAGGGAAAAGAGCACCCGGTAGACCACCTAAGAGATGGAAGGACAGTTGGCAGTCCACCTCCCAGGGAATGATAAAGAGGAACCTTCAAAACTAACAGATCGCAAGATCTTAAATACGAATAAAAAGAAGAAGAAGATTTAGCAAGCGGTTTTCATCAGATCCTCATGTCAAAGGATTCGATAAAGCTTTCAGTGTTGACAATGATCAAAAAATTTCTTCGCAAGCCTTTTGGTCTAAAGAATTCTCCCGCTACTTTTCAAAGAGTGATGGGCGAAGTCTTAAAGGAACTTCAAAACTAAATATGTAAGGTATACATGGATGATATTATAATTTTTTGCACCAGTCTACAAGAGCCCATTGCAAGCAGTTTTTTATAAATTAAGTGAAGCGCATTTAAAAATTTAACTAGACAAATCTTCACAAAGGAGTCGAATTTATTGGACACATTATAACTCCGAATTGAATAAAACAAAACCCAAAAAAAAATTGAAACTATAAAAAATGTTCCTATACCACGTATTCAGAAACAAATAACATTATTTTTAGGGTTATTAGGCTATTACCGAACATTTATTAGAAACTTCGCTAAAATAACGACACCTGTTTAATTGCATAATAAAGTTGAGCACATTTAAGATTTTATTAATTGTTTCAATATTTGTAAGAAAATTATTAACTTCTGAACCAGTTTTAGCATATCCAAATATTGATAAACCATTCGAATTAACAACCGATACTTCAAATTATGCTATAGGAGCCGTATTATCCCAAGAAGTATACCCCATCTCGTATGCATCTCGAACTCTTAACAGTGGTGAATTTAATTACTCGACAATTGAAAAAGAATTGTTAGAAATTGTTTGGGCATGTAAATATTTTAGACCATATTTATTTAGCCTTTGCAATGGTTATTCTCATTAAAAGAACTGTATTCACGTTTAGTCAGATTGAGGTTAAAGCTAGAAGAATTCGATTACAAAATAAAATATTTAAAAGGCAAATCTAATCTAGCAGCAGATGCTTTATCAAGAATGAAACCAAATTGCGATCTCAATGCATTTGAGACAGACCCATTAGATGTAAATATTGACGATCTTGACTTGATCATTCAAAGGAGGAACTGAATAATTTACTACAAACAGAAATTCTTGAACAAATGGAAACGAATTCATTACCTGATCTATCATTTTTAGACGATATTGATAATATTCTAGGAGAGAATTAAATGAAAAATAGTGAAAATGATCATAAAAAATTAATATTATATATGATGTCCAAATAAAACCACCAAGTAAAAATCTTGTATCAGATGATATCGATTTAGAAACAGTTCACACGTCGTATGAAAATCCGATCTTAGAAATACCCATAACAAACAAAGTTTTAAATAGTTATAAAAATCAAATTTATCTTACGTGGGAAGACACAATGAATGCACAAATAATACGGGAGAAAATATTCGAAAATGTTAAATTATATGTAATAATACCCAAATTTAATATGGAACAAAATATAATCAAATTTATTAAATAATACATTGATCCTAAAAGAAAGTATGCTTTATATTTGTATTAACTGCTCAAAATACATTTAAAAATTCAATGTCTAAGCTTGTTCATTGTACAAAAGTATTAGAAGATGTAGAAACTATAGAAGAACAAAAATTGGAAATGGAATATTATCATGTAGGTATATAATAAAGGGCATGGATGGATTTATGAACTTAAAAACTCATTTAGCTCAAAATATTATTGGCCAAAAATATCAGAATATTTGGAAAATTACGTAAATAATTGTGAGGTAAGTCAGAAAACCAAATATGATAGGAATCCTCCTGTAATTAAATTCAATTCTACTCCTACAGCAGCCAAACCTTTTGACCACATACAAATTGATGTTTTTAAAATATCGAATCAAGCATTTTTAACAATAATTGATACATTTTCTTGTTATAGACAAGCATATCCAGTTCAAAGCATAACAAGCGTGTCTATTGTTGAAAAAGAATTGAGTTTTTATAACGCAACATGGTCTTCCATATAAAATTATACCAGATTGTGGATCAGAATTTAAAAATAATGACTTGCAAGACTTTTGTAAATTACATAACGTTGAACTTCTTTATACCACAGCGAAAAATAGTAATTCTAATTCACCTGTAGAACGTTTTCATTCTAGTCTAATTGAACATTTTTGATGTATTCGAAAGACTAATAAATATTTAACCCCTAATCAACTCATGAAACATTCAATTCTTTCTTATAACAATTCTATTCATTCCGTCACTCAATTTACACCATTCGAAGTAATTAAAGGTCATATTAATAACCCAGATCCATTTGATTTGAACATCACTTAATATTATCCCATTATATGCAAAATCATAAGGAAGCCCCTACATTTTTGTATGAAAAAATTCGAAATAAAAATGCTCAAGTTAAAGAAAAAATAATTAATAAGAGGAATCAAAATAGAATTGACCCACCGACATATGCGAACCAAGATACAACTTATATACAAACAAAATTTAGAGATAAAAAATTACCGAAATTTAAAAAAAGCAAAGATTAATAAATACTCAGGTATAATGTTACGAAACAGCACACTGTATAGTCCCTAAATCCGACCCTGTCTAAGCCAGGTATCAAAGTTAAAATTATGGCGGATACGCACTGTTTTTTTTCTATCTGTTTACGACTATATTATCTAAACCTTGTTTTTGTGACCAGACTTATCTAGAAAAGGCCAGAACCAATTGTTTTTGTGTGTGTAAGCCGCAGTCCGGAATTTACTAGTAAAAAATGGCCTTAATATATAAGGGACTGATCAGGAAGAGTTAGTTTAGTTTATAATTTGACATCGTGGGATAAACAGTAAATAAGTGAATATAAATTAGTTTAAGTGAATATACTGAGTATATATAAATTAAGTGTTAGTGATTAGTTTAGTGTTTAAATAAATTAGTAAGTAGCCATACCGTGTGTTTAAAATTTATCCCACCCGTTTATTGTTTAAATAAATAACAAAAACATTACATTGGTGTCAGAAGTGGGATAATATAAATAAATTGCTACGTAAAAATGACCAAGAGACTATGTGATCTGAAAGTCACGGAATTAAGAGCAGAATTGGAAGATCGTGAGTTGGAAACGTCCGGTAAGAAGAGTGAGTTAGTAGAAAGACTCAAAGTGGCACTGGTGAGTGACGGCTTGGATCCAGAAACATTTTTATTTAAAGACGATGCTTCCACCTTAATCTCGTCCATTTCTGATATGAAGAACGATATTTCTAATATGAAGAACGATATCTCTGCTAACATGGACGAGAAGATTTCTGCTATGGAAGAAAATATTTCGACTAATGTGAAAAACGATATCTCTGCTAACATGGATAAACTTTCTGCTGATATCTTATTAATGAAAAATGACATTGCCGCTGACGTGGAAAATAAAATTTCGTCTCTTAAATCGGATATTGAGGATAAAATCACAACGATGGACGAGAAAATGGAGAATGAAATGACAACTATGGACGAAAAAATCAAGGAGTTAGAGAGTAAGATAACAGATTTAAGAACACAAGACACGCCAGCAGAACAAAAGAAGATCGAGATATGCAAGCCAGCAACACAACCCAAGACTGAAGATATTAGCAGTTTTGCCCGAGTCAAGGCTCCAACGTTCGACGGAAAGACATCGTGGAGCAATTATGTGAAACAATTTGAAGCAGCCGCTAGAGTGAATAATTGGTCCGATAGGGAGAAGGCAGTAAACTTAACCATCGCGTTTCGAGGAGATGCCTTAGATGTACTTCAGACGATACCTCTGGAAGAAACGGATGACTTCGAGCAGCTGAAGAAGAGGTTGGACATGGGATATGGTCACGAACATCTAGAACATTTGTACATATTCCAGCTGAAGAACCGAAGGCGGAAACGTGACGAAACCCTTCAAGAGTATGAAATGGATATTGCCCGACTGGTCCGATTTGCTTATCCATCAGCACCAGAGAACATGATGAAATGTTTAGGCATCCAGGCCTTTATTGACAGCTTATGTGACCACGATATGGAGAAGACGCTTCGATTAGCCAATCCTAAAACATTGGTCGATGCATTGACTGCTGCTCTTGAATATGAAGCAGGCACGTTGGCTTCGGGATACAACAAAAGGTAGGACCATGCAGGAAAAAGGTGACGATGACAGACTTGACCAGA
This sequence comes from Galeruca laticollis, assembly GCA_963921935.1. Taxonomy (NCBI): domain Eukaryota; kingdom Metazoa; phylum Arthropoda; class Insecta; order Coleoptera; family Chrysomelidae; genus Galeruca; species Galeruca laticollis. Next base: position 60,299,211 of record OY998184.1, on the reverse strand, counting down.
TCATCAACCTGTTGAAAGGTATGGTAGACGTGAAGCCGAAGAAGATCAGGTGCTGTAATTGTGGCGAGCTAGAGCATGCACGCAGTCCGTGTAAGCGTCCTACGACTCCTGCAAACCAAGAACCTCTTAAATGCAAAGCAGCCACGAAGGGTTCGCGGTATAACAAAGCTGGGACCATGCAGGAAGAAGATGACGATGACAAACTTGACCAGATCGTCAACTTGTTGAAAGGTATGGCAGACAAGAAGCCGAAGAAAATCAAATGCCGGAAGTGTGGCGAGCCACAGCACGTACGCAGTCCGTCTAAGCGCCCCAAGACTCCTGTAACCCAAAAACTCCAGTCACGGGGAAATCAGACAGGGGTGAACATCCAGCTGATGTGAATCGCCGAAAAGCCAACCCTTTGCCTAGACGGTCATGCCCTGTAGACTATTCACAATGCAACAAGTCGAAATCTAAGGAAGTTGCAGTTTCAACAATTACAGTAGTCAACGAGGAATGGTCACCCACCAGGATCAGAGAATATCAGGAGAATGATCCTCACCTGAAGATGATCCGGCAATGGAAGGAAGAAAATCGGCGACCTACATGGCAAGAAGTTTCAAGATTTTCACCCACACTCAAGGCATATTGGGCTCAGTGGGACTCCCTTGTCCTGGAAGAAGAGCTGTTGAAAAGAGTACTTGAAAACGATGATGGTTCTGAGATGAGGAGAACAAGAGTAGCTGAGGTACTGAAGAAGTTACACGACAGTCCATCGGGAGGTCATCTGAGAGTGAGGAAAACACTTCAGCGAGTCCGTGAAAGGTTTTATTGGATGAACAGCTCCGACGATGTGAAGGACTGGTGTAAGAAATGTACGACTTGTGCTACGAGTAATGGACCACATGGCAAGAGAGAAGCACCCATGAAACAGTACAATGTTGGAAGCCCTTTCGAAAGGATTGCTTTAGATATCGCTGGACCATTTCCGACGACCGAAAATGGTGGCAAAAACATACTGGTTGTAATGGATTATTTCACAAAGTGGGTGGAAATTTGCGCGATCCCAAATCAAGAAGAGGCCACAACTGTCGCGGATGTATTGGTGAAAGAATTCATCAGCCGATATGAAGTGCCCTTGGAAGTCCACAGTCACCAGGGAAGAAATTTTGAAAGTCATTTATTCCAGGAGAATTGCGTCAAAAGCTGGGAATGAAGAAGACCAGGACAACAGCATTACATCCACAGTCAGATGGAATGGTCGAGAGAATGAACAGGACTATTGGAAAATACCTGTCTAAAGTAGTATCCAGCCATCAGAGAGATTGGGATCAATAAATTTCCCTATTCGCATTGGCTTATCGATTTGCCGTCAATGAGTCCACGGGTGAAACACCGGCGAAAATCCTGTTTGGACGTGAAATGAGGCTTCCTTGTGACCTGGAATTTGGCTGCCGGCCTGGAGTCGATCTAGCAGGCAAAGACTACGCGATCCAATTGAGAAGAAAGCTGGACGATATTATGAATTAGTTTGAACAAATCTTCAAGTTGCCAGCGACTGAATGAAAAGTCGGTACGACACGCAGGCCACTGAAGGCGGTTTTAAAGAAGGGGACAAAGTATGGTTACACAACCCGACGAGGAGAAAAGGATTTACTCCAAAATTACAAAAATCCTGGGAAGATCCATACTTAATCAAGAAAAGGATCAATGATGTTATATATCGCATAAGCAAGATCCCCAACGGAAAACCAAAAGTAGTTCACCAAAACCGACTAGCGCCATTCGAAGGAGACCATGACCTAGAGGAAGGTGTAAACCTTATTCGAGATGTGTCTCACCCCAACTTCGATGAAGTTATGGGCGAGTATGGAGGTACCAGGAAAGCTAGATATGGAGTCACTTCGGAACAACAAGATTTGTTCACTCTCCCGGAAGATTATTCACTGGCATACAACATGCCCGCCAGTATCAAGAACGCACGGGGGTTGGCAACCGTCTTTCAAAAGAAGTTCGGGCAATTAGAAAAACTTGAAAACCAGATTCCAGCCCCTGACAAGACACTGAAACTGAAGCATAATTCGCGGTACGTCTTCTACGTGGTAACTAAAAATGAATTTCAAGATCGATCTACCTACCGCGATGTGTGGGAAGCACTTCGAAACCTCCGAGACCATGTGTTGGAATCCGACGTGAAGAAACTGGCTATGCCTAAGATAGCTAGTAACCAGTTGGATTGGCGAATCATCAGGAACATGGTAGAGATTATCTTTCAAGATACCGGTGTCCAGATATTAATTTGCAGCTACAACCCCCGTTATCAGTATCCGATGAAGACGGTGCCCTGCTATTTCCATAAGATCGGAAAGTGCAGAAATGGGGCTAGTTGCCTATTCAAACATCCAGTCTTGGCTACACAAAAGTTACAGGAGGAACTTCCATTTAAGGAGGGGGCAATGTTACGAAACAGCACACTGGTATAGTCCCTAAATCCGACTCTGTCTAAGCCAGGTATAAAAGTTAAAATTATGGCGGATACGCAGGTTTTTTTATAACTGTTTACGACTATCTTATCTAAACATTGTTTTTATGACCAGTCTTATCTAGAAAATGCCAGAAAATCAATTGTTTTTGAGTAAGCTGCAGTCCGGAATTTTCTAGTATAAAAGGAACTAGTATAAATAAGGAAACGACCCGAGAGTTTTTAGTTTAGTTGATAATTTGACATCGTGAGATAAACGAGATAAACAAGTAAATAAGTGAATATAAATTAGTGAACTGTTGATATAAATTAATAATTAAGTTTGTGTGCATATAAATTAAATTTAAGTGATTAGTTGAGTATATATAAATTAAGTGTTAGTGCTTAGTTTGGTGTTTAAATAAATTAGTAAGTAGCCATACCGTGTGTTTAAAATGTATCCCACCCGTTTACTGTTTAAATAAATAAGAAAAACATTACAATATATATACATGTAAATGTAGAAATGTAGTTTCTTCTAGATTCAAGTTCCACATAAACCTAAATCTCAAATTGTAACAAATGTTTTGTAAATAAATTAAAAAAAAAGAATTTTCCAAAGTAAAATACGTAATTCGGGATACTTTTTTGTTACGTAGGATGATATGTGCTCCCGGAGTATTGTCAGGACGGTGTTATCTGAAAAGACGATAATTATTGTTTTTATAACATAATTGTCTTTAATTTTATAACCAATTTTAATCCTCCAACAACATAAAAAAAATATTCAATTAAATCCTAAATCATCAGCAATATTGACGGTTCCCACCTCACGTTTAATTTACAGAAAAGACACGTGCTCCTTCCGCAGCCTCCCATTAGATGTCACCTCCGTGATTTTATCTTATTTTAATCGAGGTATAAGCCAAAAGAACACAAAAATCGATATCGCTCCTTTATCTCTGTCTGTCCCATGTGAAATCGTATTGCGCTGTTGCTGTGATCTGTGCAGCGCCACATACCTATATGAGATGAGAGAATATTCCTCAGATATTTTTACTCACCAGTATAATACTTATTGCAATTTTAAAATTAAAGACCAGCAGCGAGACGAATGACAACGGAAAACTTTCAGTGTTAAGGATTGTGCTGTGACGTTCCGCGACTGTTTTAAACGAAACTTTATTTCCGGTGCATGAATTTATATATCCGAATTCAGATCTCTTGCCCTTGCAAGGGTGAATGAATTTTGGTGGTTCGGAGATTGAATCTATTAAAAGGTAAATTATTTCAAAGAAGTTTAATTCATTTCATGTTACTGGCTAATTTGCGTTGTAAATAATGATATCCTTTTAAACCTCGTGCGATTTGTTTTCAGTTTAAAATTAAATCAGGAATGTTATAATTTATTCGTACAAGCCCTTTTGACATTTACAAATCAAAACGTACCATATTTGTACTGTTGCATACTTACATGGTTTTTTTGACGATATTTGCGAGTATGCGACTTTGAAAAAATAGTAATTATTAAATTTGGTGGATATTGGAAGACTTCCAAGATTTCCAAAATATTTTCCGTCAAAACAGTAAACCAACGTCACAGACAATATTATTCCATTGCCCTAATCTTTTGGCTATTAAATATATTTTTGATAATTGTTTATAAATAGTATTGAGTTAAAAATGTTGCTGTTCATTGTTTTGTTTGAGCAGGTGCGGACCTTTGAACTATATTAGCTTAAAAAAATATTTAATTCGGTAATACGTACATTTGCTTGAATTGTGCATAAAAACAAGAAAATACGTACCGCCAAAAATTACGAATAGCTGTCATTCTGCACACACTTGAGTACTATTACAATACGGGGGGTGTTCCATATGTGACAATATGTTCACTATACTAAAACCAAAATGTTTGAATAGTGCAATGACCTGGTAACGTACACGTAAAGATAAAAGCGCTGTTGTCATTTTTAATTCTAAAATTTATTTATCGTTGTGAATAATTCGGAAATATTTTAAAAACTCTGGAACTAATAATTTTAACAAGTATTCTTGTATTTTTCAAAATTTAGTTAATAATGTAATACTACGTTGTATAAGTCACATAGAAAAATGTTATTTTTGTGAAATAAACTTTGTACTTCTATTTCTAATGTTTAAGAACTTTCTTCAAATAGTGACAACGTCAGCCTGAATCGCGACTCGAAAGACGCCTGTCTCGCTTTTGCGACAAGGAAAGACAAATGGACGAGTGACAAAGTTCGGATCAAACAAATTGAAGTCACACCAATGGCAGAATTGAAACTAAATTAGGATGGAAATAAAAGTACTAGGGACATTCAAATAATTTATTTGTTGGAGTTCGATTGTATTATTAGTCCCCAGTACAAGGACTTTAAATTCCTTATGACACATACAAACTTTTCCTATGCGAAAACTTTTGGCGTCGCTGCGTTTTCGAATGCCCGGTTCCCGGAATTGTCGAAATGACGTCACTATGACTCCCCGTATATACAAGTTTTATTTTATTGAAATTTGTTAAATAAAATTAATTGTGGTCAAATTATCCGACGAAATGTGGTGGTTATTTAGCAAGTGCCCCTCGTATGTACTTCTTGAACCATCGAACCATTCAACACTTACCTCATGAACCTTTCTTTAGGGTTAAAAAATAACATCGTTTCAAAACTCACCGGGATAACATATATTTAGAAACTACATATATAAATTACTGACCACAGAATACATACGTTTGTACTATTAACAACAATAATAATACTGAATCATCTTCAAAAGGAATTAACTCTCTATATATAGGAAATTATTAAACTAACACAGTCAATGATCCGTTTCTCGACCTTGTCAACCTTGTCGACACAATACTTATAAAACGGACGTGTTTGTTATCTATTTCGCTGCACCTTGCCATTGGCCTTCCAGTTCACTGGCCGCTAGCAATATTTGAAATTAATGTCTACTAAAATCTAATAATGTCTTTTTTAAATAATGTCTACTAAAATCTAATAATGTCTTTTTGGGATCGTCACATCATCCCCTCTTGGAAGAGAAAAATTATCCTCGATAAATTTTCGATACTACCTATAACGTTAATAGTTCTCACTAATTGCCTTGTTTTTAAACAATGTTTGTTTGTTTACTGTCTCACTTCACTTGTTTACAAATATTTTCGTTATGGTATTTATACAACCGATTTTTATGAACGATTTGTTTTTTATTGTTTTGAGATGTAATCTCACAGTTTACTCCTTTTACTTCCGTTATTTTGAACGGACCTAAATAATGTGAGTCGAACTTATTTCTTTCCTCATTTCTCAAAATAACTGAATCACCTACCCTAAAGTTTACGGGTGAAGATTCCTTTTCGCTTGTATTCACTCTAATTAACTTATTTTTTATCAAAAACTGTTTGGATCTTTCATTCGCGTACTGTAACTTATATTTCAACTCTTTATCATACCTTTCAAGATTGTAACATGGTTCTATTTCTACATTTAAAAATTCTGGTTTGTTGCGTTTTCTACCGTATAACAACTCAAAAGGAGTGTATCCGTGATACATGTTTGGTGTTGTATTATAACAATATGCAAACATTTTTACAAATTCGCACCAGTTATCTCTAGAATCTTTAATAAAGTTTCTTATATACTCATTAAACGTTCTGTGTAATTTTTTACAACTGCCTATCGCTTCATGGTGGTATGTCGTTGAAAAATTGTGTTTTATTTTTAAAAGTTCCGCTAAGTTCTTCATTATTTCATTCTTATATTCCGTACCTTGATCTGCCCTTATCTCTTTCATCAATCCATAGTTTGGTATACAGTTGTCAAATATAGCTTTTGCTATTGTAGTTGCCTCTTTGTTAATGACCGGCATCATAACCGCGTATTTTGTTAATTCGCATAATATTGTTTGTTATACAATAACGATTCCCGTTGTTACTTTCTACAGAAGAACTTATTGTGTCTATATAAATGATATCAAACGGTTTTATAGATGTGTCCGTGATGAGAAATTTCTCTTTATGACTAGGTTTTGCTTTATTCACTTGGCATTCGTGGCAATTCTTTACATACTTCCTTACGTCTTTCTCCATGTTTTTCCACTTAGAATTTGCTCTCAGTTTCTTTAATAATCTATTGTTTCCTACATGTCCTCCAAACATTGGATCATTGTGATATCTTTCTAGAATCTTTTGGATCTCTTCTTTCTGCTGTACCGTTTTTGGTACTTCGCATATACATACTTGTATATTTTTTAACCTTTTATTCCCTTCTTCTATTGTGCACTTTTTGAATATACAGTTCTATTCAAAAGTCCCCTCCCCCCTCGTATCTTTTGAACGGCTACACTTACATTAATAAAATTTGGAGGGTGAAAATAAAGGGTTGTAAACTTTTTTACGAATGGTAACAGGTGACGTAATAGTAATAGATGACGTCACAGTGCCACTCTGGCCAATAATTTTAAATAGGACCTTATAGCAAATGATATCTCGTTTGAAAGGCATTGACATTGGCTACATAGTCATATTAATTTTGTTTGGGTTTAAATTAATTTTGACGGATAAATTAAATAAATACCAAAGTTATTGAAATAATTTTATAAATTTAATTAATCAAATATCAACAATGGATTCTTATAGCAAGTATTCGAAATGTGCTCCGTCTACTTCCTGACAGTAATACATCCTATTAGTAAACTCTTGTCGTACTCGTTCGAATGTGTCAGCGGAAATTGCATTGTATTCTTCAGTAATTCTTTCTTTCAAAACGCCAATATGCTATCTGGTGCCGTAGTATAAACCTTGGATTTCAAGTCCCCCATAGAAAAAAATCTAATGGTGTCAGATCTGGTGACCGAGGTGGCCATTCTATAGGAGCTCGCCGGCCGATCCATCTACCTCGATATTCTTCATCCAGGTAACGTCTTACTCCACCATAATAATGTGCAGGACCACCATCTTGTTGAAATGTTATTTCCAGATGGCCGAATTCATCCTGATTATCTTCCAGTATTTCAAGAATTAACGGCTCAATTGCATTTTGTAACATCTCCAGATACACTTCACCGCTTAAATTTGAATTTAGGAAAACAGGACCAACTATGTGGTTTCCCAAAATACCTGCCCAAACATTGACTTTTTCTGGAAATTGGGTATGTTGTTCACGAAAGGTGTGAGGATTTGTGTCACTCCAATACCTTACATTTTGTGTATTCACATTTCCATTGAGGCAAAAAGTACTTTCGTCACCAAAACAAATTGATTTTGTGTAATGTGGGTTTTGACTAATTTTATTTGTCATACATTCACAGAATTCGAGTCTTCTGTCGGGGTCGTCATCCGAAAGGTGGTGCACCATTTTTAAATTGTATGGAGGAAATTTATTTGTAGCCAACACTCTCTGTACTGTACTTTTACTTACTTCACAGATAGACGCAACTTTAGTTGAAGAGGAAGTAGGGTTTACTACCATTTCAGCAACTATATCAATTTTTTTATCATCACTAAATGTTGGTCGACCAGATCGTTTGGCATCTTGAACACTACCTGTTGCTTCAAACTTGTGAAGAAGCTCCCTCAAATAAATTCTCGAGATATGGCGATCTGGGTATCTCTCATTAAATAAACGTTCCGCTTCATGTAGATTCTTTCTAGATTCACCAATTCTTAAGATAGCTGCTACTTTGTCGGCTTGAGTACGTACCATTTTGCCTACGTAAACTCTTAAACGTCTCGTTAAACAATAATAAAATTAAATATTTAAACTATTTAGAAAAACTTTGCAAAACAACAAATGCTACTAAATTAAAATTTTTTTGACAACTAACCAGAGGCGGATTGAAAAATCTTCAATATTTAAATGTGAAATAATAATTTTGGTATTTATTTAATTTATCCGTCAAAATTAATTTAAACCCAAACAAAATTAATATGGCTATGTAGCCAATGTCAATGCCTTTCAAACGAGATATCACTTGCCATAAGGTCCTATTTTAAATTATTGGCCAGAGTGGCACTGTGACGTCATCTATTACTGTTACGTAACCTGTTACCATTCGTAGAGAAGTTTACAACACTTTATTTTCATTCTCCAAATTTTATTAATGTAAGTGTAGTCGTTCAAAAGATACGAGGGGGGGAGGGGACTTTTGAATAGCACTGTATAATCATTTGCATATATCTTCATTCTTTTTACTTCGAATTTTACTGATAGCTCCTCAAGCTTTTCCAACGTTCGTCCTAAGTCGAAGTTGTGTATTCCGGTAAATAAGGCTTCACTAAATTTCAATTTATTTTTGATCCGAATGCTCATCCTCAGCGAGATACGGTTATTTTCAAAGTGTAAAATTGGTAATTTATTTGTCTCTAGATTATTTAAAACTTTTATTACTGAAGGTTTTTCTATTCGTTCTTCCTCTGTTTCCTCGTTATTTTTTAGATCCTTTCCCGACTGAGCGTTTTCCTTGCGCATTTGTGCTCTTGTGATTGCCAAGACATGTGAATTATTTATGTATAAATCCTTGAGTTCTTCTATGGATATTCTTGATATACTATCTGCGTAGTTCGCTACACCTTTGATGTACTGTATTTCAAAATCGTATTCTTCCAAATCAAGTTTTATTCTCGCGAGTTTCGACGTCGGGTCGTTCATTGCAAATAAATGAGTTAGTGGCTTATGATCTGTTTTAACTATGAAATGTGGTGAGCCATATAAGTAACACATAAAATGAATGATTCCCCAATGAATCGCTGATAACTCTTTTATGATGGTGGGTTTATTAACCTCTCTTTTCTTAAAGTTTCGTTATGCAAATGCGATGGGTAGGTCAATCCCTTCGTAGTTCTGACTTAATATTGCTGAACATGCGCTATTTGAAGCGTCTGTAGTTAAGATGAATTGTTTATTGAAGTCTGGGTATTTTAAAATTGGTGGGTTGATTAACGCATTTTTTAAGACCTGAAATGAGTTTTCGCACTCTTCTGACCAAACAAATTTCACATTTTTCCTAGCTAATTTATTTAGAGGGATACATATTGCGGCAAAATTCTGAATGAACCGTCCATAATAATTGCAGAATGCCACAAATCTTTAGACTTCACTACCATTTTTGGGTACTGGATAATGCTAAATGACTGAATATTTTGCTTTGTCCGGCGAAACACCATCTCTTGATAAATTATGACCTAAATATGTGACTTCTCGCCTGAAGAATTGGCACTTTTGTGGATCTAGCTTTAAATTGAATTTACGACATGCGTCAAACACCTTTCTAGGATTGGTTAAGTGATGATTTTCTGAAACTCCTATGACAACTATGTCATCCATATAGAGACATGCTTTTTCTGATGTGAGGCCTGCTAGTGACATCATTCTTGAAAAACTATTAGGACTTATATTTAGCCCTCAACTGGTATGGTGATTTTGTTAACCTCTTAAAAGGTATGTTGGGTCAATAATGAGCCGTGAGTAAAAAGTCTGTAAGATTTAATAAATTAACAAAACATGTTTCTTCTATTAGTTTACTCTATTACTTACACCTTTAGTACAATATATAAAATAAGAAAAATTACTAAAAAAATATTATCCTATTATTATGGTGTAAAAGCAAACATCGTGTGTTTTTTTAAGGTTTTTGTAAGAATTAAGAAAATAATGATAAAAATTAAAAAAAACTCCGTTCAAACTGGTTGATCTTTATTTAAACTCATTGTTCTACATCTAATAAGAAAAAAAATAAAAAAAATAATTTTAGTAAAAAAGTCTGGGGTATTTGTATTATTTCATTGCTTAATCTCTCGCACACTGCAAATATTTCACGACATCAATGCTATGGGCCTTACAAATGCCCTTGAAACACATTGAACATTTTTTTGGATGTTTGTTGTCGTTAGAACACATGTAACATCGCCGTCTTTTGTTGTCATGGGGATTATCTGGTCTGGGTTCTTCTGGGGGTGATCCAATAAAACGCCTTATCATACCTCGAAGTTCAATTGGAATATTTCTTATTTCAGCTCTCATTTGGAGATGATCCTTGATAAGCTCTCTTCCAAGAGAAATAATATATTGTCGTCTGTCCATTACCTTATTAGTATCTACAGTACTGTTATATATAATTTGAGAATTGACGCCCATAATATTTACCATTGCATAAAATATTGTCAATGGCCAACGTCTACTTCGACGACCTACATTATAACAGGCGCACTTTTGGTCTAAGCTGTCAACCCCTCCCTTAGTTGAGTTATAGAAACAAATAATTTCTGGAAGTTTTTTTACAATATCTTCTATTGTCGCTGTATGGTGTAGTGAAGAGAGCATTATGACAGCTTTGCGCTTTTTCGGCACATATGATAGGAGTGTTAGATCCCTTGTAAATCCAAAAATTGTTGACACAGCAGAGCGGTCTTTATTGGGCAAAAATTCATGGGGAATCTCTTTTTTATTTTTTCGCAAAGTTCCTGTATATGTTAGACCACATTTTTTTAATTCATTCGTCAGTTCAATTGATGAAAACCAATTGTCAGCAGTGATGTTTCGATTGCTCTTTACAATAGGCTGAACAAGTTGTAAAACGTTGAGTTTGGGAACTGATAGTTTTCTCGGATTAGGGGATTCATCTTTACCAGCATATATAAACGCATTCAATAAATAATGTGTTTTAGCATCACACAAACACATTATTTTTATACCATATTTGTTAGACTTATTAGGCATATACATTTTATATCGAAATCTTCCCCTAAAACCTACCAGCATTTCATCAATAGTCATCAATTGACCACAAGCGTAATTTGATTGAGAGTTGACAATCATAAATAAGGTTAAATATTTCGGAAATGGCGGCAAGTTTATCTCCATTCTGAATTCGTTCGTTTCTTGTGGCACTATTATCAAAGCGCAATGCAGCGCATAAAAAACAAAAACGTTTCAGTGTCATAGTGGCGCGCAAAATGTCACGACCCGTTAGATCTGTAGCCCATAATGAATTGACATCTTCATTATTTGATTTGGAAGCACCAGACAGCAAAAGCAAACCAATAAATGCTTTCATTTCAGGTTTTTCTACGTGGTTTGTGAATTGACAGTCTAAAGCACTATCACCATAAGAAACTGTCAAATCAGTAATTCTTTCATTTGTATGTTCTATAATAATATCTAACATATTATCGTCAAAAATCAAATTCCATGATTCTACTGGTTTCGTTGGCTTATTCCTGTATGCATCACCTATGACAGCAGGTATGCGTGTTCTGATTGTATTTTCTGCTCGAGTTTTACTTGCTGCTGGAGGTGTTTTTGACCACTTATATTTATTCTTTTTAAAAAAATACTGTTTTCTTCCTGCCTGTAATTCTTCATTTCCACCACTTTCATCAGAATCTGGTTGTTCTTGCATATTTTCATTATCATCTCGCTCATGTTCTGATTCGCTAAACTCTCTCTCTAGATGAATAGTCACTAATATGTGCGTTTAAAGCCTCTTGTTCAAGTTCAAACTGCGTAAGGGTTCTATTACGGTTAATTTTCTATCTCAAAAATAGTATCACCAAAGGTATGCTGGGTCAAATTTGACCCGGTTGCTTGATTTACTGCCAAACGACCACCTGCACTCACAAAGGTCAGATGCCAACTGATAGTACGCCACAAACTAGGAGAATTCGTAGCGGGCCAGTGCCGTCCGCCAATTGTAACATTTCTTAAATTATCACACAAAATTTCGTTGGGTCAAGACTGACCCACCATACCAGTTGAGGGTTAGTCCAAAGGGTAATCTTGTAAATTGAAATGAACCTTTTTCAGTACTAAACGAAGTGTATTTCCTAGAAGACTGTAATCATGCAGCGTATGGGGTTCCACCACCCAGAAAATGTCGATTTAATGTCACCATGACTCCCCGTATATGCAAGTTTAATTTTTTTGCAAAATGTTCAATAAAGTTGATTCATAAATAGTGGTCAACTTGTCCGACCAAAATCATGCTGCCTATGGGGTGTCCACCACCCCGAAGATGTCGATATGACGTCATTATGTCTCCCCATACATACATGTCGGACAAAAATGACAATTATAGATAATAGTATTTTATATGCAAATATCGACTTGTCCGTCAAATATATTGAGTAATATAGTCAGTCCGACCAGAAAATGAATAATAAAAATCATTATTATTGACAAACTTCTTTATGACTGAATAAGCTTAAATATTCACATATATTATTTAAATATACTAAATTAATATAAAATTTGTCGTAGAAAATAACAATTAAAATAGTTTTATTCGAAAAATCTGGAAAATTAATAAAAACATATTATTATTGATATGTTGTTTTATTAAAAAGTAATTTTTTTTTATTTTAATATAAAAAAATTCACTCAAAATCATCATCATAATTACCATCATCATCATTATTATCATAATTATCGTTATCGAAGTCTTCATCATCATTTCCATTGTCATTGTCGTCCTCATCACTGTCGTCGCTGTTATCATCAGATTAATCGCCAATCTATTGTGTGTACAAATAACCACTTCAAATTGTAGCAGTTTTTATTATCTTTTCGGTACTTAATCTTTTTGACAATTCCCTGATTAATTTTATTTTACATCTGTCATACCCCGTAGAGCAATGATCACAACTATCCATAAAATAAAAGTTAGTCTGAAGGACATATAAACTCTGTATACTAACAGCTCGTCGCCAATCTGTTGTGTTTACAAATAACCACTTCAAATTGTAAGCAGTTTTTATTAATTGATTTTGTAATTTATGAGGTATTACAACTCGAAATAAAATAAAAATTGTATTACAAGGTTTTTGAATGAGTATTAAATTGCTTTTAAATGTTAATAGAGTCCCTAATGAAATTTCAGATAATAGAGCCCATCAAATCAATAAAATTAAACTTTCCCGTTGATTAAAACCCAGCCATGATCTTTAGGAGTTACTTCTGTCGGATGCACATATGCGCATTGCACCATATGCTACTTATGTATTGTGTCCTTTTAATATGATGCAAAAGTTCTTGCTTAGTGGACGGTAGAGTTGACGCATCGCAGGACCTAATCTTCTTTTTTAAAACTTCTTCCGGATCGTTCCAGGTTTTATATGATTTTTCGAATAACTCGAAGCGACCTTTGTTGACGTCGTCTTTGGTTTTTAACGAGTAGATCCTACACACGAACTCTTCAAAAACTTTATAAACTGCAGTTTCGGTGTTGATTTGAGACGGTGAAGTTTGTATGAAATTAATAAAAGCCTCTTGAAATTTGGCATTTTTTTTTATAAAGATTGAAAAGTTTTTCCTATTCCTTACGGAAAAATGACTGGTTAAAATCGTTGCATGTGACAATTTGGCAAACTGCAAGCGAACGTGACACCATGTCCCCAATTTTTCTCAGGAAAATTTAAATAACAAGAGGGAAAATTTCAGATTTTTTTTTCAAATTCTTGGAAAAACTCTACATCACGCCCTCATGAATGTAATCAGGGACATTTATGTGCATTTTCAGCTTATTAGATTTACAACATACCTAGAAAAAACGTTTAGAATCATTCCCGACTCACCTTAAATGATTTTTCTGTTTTTAATCTTTTATTAGTTTGCAGTACTATATTTGTCGGACACATATTTTTTTATAATCAGTACATTATTTTAAATTGAAAAATATTAAATTTAAAGTTGTATGTATGGGGAGACATAATGACGCTATATCGACATCTTCGGGGTGACACCCCATACGCAGCATGATTTTTGTCGAACAAGTTTGTAATGCGTATTGCCCAGGTAAGCCCAAAGGAGAGAGACAGGGTCCAATTAAATTAACTGTTTTATTTCTGAAAATAATATTTACAACGACAAAAATGAATTAATTCAATATTCTATATAATACTTCGGTACGTAAATATTTCGAAGGTCACGCTTCCTCGATCCGTATCCTTTTATCGGTTGATAGGTACTGGCGGCCTGAATTGTACCTAGGTGGAACTGTAGCGTGTTTCGATTTCGGAGATATACTAGACGGTAGACTTGACTCTCTATGTCCTGTGAAATGTTCAGCTAACCGGGGATCTGAGCAACCGGCGGATCAATACTCTTTCGGTTTTAGTCTTAAGATTCGGGAGTATCGTTTATAGCTAGTCACTACCCAGCTTAACGAATACTTCTACGTGCAGGGACTGTAGTTATTACAGCGTGTCAATACCACACCGAAATTATTCTAACAGTTAAAGCGATCGTTTATAGCCAGTCAGTACCCAGCTTAACGGCCCTTCCCTACGGAGATACTGCAAAGATTCCAGTGCGTCAGTACCACACCGAAATTCTTCTAACAGTTAGAACAATCGTTCATGTTTCCGTCAATACCAGAAACCAACGGCTGTTCTAATGAATGACGTATAAAGTAAGATCAATACTCCGACTTAGTACAACACTCGGCAGAAGATAGTGTAAAGCGTTTAAGCACAGCATATGCTGTGGTTTAAGGTTGAAGTCAGTACCCTCGACCTACGCTTCGCACTGAAGGCGGTTGAACTTGTAGGAGTAGGAGTCCGTAAACTAAGTCGCCTCTTCGTCTGTTGATTCGCATTTTTATATCCATCGGGGTGGTGGTGGTGGTGGTAGTCTCTGTCCCTTCTAGCGTCGATTCATCGTGCGCATCCGGAGTGGTAGCTCTGCTGTTCTGGTGGGGTATATCGTCATCGCGGCGATAACTGGTTTTCTGAATGGAGTTTTATAGTAACGCATTTATGTCGTTACAAGTTGACCACAATTTTTTAATTAATATTATTAAGCAAAGTTCAAAAAAATTAAACTTGTATATACGGGGAGTCATAGTGACGTCATTTGGACAATTCCTGGAACTAGGCATTCGAAAACGCAGTGACGCCGAAAGTTTTCGCATAGGAAAAGTTTGTCGGACTCATCACAAAGAAGGCGTTCACAAAGTTTGGCATTTGTATATGTCATAAAAATGTAAGGTCCTTGTACTGGAGACTATATCTATAATCTATTAAATATTGTTAAGTATCTACAGACTTGAAAGGTTGAATTAGAACAGCTATCAAATTATACATTCACTCATTTTTAAAACCAAAAATATGTACATTACAAATTAAACAAACAATAGAAAAATATGAATACATCATTTTTTCGCCTGAACGATGAAATAAAACAAATTAATTTGTATAAAACTTCATTATATTTTAATTAATTTGATAACTTCAACAAATTGGGTATAGAAACAGAAATTAACTTGTATAATTTCCCAAATAATGCTAATATAAAACATAAAGCTTCCGAAATTATTAAAAAAGAGTTTGTCAAGTTTAACAAACCCAACTTTGAATTATCACTCGCCAAATCAATTCAACAAAAATCAAAGTCAAATAGTCTTATTTTCACAAAAGTAGATAAAGGATTTACTGTACTGTACCTAAAAAAGATTGTATATTAAAAACCAACAATTTTATACAGGTAGGCAATTTTGAAACCTTTAACCTTCATAAACCCGTGGTCAAAAACTTATATTAAATACCGAGTGGGGTCCAAATGTACCCCAACCTTTGGCTTATTATTATTTTTTTAATGTTATAATTAGGGAATATTAAAAATAAAACACATTCTGCTTATAAAAAAATATATTTTTACATAAAAAAGTTGTCAGCGTTGATAAATGCATTGTAAGCACAGTTTGAAAAAATATTATGAAATGATTAGGAGTATTAAAAACAAAAATAATTATGAAAAAAGAAAAAGCATTTTAGTGACATTTTAAATAATGACTTAATTATCACACTTGTTACAAACTGTTATATTTTTTGAATGTTCTGCACATACGAACTGATTACATCGAATACAAAACTTTCGAGATTTCCTGTCTTTACTTCTGTCGCATAAGAAACATCGCTGCTTTCTGCCAATAACGGGAACGGGTTGTTCATTCCTTATGTTCAATTCTGGCAAAATGGTTAACATGGATTGTTTTATATTGAAATGTAACGACTTGTCATTTTGGTATCTACGAATTATGTTTTTTCTAATTTTTTCCAATCTGGATTTTTCAACATCCAAAGTTTATAGGCGTTGATGCCACCAATGTCCAGCAGATGAAAAAATATTGCCATCGGCCACCGATTACTTTTTCTTTGCGTCGTGAATTCCTTCGCTAATTTATCCGTCGTGTCCACTGCACCCTTTGTTTTATTGTAAGATAGTGTCTGGTTTGTAATTAGTTTTTTCTCCATTTATTTTGTCATCGTTATGTTCTGTCGATAAAAGAACAACTGCCGCATTTTTTTGGTAGGAAACTAAGGTTTTATTTTCCATAAAAGCAAACATGCTTGAAAAGTCCTTCTTATATCTTGCTGGAAGTAGTTCTTTTGGAATATAAGGTTTATTTTTACGCAGTGTACCACACAAGGTAAGGTTTTTATCTAAAAGCTTATTGGCTCAACTCAATATTGGTGAAAAAGTTATCAGTAGTTATTCCATATTCTGAAGATAAATGGTTTACCAGGTCCATCACTACCCTTTGTCCTTGGCCTTTCTCAGTTTGTTTCCTACTTTACCTAAAATTATTATTCTGTAATAAAAATCTACATTTTTTTTATGAAAAAACTTACCTAAATAAGGTTGCATATTCGCTGTATATGCCGAACTACAATCAGCCAGTGCCCAAATTTTTAAGCCGTACTTGTCCGGCTTACTCTTCATGTAAACCCGAAAAGGAGCCTCGCCTCGGAATGGGACTAACTACTCATCCACGCACAAGTGTTCAGATGGATTAAACGATTTCTTGCAATTTGTTACAAAACCATCAAAAACATTTGTAATTGGGGCAAATTTATCAGTGCGTTTTCTTTCTTCTCTTGTTTCAAAATTTTCGAATCTTAGAAAGCACATAATCTGTTGGAATCTGTTGCGAGACAAGGCAGATGATACTAGAGGCCGACATAAAGTTGGATCTTGACTCCATATTGCACATATTGGCTCTTTAGCAGCGTGCCAGGCTCCAAAAATAATAAGCAAACCAATAAATACTTCCAGTTCTTCTTGCACAAAAGGAGAAAAGGCCTTCCTATTTCTCGCATAATATGATTCGGCTTTTCTATTCGTCTCCGATAAAATCACATCCATAATATCTTGTGAAAAAAATAGTTCAAAAGCTTCTTTTATGGTGGAAAATTGGGAACTATATCTAGTCAAACCTGGTGAAACCTTTTGAGTATTACATTTTCGCCTCTTGATCTTCGTAGTAAATGGAACCTTTGCCCACACACTACCATCTTTAGACGAATAAGTTGGATGATCGGTATAAAAGTTTACTGACGGGCCTACTTCATCTGCAGAATCTGTCGACTCATTTTCCCTATCACTAACTTGTAAAACGTAATCTATCTCATCAGTTTCAGTCACTATGTCAGTCTCCTCAATATCACTTGCACCATCCTCTAGTGCTAAATCATTAAAAAAAGTGCCGTTATCGTCCGTTTCTAATATCGCCAATAGTTCTTCGTCAGTTAGCTTATTTTCATTTCGAAACTTCCGTGGTTCACTCATTTTTATAAACGCGTATTCGACAAGCACTGCAAACGTGACTAAACACTAAAATTATACTGAGATAAATACGTGCACAAAGCCGCTATTAAATAAATTGGGAATCCCCAAGAGCGTTGACGCCAAGAAACGGGGAATCCCCGTCGTTTGAACAATTTGGGGTTTATTTGTACCCCGGTTGGTTTTTAACGTAGGCAAAATTTATACCTGCCGTTACATACCAAGCGGGGTGCGGCTGGACCCCAAGCAACAAAACTCTATAATTAGTTACAATGAAAAGCAATTTATTCAAAATTTTGTATACCAATTTAGATATATATTTCAGAAACATAGCTCGAAGGAAATTAAATAAAGAAAACTATTTTAGAAAATATACCCAAAAATTCATGTCTGGGGTACAGCTGTACTCCGCTCGGGTTTATGAAGGTTAAAAAAGACCCAACTAATAAATTTCAGAAGAAAATAAAATTAGTAGTAGATAACACTAAATCAATAATTAACGATAAAGAAAATATAAATTATTTTTACCCAATCCACAACACCCTGAACTTTATTCATTAATTAAACTCCATAGAGAGGGGTACTCAATTAGACTCTCATAGATATCATTTCGATGTACCAAATCCATTACCTCTATTAAGATGAACCCCTCCACCATCGCAAATCAAGTTTTAGGTGCTAATTTAGTACCCCAGGCCAAATTTTAGTGCTCAAACCGCTTAGCAGGAAATCGCGTGAAAAATTGGGGGTCCAGCTTGCCATTAAGCCGAACCCACCCATACCAGAAAAAAATATATGGTGATCCAGTATAAACGACAACTACACTAGAATTTAGTACTAATTAAGTGCTCTAAGATAACGTTAAAAAATTGACAAAATATAACATTCTTTAAATAGTTTATCTGGGGAACGTGAGCGCCGCGCTCTAAAATTCGTTAGACGATCGTTAAAGAATTTGGTGCTCGCAAGATTATGGTACTAAAATATTCGTTAGGCATCGTAC
This sequence comes from Galeruca laticollis, assembly GCA_963921935.1. Classification (NCBI taxonomy): domain Eukaryota; kingdom Metazoa; phylum Arthropoda; class Insecta; order Coleoptera; family Chrysomelidae; genus Galeruca; species Galeruca laticollis. Next base: position 60,280,178 of record OY998184.1, on the reverse strand, counting down.
TTTAAAAAATACAATGACAGAATTTAGTGCTACCTGCATCACGTTGAATTAAATAGTTTATACGAGAAAGAGAGAGCGCCGCGCTCTAAAATTCGTTAGACGATCGTTAAAGAATTTTGTGCTCGCAACATTATGGTAGTAAAATATTCCTTAAGCATCGTACTTTCAAAAAAATACAATGACAGAATTTAGTGCTACCTGCATCACGTGGAATTAAATAGTTTATACGGGAAAGAAAGAGTACCGTGCTCTAAAATTTGGTGCTCGCAAGATTATGGTACTAAAAAATTTCTTATCCATCGTAATTCCGAAAAAATATAATGGCAGAATTTAGTGCTACCTCCATCACGCGGAATTAAATAGTTTATATAGGAAAGAGAGAGCGCCGCGCTCTAAAATTCGTTAGACGATCGTTAAAGAATTTAGTGTTTTAAATGAAACTCACGGTTTCTAGATAATACCACAATATAATAAAAATTGTTGAAAATTCTAAAAAATTGACAATTGTTTCGATAAATCAATATCATCGACGATGTCAATTTTTTAGAATTTTCAACAATTTTTATTATATTGTGGTATTAAGTAGAAACCGTGAGTTTCATTTAAAACACTAATATGAGTAGATTTCGCGAAGTAAGTCGAGACAGTAAATTTCGTTAAAGAATTTGGTGCTCGCAAGATTATGTTACTAAAATATTCCTTAAGCATCGTACTTTCAAAAAAATACTTTTCTTTTCTAAATCCACTTTGAGTTACTTCCAGAGTGTTTTTAATAATTTTATTAATTTTCTATATACCATATATCTTCATAGCAATGCTGGGAAATATAATTTATTGCTTTTTCTGTTCTCACCATAATATCCCTTTCTTGGTTACCAGTGCAGTCAATTTTTGTTCCTAATTATTTAAAGTGAGTAACTTGTTCGATTATACTCTCGTTCTTATATTCAACCTTTCTTGATTTCTTGCAATCATCATTATTTTCGTTTTATTTGCATTTATTTTCATTCCATTCAATTTTAGAGTCTTATTCCATGTCAATGTTTTTTGGATACCTTTCTCTGTATTGGCCATTATAATTAGAGCGTCAGCAAATGCACATTCGCGTATCTTAATCTAAGTTGCTTCATACCTACAGTAAGCCCCAGTGTGTCTGTTTTGGTTTGCTTTATTATGTGGTCGATAAAAATATTGAATAAAATTGGGCTTAGAGCTCCACTTTGCCTTAATCCCTATTTTGTCTCAAATGTTTCAGATGCTCAGTTATTTTTGATTATATAGTTTATGTTTTTTCTGTAAATACTTTTTATTACTCCTATTAGTTTTTTATCAACTTTTCTTGCTTCTAGTATGTCCCATATTTTCTTTCTACTAACTCTGTCAAAAGCTTTCTCTAAGTCTATAAATGCTAAGTATGCCTTTGTTTTACTATTTTGTGTTTTTGCTATGATTTGCTTAATTGTGAATATGTATGTGTGTTTACACATCTTCCCACCCGGAACCCACTTTGTTTTATCCAGTGTTGGTTCTATATGCATCTTTAATTTCTTATCAATAATTTTTTCATACACCTTCAGGGCTGAAGTCAGCAACATTATCCACCTGTAATTGCTGCACTCTCTAACATCTCCTGTTTGATGTATTGGTAAAAGTATTCCTGTCTGCCAATCTTCTGGTATTTTTTCTTCAGGCCATGATTTATTACAAACATCTAGAAGCAATTCTGTTCCTTTTTCTCCCAAATTTTTCATAATTTTGTAGTTATTTTATTGTGACCTGCAGCTTTTCCATTTTTCAATGTCTGTATCGCTCATGTGGTGTCCTTCAAAGTGATAGCATCGGTCGTTCTTTGATCCTTATTTACAGTCTCCATGTTTTCTATTGGTTCTTCGTCAGTAGTGGTATCTAATAGTTTTTTAAAATACTCCTTCCATCTACCCATTATTTCAATGCCATGTGACAATATTTCTCCTTTTTGGTCTTTAACTGTCGATGCGCTTTATATTTTATTACCTCTCGATTTTTTTATCATTCTGTAGAACAGTTTTTGATTGTCCTTGCTGTGTTCTTCCAATTTTCTACCAAAAAGCTCTTCTGTTTTTCTTCTTTTACAACATTTTTGACTATTTTCCTTTGTTTTTTATATTCCTGGTAATTTTGTTCCGTTCTGTTCTCCAAATATTTATTCCATTTTTTTAAATTTAATTTCCTGATTAATTTCTTGATTCCACCATGACGTTTGCCTTTTGGTTTTATTAGACCTGAATATTCCGCAAACTTGTTTTGCCGATTCTAAAATGTCGCTTTTAAAGTATTTCCATGTTTCTTCTACGCTTTTGTTTATTGTATTTTCATTTGTAATGTTTCTTTCTGTGAGTTCTGGGTATTTTCTAGCTACCTCATCTTCTCTTAACTTGTATGCTTTTATTGTTTCGTATCTTGTTTGTTTTTCATTATATTCTTTATTACTTCTGTTACATTTGTTTTTTCTTTTAATTTTTGCTACCACCATGTAATGGTCAGTATTTATTTCCGGTCCTCGCATTACTCTTACATCTTCTACTGAATTCCTATTATCTTTTTCCACAAGAACGTAATCGATTATAGATTTTTCTGTGTTGTTTTTCCCTTGTCTTGTATATCTGTGGATGTTTTTATGTTGGAAGAATGTATTAGCGACTATAAGATTATTAATTTTACAATATTCTATTATTCTTGATCCATTATTATTTATTTTGTATTCTCCATGTTTTCCAATTTCTCCACAATTTATTTGATTTTTGCCTACTCTTCCATTTAAGTCTCCAGCCACATAATATATATTTTCTTTGGCCATTTCGATTACTTCATTGATCATTTTCCAAAACTTAACTTTTTCTTCCGCTTTCTCGTCATTGTTAGGCCCATATGCTGTTATGATTGTTGTTATTACATACCTATTACCATCGATATTTATTTCTATTATGACTATTCTTTGTGAATTTTTTCCCACTTTCTCAATCCCTTTGCAAATCTCCCATGTATGATGCACGCCACTCCTGCTGCCGCTCTTCTTTCTTTCTCTACTCCTGAAAACACAGATATGTGTTTCTCTTTTTATACGATTTCCCCGTGTTCTTTTTTCTTTGTTTCTGTCAATGCTAAAATATCGATGTGTGCCTTGTTGAATTCGTCCATTAGTTCGTTTTCGTTTATTCCAGGTTGCCAGTATCCATATTTCTTTTTTACTCTTTCCTTTTCCAGTATTACTTATATTTTTATTTATGTTATTTTTTTCTTGATTCCATTCTCGTTTTTTCCATTTTCTTAGCTTATGTGGTTTCCCGTGCTTCCTTGTTTATCTTCTTTCCTTGGTTATTTGTATTCCACGATTTTGTCATCTTTCGTATCTGTTCTGTTGTAAGGTCTTCTTTTGGAAATCTACTACTTGCGGTTCTTTTGTTTTTATGGTATTTGTTTTCTTCCATTTCTTCATGGTCGATATGTTCATTACTTTTCGTTCCATATATTTCATCATTCACTATTAATTTATTGTATTTTAATATAACCTTCAATCCTTTAGCTCTTGCTTTTTTAAGTTTGGGTATTAAATTCCTCCTTTCTTCTTGAATCTTCTTTGTATAATCCTCCTCAATTCATACATCTGATCCTTTTAAGTTTTTAGTTTGCTTTAATACTTCTATCTATTTTTTGGTAAAGTTCCGGAATTTTATAAGTATTGGTATTGGCCGTTTCCCTTTATTGTATCCAATTCTTCTTATCTCTTCGGCATCGTTTTGTAGGTTAATGTTTGTTTCTATTTTTCTCAATATCTTAGAAACCTTATTTTTTGTTTTGATTATATTTCAAGATGAACTTCGTCGACTAGCGTAGACATTCAACTAGATAAATAATTTGACAAAATTAATGTCGAAATTAATATTTTATTATGTACAGGGTTATTGGTTATAATTTGACCACCCCTTTATTTCTCTTATACGTACAGATACAAAAAAAAGTTCTAAATAAAAGTTGTAGGAGTATAAATGCATTTTAATAAAATGTACTTTGCACACCAATAGCGTTTTTGAATTACGGGGTATAATATGAAAATATATATTTTTAAATAGAACGCCCTCTATATTATGACATGTTCGGATAGGGCCTTTTTTATCATAACAAAAATATATACTTTTATAGGTCTAGCTTTTATACTTTCCAAAATATTGGACAGTAAACTCCTAAAGTATTTAAGTTAGTATTTAGCTAAAAAAAGTAGTGGGCTATGCATGGCTTACTGCACTTGTTGATATTATCTGTCAAAACTAAGTAACTTCTAAAGTAATAGACAGTATATTTTTGAAAAATAGGCGAATGGGTGTGACATGAACAAAGATCATAAAAAACAATATAGTGTTTATTACGAAATACAATACAATAGCAAACAACATAAAAAGCAATACAGTGTTTATTACAAAATAGAAACCGATTTGATATTTTCATAAATTTTAATCAAACTAAAGTAAGTGCTGAAAATAACCGCCGTTAGTTTCATACCGTTATCATAATTCATACCTTCTTAAATTTTCTATACAGTTTAAAATTTTATTACTATTTCGATGGTTAAGAAGTTCAATTTCAGCTTCAATTTTCTCTCTAATTATTGCAATACTGTTACTGGTATCGGAATAAACTTTTTCTTTTAAATAGCCTCATAAAAAGCCATCTAAAGGCGTTAAATCAGGACTATTTGGCAACCATTGAATCGTGCTACCATTGTTGCGGACTCATTATTTAAGTGTTCTCGGACGTCTCTTACATTATGCGGAGGTGCTCCGTCTTGCTGCCATATTATGACATTAAGCGCATCTTCTGGAAATTTTTGAAGTAAATCGTCAACTTGTGGCAGAATGTCATCGAAATATAATTGACCCGTTACAGTGAAATTATAGAATATTGGCCCAACTACTTTACCCCGAAAAATTCTACATCAGACATGAATAGATTTCCTACTTGATTTTTTAATTTGTTCAATTTTGTATTTCCAAAAACTTTTTCGTTCCCACGAACATCTATTTTTTCTGTTAAACAGACCTGATGTAGAGAAACTTGATTCATCGGTCCAAATAATTTGTTTAAAGTAATTTTCGTTGTCGTCTAAATGTCTTTGTTGACACAATTCCAATCGTTTTCGCTTAGGTGCTTCACATAGTTCCTGTACTGGTAAAATTATGTAAGGACGTAGTTATTATTTTTTAGTGTTTTTTGAACTTTATAGTAACTTGTCTGTAATTCGCCGGAAGCTTTTTTATGCTACTCTCTGCATTCGCTAAAATAAAAATAATTGATGTGTCTTATTCTAACAATATATTTTTAGGTAATTTAATAGTAACTGAATAAAAATATTATTTTACCTTCAAAGTGTAACAGTATATTCAACTGTTCTTCTTCATTTACTATAGCAATAAGTTTCTTTCTCAAAAAGTTATGATAGACATTGACGTGATGGTAAATATTTACAAATGTGTTTAGACTAGAACATCGTCGATTTGGATACAACTGTAGATATTCTCGTCTTGCAGCACGTTTATTATTGTTCTTTTTGACATATACAGAAAATATTTCTATAATCCATTTTTAAAAAATATAGCTAGCAATTAGTTGTATTTGTTCCGTTAGTTTATAATTTTGACAGATAACATCAACAATATTGCATAGCCAACTACGTTTATTAGCTACGGACTTAAATACTTTAGGAATTTACTGTCCATTATTTGGGAAAGTATAAAAGCTAGACCTATAAAAGTATATATTTTTGTTATTAGAAAAAAAAGCCCTCTCCAAATATGTCATAATATACAGGGTGTTCTATTTAAAAATATATATTCTTATTTTATACCTCCTAATGCAAGAACGCTACTGGTGTACATAGTATATTTTATTAAAATTCATTTATACTCCTACAACTTTTATTTGAAACTTTTTTTTGTATCTGTATGCATAAGAGAAATAAGGGGGTGGTCAAATTATAACCAATAACCCTGTACAAATTTACAAAATGGTACAAAGTTTTGAATGTTGAACTTAGGTGGTTTCAGATCGAAGGCACGTTATGTTTCGATTTGATGAATACTCACTTGGCTCGTATAGAAACTAAGTAACGATGTGTTAGACATAGTATCTCTAACTGTTTGACTTTGAGTGAAGTTACTTCGATATGTAACGATGACTCGATGAACTCGATTGAGTATTGAACTGAGATATGAACTAACTTGAGTATTGAACTGAGTTATGAACTAACTTGAGTATTGAACTGATTTCGTTATCGAGTGTTGAAATCGCTTCGATGAGTAGTGAACTGATTTCGTCATTGAGTGTTGAACTCGCTTCGATGAGTATTAAAAACTGATTACTTCACGTAGTAAGACGTGTTAAATAGAAATATGCAAGGGGCGTGTTTACACGTGGATTGGGTTGACTAAAAGGAAATAAACATTTCGTATTGGCCAGTATCGTTTGACTCGCCGGGGTCATCGACAAGAATCAACAATGGACGCATACAATAGATATTTCAATTTCTACTGAATACTCCAATAGCAAGACCGTCCTATTGTAACCTTTTTACTGAGAAAGGTTATTCAAATGTTTTATTATAGGCTTCAGACCATCTACTATAAAAATTCACGCACGAAGACAATAAGTAACAATTTTAGTTTTGCTTTAGGGTTTTTACAACACAATAGATAATAGTGTGAAACGTGACATTTTCCTAAATTTTTAACTATAGAATTTCAAACATAATGCGACAATATGTCTCTCACGACTTTCAAAATGTGTTATTTCAATGCTCTAACAAAACTATTTATAATAATTATTGCGATACGTGATATTTTAAAAGTATTTAACAAAAGCTGCGAATTTACAACAATATTAAAAATCTATCAATTCTTTAACACATTTTTACAGCGCTAGCAACTGAAATGAATTTACGCCTCAAATATATACAATGGCGAAAAGAAGTAACATACAAATATCTTACATATTTTTAAAAGCATCGTAAACAATATAATGCAAGATTTTCTAATGTTGAACATTTTGAATTACTTTTTCATCTTCATTTTCCTCATCTGGTATGACTTTTAATATTAAATTTTTCTTCCTTATCTCTTTCCAATGATTCAATTCTTTTTTCTTGTTTTTCTAAATTTTCTTTCAATTGTATATTCTCTCCTCTATTTAATTTTGCTTCTAAGGAAATATTTTCAAATTTTTCATCCAAATCTTTTAATTTATTCTCAATACAGTGAAACATATCGTCTATTTTTTCCATCTTGCACAGCGATAAAGGTTGTCACCCGGTTCTACACCTCGGAGGATCGACCGTTCTTTGTGCCGTATATTTTGTGTGTGCTTGGAATTTTTCTACAGTTTGGCAACAGTGTTAACTATTTGTTCGCAGATCTTTTTTTGGTCTTATCAGTAATTACTTCTGAATATTCAAAAATCAATCAATATATTTATGATCAATTTTTATTTCGCACAACTCTGAAATTTCGGTTTAATTGCAGGTGTAAAATAAAACACGTCTTCTTACTCAAAAGCTCTGTTGCCAACTATTGTGTATAACTCTCTTTAGTTATGTTCAAATGTACGTCTAATAGCCCTTGGAATTATTATTTCATTATTTCTTTTCATACTTCCATTCTTATGTATTATTTTGAACACATTCTAGTTTTTTTTATATTTTACTATTCGATAGAGAAGTTTTTGGTTAGATTTGCTGCCTTCATCTTCTATTAGGCAATCCAACGACCTGTCAAAATAAATTCAATATGGCGGCGACGGTTAAATAAATAACAAAGTTACTGTAGAATGTGTTTGTTTATCCTACGTTTAATTGATTTTCTTTCTATTTTTTTGGCTGTAAATTGGAGTTTTTAAGTAGTGTAGTGTTTGTCTTGTGAAATGCCTTCGATATGTATTGTGGTAAGTTGTGGAAGCCGTTCTAATCGCGATGAAGTTTCGTTTTATCGCGTTCCTGCAGAGACAAAACACAGGTTTATAACGGAGAAAAACGATTTGACCAAACTTCGCAGGGCTGCATGGATTGCTGCAATAGAGACGATCTGACGGAATCTATATTGAAACACCAGAAAGTTTGCAGTAGACACTTTATAACTGGTAGGCTTCTTATCAAATATTATATCAGCTCTCTTAGCTCCTAGTACACGTAGTTTGTACTCAAGTAGGTATTAACTCATTTCAAGCAAACCTGCTGTCATCGAAGATAAAGACCACCCTGACTGGGTACCATCTCAACATATGGCACATGTGTCTCAGAAAGTAAAAAAAGGGCTGCAGATGTTGACAGAAAGAATCGCAGAGATAAAAGGACAAAGCTGGCGGACACTAAGGTAAAAAATAATTAATAGTAGTCCTTTTTTATGTAAATTGTCTCAAGAGCTTAATGACAATTAATTAGGATATGTTTAGCTGATCGTCCTGGTCAAGAAAAGATACTCTATGAGCATGTTTTGCACACTTTATTTTGATAAAAAGAATGTTAATTTTTAGTAATAGCAATGTTAAGTTATGCATTGATAGTTGCTAAAAATTGTTATAATTAATTACTTTGTCAACAGGTCATGGATATAGATGAAATGCTTCAACAGTCCCAAGATGCTCAAATTGAATGTATGGAGACTGGGGTATCTATGATGCTTAAGTATTTATGTTTTAGTTTTGAAGCTAAACATTTAGTAAATATTACTTTGCAACTTTTATTATTTCTCTACGTTTAATGAATGTTTTATTTTTATTTGTACTTAAATTAGTAATAATTCTTGTCTCTTCATAATACGTATACCGTTTATGTACTACATGTTATTATAGCAATATATTTTTACATAGCTTTGTAAATAAGATCAAAATCTTTGAACAATGAAGCTGAAGTTCATTGATTTTACTCATGTTAATATTAGTAATATGTATTGTATGTACATATGTCAAAATGAAATAAAATTTATATTTTACGGTGTAAAATAATTGTTTTTCTAATACATTGAATATCACACACTTTAGGGACAATAAAAAATAAAACCCTTATATAACAGTTTATTTTTTTCCAAAAACCCCAAAAAAACCTAGAAAATAAAACCTCTAATGTCATAGAAACATTTTCACAAGACAACATCGACAAAAAAATCATTTATAAACTCATTACCTAATTCCAAATACATATATACAATTAATCAAAGACTAACTTAGTTCTACATTTATTTACAAAAAATACAACACTGATTTAATTGCAGAAGGTTACGCATAATATATCTATTAGCTAAACTATTTATGTTTCTCCAACATCTGGATTATCCACTAATAACGATTTAAAATAAGCACTCTTCATCTTAAAATAGGAAAATTGTCCTTCTCAAACCCTACAAAACACCTTAAAACCCCACAAAATACAAAGTAGACCGTTTTATAACTATAAAACTCTGCATCTTTCTAAACATAAATGACGGTACTGAATGCAATGTTTGACCATCGCCGCCATATTGACAGCTAAAAAGTCACGTGGTTTGGATTGCCTAATTGCCTCTCCCCTTCCATTTCTTTTTTCTTTGCTAAAATGATCATTTCTTTTGTGAGCTTCCTTTCTTTCGTAATATACCTCATTTAAATCTATTTCCGATCTATATTTCTTCATTTTTATTTGTTTCCTATACTTTCTGACTACGAAATTATTTTCTTTTATCACTGTATTCGCTGATGTATAAAAGTTTCATTAGCTGTTAGTACAGTCATTTGGTAGTTTTACCTGGAAAGTTTTCCGGGAGTTTTGAAAATTGGTCATTTTATAGATTTCGACGTGCTCTTTTCAAATTTTCACTTTGCCACCTCGTATCTTAGTCGCTCACACCGCCAGATTGGAAAAATGGCGCTCAAATACAGTTTTTTGAGAATAACTCCGTTACAACTCATTTTACGATAAAAATAGTTATGTCATAAATTAAACTATAGAAAATTTCCTACAATTTATGTAGTAACCGTTTTTTTGTAAAATCTATAGTTTCAGCGTACGAGAGCCGCAAAGTTCACTCCAACACGCGTTTTTACCAAATAACTCATTTCCACACCACCATGAGGTAGAGTAAGTTGCGCGTTTTTTTGTGGTATCCCCAGTAGGCCTAATCCACTTGTAATGCACTATTACAAAATTTAGCGCATTATCCTTCGCTCCGCTATTTTTGATGGACCCGGTTCTGAAAGTTCATCGTCTTCTGCTACTCCGACCTGCATTGCTGACACGAAAGATTTCGGCCTTGCTGCGGCAATTATAGAATGTGCGAGAGCAATTCTCTGTTTCTTCCATTTCTCAAGTGACGCACGTTTGTTCTTCAGGATTACATTATTCAAGAAAACGCGTAAAGTTTCAGGTATATCTGAACCGTGGAGCAAATACCCTCTAAAACGATTGCTGCTGCTGTTTTTACAATAAGCTGACGTTCGTCTGCCTTGTTATCTATTTTTTGATCGTACCAGGCTTCTGTCAATAACTTGTACCCTGTGTTTCGGAAACAAACCACAGGAGCCTTATTGGCAGTGAAGGCAATCAAAATATCGTCACCCTATTTTTTCAGGAGCTGCGCTTACACTATTTTCATGTGCGGGCGGTAATCACCTTCAATTTTGGCCATCAGTTCGTCCATAGAAAATTGACACTCTTCAGAATTCTGCTCGAGATAAGAGTAAATGTACTGCATTGTAGTTTCGATCTCGTTTGCATACGGACCTCTTTTTTTTATTTCTCCAGTTGGAGGTGCTTGGTACAATTTTTTCATGCACGAATTATGTTTTCATGCACGAATTATGATATTGTGCATTGACTGCGACCAAATCATAAACATGCTCGAGACGTTCAACAATCGTTCGACCCCAATCATCATTACGAGCTCTAGCAAGGTCTGAAATGGTCTCTTTCATCGATAATTTACGCACGCTATACACAATATTACGATCGCGCAAACGCGCCTGTTTTTGTTTCGCTATAAACTCTGGTGTTATTTCAGCACTGCACAAAAAACAATGATCTCTGAATGAGAATGTTGGGGTAGTGGATCGCAGTTTCGCAAAGAAGCAGAGATTAATTTCTCATTATTATATCGTTTTCGACACGCATCGTGAACGACTATCGATTTCAGTCCCTCCAAAAGTTTACCCTTGTTATCCTTTCTTTGAATACTTGACTTACGAAAAGTCTCCAATCCTTTTTCCTTCACTTCGATCACCTCACTTCCTTGTAATGAATTTTCACAAATGAAACAGTTCACGTCCTTCGAAGCCATGGCTCTGAAAATGCGAACGACACTAGAACGTTAAACTTGTACTGATGATTTAGGCAGAATATTTGAGCTCGGTCGGCAGATGTTCCGTATAATAGAGCGGAGGGGGGGGGGTAAACCGGCGCCAAGATGACGTGTCCCTTTATACCTGCGATGGACCTTATAGGCAGTAGTAGACCGCGTTTTCGTTACTATATACGAACAACGCGTGTTGGTGTAGACGTGTCTTGGTTTGCGGCCCTCGTACGTTGAAACTATTGATTTTACAAAAAAAACGGTTACTACACAAATTGTAGGATATTTTCTCTAGTTTAATTTATTACATAACTATTTTTATCGTAAAATCAGTTGGAACGGAGTTATTCTCAAAAAACTGTATTTGAGCGCCATTTTTCCAATATGGCGACGCGAGCGGCAAAGATACGAGGTGGCAAAGTGAAAATTCGAAAAGAGCACGTCGAAATCTGTAAATTTACCAATTTTCAAAAATCCCTGAAAACTTTCCAGGTAACCCCCCTTTTCAGCACCAAATGACTAATATGTACCGTATCTTCAAAGTTAGTATTTCCACATCGTTTCTACATCTGCTCATGTTGTATTATTTTAACATATTTTTGAGCTTTTAGATAAGTTTGACTTAAAAAGTATTAAGTTGCTATCCTTATGGACCAATATTTCTTGTATCTTCTTTATAGGTACTATCATATTATTATTATTGCCTATTAATTTTCTTACCACTAAATGGGTATTACCAATTATTCCTGGTACACTTCTTACTTTGGTATCCCTTTCTTCCATATTTTGTACCAGGAAGTAATCAATAATAGACTTTTTGTTCCTGCTTTTAACCTCTTTGATATATTTATGACAAACATTTTTAGTTATGAATTATCATCTCATCATCACTCTCTGTCTTCTATCAACTTTTTCCTGTGGTCTATGCATAATCTTGTATCCTTCTTCTTTTAATTCTACCATGCTACATTCTTCTCCACATTCCTGCTATTCATTCCCAATACTTCCGATTCAACCATTCGGAAGCCTCAATTCTTTCAGTACGGTTATTTCGAGATATTTCAAGTTGTAGCAGACTTTATATGCAACCTGACAACACCGCGTTTATTTACTGTTATTTATTTTTGATTGATTCGCATTTATTTAGATATTTGTTACAATATTACGTCCAATTACTCGGAAAATTTTTATTGAAAATATAATCCAATTAGAATAAATTAAACTTTTTTTTTCATTCTGTTTCAGATAATTCAAAGAAACCAAAATGTCGGATCCTTTCGCTCATTTGATACAAGACTTTCCCAACTAAAATCACATTCACAATGGGAATAGTGAGGAGGTTTTTACCCTTTACGATTCTATTTATAATTCAGGAAAGCGTGATTCAGTGCCAAAATGAAACCGAAAAAACAAGCAAAGAAAACAACGACACACAGCAACTGACAAGTCCATCACATACGATAGAGGAATACCGTAAATTGTTTACAATTAATAATCCTGAAGACGAAGTTAAGGATATTTTTAACACTGATTATTATAATCCGAGAATAAGATATTTTAGGTTCGTATATGAAATTCTTTATACAAAGTGTGTCAAAATTTACGCCATCCTTTCTGAATATGAATCGGAGGAATAAAACAAATTAAATCGTAAGAATAAAACTTTTGCGTTTTGTCGTTGGTTACAGAGTTATTACTGATTTCGTTATGCGAGCGAGTACTTAAAAAAGGTGCAAACTTTGTGCCATACGTAACTGGTGAGTTCAATACAAGAGAGAGGCTCAGTTAGACTGTGTCCCTCCAAAGAATGTTTTGCAAATAAGTTTGGTCAGGGTTGACTTTAATTTGTCTAAACGTATTTTCTATATCTGAAGTTAATACATAGGTCCATTGTTTAAAACGACAGAGAATATCAAATAAATCAGGTTGACCCTTAAATCTCTTTAAAGTGATATCATTAAGAGAATTCCAGTTGAACTCTTACAACTGGCATCAAAAACAACTCTTAAACGAGTGCTAGTACTGTTATCTTTAGTAACACAGTGATGAGGGAGAACATATTTACTTAAAAACTTTTTATTTTGAAGTGAGAGAGACACATAGTGTGCGTGACCAAGAGAAACCTATTAGATAATGAATTTTAAATACTCATTAAAAAGAGTCATTAAAAAGAGAGGGGTTGTTTTTTAATCAATTTTCAAGGAATGTGTCTAATTGAGAGTCTTGTGAGAGTGACTCAACAGTGTTAGTAAAAAATGTGACCGTGTGTCTTGAACCACAATTATTTTTATTCAATGACGAGGCTTCCACCGTAATCTCATCAATTTCTGCTAATATGAAGAACGATATTTCTGCCATGGAAGAAAAGATTTCAACTAATGTGAAAAACGATATTTCAGCTATAAAAAACGATTTTTCTGCCATTGACGAGAAGATTTCAACCATGAAGAACGATATCTCTGCTAACACGGACAAACTTTCTGCCGATATCTTATTAATGAAAAATGACATTGCCGCTGGCGTGGAAAATAAAATTTCGTCTCTTAAATCGGATATTGAGAATAAAATCACAACGATGGACGAGAAAATGGAGAATAAAATGACAACGATGGACGAAAAAAATCTAGGAGCTAGAGAGTAAGATAACAGATTTAAGAACACAAGACAGGCCAGCAGAACAAAAGAAGATCGAGATATACAAGCCAGAAACACAACCCAAGACAGAAGATATTAGCAGTTTTGCCCGAGTCAAGGCTCCAACGTTCGACGGAAAGACATCGTGGGCCAATTATGTGAAACAATTTGAAGCAGCCGCTAGGGTGAATAAATGGTCCGATAGGAAGAAGGCAGTAAACTTAACCATCGCGCTTCGGGGAGATGCCTTAGATGTACTGTATCTAGAACATTTGTACCAATCCCAGCTGAAGAGCCGAAGGCAGAAACATGACGAAACCCTTGATGATGGCTTACGTGACCCTGATATGCAGAGGACGCTTCGATTAGCCCATCCCAAAACATTGGTCGATGCATTGACTGCTGCTCTTGAATATGAAGCAGCCACGATAGCTTCGGGATACAACAAAGGTAGGATCATACAGGAAGAAGGTGACGATAACAGACTTGGCCAGATCGTCAACATGTTGAAAGGTATGGTAGACAAGAAGCCGAAGAAAATCAGGTGCTGTAATTGTGGCGAGCTACAGCATGCACGCAGTTCGTGTAAGCGTCCTACGACTCCTGCAAACCAAGACCCTCTTAAATTCAAAGCAGCCCCGAAGGGCTCGCGGTACAACAAAGGTAGGACCATGCAGGAAGAAGATGACGATGACAAACTTGACCAGATCGTCAACTTGTTGAAAGGTATGGCAGACAAGAAGACGAAGATGATCAAATGCCGGAAGTGTGGCGAGCTAGAGCACGTACGCAGTCCGTCTAAGCGCTCCAAGACTCCTGCAACCCAAGAACTCCAGTCACACGGGAAATCAGACACCCACCAGGATCAGAGAAGATCAGGGGAATGATCCTCACCTGAAGATGATCCGGCAATGGAAGGAAGAAAATCGGCGACCTACATGGTAAGAAGTGTCAAGATTTTCACCGACACTTAAGGCGTATTGGGCTCAGTGGGACTCCCTGGTCCTGAAAGAAGTGCTGTTGAAAAGAGTCCTTGAAAACGATGATGGTTACGAGATGGGGAGACAGCTAGTTATCTCGAGAAGAAGAGTAGCTGAGGTACTGAAGAATTCATTTTCAAGACATACTGCTGCTGTATAGAAGAATCAATTTTACCTTGAATTTTTGAGTGCAAAATGAAAGTTTTGACATTTCTCGATGTTCCAAAGAACGCTCATGTTCAGGTATTTTTTCTATATGTTTCCAGTCGTTAAAACCACTCACAAAAGATGATCGGTTATTAATATTGCTGAATAATTTACATTGTATGCAGTATAATTTGTAAGTAGAATCAGAATATATGAGCCACTCACGACGAATATTTTGTCCATTAGCCACCTGAGAATAAAACGTTTTCTTCGATCCGTATCTTGCGACATTTCCATACACTCGCTGTGTGTTTTCAATTGATTTTCCTAGTAGCAGGATCCATACAAAAATATTATCAATAATTTTCTCGTCCAATTTTGGTTGAACATGCCGTGTCCTGGATTTTCACTATTTTGACTATCGACTTAAATCAGGGATAATAATCAATCAATAATGATAATAAAGTATCCGCTGCCAATGAAATCGGTACTTCAACTCCGTACATAGACACAAAATTATTTTTTGCTGAATACTATTTTTCTCGACGTTTCTGATCATTTTGAGTCATTTAAACAAAACAAAAAAATACCATCACAATATGTTTGTGCCTTTCTGTTTGTTTCGGTTACTATTATGTTTAGAATATCCGGAGATAGGAAAAGAAGAAAAGCGTCTTTTATACTTGAGATATCAGAACTGTAATTTGTAAGGCCTAGAGCATGTCTCCGAATATTAGCTTTTGAACGTCTAACTTTTGTGTTTCCTGGAATTTTTTACCACTCAGTTCCATCTTTAGATTTATATACTGGAATGCCCTGGCTGTTACTAACTGTTGGTTCCTCCGGGTTCGTTTTCTCTATACTTTGATCAGCAACTATTACATCATTTTTTTCCTCTACTTCTGTGACAATGTCTTCATCTTCTAAGTCACTCTATGTTTCCTCATTGATAACACTATCAAACTCTGGATCATCACTTTCAAGTATACGTAACATCTCATCGTCAGTAAGCCCCTTGCGATTGTTTGTAAATAAAAACTGACTCATTTTCAAAACGATGTACCCTACTCGCAATATCACAAGAGACTAACCCGAATATTCAAGTCTAAAAATTATACCGCAGTGCGGGGAATCCCCCATTTGAACTGGTAATTTACATTTTACAATTATATGGGTAAATTCCCTGTGAGTAAACAAACGTTAAATGTATGGGATTCCCCGATTTTACTAACAGTTACCGGGATTATTTTATCGGACGTAAAAGGCTGACCGGGGTCTGAAGAGACCCCTGGAATATAAAACTATTTTTTGTTTATACCAGCCAATAAAAACAACTAAATACATCATATTTTATCAAAATAATTCATAAACTGCAGCTAGATGAAAGATCAATGTTTAAAAATTTGCGTTTGCAAAGATACAGCAAAAACATACGTCATGGGGTACAAACGGACCCCGGCCAGTCCTATGAAGGTTAAATGGTTTCTTAATGACTGCCTATGATTTGAGTGTTTAGATAGTATGATGGTATAAACATTACATTAGTTTTCATTGTGCTTTTGTTGCGGTGCATAACGCAACATATTTTCAATGAAGAAAGAAAAAAATACGTGGGCACAGATGAACACGACAAACGAAAGCAGAAAAATGAACGTAGTTGTCGTTCTATCTCCGCGTCACTATATAATTCTCTTTCCTCGCAGTTCTCTTTGCTCGATACTCTACCGTCGCATGTGTCTCCGCTTCCATATGCAGTTAGCCTTACTTACTCTCACATTGGTGGAAAAGAATGTTTCACATGACCAACTTTGTAAATATCGGTATAGAGGAAGCGAACTGTCGTTTTTTTATCACTTATAATTGCACAAGTGGTTTGTATTTTATCGGGTAAATTTGGGTTGTTTAATGAGAAACTGTTTCCTAGCAATTGGACGAGAATAACTGTCAACTATTAAAAACACGACACCGAAGGTGGAGTGTTTTTAGGATGACAGTAATTCGAGTCAAATTGCTAAAGGAAACAGTTTAGAATTTGAACAACACAAATTTACCCAATATCAATACAAACCTAGAGTGTAATTCGGCAGGACAATTTAATGAATGAGAAATTGATTGATTGCGTCGCAACTGTATTAGTAGGCACACAGGTATTAACAATTTGACTAATTTCGGCGTTCGTAGACACACCGAATCGACTCATTGTTAGTTCTTGAAAATTCAATAAGTTGTTGACAAACATGCCAAACTATTTATTCTGGTAACCAACACCGCGATAACTGATGAACAAATGAATAAGTGAAAAAACCACTAGTTTATTTGTCGCTGTAAAAGTTAAAGCTAACTTTTGCCGCTGTCAAAGTGACAATTATTGCACTGTGGCATATGCGATTTTTATACAAGAGTTAAATTGTCAACAGTAAAAACACTAGAGCTTTTTTTTATCGGATAAATTTCTCTTTGCAACGAAACAGTTTTGCCAATCACTAATTTTATCTAATGTCAGTTTTTCGAGCAAATTTAGTTATTGGCAAAACTGAGTTAAAGAGAAATTTATCTGATAAAAGAAAAGCTCGAGTGTTTTTTGGCAAGATAAATTAACGACAGAATAAATGGATGAACAACAATAATTATCGTTATTAATACAATAATATTGCATTATTTGAAAGTACAATTATTAATCAAAATAAAAGCACTATATGTTTAAAATTCAAAAATCTGACAGACTAATTGACAGTTTTTGCAGATTTGCCAACACTTAATTGCTGTTAAATTATAAGTAACCAAACTTGCGACTCATCATTGTGTAAAAGTGACGTCCGCTTACTAGATATTGAGGAAGAGAAGTTTTTATCCGATAAAAAAGGATGCACCTTTTTTATCGATGTCAAAGTGACAAAATAACATTTCCAGGTATATGACATTTTAACATTGGAGTTAATTTATCATAATAAAATTCCCATTCTCCCCCACTTTACATTTGAATTGATATACTTAAAGCATGTTGAATAGAAATACGCAGAATTCTATGTAGAATGTGATTATCGTATATAAAATGCTCTTAAATTATGCAAATTTTGGATTTAAAAATATTTTGAATTCAATCACGCCCTCTACGATTCTACGAATAATGTTTAATCCTTTTTGTCGAGGCCACTTTTGTTACAACCATTTGTTCCTTGAAACTCTACTGAAATCCGTGCCTCATGCCGACGTAAGTACTTATTGGCCCACACGGTTTAAAAAAAATTGCTGTTCCAAAGTACTTATTCTTGAATACATAGTTTAGAAGATGATTCAAAAATTATTAAACTGTTTCAGGAGTAAAAGAAATCCAAGTCCGCCCGCTAGTCTAGCTGCAATTAGAAAAAAATTAAATGATGAACGAAAAAAAGAAGAGATGATGGCTGCCGACGCTAACCCTAGGTTGGGGCCTAATGAAACGGACTCTGCAAGAATTGCCGATACAAATTTGGATTACGGATTCAAACACAGTACGTATCTATAATCATAATTGTAATGGTACCACTATACATTATGAAACAGCAATCATGCTTTCCCTTCTCCGCAAATTTCATGATCTACAATTTTAATAATAGATGTTAACCTCATTGGAGCTATGGAAAACGAGATAATCGCAAAGAAACAATTACTGGTGCGTTCGACTTGAATAATCTACGACGCAGACACACGACTTTTCATGAAACTTTTAGAACGCGAAATTGAAAGTGTATACAGCTTCTTATTTCTCATTCCGATATTGATCTCATTTTTTTCTACTAAGTGACTGGACTATATAGGTTAAGCTTTATGACAGCAACTACGTTGCAAACCTTCCTAATATAATATACTAGACAGGAAAACATCCATTCTCTTCGAATACCTACTTGTTCCAAATTCACATTCTAATATAGCTCAATATTATCAATTAATAATTTTGTCTGCAGGGAAGACAAACTTCGAACAATTGTATAACAGAAACAACGACAAAATTAGGATCCTCCACCAGCAGCACGCTATAGAAAAGCAGAACGAGTTCGAGTCGGGCGTAGACTGTGATTTCGAGAATGATTGCCTTTGGACGTGGCGGAAAGATATTGTTAATGGTTTTTTTATCACTTCAGGCTCGAAATATGGAGTTAATGAATCTGGACCTAGAACAGACGCTGATAGTAGCGAAGGAGGTAAGTTTAATTGGTTTAAAAATATACTTTTTTGGCGTATCTAGTATTTTTTTAAATAAATCCGAATCAAACAGTACAATATTATTTTAATGACAGAACAAAGTACAGGGTGATTCATTAAGGGTGACGAATGACCGTATTTTGGAAACCGTTTGTTCTATAACTCAGGGAAAATATTTTAGGTCCGCAGTTTCCTCTTAAGTGGAGTAAATCATCATTTACAAAACAATATCACAAACTTAAATTCAATTCAAAGATTTGAAAAAACAAAATCTTCCAAAAATTTAGGTTCAGTTTAATAAATATTAAATAAGGTAGATTGAAGAAACAAATAGCAATATTAGTGTTTTTAAATGAAGCTCAAGGTCTCTAGTTAATTCCACAATATAATACAAGTTATTGAAAATTCTAAAAAAATCACAATTGTTTCGATAAATCAATATCATCGTCAGAATGACAGAAGTTACATTTCATTTTATGCCTACCTGATGTTTAGCAGTTATTTTTGGCTAGACCACGAAGTGACCTAACTTGTGATTGGCTTAATATATGTTTATAGAAAAAAGAAGAAGATGTGATATTACAAATATTGAAGCTTAGATATTATTAGCCCTATGGTGATATCCTGGATATCATTTTTCCAATTAAGATCAGTATAACTGTGCAATGATATAGAAAACCAGGAAAACTATATCTGCTGATCTTTACAATTATCACTTAAGAAGACAGTTTATTAGTGGAGAATTCCCTAGATTTAACTGTTCATTGACAACTTCATATTGTGGGTTTCTTAAAGTCTTCTAATTTCCAGTTCTTCAAGGAAATCCCGTTCTTGTTTCTTTTCACAAATATGCAGTACTTCTAGTTCTGTGTTAGGTGTCAATGAATGATTGGTGTCAAGTAGATGTTTTGCGTAGTGGGATTTATCTGGTTGTTTTAATCTGTATGCTCGTAAGTGCTCACTGTATCGTATTTCAAAATTCCTAAGGGTCTGACCCAAATAGACATCATTACATTCTGGACATTTGAGTTTATATATACCTGACTTCTTTAATAGTGGTATTTTTGTAATAAACTGTCTTCTTAAGTGATAATTGTAAAGATCAGCAGATATAATTTTCCTGGTTTTCTATATCATTGCACAGTTATACCGATCTTAATTAGAAAAATGATATCTAGGATATCACCATACGGCTAATAATATCTAAGCTTCAATATTTGTAATATCACATCTTCTTTTTTCTATAAACATATATTAAGCCAATCACAAGTTAGGTTACTTCTTGGTCTAGCCAAAAATAACTACTAAACATCAGGTAGGCATAAAATGAAATGTAACTTCTGTCATTCTGACGATGATATTGATTTATCGAAACAATTGTCAATTTTTTAGAATTTTCAATAACTTGTATTATATTGTGGAATTAACTAGAGACCTTAAGTTTAATTTAAAAACACTAATATGAGCATATTCCACGAAGTAAGGGTCGAGACAGTCAATTTCATAAATAGCAATATGTTTAATCAACTAACTAAAAACTGGAAGAGGTAATATGTAATAATTAGCTCCATTTATGATTTTTTTTGAGAAATTCCAAATGAGTTGCATCAACTGTCGTTCCGAAGACATTGGCATTCTTTTATGAATGTTGACCCTGTAACTTTGAGGAGAAAATATAATAATTTTATATTCATAATTACTTGAACTGTACCAACTGAATTAAGTCGGCCGACTAAACTATCGGCAGTGAACACACGTGGCTTTCACGCCATACTAATTTAGCAGTTGACTGATAGTTTGCTGATAGTTTGAAGACAACGTGAAGTCCATCAAACTTATTTATCGCCGATACCAAATCGGTTTAATGTGCGTACTTTCATACATGTTTATATTGATTAACTGCACAATTAAACTAGTCTGCGGGGGCTCTAAACGTTATGTGCTTTGTTGGACTCACTTTGATATTTTTCAACATTACTAGAAGAAACTTTTATCAATACCATGGGTAGAATGAACAAAATTTCCGTCGTGTGTATGAAAGTAAGTGATTTGAAATACATCGTCTTGCTGATTATGAAATGCGAAGCCGTGGCCTGCCATATAGGGCCCGTACCCACTTCTTAAGCAAATAGTAGAAATATTTGATAGGACTTATACATGGATGATACTAAACGAATGTTCGATGTGAAAGTAATGGATTTGCACCAGGTTTGATATATTTTACACCATTTGCTTTAACAAGTATATCACTTGGAGCAAAATGTGAGGAGCATATTAAAGGATGCAATGGAAGTATACTATCTTGTTTCTACAACCACTATGCAAAACAATACACACTATGGTACTTTTTCTACTTCCGTTACTAAAACCTAAATAACAAGTTTTGATTTCTATACATATGAATATCATTTAGGTAAATTATGAAATCCGATCATTAATACCTGAGATACATTCTAACGCCCTTATGGCATCTTTATTCATTCTCTATATAAAAAAATGCTCTACCTATCACAATGGCGCTTGTTCGATGAAAATCTGACAAATAATAAACGATATAGACGTTAATGCCCTTATGCCTTCCACACAGGATTCTCCAGCCCCTATACACCCCAATGGCGTTTATTGTTTGATGAAAATCCGATCATTAAAAACTGAGATACATTCTAACGCACTTATGGCGTCTTTTTGTACATCCTGTATATAAAAATAATCTACCTATCACAATGCCGTTTGTTCGATGAAACTCTGATTAATAATAACAGAGATACATTGTAGTGCCCTTATGACATATTTATGACTACATCCTGTATATAAAAATAATCTACCTATCATAATGCCGTTTATTCGATGAAAATCCAACCAATAATAACAGGGATATATTGTAGTGCCCTTATGACATCTTTATGACCACATCCTGTATATAAATAAACGTTTTTAAGGGTTAAAACTAACTTTTCCACATCTGTGGCTCTGAACAATATTCTATCATAAAATTGTGCACTTGTATACACTTCTCCAAAAATAACCAAAAATGTAGTATATTTATAGGACCAGCTGTACTCGCTCTCGTCAGCTGAAAATCAATAGGGTGTATATGTGAGACACCTTGAGCAATATTCAATCATAACATTGGTCACTTATATACACTCTGGAGGCTGTATCGTGCTAACAAACTGAAACTTCTCCAAAAATGACAAAAATATAGTACTTAAAGTACTGTAGTACCTGTTGTATTGGCTCTGGTAAGCTGAAAATGAATAGGGTTCATCTGTGAGATGTCCTGAATAATATTCAATCATAAAATTGGTGACTTGTTATCTCCGGAGGCTGTATCATGCTAACAAACTAAAATTTCTCAAAAAATGACAAATATTTTGTACTTCAAGTATCATAGCACCCGTTGTACTGGCTCGGGTGAGCTGAAAATCAATAGGGTTTATCTGTGACATGTCCTTCACAATATTCAATCATAAAATTGGTGACTTGTTGCACTCCGGAGGCTGTATCGTGCTAACAAGACATGTAACGAAAAGTGGCCGACGACAACGACAACGACGGCATACACGTAGGATTTTTGTTCTAAAAACCATTTTTTCGTGTTGTTGTTGATGGAAATCGTAAAAATAACTCAAATTTTTTTTTCAAAATTCCAACTTTTTATGGGGTAAACCAATACTTTTCTCGCATATTAGATAGGTTGGGCGGAAAAGTAAAATGCTCTACCTATCACAATGCCATTTGTTCGATGAAAAACTGACCAATAATATCAGAGATAAATTTTAACGCCTTTATGGCATGCAGTTTGTTTGATGACAATCTGACCAATAATAACAGAAATACATGCTAGTGCCCTTATGGCATCTTTTATGACTTCACCCTGTATATAAAAAATACACACCTTTTTCACAATTATCAATATTAAATGTGAGCATTTCTGTAACCATTGCGCATGTTTTTTCTCCCGAAACACATCTCACAATAATTTATTATAAAAAAAATCATAAGCACTTCTGTAACCATTGCGCATGTTCAAAATAATGCCATTTCTCTCTCTGCCCACCCAACTGACGCGTCGCTTGCGCGTGCCTAAAATAATGCCCCTACGATTGCGCATTAAAAAATGCATACCATCTCTCTAACGACAGCGTATGTTTTTTCACAAAAAAATACTTCTGTTAAATAACTCTGACGCGCGCCGCAGGCTAAATACCTTTATTTTGATTTGATTTACATCGAATCCCGTAATATTGTAGCTGGTATACGAGCTGAATTCGACCAGACGCACCAGGCGGACCGAGGGTTCGAATCTAACCTCGATAAAGATTTTTATTTATTAAAAAAATATCTTCTACATTATTACGTCACAATCATTCTGTGACGTCACCATCCACTTCTTGTAATAGTCTCCAGAAGCTACAACTTCTTGTAGCAGTCTCCAGAAGCTTCTATGACGTCACCCACTTCTTCTAATAGTCTACAGAGGCTCCTGACACTTCTTGCAACAGTCTCCAGAAGCTTTACCACTTCTTCACCGTATTAGACCAAGTACTCGATAGCTACTGTACATCTGCTCTAGAACTCTCATTGTATTAACTACTACTACTATAATATTATGTAAAAGTTTATCGTACTTTAAGGGAAAGTCGATGACACCGCATTTTGAATGTTTCAATAGCTTTCTGAGTTTTTCGCACTTTGATTGTACTGGCATCAGTACCCTTTTTTCGCTGAAGTCGTTGACGTAGACTTCGACACAATGAAAATCGTCGAGTCTATCGCCAACGATCATAATCATTAGTGGATACCTGCCCAGTGCAGTTTGAGGCAAATTCTCTGCATCGAAAATCAAAAATATAAGAAATGGAAAAAGTATGAAATTTTTATCTATATTAAAAGAAATAGAAGAAAATCTGTTACAATCTCTGGCGATTCCATATGATGCAGTCCTGCCAATTGAGAATCTTCTCTTATATCATTAGCTTCAAAGTTTTGTAACGAGGCTTGTGTATAATTAAGATTTTCCAAAATTGACAGGTATTAATTTCATTCCGTACTGATGGAACTTGCTGTAATAAAAAAACCAATTTAAAAGTAAAGTAGATATGTTTGATATTTCTTAAATTTCAATATCATCTAAAAATGGTAAAGTGGTATTCACAAACTTCTTCAGAAATGTTCATTTCCAAACTCTGAAGGTTTACTGGAATGACATTGTCATTCAATCGAGTTCACCTTCCGCGAGAGGGATGATAGTTTCAGTTCCATTGATAACCAATCGATCAGCTTTTTAATATCTTCTTTGCGAAAGTGCTTCCCACACACACACACCCTCACACACACCCTCACACCCCCTCACACACACAACTGATTTGAAGTCAATTTTTGTGATAAAGCTTTTGTAATTTCTTAAAAATTCAAAAAACCATAATTTAAAAATAAATCCATGATTAATTGAGCAATAAGGTTTTTGCATACTCAATATTACAATGTACAGCTATGAAACGATAACCTATAAAGATATTACCTTTAGTACTTTAAATAACGATGGTGGGCGCAAATTGTTTTTAGACTGTTCTTTCGATCAGATGGTAAACCACTTGTACAGCCAAACACAATACGATTTTCTCACCAATGCCGGGAAGAAGATTTCAAAATTTGTACATTATCCAACGAATTTCATCTACTTGTACTCATAAACAGTTAATTTCGCAAATATTACTTACTGACGTGGTTGTAGAAAAAATATTGTGTACAACTCATATGCAAATCACTTTTTCCCACTCGATGAATCTGCCCGCGTGAGAAAAGTGTGACGCTTTGCGCACTTGTTGTACAAACTAATATTTTGGCTATTTGGACTTCGGATCAGGATATTCGGAATCGATTTGCACCTGCGGCGAGAATATTTGCTAATTATTGTTTGATTTGAAATTAATTTCAATAATTTATTTGTGAATCCCCACTCGACCATTCACTGTTGGGCCCAACAGTGAAACTTTTTGCAATACATATTTGCGTCTAAATTTGATATGCCAGGTAAGTGCATTTTGTACACAGTAACAACATTATGGATCACTAGTTCTTGCAATTTTATCTTTAGAGCAGTTTTGGAAATATTTGATGAAATGAAAGTTTCAACTCTAAAAAAATTGTATTTCAAGACACGGTAGTCGTTTCCGGAATCACGTCGTTTTGTCGCTAAGTTGACAAATATGGCCGGTCATCAACATTATCAACTGTAAAGACATCTAAAATACACACATTTACCTGTTTTAAATTTTTACAAATTGATTTTATTCCTTATAATGTGTTCATACCCCTATATTTATTCCAAGTTCATCGCATAGAGACAGAGAGAGAGTTTGTATGTCTATGGTTCATCGTTTTAATAAGTCCTATTTGTTCCAATAATACAATTATAATGACTGATTTCTCCAGATTTCTAATAAATTAATTTTGGAAAGTTCCAGCGTATTTACTCAATCCGTTCCTGTATTTTAAATATTGATTTTTTTCAATGGTGCCAACTTCTATGTTTGTTGCGTTTCAACGTTACTCAACACTTTAACGCTCTATATCAGACACATTTTCATTTACATTTGTAACGAGACAATTTGTCTGTTGATTCTAGTATTTATGTATTATTTGTCTGCCTGTACCTCTATGTATGTTGTAAATTTGGTCATTAGATAATAGTTTAATACTACTTTGCTGTGATATCCCAACTCGACAAAAACCACACCCATTGTATATCAGTGATCTGTGAGTTATCTGTGGTTTGATATCAAAATGTCACTTTTCAGGTTTTCAGTCATTCGATTCGGTCTCTGTTCTCTGTCATTCAAGTTTAAAATAGTTGTTAGGTTAGAAGTTCTTCAAAATGGTTCCAATTAATTTGAAGTGAGTTTTTACATTTAATTAATTTAAAACATTTAAATTATCAATTTTATATTTTGTAGAGAATTGGTGGAAAACGGATTTGAATTCACAGTTAAGCAAGAAGATGCAGTAGAGGAGGATACAGAGGCAGATGTAGAGTATAAAAAAAATTTGTTACAATTTATGAATATGGACATAGCAGGCTACCAGGATGAGGATACATACGTTCAGGGACAACCGTTCGAAACAATAGCTTCTAAGATGATAAATATTGTAGAAGGAGGTGCCATTAAAAAAAGGATTATCCGTGATGGATATGGAGAGAAGCCACAAGACTCGGAAACAGTTTATATACATTACAACGCGTACATCGAATATAATGCAGAGCCTTTTGACTCTACATATGCTAGAAAAAAACCACATCAATTTCTTGTGAATTGTGGAAAAGTTATTATTGGACTAGATATAGCTGTACAAAGTATGAGAGTGAATGAAAAATCCCAATTCTTAATCCAACCAAATTTTGCCTATGGTCAACTAGGTTGCCTTCAGAGGGTCCCACCTAACACCGAGGTATTGTTTGAAATAGAATTATTACAGATAATTAATGCTGGTGCTGCTTTAAGATTTGTTGATTTGCCAGAAGAGGAACAACGTAAATTTACCAAAGTATACGAGTATTGCTTAGCCCTTTGCGCTAAAGCTAAAGACTTATATGTAAAAAATATTAATGCTGCCATTAAAGAATATAATATAGCCGTGAGCAAACTAGAAATATGTCAGTTAGATAATGAAGACGATCAAATAAAACAACAGGAGCTACTTTTAAAATTATATACAAATTTATTAGTTGCATATACAAAAACTGGGTTGCCTAGAAAGGGCTGCATAAATTTTAATAGAATCAGTGAATTGATTAAAGGCACTGATATAAAAATGACAGCCAAAATGTATTTCAATAATGCAAAGTGCTTAAGAATGCTAGGTGATTTTACTTTGGCAAAAAAACGTTTAAATTTAGCTCTCAAACTTGAACCTAAGAATCCAGAGATATTGAATGAGATGTTGACATTAGAATCGAACATTAAGAGTTACAAAGAGAATCAGACTCGAATGAGCAAAGCCTTAGTATCTAGTGCTAAGCAGGATTAGACTTAAAATGATGATTATTAGCTATATATTTTTTCAATTCCATATAAACATTGTTTCAATGTCAGTGAACATATCCTAAGTTACTGCTATAAATGAAACTAATTGTTTCTAAATAATTCCATACTATAATGAAAAAATGATAAATGTTCTATATAATTGACAATTGGTTTGATATCATGAAATATATTCGGACAATGATATTGAAACAATTTTTTAGAATTTGCATCATTTTTTCGTTATATAGTGGAATTATTTAGAAACAGTTTCATTTATAACGGTAACATGAGTAGATTCTATACAGTAAGGGTTGAAACAGTAAATTTAATATCCTAAGTTGTTTATGGTAAGTTCAGTGTGGGTAATTGAAAACATCTTTATTTTTCTTCTGCCTCGGCATGTTTTGAAATTAAAAAGAAAAGCATAGATTTACTAGTAACCCAATGAAAATTTAACTTTGAACTGTCAGATATCTAACGTATTACACTGTTCACTTGATTGTATGTTAACCTCTTTGTTTTACTCAAACGAGCCTGTTTACAATCACACCACATTTTATTGTTAAAAAGATAAATTCGGGGCTATTGGAAACAAGTATTTCTATTTGTAGAAGCAGTACAATAATTCCATCTCCAGACTGGAAAACGGTGAAATACAAATGAATCAGAATAAACTTTTGATATGAAAATAAATAATATAATCATATTTTGGGGTAAATGGAAACAAACTTATATGTTACAATATTATTTTTATTGGGTAATTATGAACAAGTTTTTTAGCAGGGGGCTATTTGCGAGGGGACAACCACTGGAGATTTTTTGTGGTAATAGATTGCCTCCCTTCAGGATCTCCTCGGATTTCCTTGGAATATAATTACGGGGTCAATCAACACAAACAGCTATATTTCATTTCACTAATAACATTGTGAAATTTTTTGAGGAATTTTATCTGAACACTGAATTACTTGTGGATCTTCTTGAAAGCATTTTTCGGTTTTAATCGATATTATTTGATTGCAAAATCTTGAAACTTGTGGAATTGTCTGAAATATGTATTGAAATTACTAGTTCCTTATTTATATGATCATTGGCAGTGTGTCAAGATAACTGTAGATGGCTAATGTTTCTTTTCAAGATATCCATTGAAATATATTGTGGGAGGATTTTACATCTTGAAAACTTTTTAGGGCATTCTCTTCCAATACATGTAACAATCTTAGATAATTGAATTAGAAATTTTTAATAATGAAAATTCTGCATAAAATTTTCACTAATTTGTCAAGAGCAATTTATGAAAATTCAGGATTGTATGTTGATATTACGTGGAAACGATGTATGTTTGAATAAATTCATTTTTGGTAGTGTTATATAAATACTAAATAACCTTTACATTTCCATTGGAATTAGAACAGAATATGTTCTTCATGGTCTTTCAGAAAAAATGTACTTGTATTTTGTTGGAAAGGAGTAGAAATTTGGATATGTCTATTGAAAACAGAATTGGCATTGGGAAATTTCAAAGTACTGTACAATTTGACAGATTTTGAAAGAAAAACAGCGATTCTGAGGATAATTCAAATTTGTCCGATGAAGGAGTCTGATTTAAACTTCGAAATATTCTACACCTTCTTAATTTCACGTTTTGTTTATTTATTGTTGGCAACATTTTTTACCCAAATTGCTCCTAACAAATTGGTGTACAAATTTACGCAGAATCTTTTTTATTAAAGAAATTTTTTTAATTCACGTTCATTTAATGAAATGTAACTTCTGTCATTCTGACGATGATATTGATTTATCGAAACAATTGTCAATTTTTTAGAATTTTCAATAACTTTTATTATATTGTGAAATTAACTAGAGACTGTGAGTTTCATTTAAAAACACTCAATTATTTAAGTTTCGTTCAGATATTGCGGCAGGATACCCTAAAAAGTTTTCATGTCTCTTTTCAAGTTGAAGTATGAATGAGTTTGATGTATAATAGGGTAGCATATTTGGAATATTATTATTCAATGATATGTGTGATATAGCAGATACTATCGATGAAGCAGAGTTGACAAATATTGTGGATTATACTAATTTGTAATGGTGAAACAATCCAAGACAGATTGTTGCCAAGTAGTTCAAGGAAAAAAACATAAAAAATAATAAACAAAAAATGTTTATTTCCGAAAAATCTCAACGAAACCCAGCAGGTATAGAAATACAAAAAGAACTAAAAATGATTGACAGTTGTTTAAATAAAAACGTATAAAACCAAAACGGTGTTAAGATTTCATGTCGAACTCTTTTCTCGAAGATTTGTATGGACTCACTATCTTT
Source organism: Galeruca laticollis (assembly GCA_963921935.1). Taxonomy (NCBI): domain Eukaryota; kingdom Metazoa; phylum Arthropoda; class Insecta; order Coleoptera; family Chrysomelidae; genus Galeruca; species Galeruca laticollis. The sequence continues at coordinate 60,250,544 of OY998184.1, read as the reverse complement.
ACTGTCTGATCTTGACAGTTTTAATGGTTGACATCCAAGAATGGAAATTTGGTTTTCTTCAGCTCTTGCATATTGTCTTGCTTAGCCATACATAATCTTCCAACTCTTCTTTCAGGAATTTAAGTTTTATTTTATGTTTATTTTCTTTATGTTCTCTTTTTTCGTTGATGGTCTTACCTATGTACCAACCCGGTATTATACACAACAGCATGATTTTTTTCCATTTCAGTTTTTGTTTCTCTTTTTTCCTTTAAATTTTCTGTACTTTCACATTCATCAAATGAAATTTCTGACTCTTTTTCTTCAGATTCAGATACGAAAATTTTTGGTTTCATTGTTTTCCCTGGCCTTTTTACTGTAGAATCGACATTCTTGGTATTTGTCCTAGATTTGAACCTGTCTAATCTATCTGAACTGAGTTTTGGAGTGTCTTTATCCAACAACCAACATAATGTTGTTTTATTCACTTTTAGTTGCACCATTTTCCAGAACAACTCTCAAAAAAGGACTTTTTGATTTATCGTCAATCTATCTGTTTATGAGAGTAACCGTTTAAATTTATGTTTCCTTTAACAGGTATCAAAGATTCCTCCAAATCTTTATTTTCCTCATCATCGCTTATTTTTTCTTTCAAGTCATCAACTAAAGTGATATCACATAAGTCGTCTCTATTTCCTTTATAATGGATTACATCCAAATCACAATCAGTTTCATCATCAACATCACAGTTTGAATCACAGCAGTTATTTTCTTTTAAACCTAGTTCTTCTGTTGTATCCATCATTAATGTTTTGTCTTAAAAATTCCCGCATTTTCAGCTTTTTCTATAGCTTCTTTTTTGGATTTCAAATGGATGGCTCCCAAGCTTTTATCAGTAATTCTCTCAAACTCATTCATAACCTCTTGCTGGAATTGAATTATATTCAATTTGTGTAACATTTCTAGCATGCTTGTAGTTAACAACAGTAAAGAAGGTGCTTGTCATAGACCTGGTTGCCCTGAACAGTTGCTCACAGGGTTGACTGCTCATCAGCCAAAGCAAAAACATGTCCGGTGTCAAGTTTCCTTCAGAAGAAATTTTTTTGATAAGTACTACAATCATGCGATAGATTTGGTGCATGCAATACAATTATTTTAGCACTGAGCGCGTACTATTTATTGAGCTTCTTCTCATATTTAGGGAAAATTAGATATGAAAATATGGATGTATGCTTAATTTAACATGATTCCCAAAATTTTCGTGTTGATTTCTCGATGATAATATATATTATATTGATTTGATGATTTCGCTCAGAGATACGAAAAAATTATCAAAATTGAGTACGAAAATCATATATACACCTGAATAATGAACAACTTGTGTACTCGGGATTTTTCTAGTGAAAGGATGCAAACCAGGGATCAAGTCAGCCAATTCGTCCGATTCAGAAACTTCGTTATCTTGTTTCCCTTTTAAGATAAAAATAAAACATCAGTTTTTAAGAAAAAATATATTGATAGGTAATGATAATTTCAAGAAATTCAGAAATATTAATCACCTGTAATGAAATAATACAATTATTATTGGGTATTCAATTTATTTACTTTCTTGTACATTTAATAGCACAACAGAATGAAACCGATCTCGGAAACAAATGAAAAATACACAACAAATGAACAAATTCACTATGTAAAATCGAAAATTATTTGAAAAACAATAGGCATAAAAGTAGCGTTGCCGAAGTCGAGATTTGTCCGAAGAATATTTCTTACTGAGTATCAGAATCAAACGAAATGGTTGAATGTTAATTGGGAGAAATAACGAAAAATCGGTAACGATGATGCCGCTACTAGCTATAGCTTCTAGATATGTTTTCATCTGTTTAAGAGATCTATGAAATCTCGCTTCGCTTAGATAGACATTTGCGTATGCAAAAATGATACTCGAATTGACTTAGATCTCCTTGGATCTCCTCCCACTAGAAGTACAAACGCTCCTCGGTGGTTACCCCCTCGGGTATTTGGAAACATTATCACTAACAATGTATTTGTATGTTGACAAATGTAATCAAAATGTCATGCTAACATTTCAATCACAAAACAGGACATTACTTTATTAACCGTCTACATCTAAATATTTATAAAATTCGTAACTGAGTCTATCCCCAGAATGAATTAGTTTAGGGAAGTCAAAGTTTTCCAAAATTTGATTATATCTGATAATGCAAATTTTTTTATATTTAATTTAAATATTTGTTCACTGTATTTTTTCATTACAACAGCTTCATTTCCTGGTAGTAATGTTTGTATTGCACAAACGTAATTGTGGTTTTTTCTGCTACCTGGAAATTCCACAAAAATATAATTGCCTTCTTTATTTTTGTCAGAAACTTCATTTAAAATTTCTTTATCTATTTCATTTGAACCTTCATTGTCTCTTGTTTCTATTACATCATCAACATTAATTACTTTTGTGTTTTCCAAACTCCTGTATTCTTAGTTATTATGTTTAGGTTTTCCTTTTTCAATGTCTTCATCTTTATCAATTTCAATTCTGTCTTCCAATTCTTGTTCTAAAATATCTTCATCACTTAAAATGTAGTCACTATTGTTGCTCGCCATATACGGAATTTCCTCTGAATTATCATTATTTGAGTCCGAAGAAAAACATGGCTTTCTGGTTTTTCTTCATTTAAGGTTTTGCTCTATAACTTGCTTTTTTTTCTGTTTTCGTTATGACTATTATCTAAATCTTTATTTTCTGATGATAATTTCTTTCCGGGTTTTTTGTTGTTTATAACTTTGTCATAAATAAATTACATACAAGCAACCATTCAATAATCATGTGTTGTGAGGTCTGTATTAATTCTAGTATTCGTAACATGATTTCCTTACTTTTATTAATTTATAAGAGGGCTTGATGATAGTGTGTTCTATGTGTAACACATTTTATATAAAATACAAGTTCTTCGTGTGAATTCTTTATCTGTCACATTATTGACATGTGCTGCTCTGCTCTTCAATTTCACGCACTTTTGGTTATTAATTTATAATGAAATTAACTGTCTCGACCCTTACTTCTTGGAATCTATTCATATTACTGTTTCTACATAATTCCACAATATATTGAAAACATGTTAAAAATTCTAAGAAATTTGACAATTGTTTCTATATATTTAATATCGAAACAATTGTCAAATTTCTTAGAATTTTTAACATTTTTTCAATATATTTTGGAATTATCTAGAAACAGTAAGTTTCATTTAAAACAGTAATACTAATTTATAGCATAAAATATATTTTTTATTCATACATATCTGAAGCAAAGGACTTAAAATAGTTAAATGATCATATCAAAATATATGTTATTCCAGTTTTGTCATTGTTCGTGCCACTTCAATAACTATCTAATTTTTTGCAGTAAAAATATGATGTGTTGATATGGAATTGAACCAAAAATATCTAAAAATATTTTAAGTTCGAAGAAAATATATTACTGTTTTGTTAGTAGTAGTTATTAAATGGTTTAGATTATTTCTATGAAATATTTTCAGAATCTATTTTTATACCTATTATAAATTGTTCAATTTTTTATTTTTATTTTATTTAACTATAATCAGTGTAATAAATTAGTGAAACATGTAGAAAATTTGGAAACTGTTTTCTATGATTCAATAATAATAAGGGTTGATAGTATTATTTTCTTTACTTTCAAATTTCTTTATAGATAATTGTTCAAAATAGTCTTGTTACAGAGTATGATTTTAGAATTAAATGTTCATTTTGATGCTTACTTGTTGTGTACATTAACTTTGCACCTCACAAATTGTAGGAGTGTTTGACTGAAAAGCACCTGAAAAAGTGGGTTTCAAAATAATGATAAAAGTATAGATTATATGGATTGGCCAAATGGCAGATATTATTGAGTAATACACCCTCCAACAAAATTATCGCATAATTTAAAAATCGTTTTTTAAGACATTTATCTATATTTATTTTTGAAAGTCACCGTATATTTTTAGGGTAAGTAATAAACAAACAATATTTAGAAAACATTAAGCAGTTTTAATTAATATACAAGAGGTTAACAAAAACTAGGAAAAATGAAAATAACAAATATTCAAAAATAAAGCTAGTAACGGGTAGGTCATCCTGTGACATCAATGATACATTGACACCTTCTTGGCATAGTTAATATTGTATTTCTGATATCATTTTGATTCAGACTATCACACACTTCCATCAAGCGTAAAGCTAGCTCAGCTAAGGTAATATGTGGATTAGGTAACGCTCTTAGGCATATTTCAAGCATATCCCAGACGTGCTCAATAGGATTGAGTTACGGGCTAATGAAAAAATGAAAATAACAATAACCAATATGGACCACAGATTGGATCGACTGGAAAGCGAAAAAAGAAAAAACAATATAGTCGTTCAGGGAGTAGGAATAGAGACAAATAATCCAGAAGAACTACAAGATAAAATGGAGAAATTCCTAGAAAAAGAATTACAAATAAAGACAGTGGTAGAAAGCTCAGTAAAGTTAGGAGAAAAAACATGCTTAGTAAGACTGGCAAACCAAGAAGAGAAAAGGAAGGTGATGCTCAATAAACAAAAATTGAGATTTTTAAGTGAAGAGAGATTGTTCATCCAGGATGACTTGTCGAAGAAGGATAGAGAAATTCAAAAAAAGATCAGAATGAAAGCTGTAGAAGAAAGAGATAAAGGAAAACGAGTGAAAATTGGGTCAGAAAAATGTACATAGAAACAGAGGAATGGAGATGGAACACGGAGGAAGAGAAGTTGGAAAAAACAAAACAGAACTTATCGACAAAAAACCAGTGGCGACAAGTATAAACTCAGAGGCAGAGGAAAATAAAGTAGACCAGGCAATGGAAATGGACAAGGAAATGCAAAAGATGAAGAATAGTATAAATAAAATGATTACAGAAAAGCAACAACTTAAGGTAAACTCCGGCGTTAAACGAAAACAAAAAGAGAAACAATATGGAATGAGAATAGGAACATGGAACGTGAGATGTACATTTGAGGAGGGGGCCACTTGATCAATGAAATGCGAAAATACAAATTAGATTTTTTAGCAATACAAGAAACTAAACAAAAAGGGAAAGTAATTACAGAGATAGACGATTATATGTTCTTTAATAGTCGAGTAGGTAATAGAATGCTGGGTACAGGGTTTATAGTAAGCAGTCAACTTAAAGCAAATATTATAGATTTTGAGGGAGTATCGGATAGACTATGTAGAATAAGAATCAAAGGAAAACGACATTAGTTAATGCGCATGCCCCTTCTGAGGACAAATATCAAGACACGAAAGCAAAGTTCTATGAAGAACTGGAACAAGCAGTCAATAAAATACCGAAATTTGATGTTAAATGTGTAATAGGGGATATGAATGCAAAGGTCGGACAAGAGGAAGAGTATATAAAAGTAACGGGAGGAAAAAGTAGACACGCACTCAGTAATGATAATGGCAAGCGACTCATAGTATTTGCTTTAGAAAATAAAATGAAAATCGTAAGTACGTAATTTGACCATATAAGAACATCCACAAGGAAACCTGGTTATCACCAAATGGCAAAACAAAAAACCAAATAGATCACGACTTAATAGAAATGAAGCACTTAAAAAGGGTAACAGATGTACGAAGTTATAGAGGAGCTGATGCGGATAGTGACCACTTTTTAGTAATTACAAAACTGAATAAAGATAAGCCACCTAAAATTGAACAAGATAAAAAAAACGGAAAAAATACGATTTAGAAAAATTGAAGGACGAGACCAAAGTAAATCACTTCCAACAAGAAATTAATAGAGAATTAAATTTAAGACCTTGCGTCGAGCAACTAGAAGAAGAATGGTCACAGATAGAAACTGTAATGAGAGATGTAACAAATAGGATACTAGGGAGCCCCAAAGGAAAGAAAAAAAGATAAGTGGTTTGATGAACAATGTAAACAGGCGTTGGAAAAAAGAAATAAAATCAGACAAAGACTATTAAAAGAAAACAGTGAAGAAAATAGACTAGAGTATAAAAAAGCAAGGAAAGAAGTTAAACAAACATGCAGAAAAAACAAAAGAAATTACTTTGAAAGGGAATTAATAAAAATTGTAGAAGCTTATAAAAATAAAGAAGTGAGAAATTTTTATCATGAAATAAGAGAAGGGAAAGGCCACAACCGGAAAGCACCTTATTTTTGGAAAAGCAAAGAGGGATATCTAATAATAGGGGATAGGGAAGAAAAAATAAATAGATTTGCACAGTATTTTGAGGAATTACTAAATGATGGTGAGGAAGAACTAGGCGAAAATGATAATGAAATGGAGGAAGAAAATTGTGATGAGGAAGATCCAGCCATAACGGCCCCAAAAAAACTGGAGGTGACAGAATGCTTAAAACATGAAGAATAATAAGAGTGCAGGAGAAAACAACATTCCAATAGAAATTTTAAAATATGGAGGAGAACAATTAACGGAGAGAATATGGCAGTTGTTGAAACAAGTATGGCGAGAAGAAAAAATCCCTAAAAATTGGAACGAGGCATTAATAATTCCAATCCACAAAAAAGGTCCCAAGGAAGAATGCGATAACTACCACGGAATAGCACTTTTAGATGTAACATACAAAGTTCTGGCAAAAATACTTAAAAATCGATTAGACAAATACCACAATCAAAATGTAGGAGAATGCCAAGGAGGTTTTAAAGCAGGTAGATCGACAATAGACCAAATTTTCATTATGAAATAACTTCAGGAGAATGCTTACGAATAAAATCTAAGTCTGCATATGCTATTCATCGATTACAGACAGGCCTATGATACTATTAAAAGAAAAAGAATGTATGAGGCAATGAGAAAGTTAAAAATACCAGGTAAATTGAGAAGACTAGTGGAAATGACCATACGAAAAACCGAGAGCAAAGTAATTTTGGAGGGCAGTACTTCTAACGAATTCAAGATAGAGAAAGGTCTGAGACAAGGAGACCCATTATCCACAACCCTCTTTAACCTAGTTCAGGAAATTATACTAAGAGAAAGTGGTATAAAAACCCGAGGTTTAATTTATGGGAATAAACATCAGTGTCTAGCATATGCGGACGACATAGTACTTATGGCAAGATCCAGGAAAGAACTGCTAAGCGTATTTAAGCTACTAGAAGAGAAGGCAAGAGAATATGGTCTAGTGATCGACGAGAAAAAAACAAAATACATGGTAATGAAGGATAATGAAAAACAGATATTATTATAAATTGTTATGGAAACAAAAGGTACTAAATAGAAAAAGTGGAACAAATCGAATATTTAGGAGTCACTATCACAAATAAAGGAGACGAAGAAAGGGAAATAGAAAAAAGGTTAACAAAAGGCAGTAAAGCAGTGGGAATGTTATCACAGATGTTTAACTCAAAAGACATATCACGAACAGCAAAAATAAGAATGTACCAAACAATAATAAGACCGTCAGTTACCTACGCTTGTGAAACCTGGACAATGAACAAAAAAGAGCAGAATAAACTAGAGATATGGGAACGTAAAATGCTCAGAAAGATTTATGGTGGAATAAAAGAAAATGGAATATACAGAAGAAGAACAAACAGAGAATTAACAGATTTGTATAATCACCCAAGTTATAACCCATATAATTAAAGCAGCGAGATGGTTAGGACATATAGGTAGAATGGCAGAAGATAGATGGGTAAAACGAGTGCTGAAAGGGGGAGAAGGTGGTAAAAAGAGAAGAGGAAGACCAAAGAAGAAATGGTTGGAGGAGGTTAGGAGAGACCTGAGATCAGTGGGAGTAAAGGACTGGCAGAACGAGGCGAGGAATAGAAAAAAATGGAGAGAGAGAGTGAAAGATCTCGAAGCCGAGGGCCAGATAGGCCAGTAGTGTTTATTTATTATATATATATATATATCAGACGTGCTCAATAGGATTGAGTTACGGGCTAATTGCTGGCCAATCCATTGTGTTGATTTCTACTTCGGCTAGGTATTCTTGCACGATATTTGCAATATACGGCCGAGGATTCTGAATAAAAAGAAAGTCTTCCCCGATAAATGGTGCAAACGGTATAACATGAGATTCTAAAATGTCTACAATATATCTCTGAGCTGTAAGATGGCCTCCTTGAAGTACCACCAAATCGGTACGAGCCTTCATATATATTGATGCCAGCCCATACCATAACTGACCCACCGCCATAAGCATATCTTAGCTGTATGCAACATTGAGAATAACGCTCTTCAGGGCATCTAAACACTGGTAGACGTCGGTCGTTACCATACAGACAAAATCTAGATTCGTTGGAGTAGAGTACGTTGGACCATTCTGATTTGTCCAACGTGGATGTTCTATAGCAAATGCCAATCTTGTTCTTTGATGTGCTGGTGTCAAAGGAGGAGCTCTAGCTGGAAGCCTAGCATTCAAATTTAACTCTGCAAGTTGTCTACGTACAGTGTCTGTGCTAATTGGGAAGTTATACCGTCTTATAAACTCCTGTCTTAGCAAAGTTGAGATGACAAATCTTTTTTGTATCAGGGCCTGAAGTCGTAGAAAACGGTCTTAGATGGCATTTGTAATTCGTCTGCGCCCTTGTCCTGGTCGCCTTTAGTTGACCCCAGTTTCACGAAATCTCCTTTTAGCACGAGAGATAGCAGATTTAGCGACATGGAATCTTTCAGACAACGACCAAAGCACTGTACTCGGGAGTAAGGTATCGATTTTCTTGATGATTGGGGTTAATTTTTTAATTTAAAAGACAAGATTATCAATGAACATGCTTGCTTTTATAAGAAAATCGAAATAAACTGAAACAAATAGTCAATGGTACGTTTTACCAAATTTATATGTTTTATGGATTTACAAAAAATTATAGATAATTTCTTATCAATTGAAAAATAATATTAGTTTTGAAGAATATACTGAACAGACATTTTTATAGTCCAGTGGTAGAACTACAAAATTAATAAGTTGTAAAATAAACACCTAAAACCAAATATGCGACAATTTTGCTGGCGAGTGTATTTATTAATGTAAGGGGTTGTTAGATGATGCTCACCCCACTAAGCATTGATGTACTTATACCAACAATGCCATGAATAAATTATAGAAGCCGATACCCAATGCTATGCATACCCATTGTGCAAACTGCGGCTCAAAATAGTAAATTATTAAGTCTATTCATCATTGCATTGCAGAGAGCTGCATACTGCTACTTCGTTTAATTTCTGTTTTGAATATATGAGGACACTTTCAATATTATTTAAAAAAATTAATATAACATTTCCCCAAATGGCAACATTTATAAAGGAAATGAAACAAATAACTTGAAGCGCAAAAAACGTTATTTTTGGTTAGGAATAACAATAAGTGATACGTGCAATTTGTTTCGTGCACAATAGGAAATGAAAGATCAGCGACTATTTTAATAACGCTAGCAGTATTTCATATTGTAAACTTATAGTATATTAAGTACCAAGTGTCAAAACGGTTACTTTAGTCACGAGTTTTACTAGGTACGATTGGAGCGAAGCGGAACGAGTTCCTTGTGGAACGAGTGACTAAAGACGTTTTTAACACGAGGTGCTTACTATACTTTTTCTTCGTCCGCGGGAAGGAAAACATTATATTATATTTGAATTATATTGATTACATGACGGACGATGACTGACAGCTGACTGATAAATCAAATGACGCAGAATAACAAAATTATCAAGGAGCATGAAATTTAACATACAAAAGATACACTTGATTTGACGTTTAAAAAACAAAAGATAAACGAGATGTGACTTTTCGTATTTTAAACACTAGTGTTTAAAGAGTCGTTTTGTGCATGTCAAACCCGTGTTCAAAGTGCGATTTTAGTAGCGGAAGTAGAAAAGGCACTTTCATTGAAAAACGAGGCCATACTATTTGAAACACTTAATTGAGAAACCCGACAAATCCACCATATGGTTTTTTTGACATTTTACGAAATATCCATTTCTAATAGCAAGGCGCATGGTTTGCTTTATAAATCCTACAAATCCATGCGCTTTCCTGCACAATAACCGCCATTGAATATTGTGTTCACTTTCAAAACCCGATATGTCCAGGATATGACGGATTTCTCAAACAAACTCGCAGCGCTTGCCGCGTTTTAAGAATAGTAACGTTCTAGAGCTTGTCAAAAAATGGATGAAGTTAATACTAGTCAAAATAAGCGTAAAAAAAGTGTCAAAAGTGTAATATGGCAGTGTGAGCGAATTAAAAAAGCAAGAATAAAAGGTGATGAATATATCAATTATAAAGGAAAAGTTATTCCTAAAAAGGAAATGGGATTAAACTGCAAGTAAGTAAACTTAACCTAAAAACTGGAAACGATATCTTAAACCAGGTATTTTTTAGTTGTCGCAGTAAATGTTTAGGCAAGTTATCAGAGGAGACGAAGAAAGGAATCTAATAAATTTTACAGTTTTGGTTCCAAAAATGAACAGGATGCTTATCTTCAAGTTCTTATATCAGCGGTTCCAATTCAGCGAAAGCGTCCGAAAAACAATGTCAACAAAACAAAGCCTCACAAAAATGCCTATAAGTATAAAATTAGTTACAGTTCAGGACAGATTTTAGTATGCAAAACTGCGTTTCTCAATCTCCATAGTATTAGTAAAGATCGTGTTCATCGATTGTGTTTGCTTTAATCTGCTGGAAAGTCGCCACAAGATCTACGCGGAAAAAATAATCCAGGCAACTCCAAACCAGTTGGGCTTATTGATTTGATTGTTTCTCATATTGCATCATTTCCCATTAAGGAAGCGCACTACAGTAATCGAGATTATAAGTATTTAAGTGAAAAGCTTGATATTAAAGCGATGCACAGTTTATTTTTATCTAAGTATCCCAACACTAACGTAAAATATTCATTATATTACAAAGTTTTTAAAGAAAAATTCAGTTTAAGTTTTGGAAGACCCCAGGTCGACACTTGCTGTAAATGTGAAGAACTAGCAGTTAAAATAAAATCAAAAGAATTAAATGACAATGCTAAACTAGTGGCTGTAGCTGAAAACACTGTTCATCTCAGACGTGCTAAAAAGTTTCATTCAAAAATAAAAACATTGAAAGAACATTATCAAGATGACCCCAGTGTGGCGATAATAGCTGTTGACTATATGCAAAATATATTTTTGTCCCAGATCCCCATTCAAGAGACTTTTTACCTGCATCAACTCACAGTCTCCGTTTTTGACATACATGACGTTAAAACGGGTAAGGCATATTTTTACATATACCACGAAGGTATGGGGAGAAAAGGCCCCAATGAGGTTTGCTCATTTATTGCTAATTACATAGAAACCTATGTTCCATCAGATGTTAAACATTTACATGTGTTTATGGATGGATGCCCAGCACAAAATAAAAATCACACAACTGTAAGAATGTTTGCTGCATTAACAGAAATAGGGCGGATTAAGACAGTTAATCAGTATTTGCCAATACGTGGTCATTCATTCCTGCCCTGTGACAGGGACTTTGAAGTTGTGAAAAGATCTCTTAAGAAACATGATAGAGTTTATACACTTAAGCAGTATACCGAACTCTTCATACTGGCAAGTCAACAGAACAAGTTTACGGTGCATCTCATAGAAGATAACAGTATCATTAAAGATTATAAGTCTTGGTGGCCAAGATATTACAAAAGAAATTGTCTAAGTATAGCCCCTGTAAGAAGTGAACGAATTCCATTCAACATAATCAAGTTTATGCAGTTTTCGTTCGACGACAACCATAAAGGGATGGTTACAGCATACGACTACATAGGCGGATTATTTACTTACTCGTTTCCAATCGCTACAAGACATCCTAGACCCAACGTACTTTGCACAGAACTAGCCTACCCTAATATTAAAGTACCGATTAAGAATAAAAAAATGGATAACAATTAAAAAATTCGTAAACTACCTACTGGATAATGAAGAAATTAAAAGTTTCTACGAAGAGATTTTTCTATGGCGAACCGTGTAGATGGTGAATTTAAGCCAGAAGTTTTACAATATTATATTTATTAAAGTTTATACAACATGGTTTATACTTTTTTTGAATAAATAAATAAATTTTAAAAATTATTTGAGAAAGTCAACATGTCCATTTTTCAAAGTCCACTTTTTGTTAACTTGCTTTTATAATATTTTTGCTTCTTTGTCAAAAAACTGTTTAACTATTTTACGTTAATATTTATCAATAGCTAAACTAAAAAAATTACACCTTTCAATAGACAGACAGTTTTTTGTAATTTTCTCAAAACTATGTCTACGGGACTTATCTGGTTTCTCAAATAAGTGATTCAGTGGTACTTTTCTGGCACATGTATATATTTTTAAATAATTGCTATAAAGGATCTATCTTCATATATGACATTCCACATACTTCTTCGTGTATTTGTAATTTTAGTATAAGTACCACTCTGTTAACCATTCTATGTAGCATACATACAGGAGATATTTTTAGTATTCTTCAGGCTTTCAAACATGTTTCTTCTTCGTTTAAACAAGTCACTTTCTGTACTGACTCCTTATCCTCCATAAATTCTTTAAAATCTAAATTTACTGACCATTTACTACCAATCCCTTCATGATCGAGATACAAAAGTAACACTTAATTGGATTTCACCACACATCGGTCGCGATGGCAATGAAACTGCCGATCAACATGCCAAAGAAGCTGCCTCCCTCGTTACCACTTTGACTACAATTCAACTGAGCCAAGACCTGAAATCCTTATATTGAAGATATTGACCAGCAAATCCATTGGGGCAACAGAAATACAGCTCTTAGTGAAATCCATCCTATCCTTGGCCGGCTCTACTCACAGAGTATTCAAGATATGATGCACGGATTGTTAGAAGACTACGAATTGGTCATACAAGATATACGCAGGGCCACTTAACCTCCGAAAATAGTCCAACCTGCCACGCCTGAAACTGTTCTGTTACCGTTGGCCGTTAGGAACATATACAGATCGACTGTCAACTATACAACAGATAAATAATAATATGAAGCCTATACTTAAAGAAATGCTAATAGCCCGGGAGCCAGTGACATTTTTTTCTCAGTCATTTTAACACTGACTAACATTATGTTGAATGCTAAATTTGGTTGTCCTCTAAAGCGTAGTGACCGTCAGCTGGTGCACCAGCGGTGGGTGGGCCAACGGGAGCACCGAGAACATTTCAAAAAATTCTGAGTTTCAGTCATTTAAACCCGGCTGAAATTTAAAGAGATGGTAGTTCATATAATTATTAAAAATAAAAAAAAATCGTCAGCCGGTTGTATGTCGTTGGAAAACCCGTCAGCTAGTCGTGAAAGAGAAACTAGAATAATTTCCCAACGATGTGTGGATGGAGAAAAAAATGTACATAAACTGTTGAGAAACATGAAAAATTTAGATGGAGCAAGACAACACTCTGCAGCTCAATTACCAAACAAATTAAGCGAATGAGCTGCACAGTGGATGTAGAATGCTAAATTATTCTGTCCTTTGATTCGCTGTTCTAGACCTGAATACGCCCCAGACATATTGCTGTCATTATCGTATGATTGTCCCCTGCAATTATTAATATCTAATTTTAAAGCATTCAATGTTTTTATTATTATTTATATTTCCTGATGAACTCAGTGATGTTGAAAGATTAAATAATCATTTTATAACATCCATTCCCACTATTTCAGTATCTGATGAACTGGTAGAGTATTATAATGATAATAAATTAACTGACAATTCATTTAAATTTAAAACCATTTCAGAATTAGATATTTTAAATATTATCACAAAATTAAAAAGTAAGGCTACGGGCTTAGATGGCATTAATATATTAAGTTTGCAATTATGTATTCCTTATATACTTCCATTTATTACTCATTTAATTAATTTTTGTTTGAAAAATTCCTGTTATTCCTTTGATGAAGATTGCCACTGCTACAACATTTAATGATATTCGTCCGGTAAGTATCCTTCCAACCATGTCTAAAATACTTGAAAAGGTAATTGAAACGAAGCTTTTAAGTTTTACTTCTAAACATCATGTTATTCCAGAAACTCAATCGGGTTTTAAAAAACAGTACAGCTGCTGCACTGCGCTTTTAAAACTTACGGATGACATTGTGAAAGCAAGTGATGAAGGAAAACTCACCCTTTTGGTTTTATTAGACTACAGTAAAGCTTTCGATTCCATTAACCATAAATTAATGGAATCACTATTTAAATACATTAATCTTTCAAGAGATGCTTTATTACTATTAAAAGACTACTTAAGTTACAGGCTACAAGCCGTTAGTTACAATAACAAATTATCTACGTTTCTATATAATACAAGAGGCGTTCCACAGGGTTCAATCCTTGGGCCGCTATTCTTTAATATATACGTTTCTAGATTTCCACACTTCTTTACATCTTGTAGGCAGCATTATTATGCTGATGACATGTATGTATCGTTTACTGCAGACGAAATTAAGCAAGCTATTACGGCGGTGAATTATGATTTGAATACATTATATACACAATCTCTGCAAATGTGTTTAACTCTTAACCCAACTAAATCTAACTTTGTGCTGTTTGGTATAAAATCCCGTCGCTTTAAAATTTCTGACATTTTGGGCAGCAACGAAATAGTTGTTAATACCCAAGTTATTGAGCGTCGACAGGTTGTTAAGAACTTGGGAGTGTTTATGGATGAGGATTTACGTTTTACTAAGCATGTATCTTTTTGTTTGCAGAGATCTTATACAAAATTAAGGTTTCTTTACCTGAATGGTCATCTACTTACAAGAAAAAACTAAAATTATTTTATGTGAAGCATTGATACTTTCTAACTTAAACTATTGTGATGTTGTTTATGGTACTTTCCTAAGTAGAGCCGATGAGACAAGGCTTCAAAAGTTGCAAAATGCTTGTATACGATATATATTTGGTGTTAGAAAATATAGTCATATCAGTTATCATTACACGACACTGCAATGGCTCAGATTAAAACAAAGGAGAATATTACATGCTGCTTGCTTGTACTCCAAAATTTTGCAGTATAAAACACCCGCTTATTTGTATGAAAAAATAACGTATCGATCAGACGTACATAACTTGAATGTTCGTTTTAGGGGGACACTTACTCCGCCATTATTCAACTGTATATTTTTCAAATGTTGTTTCAGCTATTCAATTGTCAATATATACAATAACTTGGCAGCTAATATTCGTTATACCCTTTCGAGTAATGCATTTAAAAATAAATTGCTTGTTCATTTACTCTCTCAACAAGAATTAAATTGTAATGTAGTTGTATGGATATATGTATTCTCCCCTGTATAGGTTTTATATGAACATTTTTCATTGCGTTGCTCAGCTTTTGCTTTGAATTAACTATGCTAAGGTTAGGTGGAAGAGCAGACACTTGTTTCACTCGGGACGGATGCATTTTTTTTATTCACACTAATCCGCTTCCACCCAAGGTGATTAGCCGTGTATAACAATGTACAATATTAAATTTTGTTTAGTAAATTAATGTCCTTTAAGAATCCCATCAATTTGTCAACTGGGCAATTTACACCTAAGAGTATATTTAAATCTGTAGGTAGTCTATATTTTAGCCGGTTCGTGTCAAACTTAGTGCAATTGATCAGAACATGTTTCACTGTTAAATGTTCTTGACATAGATCACATATAGGAGCATTGTCTTTATTGAAAAGATAAGTATACGTAAATTTGCAATGCCCTATTCTAAGTCTAGTGACAATCACTTGTGCTTTGCGTGTTGTGGTTGGATGCTTCCACCGCGTCACTGTTGACTTAAATTCGCGAAGTTTGTCTTGCGATCGCTGCCAGTCTTGTTGCCAGTGGTTATAAACTTTTTCCCGAATAAGTGTTCTCAAGTCACTCACCACGCACTTTGTTATGAGTTCGGCATTAACGTTTACGATTGCGTTACGCGCACATAGGTCCGCTTCTTCGTTGCCTCTGATGCCAATGTGAGCAGGAATCCACATGAAATCGACAGATTTATTGTTGTTCTGGATATTATGAAGTTGTGATTTAATTGATTGTAGTATTGGGTGCTTGGGATAAGGATGTTTCAAGGAATGAATGCTACTTAAGGAATCAGTTAAAATTAGGGTTTTGGGATTTGGAAAGGAGGTAATTACTTTAAGGGCATGAAATATAGCATAGAGTTCTGCCGTAAATATGCTAGTGTGAGGGGAGAATTTTATGCTGTAAGATTCAGTTGTAGTCACTATTGCAGCACCCACTCCAGCCTTCGATTTCGAAGCATCCGTGTAGACTAAGTTAAAGCCATTGTAGTCATGCAGTATCTTGTTGAGTTCTGCGAAGATTTCATGGCGATTTGTATCCCTATCAAGCCCAGTCAGATTAGTACGGCAGCGAGGGGTAGAAACTGTCCACGGAGCTGGATGTTCGACAGTGGATGGAAACATTGTTGGGAGCTCTAAATTAAACTTCTGAAAAAGTTCTCTAACTCTGACGTAAAATGGCTTAGATAGATGCGGTTTTTTATCAAAAAGATCCCTATATCGGTTGTTGAATGTGTTACTATAAACTGGTTTTTCAGCATTAGTGGATATAGCAGCCGCGTAAAAAAACTCAATATAGAGCGTCTGTAACTTAATGATGGTTCACCAAGAAGACTTTGGATGCTGGTATTAGGGGATGTTGTAAACGAGCCTGAAGCTATTCTTAATGCTGTATTATGGATAACATCAAGTTTGCGAAGTACAGTTTTTCTGGCAGATGCATAAGCTATGGAGCCGTAATCTATTTTTGACCTGATGTGCGTTTTATATATAAGCAGTAGCGTTGCTTGGTCTGATCCCCAATTTATATTTCCTAGGCTTTTCATTATATTAAGCCGCTGCATACATGTTTAGACCAACTTCTCTATGTGATCTTTCCAGGTAAGCTTATGGTTAAAGATCATTCCTAGAAATTTTGCTGATGTTTTGAAGTTAATATTTTGGTTATAAAGCTTCAATTTTGGAGTAGTATATGAACGTTTCCTGCTAAATACCACACCTGTTGTTTTGGTAACAGAAAACCTGAAGCCGGATTGACGTGACCATAGTTCCAAATTTGTGATGAATTGTTGCATAAATAGAGATATTATATTTATATTTTTTCCTTTTATGTAAACCACTAGGTCATCTGCGAAAACTCTTGCTTTCAGTGGTTTTTTTAAATTGTTAAGAATGTTGTTAATGGCAATCAAAAATAAAGTAGGGCTGATAACTGAGCCTTGTGGGGTTCCATTTGCTTGGCGGTAAGTATCAGATAGTTCGTCATCAACCCGAACTTTGAATGTTCTGTTGGCAAGAAAGTTGTTGATAAAAGCTAGGCAATTTCCTGTGATATTCCATCTTTGTAGTTGCATCAGGATGTTTGGAGTCCAGCAGGTATCAAATGCTTTTGAGATATCAAAGAAAATGGCTACGCATACCTGTTTGGTGGCAAAAGCCTCATTGATCTCACTTTCCAAATCCACAATATTGTCCAGAGTTGAGCGGTTTGGTCTAAATCCAGTTTGTTCTTTGATTAGGTGGTTAGAAGTTTCGAGATGCCACATGAGTCTTTGGTTGACAATTTTCTCTAGCAATTTTCCCATTGAGCAAGTTAGAGATATTGGTCTGTACGAGTTGGCTTCTTATTTGGGTTTTTTAGATTTCAAAAATGGTAGAATAATAGCTTCAGACCATAAAGAAGGAAATACTTTGTCTTCCCATATCATGTTGAAAAGTTTCAGTAGATGCCGCCTTGCTGAAGGTGGTAGATATTTGAGAAATATGACTGGAATATTGTCTGGACCTGGACTAGAATTTTTCATTTTGTCTAAGGAGCTGTCAAGTTCTTCTATGGTGATAGGATGATTTAAAGGGTTATCGAGTGTATCTTCAAAACTGATGGGAGTTTGTTCGATTTGAGCCTTGTAATTGAGAAAGTCGCGTGTGAAATTTGAAGTTGACGATTGTTCTTGATAGGATTGGCCCAAAATATTGGCTATCTCTATTGTGGATGAGTAGTAGTGATCATTGTGTTTAATGCTACGAATAGTGCTTTTTGAACTATGTCCATTCATTTTTCTTATTTTGGTCCAGACTTGGCTTATTGGAGTGGAAGAGTTTATTTCAGAAACATATTCCTGCCAAGATTTTTTCTTGGATTGTTTGATTACAAGTTGTGCCTTTGCCTTGTATTTCTTTAGCTCTACGCGATTTTGGAGAGTTTTGTGTTTCCTATACTTGTTCAATGCTGCTTTTGCTTCCCTGATAGCTTTTTCGCACTCTTGATTCCACCAGGGGACTGGAGTATGGCCTTTTATGTCTTTTGTTTGGCCAATGTGCTGGTTGGCACTATCCAAGATGATTTCATTGAAGTTCAATACACATTTCCGGATATCGTTGGTAACATCGCAGCTATCCATATTTAGTTCAATCTGATTTCTGAAGGATGTCCAATCTGCTGATTTGATTCTCCATTTAGGCGAGTATTTTGGTGAATATTTCCCTAGAGAGGAACGATTCTCGATAATTACTGGAAAGTGAGCACTTCCATAGGAGTACGAGAGAGCCTCCCATGATAGATTGACAGATAATGCTGGGTCACAGAGGCTTAAATCGATAGCTGAGGTTTCTCCGGTAGATATGTTAAACCTAGTATGGCTTCCATCGTTCAGAAAATGCAGTGGAATGTCGGCAATGAGTTTCTCTAGTATGTGTCCTCTTGGGTTTGTCGATTTACTGCCCCATATTATGTTATGTGCGTTAAAATCTCCAATGATAATTCTTGGACTTGGTATCTGATTCAATAAGTTTTCTAAATCTTTGTATTCTATTGTGGAATCGGGAGCACTATATATATTACAAATGTAAAATGTTTTATGGCTGGTGAGTTTTACAACAAGAGCTTCGATATCTGAGTTTACATGGAAGTAATCTGCTTGAAAAGATTTACTTATTAAAGTTACCACTCCTCCACTGGCACGTTTGGTGTTGTTACGAGTTTTGGAGAAAAATTGAAATTGACTGTTTGAATAGCTGCTATCTGGTTTGAGATTGGATTCTTGAAGGCATATGATGTCAGGAGAGTATTCTTTAATGATAACTTGTAGCATACCAAGTCGATGGTAGAAACCATCTATGTTCCATTGAAGAATGGAGTTGAATTTTGGAGTAATTTGAGAGGGTTATGGGCGACAAATTAATTATTAGTAGATGAATCCGATTCAGAGTCAATTAAGTCTTGGCCAAGATGAGCGAATATCTTTTTTTTAAGTTTGGTGATTCTCGTTTTTGTTGCCTTGTCATTTATGTGGGGATATACTTCGGTTAACATAGTAGTAAGCGCAAGGAGATCAGATGTGAAATCTAGAGCTATATTTACAGGTTGGGGTGAGCCGGTTACGTTATCTAATAAAACATTTAATTGGTCGTAGTCCAGAATGAAAGGTGGCTAATGATTTTCGATGTACTCTTTGCAGGAAATGGTTGATTGTTTCTTGCTCAATTTATTCTTTTTTAGAGTTGGTTTTGGTTTAGGGAATAATTTTTCTGGCGTTATGTTATTATCGCTATCGGGTGTGGGGGTATCTTCCATAGGTCTTTTGCTTGTGGTTTTGGCCATATTGGGGATATCTGTTGCTTCCGTTTCGGCTTCCATATTCATTGAAGTTGTGGACGTCTCTTGACTAAGTGGAGAGTCTTCTGTTATTGGATCAGAAGTCAATTTTTGTGTATTAATGGTATTTGTTGACAAAGATGGTGGGAGAGTTTGGATTGGGGTTGTGAGAAGAGTTTGGGAAGTCGTAAGTGGTTCATTATTTGATATTGAACTATATGTATTAGGTTCTGATTCGTTGGAGCTATTGATACATTGTGAGGCTATATGACCATCAGCTTTGCATTTGTAGCATGTTAGTCCGTCTTTTTGGAGGAAAACTCGGTAGCTGGTTTGTTCGAATTCAATCAACATGGAGTCTGGAAGCTGTTGAGTATAAGGGCTTACGTAAATCTGTCTTCTGAAACTCAGGATGTGACTATACTCAGGTAATGTTGCACCGATTCTTAGAAACGTCATGGGAGAAACTGGATTTAAACCTATTTTTGATATTTCATCTATTAGCAGTTGATGTGGGATGGTTGGACTTACATTGGAAAGTATGATTCTATCAGCCGGAGTTATGAGTCGACGAGCTACTAGTTTTTCGCCGTTGACGGTTATGGAGCCATAATTGTTCATGAAGTTATCAACTACTGATTTGTTTGCTAAGTACATACAAACACGATTGTTCGAAAGCCTTGATGAAAAAATAATATTTTTTGGTTGAATGATTGATCCTAATGGGATAAGGTAATCCTGTAATTTGGCATTGTTGATAGCGCAAAAAACGATTGCTTGTTGCTTGCTTGGAAAAACAGCTTGGTTGACTGCTGATGAATAACTTTTGATAACTGTTGTAGGAGTATTTGAGTGTGAATCATTGATAGAAGACATCATTAAAATTTGATTTTATTTGGCCGGAATTTGGAATACGTCCCTGGCCGCTATTAGTAAATAGTAGCATGCGAAACTAGTTTGTTGCTTTTTATAGGTGATGTATTACTTGAATTGACCGTGTTTATGATGTAGAATTCACTAAGTTTAAATAATTTGAAGAACAATATAAGTTATGTGAACTTACAGTTTCTGAAAGTACTTCTCACTGATCAAAACTAATTAAAAAAGGTTTAAACTAACTAAATTTGTAATATTTCGAGGACTGCACAAAACTAGACTAGTCACTTGTTCTGTCAGAGCCGAACTCACGGATGAATTGAACCTCGCCTTAATTGTATATCTCTTTTGTTAATATTTGTATGTTTCCTTTTCTAAAAATTAATAAAGGCATTATTATTATTATTATTATTATTATTATTATTATTATTATTATTATTATTATTATTATTATTATTATTATTATTATTATTATTATAGCCTCTTCCATATCGGAAGCTTTATGTCCAACTTTACTCATGAATTCAAAAAAGCGTTCAACAATATAACGAAATATAAAAGTAAGTTGATTTATATGGGAAACGTCAGATATTTTCAATTTTTGGACTATTTTGTTTCTGACCAGTTCTGCAATACATCCTATGAATTCATTACATATTGTTTTAGAAAAATATGAGACTTGACCTTCACCTTTATCAGCTTTTCTTTCAAAATTATTTTTATGGAAAGGATCAAACTTGACTATTAGAATGAGAGTTTCTAGATAATTTCCCGAATTATCATGTCCAACGTGCTCAAAATTTCCGCGAAATGCTAGACCCTGTTTTTGATAAAAACTTAATTGCAGCTAGTATCCTTTTCAAAACTTCTCTCCAATAATTCATTTCCAAGACATACTGTTGTTGTAAAGAAGAATCAATTTTACCTTGAATTTTTGAGCGCCAAATGAAAGTTTTGATGTTTTCTCGATGTTCCAGAGAACGCTCATGTTCAGATATTTTTTCCATATGTTTCCAATCGTTAAAACCACTCACAAAAGAGGAACGGTTATTAATATTGCTGAATAATTTACATTGTATGCAGTATAATTTGTAAGTAGAATCAGAATTATGAGCCACTCACGACGAATATTGGAATGTATAGGGTTTATCTAAAGTGTTGAACAAATTAATGAAAATTGTAGTTGTAAAGAATTATTGAAAATATTGAGTCCCTGAATTTTAGAAAAAGAGAGTTCTGTGGATGGTCTAGATAGATGAGATATATGTGAGAAAGATATAAGTGGAAATTATTATGTGGATTATCGAATTGAAATTGTGGATTCGTCTAGATAGTCGATGTATTCGTCGGGGAAGTCGTCGTAAGCCGTGGCCGTACTGAAGGAAATGGGATCTTCCTCTTGGGTTTTCTGCCGAGAGGCCGTCTCTGTCTCCGATCCACGGTGTGAGGAGGGCGTTTTTCGAGATTTCGTTGCCCGATTCGATAGTGCGACTAACGTATCGGGATTCTAAGTTGTTCAGACGGGAAGGAATGGGCTCGATGTCGATATTGACATATACGATATTGCTGGATGAATAGCGTGCCTTGTATTGGCAGTATCTAAGAATTGACTGCTCACAAGATCGAAGCTTTTTCACGAGATGGTCGGGAAGGGTTCAATAGACGTTTGCTCTATAGTCGATTATAGGACAGATATATGTCTTATACGTATGAAGTAAGGTAGTTGAGTGAGTACGTCCGAAGCTGCCGCCGAGAGCGTCTTAAGAAGCTTAACTCGTCGTCGGACTTTATTTAGTGTGTCTGTTAGATCGGCCATCAAGTTGGGAGTGTGAGTAAATCTCACTCCCAAATAAACGGCTTCCCTGTGGATTTCGAGTCGTTCTCCCCAGAGCTCGAGGTGTAAGTTTGTTGGTAGAAGTCGTTCGCTCTGAATGGAAGGGTGTTTAACACCATGGCTTGGGTTTCCTGAGTGTTGAGAGTCACCCGCCATCTCCTGCACCAATTTGAAAATTGAATCAGTAGATTTTGGGATCGAATGTTGAGAGAGCGAATGTCAGTGGCGGAAATGATTAGTGCGGTATCGTCCGCATATTGTCCTGGGGATGTCGTGGTATTGGTGTATCATACGTATAAATTATGTATAATAGTGGAGCGAGTATCGAGCCTTGCGGAACGTCAGTCTGGGGTGTAAATGAATCGGATAGGCTGTAACCAACTTTGACGCTGATCGATCGGTCTGTGAGGGGGGAATATAATAATTTTACGATTTGATTTGGCAATTGGATGCTCAGTAGCTTTCTCACTAGTCGGGCGTGTCAGACTTGATCGAAAGCTTTTTGAACGTCCATGAAAATGGTGGCTTTTTTAAAATCGCGATATGTGAAAGTAGTTGCCGGCGGTGGTATTGGGTTGTGCAGATACGTGTTGACCAATAGTGGGACATGGTCTGAGGTGATGGGGTCGCTTATAAAGCATTCGTCGTCTAAGCGGGTTAGTAATCTGTCAGTGCAGATTATGTGATCGACAATGGAAGCGCCGAGGTGACTTACTAGGGTTGGATTATTGTTTTTAATCCGAGAGATGGGAAGTGAGACTAGCTAGTCGGCGAGTATTCTGCCGTTTGGGTTGGTGTGTGTATCACCGAATAGAATATTGCGTGAGTTTAAGACACCCATTATTACGGCTCGTAGTAGAGTGGATGCATATTCGAGAAGGTCGATTGATAGCTGTTCCTTAGGATGTTTATAATAAGAAAAGAAGGTTGTCGTGGTATTATTTAACGATTTATAGATGGCTATGCAATACAAGTTCTGTACAGACAGAAATGCGGGGAGTCCGTTGCCGTGACACTAGAAGTTCCTGTCTAGGTGGAAAGTGGTATATCCAGCAAAGCGAGGGGAGTTTTTCAAAACAGTATCGGTGATGGATAATATTTTTATATTTTAAGAGTGTAAAAGGTGTTTAAGAGGATGTCGCTTCCTGGCTAGACCTTGGCGATTCACGGTCCCGATTATAAAGTCCATGACTTAATTTTGTCTTTTCGGAGTGAAGACATCATGGACGCGGTTGCCCGCGCCACTAGTGACGATACAATTGTAACCGTAGAATGAGGGGACGAGGTGTGTGAGAGTATCAGCCACTAGGCCGCGGGATGCCGGGACGACCTTCATGATCGTTGTCGCTAAAATCTCGATCAAGATTTCAGTGTCGGTGGAGAGATCGTATGGGCTTTGTGGTTTGTTGAGTGTGATGGCAGCGATTTCTTGTGGGGTTTTCGGTGTTTCCAACCGCTTAGGACACCGAGGATGATAAGCGGGGTGCGAGCCTCCTTAGTTTTTGCAGGAGGGGTCATTTGTCTTAGGGCAATTGGTGGATTTGTGGTCGGAAGCTCCGCAGGAGGGACAGACCGGTTTAGCCTTGATTCGGCAAGGTGGCTTGTGCTGGAGCATCTGTTGCAGTATTTGGATACTGTGGGTAGTGGGTTTGTTGGGTTGGAGGCCTCGCACTGATGTGAGAGACCGTAGAACCTAATGCCCTTCGTTGGGAGGCTGAGTTGGTTGTTGTTGTGTGGGCTGTTGTTGGGTGGTTGATGGAGGTGGTGTTAGAATTATTCGATCTCTCTTAGGCAAAGTGCCCAAGCGAGTGAAGTTCCCCGGTTGACCGTTGCGACTGGCGGAAACAACTGATTGGTGTGACCGCTGTGAGTCGTGGGATTTCGCTGATAAAGTAGGGGATGAGCTTCGGGATTGCTGTGGTGGATTTTGTTGGTTTTGACGTTTGTGAATGAGGTTGAGGGCTTTCTGGACTCTAAAAGATAGGTTGGATATTTGTTCGATAAGTTCTTCTTTGGTTACGTCGGTGGTGGTTTATTTGGTCCAGGGGTTTTGATCAGTTCGGGGAATTCTTCTTTAGAAGAAATTGATGGGGGAGGAGTTTTCATGCTCTTAGTTCGGATGGAGGGATTATAAAAAGACATGGTTGGGCAGAAGAGACGAAACGAATTGGATGTTTCGTTCTGTAGTTGAGAGTTGTTAGTGAGAGGGCGGACAAAAGCCAGCAGGGAGTTTCCTCCCCGGTTAAAGGTTTCCTGACCATTTTTGTCTGCCGGTTAGTAATAAAATGAATAAATAAATAATAAATGAATTTATTGTTCTCTAGTATAACAATGATACATGAACAAGAGGAGAAGATTAGGTTACATCTATTAATGCGTGAACTGGTTGAGGTGCCCTCAGTCATTCATTTATAATGAATGCTCTCAGTTTCATTGCCTCGCTCATAAACCTGTGAAGCTTATGCTTTATCATAGTGTCGTTTGAAGTTAATAAAGCATCAAGGTTATCTGAATAACGGATTTTACTAGCGAGCCCCGTAGACCACTATACATCGTACAAGTCAGGATGATGTGCTCCAGGGATTCAGACGTTTGTTGATTACAGATTGAGCAAATTGATTTTGTTTTGATCAAATACGGGTTTTTAATTACATATATGTACAAAGTTTCTGTATTAGTAGTACGTCCTAAATAAGCTACTTCTTTCCTGAAAAATTCGGATTTGTCAATTTGTATTTTAAAACTCGATTCGCGTAACCTCTTAAATACTTCTTTTAAATTATTTATGTGTTCTTGCAAGCTTGTACTAAATATAATGATATCGTCAAGATAAACTAAACATTTTTCGTTTTGGATACCTCTTAAAATGTTGTCCATCACTCTTTGAAAAGTTGCTGGAGCTCCCTTTAGCCCGAATGGCATTCTCAAACATTCCCATGGCCATTTTCAGTAGTAAAAGCCGTTTTGGGTATGTCTTCTTCAGCCATCTCAATTTGGTGAAATCCGGAGGCAAGATCCAAGGTAGTGAAGTATTGGCAACGTCCTAATTTATCCAATAGATCGGTTATGTTTGGTAATGGATATCTATCTCCAATCGTTATATCGTTAAGCTTGCGATAGTCTACGACGACTCTGAATTTTTGTTTACCTGTAGAGTCCAATTTTTTTGGAACAAACCAAATACTATTCAAGTACGGTGAGGATGAGGCTCTTATAATATTATGATCTAACATACTCTGTATTTGATTTTGGACTTCTTTTTTATATACTTCTGGATATCTATACGATTTAGTATAGATAGGTACATCATTTGTAGTTTTTATTTGATGCTTGATTTTACTAGTAAAAGTTAGTTGATTACCATCAACATGAAAAATGTCAGAATATTCTTTAATTAATTTAAGAATAGCGTTGCGTTCTTCAGAATTCATATGTTCTGTTCGAACTTTATTAATATCCAATTTGAATTTTTCTGCATAAATAGCATTATTATTAGGGCTCAAGGTTTGTTCGTATTCGTCGAACTGTTCAACCTCTAAAGGAGCACTTAAATCTACTTTAAAATATGACGAATTTAAAATAGTGCATACGGCTTGACTATTTTCCGCTTTTGTAAGACATTCGGGAATTTCTAATTTTCCGATTTTTGTATAAGGTATAATTATATCGCCATTATTAATATTATCAATATTCAATTTAATTAATTGTTCAGTTCGCGGAGGCACTACTATACAATTCGTGTTCTCGCGTTTGATTTGAAAATAATTTATTTTTATTTCACTATAAGGCGCAATTAAAACATTATTTACTAAATCAATAGTTGCATTCAATTTTTTCAGATTATCTAAACCTAATAAGCAATCAAAATGATTGTGAAATTTAAATATACAATATTTTAAGTTCATTTTATTTTTCCTTTTAAATATCTTTGAGGATGGAATTACTGTACAATAGTTTTGTTGACTTGAGCCTAAAGCAGAAGTTACTTTGAAAGATTTTTTCATAGTTGCTTTTGAAAAATATTTCTTTGCAATTTCAGGTGTTACAAAAGATTTTGTACTACCTGTGTCAATCATTACTTTCAAATTTTGTTATGTACGGTAATTCACTTTCATAATTCGTAAAATTAAATATTTCTACGTGTCTGTTTCCTCCGAGGCTATTTCCTCTAAAAAACAATCTTCAACATCAGTGTGACGTTCAGTATCGTCCATATTATGCATTTCTTCCGAAATAAAGTTTTTTCTATTACCTACGAAATGCGATTGATTTTGGCCATTATTTTTATTCTGTACATTTGGTTTATTGTACGTATTAGCAGTAGATACACTCATTGGAGTAGGTTTTTGAAATTGATAATTTCTACTAGGTTTGAAAACATTAGTATTTCTATTCTGAAAATGTGTATCTCTACTTGTACTAGGTAAATTATTTTCATTGTTGAAATTTCTATTAAATTGTGGTTGGTAATTATGTTGTAAATTTGGTCTGTTTACCGTTTGATTATTATTAGGATAATTATTTTTGTTATGTGAGGTAACATTAAATTCTGACTTAGGCTTATTAAATGAATTTTTTGGATTTGCATTGCTATTATTATTACTTAAATAAACTTGAAAGTCATTCGTTAGAACATTTAAAGCTGAGTTTAGATCGCTAGGATTCTTGGTACGCATTAGTGTACCGAGAGGTTCCTTTAAACCGCGCAATAGTACTCTTAGTGCTAAATTCCTAAAATAGTTACCTAAAATGTCTTGTTCACTTGCATTTGAGCGTGTCATTAATAATGATGTTTGTAGATTTAAAAGATGCTGTATCCTATTGTAAAAGTCAAAAGGTGATTAATTTCTTTGCTTTAATTCCGATATTTCAATACGTAACGTGTAAATGTCTCGTTTATCAGCGTATGTGTTCAATAAAGCATCTTTCAAATTCTGCCAATCTGAAATACTACAAGCTGAAATATTTATTGCAGCTTGGCCTTTAATTTTAGATAAAATACTAGACATCAAATATTCGTTTTGAAAGTCTATTAAATCTACTGTATTGTAAAATTTATTTACTAATTTTTCAGAAATTTATATGAATCTGGGTAATAAAGCATTTTCGCCATGGAATTCTGGAATCATGTCCAGATATTCCTTTTTCAATTGCGGTACCACTTGATCTACCGGCATTTTGTCTAATGTATTTAATTTAAATCTAGGTTTTGATAATTCAATATTTATTTTACGGTTACGATATGTTTGTGAGCCAGAATCTAAATCAGAATCTGAGTTGTCAGAGCTTTCTGAATTAAATAAACAATTATTTCCTCTATACGACATAAAGTACTTACATGAAAATTAGGAGTGCTTTCGCCATCTAGTTGTACCTGTAGTTGGAATTACCAATATTCCCTTGAAATTCCTCTTCGTACGAGCCAACTGTCTTCGAGTTAAGCTACTTAATTCACTTAACCAAGAGTCCCAATTATTCAATTAAGGTATGTTAATAAATCGTTGATACGAACCGATTGTTATATTCGCTAACGCCCGTTTAACATATCCTACTGACTGCGCCAAATAACTTTTTACACGGAAAAAGGTTTTTTAAAAATTATTTATTTAACAAAAGTTACAAGTTTCAAGATTCGAAGTAAATTCTAGACTGACTATAAAACTAAACAATTCAAAAAAGTAAAAAATACAATGTAAGCAAAAATAAGGCAACAATTTATAAAACAACAGGTTGTTACACAATATACTGATTAAGCAATTTATTTAATATGTACTAAGTAATTTAAGGTATATAACACACACACATATATATATATATATATATATATATATATATATATATATATATATATATATATTATCTGATGGCATGTCATAATGACAACGTTATGTCACTCAATTTTGATGACATAAGGAAGCTCATTATGGGACTAAGTACCATAATGAATTCATTATGGGACTAAGTACCATAATGAATTCATTATGGTACTAAGTACCATAATGAAATTCTATAAGGAAAACATGTAATGGTTCAGCGACAGTATTGCTTTTCCATCCGCCATGGCGTTTCACGGTACACAGATCAGCTCCAGAATCAGCCAAAAATGAAGCAGACGATCGCCGAAAACAATGTCCGGTATATTCTTCAGGGCGAGGTAAATTCAAGAAAGTGGCAATAACTTTTGGCATTTTACCAAAGGTATGTATTCCAACGGGTTGTTTTGTGCATTTCTTATTTCTATAAGTGACAAAAAAACGTAGATGGTTTGTGTTGCAAGGTCGTATTTTCACATATTGTCTGACAAGTTCTACCATGTTCAATCCTGGGATATTCCCCGAAGTTACAAAAAATTCTCGCATTACCTTTGTTTTTGTATTCGGTAATGTAATTCTAAAAACGGATCCTTCATCTATTACATTTTCAACAAGCATATTTGTCAATTCCTCTCTTCTGCATGCTCCACTTAGTCCAATTATCATGGCAACTTTATTAAATAAGTATGTATCATCTGATGCTTCCGTTAAAAACTTTGTAACATCTTGTTTAGTAAAAATTTTGGATTTTTTAGCTCTGTAACCTTCTGATTTACGTTTTAGTAATGCAACCAGCTGTAGGTACTCACTAATATCGACGTTTCTTCTTGTTGATAAAATACTTCTTATCATCGAATAATACGACCAAAGAGAAGATGGTTTTCTTTCCTTAGATAAGCATTCAAAGTAAGCCAACAATACTTTTTCATGAGTGATATTCTTGATTTTTTTAGCAGAACACCATTCTTCGTACCGATTAAACACCATTTCATATACACTCCGTGATTTTTCCGGCAAAAGGGAGTCCACGATATTTCTCGACATTTCTTCCAAATCAGAAGGTAAACTATCAGCTTCAGAATCACTCATTTTTTAAATTATATTAAATTCTACCTGACAATAATTATTGAGTTTGACAGCGATAAATAAATATTGCCGTTACAACCTGATGACGTTGTCAAGGAAATGGCAAAGCACAGCTCACTCACCTACTAATATTTGAAACTACACAATACTTACTCCTTTAAAAATAGTTGTCATTGTGACATGTCGAAAATGCAGTTTTTTATTTTTTCGAAAATGTATTGATATAAATGCCATCAGATAAAATTTTGTATGTAATACGAATCATAAACAATCATTATGGCACACGCCGTGTTATCGGACTCGGCTACGCCTCGCGACTTGTACCATAATGATCGTCTTTATGATCCTTATTACATAAATAACTAATATATATATATATAAAGATGGTTACCACTCTATTTCAGTAACCCTTATTTTGCGTGAGCATGTCCACGGTTACCACTCTATTTCAGTAACCCTTATTTTGCGTGAATTACCCATGAATCTCTTTGTTGTTGTTGTTAACATATCACGCGATATTCCTACATCATCTTTGTTATTTACTATGGGTCGGAAGGTTCATGGCGGGGGGCTATATGCGCCTCCGTGTCGATGTTGGTTGTTGTCCTGAAAACTCGGGATCTTCCAATTGAAGACACAAATGAGCGTTTGGTTTCCTTGCTGAAATCCGTTATTTTGTGTTTTCCTATGTTTCGATTAACATCTTTGCTCCCAAATTTCACATCCTTATTTGGTTATGCCGTGCTGAAGAGGCAAAATGAGCCAGAAATAAGCATGTCCACGGTTACCACTCTATTTCAGTAACCCTTATTTTGCGTGAATTACCCATGAATCTCTTTGTTGTTGTTATATATATATATATATATATATATATATATATATATATATAAGCAATATATATATATATATATATATATTGTTGCCAAATTTTCACTCCGTCTGTCGGTTAGTATGTTATATTCACCTGAATCCTTCCGTATCTTATTGGTTTGGATGCTGCTTTCTTGTAATTGGGCTCTTTTCTTCGCTTTTATTTGATAAAAGCTATTTTCATAAATAGATTGCTCTGTAAAGAGCAGATTTTCATAAATATTAGTGTCCTATAAAGGACAGATTGAAATTAAAATCTCTGTTACTGTTGCCGAGTCCGGTGGCAAGCCGCATCTGGAATATACGGTTTGGATCAGTGACCGAATTTCCAAGGGAGCTTCTACTTGCTGGTGACCTTTCTCGTTGACTGTGAACACTACACTCCGGAAAACTGATTCTAGAATTCCGTCCTTTTATATAGCAAATTGTAAGCGCAATAATTCTCTTTGAGTCCTACAGATTTTTTAATGATGCCGTCGATAATGCTGACAACGTTCAAAGAGTCGAAAAAAAAGTCGGTGTTGCCTTTGAAGTCAGTAAAAGTCACCGAGTGGCCCAGTGCGAGATTTTTCCAACGCGGCTTCCGACAAAAATCTCAAAAAAAAAGACAAAGGACGCCGCGCCGCATTCGGCACTTTCTTGGTATATAAACATGAAACATCATTTCCCTATTCAGATTTAAGACTTTTACCACTTTAACAAGTATGATTTTAATAATCATGAAATGTTTTCGCCCCTGGGCAATTGCCCATTGTGCTCTGTGGTTAATCCGGCGCTGCTAGAAACCCGTTTTCAGTGAATAGAACACACAATTCCTGAAAATATAGTCTTACACTACTTTTATAGGTGTAAATATTTTTATTTTGGAGAGGTCCAACTTTTCTTTGTAATGTATATGTTTCAATAAGGTTGTTCTTTAATTTAAGAGTACAAAGTCACACTGATTGATAAATGAATATGGTTAACCTACTATTTTCAAATATTCCTTGTTCTGTCGTTGTTTGTCCTATAAGATCACATATTACTACTAGTTTATTTATTTTCAGGAAGTTTTCTGCTCCTTCGTCCGAATCTAAAATCAACAGAATTCCACGTTCACAGTCCTCCATTCGCACCTACCGTCTCATCTTGTAAATTCGCAGTATGGATTTATCAAGAAAAGATGGAAGGAGGTGCAATTAGAATAGTGGGAAGTAAAACAGAATACAACACTCAGTGGTTACTGAAGAATATAGCAGGAGATGATAGCAGAGAGTGGCATAAATATGAGATGTCAGTAGGAAAGATATCTGAAAATTTCACCATTATTCTGGAAGTCGTTCCATTCGAAAATATGGAAATAGGAGCAGCAGTTGCATTTGATAATATTCGATTATTTCAATGCTACCACAAAAATGACGATTCATGCTCAGCTCTTCAATATAAATGTAAAGCAACGAAAATTTGTATTAACAGCACAAGTATTTGCGATATCACAAAAGATTGTATGCATGGAGATGATGAAACTCAAAATTGTGGCAAGTATATATTGTAATACACTGTTTGAAGTTAATTGTTGAGAAAAATTGTATTCAAAACGAAAATCATTAGGAATAAACTATATGATCTATATCTATAGGTATATTTTCCAACTTTTGTTATGCTTCGGCTGTTATCTTTTTATTACATTATACAAAAACGTAGCTCTTAAAAATACTATATTGAACCTAACTTCCCTCGATACAAATGTGCATACAAAAAGTTACATCCTTTTGAAGATTAAAATGCAAATTGAATCTTTCAAATATTTCGAGAGTTCTTTGACATATTATAATGAAAATTGAGAAGTATGATCATCTTGCAGATAAAAAATTACGGTATTATTGTTAGATTATATATCGCTGAAAAGATAAGTAACACCTTAAGATAATTAGGGGAAGTGTGAACATGAACAGGAACAAATCGGTAGTGGGAGATGTGTTTTCTTCAAAACCTAACCTAACCTAACCTAAACAATTACCAGTGTCGGCGTGAATTTCAATTTACGAAGTTTACTCTTCAATATAAACTGTTAGATTTCGATAAATAGAAGATATACACGTGTTCTCAACTCAAGCATTGCGTCGTACCAATTGCTATATTGATAAATTATGCATGATTATATATGTTTTTTATTCTTATAATTGTTTAACTATCGACGTACAGAAACCTTTTGTAAATAGAAAAATGCTTTCTAATAATGGAGTTTTTAAACATTTTTGTCACTATATTCAGAATGAAACTACAAACATTTATTATATTGGCAGTAGTGTTGTGTGTGCAGTTAGATACTACTGATATTTATATAAAATGAGATGGTTAAGAACACAATAAAATCACTCTCTTTTCTTGTTTCTTGATGCATTCTAATAGTAAAATATCTCGTCAATGTTAACTTAATTAAGGAAATTTGATGATTGTCTAAAAATTCACCATCATATACATGATCTCCACACTGACGAAAATTTGAATCAAATTTCTTTTGATTACCATGTCGTCTTCGACTATCTGGTCCAATGATGTTTTCGCTGTTTATTTCATAGATTACGGTAGAAATCGTGGTGTTGCTTATGTCTAATTTAGGGTGAGCGCATCAGTTAAGAAACTGATCCAGTATAGAAACAAAAACCTATATTTTTGAATATATTAAGTAATGGGTACTTCTTAAATTTCCCGCGAATTTGATGCCATGTAAGTTGGCATTTCTACTTTTAGCGATATTTGGTTCTTAAGTTTCTTGTTGTATTAGTCGCCTGTAAAACGTTGTATTTTATTTGTTACATAGAGTTACATTAATGTCCAATGACTATACATTTTGTCGCTGTACTTGTAATTTTTGGTGATATTGATTTATCGAAACAATTGTCAATTTTTTAGAATTTTCAACAATTTTTATTATATTGTGAGTTTCATTTAAAACACTAATATGAGTAGATTCCACGAAGTAAGGGTCGAGACAGTTAATGTCATTTTAATGGTTTCTCTATTGGGTAAACTAAAGGTTTCTTTACTGGGTATATTTAAGAGGTCCCATACGGTGCTCGAAATTTACCAAAACAGTGTGATCTAGTTAGGTAGAACCGAAAAACATTTGATTTTTTTTGCATCACCCTATGAAGAATCGAGTGAATAATGTATTTTTGGAAGGAACTTGACAACAGCACGTCGTCGGCGGTCGTCTTAGAAATTATAATATAATCCAATAATTTTTATGCTTGCAGGTACTGGGGGGCTTAGAGTAGATCACAAAATTTACGATTTTGTTTGGTAATTTTTTTATGTAGTTGGCTAGATATAACATTTTAGAAGGGAGCACTGTTGTGTCAATTTTTTGAATTTAAAATTATTCGCCATTTAAATTGGTCTGAACAATAACCAATCTCTGTGATTTTTGATCCTCTATAGACAGAAATTAAAAAAAAATAAAACAACAGATCCCTTTAGTATAGTCTACTTAATTCTTCTTAGGGAGATGCAAAAAATAATCTATTTTTCATTTCTACCCTAAACTAGAACATTCTGTTTTGAGCATTTTCTAGCGCCGTGTGGAGTGTTTTAATGGAAACCACTTGCCCTTATTTCAGAGATATTTACAAAAGAAAAAACAGTAACCTAAGTATGCCTGGAAAAGATGTTAGAATTAATGTTTCCAGTCGCTTCAAGTACAGCCAAGAAAACCTAGTTAAAACAGTTCAGGCAGTAAAGCTTAAAACACACGAGCTTACCGATGCAACGAAAGAATTTGGGATACCAAAAAAGTTGGAGGGCTAACCCTTCCTTCCCTCCTTCCCGGAACATGGGTCCACCAACTGTGCTCAGCGCCGACGTTGAAAAGAAAATTGTAGACTGGATAATATCAAAAGCTAAGGTTGGATTTCCCATTCATCCCGAATGTATTTTTGACTCGAAATAATTTCAAAGGCTAGGGCATCTGTGACATAGAAAGCCTTAAGAAATTGGTTTTCTGAACTTCAGCAATTTTGTGTCAACGAAAACTGTGGAGACGTTTTACTGGAATCTACCAGGATCTATAATGCTGCTGAAAGGGGGGTTCAACTTTGTCCAAAATCCGGCAATCTTACAAGATCTTTTATGAAATATCCTCGGGACCGGAAAAGCAATCAATTACAGTTTTATGTAATTATTCAGCGGGAGGTCAAGCAGTTCCTCCACTGATAGTGCTGCCATATAAAAGAATTCCTAGAGATATTGCAGACTCTTTCCCGAACGACTATTTTTGTGGGCGCTCCAACTCTGGCTAGATGACGTCCGAGGTCCGATAGTTTGGAAACTCCTACATCTCTTCCAGCCTCTGACGGATTAGATAATTGTGAATCTACACTTAATTCAGCCTCTACTTTTCAGCAATCTCGACATGGAAAATGCTACTTTTGTGGTGGACCTAGACATCGTTCTAGACATGAATGTCCTGCTGTAGAAGCGATTTGCAAATCTTGTGATAAAAAGGGCCACTTCCAGAAGGTATGCTAATCTAGATCAAAGGGTAAGTCGACATCCACTTCTACGTTGCTAGCTATTATCACATCAGCTGCTTCTCCATGAGGGCTCTCCAGAGCAGTCGTTTTTGGACGAGTAAATGATATCCCATCCAGCATCCTTGTAGACACTGGTAGTTCTGACAGCTTTGTTGACTACTCCTATGCCAAGAGGAATAAATTAAAAATTCATCCTGAGAACCGAGAGGTGAAGATGACTTCCACTTCCCTCCAATCTAAAATGAATGGGTACATTTTGGCAAACCTTCATCTTCAAAGCGAATCATACCCCAAAACTAAGCTTTTAGTAATATACAGTCTATGTTATGACGTTCTTATAGGGCATGATATTATGAAACTCCACTCTTCAGTTCGACTCCAATTCGGTGGTTCCAAACCCCCTCTTTCTCTTTGTAACGTCGCTTGTGCCGAAGTTAAACCACCTAGTTGACGGCTGCCGTCCCGTAGCTACTAAATCTCGCCGTTTTTCCGAAGCTGATGAAATATTCATTAAATCTGAAGTCGAGAAACTAGTTCGTGAAGGGATCATAGAAGAGATTTAATCACCTTGGAGAGCTCAGGTTTTAATAACGAGAAACGAAAATCACAAGAAACGCTTAGTAATAGATTACTCTCGGACTATTAACAAATTCACTTTACTAGACGCCTTTACCCTTTACCAAATATTGAAAAGTTAGTCTCAACTATAGCAAATTACGATGTATTCAGCACGATTGACTTGAAGAATGCATATCATCAGATACCGATACTAGACTCGGAAAAACAGTATACGGCTTTTGAAGCCAATGGAACTCTTTACAAATTTCGTCACATTCCTTTCGGGTTAACAAATGGAGTAGCCTGTTTTCAGAAGACCATTGACAATATTATAAGGAAAGAAGAATGTCTTGATGGAATATATGCATATCTTGATGACGTTACGATCGGTGTAAGGAAGCAAGATGATCACGATAGGAACCTTGAACGATTTCTAAGTGCAGCAAAGAAACATAATTTAACGTTGAACCTAGATAAATGCAGATTCTCTCAAAATACAATGACTTTCCTTGGGTATCAAATTTCTAACAAGTCTATGCGTCCAGACCCAGATAGATTCAAACTATTACAGGGGTTGCCTCTTCCTTCTGACGCTTCAGCCATGAAACGCTCACTAGGGATGTTCTCTCATTACTCAAAGTGGGTCCCAAGATATTCCGACAAGATAAGGAGTTTGGTTGACTGCAAATCTTTCCCTATTCTACCGGACTCGCCTGTAGCTGGAAATTTTCGGCTAATTAAAGAAGACATAGCCACATTACTCACGACAATTCAAGATGATCTACCACTTACAGTTGAAACTGACGCATCGGGCATTGCTGTAGCGGCTACTCTTAGTCAGAATGGGCGCCCCGTTGCGTTTTTTTTCAAAAACCTTATTCGATAACGAAAAACGGCATTCTGCTATAGAGAGAGAGGCCTTAGCGATTGTTCTATCGTTGAGGAAGTGGCGTCATTTCTTACTAGGCTTGTTCGCGGACCAAGAAGCTCTGTCGTATATCTTCAATTTCCGACTTACAAGCAAAATAAGAATGACAAGATCCACCGCTAGCGTCTTGAATTATCTCGCTACTCCTTCGACATTCAGTATAGGCCTGGTGTTGAAAATCATTCAGCCGACGCTCTTTCACGCGTCTGGAGTTCCTTACATACTCAGGACAAACTTTATGAGCTCCATAAAGTACTGTGCCACCCTGGTATTACAAGGATGTACCACTGGGTTAAAAGCAAAAATTTACCTTACGGAATAGATGAAATTAAAAAGATCAGCACTGCCTGCCCTACTTGCGCTGCTGTCAAACCAAGGTTCTGCAGAAATAACAACCAGCATCTGATTAAAGCAACATCGCCGTTTGAAAGGCTTAATATTGACTTCAAGGGCCAACAGCCACAATCGGTATTTACTCAACATTGTCGACGAATACTCTCGTTTCCCTTTTTCGTACTCTTGCAAGGACATGACTTCTGAAACTGTAATACGGTGCCTGAATGACCTATTTTCGATGTTCGGAATGCCTAGCTATATATATTCAGATCGGGAAACTTCATTTACTTCAAAGGAAATGATTTCATTCTTCCATAAACGTGGCGTTGCTACCAGCATGACCACACCACATATAACCCAGCCGGAAATGGTCTGGTTGAACGATACAACGGGATCATTTGAAAATCGATCAATCTTGCTCTGAAAACCAAAAACTTGCAGATTTGCCATTGGGAAAGCGTTCTACCGGAAGCCTTGCACTCAATGAAATCTTTGCTGAACACTAGTACAAACTGTACTCCACACGAGAGGTTCTTCATTCATTCGAGACGATCCCCTAATGGCACGACTCTTCCAGCCTGGTTGCTTCAACCTGGACCTATCCTTATCCGGCGTAACAACAGAACCAGTAAATATGACCCCATTGTGGATGAAGCCGAGTTGATCGAGTCCAATCCTCAATATGCCCATGTCCGATTCGATGACGCACGTGAATCTACAGTCTCTCTCAAACAACTGGCCCCTAGTGGAGACTTGAATTTGGAACGCCCGGATCCAATAGACCTACCACCTTTTCCGCCCCTTGCACAGGCCTTTCAGCCACCTGTTCCTCTTTGTTCGCCTGCCCTTTTCTGTGGGCCTTCTAGGTCAGATATTCAAGATCCTCCAACCCCAGGCTAAGAAGGAAAGCATGAAGATCTACCTAGAAGAAACAGAAGACCTCCAAAGCATCTTGCAGACTATGTCTCCAATAGACTCTTCTCCTGCGAGGGAGAATGAGGTGATTACATGTTCACATTGCCTTGACAACCATTGACGTTATGTGTTTAATTGTAATGTCACAGTTTTACTAAATAAAGCCTTTTTCTTTCGATATCTAAGGGTTATTATTTTACGACATACGGCCTCTTCCTCATCTTACTACAAAGGCATTGTAGTACAAGGAATAAAAACTTACTTTTTCCATAAACTAATTAAGATATAAAGTTGAATACATTAATACAGGTCAGGCTTCTACAATTTAAAATTGAATTAAATTTTAAACTCCGAATATTAAAATAATTTTCAATGGAAGAGATACTGCAGAAGTTAGAAAACATGGATCAACGAAATGCCAGAATCGAGCAAAAACTGGACAATATCCATAGTCAATTACAAATATTGAAAAAAGAGAACCAAGCTCTGAAAAACGAAAATTATTTATTAAGAGAAGCCACGAAGAAACTGGAAACAAGAGTAATTCAAATAGAAAAGGATTCAAGAAGGGAAAACCTGATAATAAATGGTATCGAAGAAGAAGTACGAGAAAATGCGGAACAACTGAATGATAAGGTTAGAGAAGTACTGAAAAGAGTAAACACCAATATAAATGTAGAGTCAGACGTAATAGAGTCGAGGAGAATAGGAGACAGGAACAAACTTAGAAATAGACCAATATTACTAAAAGTGAAGACATGGGATAAAAAGCTGGACATATTGAAAGGAAGAAATAGATTAAAGGGAACAAACATCTATATTAATGAAGACTTTCCCAAAGAAATTATGGAGCAAAGGAAACAGCTCTTAAAATACTCAAAAGTTGCAAGAGACAAGGGATGTAGAACTAAGATCATCTACAATAAATTATATATTAACGATAAGCTATACACCTTATCAGAATTAGAAGCACAAAATGAAACTGAAATCGAGACTGAAGAAGAGACAGGACTACCAGAACAAACTCCAGCGAAAGGAAGAAAATACAGTGAGAGATCTCCCGAAGGCGCGGAAGAAACGACAAAAAAATAACAAAAATGAACAGAGAAGTTGAGACATCATCAAAAAACTAATTAATACAGAGGTGAAAAGATCAAGGTTTGTGGACGGAATTGTCCCTTTTAAGATAACATTTTGGAACTGTCAAGGTGTAGTCTACTTAAAACCTGATTTAGATGATCATGTATGTGTAGAGATGCTTGAGGATACTCTAAAAGAAATATCAGTAAAATTCCCAAATGACGAGATGATTCTGTACGGAGACTTTAATGCGAGAGTAGGTGGTCTGAATGATTTTGATTCAGAGAACGTAATACATATCAATCCCCCGTTAAAACCACGTAAGTCAAAAGATTCCCTAGTTAATACTAGAGGAACATTACTTGTAGAAGCTTTGGAAGATCTAAGGTTTCTCTTGTTAAACGGTAGGTTTGAGGATTATGAAGGTGCTTATACATACATTGGGCGGTCAGGACGAAGTACAATAGATCTGGCCTGGGTAAGAGTTAGTAGTGTAGGCCTAATTTCCAGTTTCTGTATAAATAAAAACCTGTTTTCGGATCATCTGAGTTGCACTGTAAAGATAGAAAATGCATATTTTGTGGGGTCTAATAAACTATCAGAATATCATAGCTATAAAGAAACAATAATAAGGTGGGATCCTGCCAAAACACAACCATATAAAAATATAGTATCTATCTTTGAAATACATTCAGACTCGAGTACTATTAATATAATGGACAATCAAATAAATGAGGCAATCAAGTTAACAGCAAAATTTTTAGGTATGGAAAAAAACCGTGACAATACTAATCATATGTTCTCAAATTCAAAACCATGGTTTGATAACTTTTGCAAGGACGCAAAGAAAAAGTTAAACATGTCAAAAAAACTATTAAAAAACTCTAACTTTGAACAGAATGCACTAATATCATATAGTGAAATTAAAAAAGAGTACAAACAACTCATTAAAATTAAAAAAATAGCTTACGAAAACGTTACAATAAAAAAATTTAATAATATCAGCAACCCCTTCGAATTTTGGGAACTTCTAAAAACTAGAAAAATTAAAAATAGAGGTCCCACAATTGATACCGTCACAATGATTGAGTTTTACGAAGAGTTTTATAGAACGCATTTACATAGGGATTCACAATATTTTGGCGTTATACACCCTTATCTAGATATAAACTTTTCCACTAATGAAATTTTTAGAGTCTTAAACTCAGCTAAAAATAATAAATCACCCGGGGTAGACAACATTAGCAACGAATTCTTCAAAAACTTTCCTTTGGATTGGATAATACACCTGAAAACATTCTTCAACAAAATTTTAAACGAAGAACAAATACCACCCACATGGTCAGATGTTAAAATGATCCACTTCCACAAAAGTGGCGATATTAAAAACCCTAATAATTACCGTAGTATAGCACTTTTAAATCACAAAACCAAGCTCTTTACCCAATTAATTAATACGAGACTAACTAACTTTGTTGAGAATAATGAAATATTACCAGAGTGCCAAAGCGGCTTCCGCAGAACACGCAACTGTGAAGACAACATATTTGTGCTCTACGCTATAATTAACAATTACCTTCGCCTCCCTTCAAGAAAATTATATACTCTATTTGTAGATTTTAGAAAAGCTTTTGATTCGTTAGACCATCATATACTCTGGGAAAAATTATATTCAAACGGAATAAGTGCAAAAATTACTAGAATACTAAAAATAATATACAAACAAGCAGCACTGTTTGTAGAACAAGAAGGTAACAGTTCAGAGAGAGTACAAATAACCCAAGGTGTTTTACAGGGGGACCCGCTCAGCCCACTACTATTCGCGATATTCATTTCCGATATTGATAATTATTTTCAGAACCAAGGCAGTAAGGGAGTTACTCTTGATGAAGGGGATAACATACGGATGTTGTTATACGCTGACGATCTGGTACTGTTTGCAGAGTCGCAAATACAAATGGAAAAGAGCCTGAGGATTTTAGAATCATACTGCAACACATTCAAGCTTCAGGTAAATACAGAAAAAACAAAACTAGTTATATTCCGAAGGAGCCCCAATATTGGAAAACAACCCACGTTTTCATACCTTAACAACCCAATAGAAATCTCAAACACTTATGAATATTTGGGAGTGGTCTTTACTTTCAATGGACTGTTTCTAAATAATTTTAAATCACGAGAACGAAAAGCAAGAATTACTCAAGGTACTGTACTTTCAACTATAAACTCGCAAAAATTATCTTCTCTTCAGTCTATTAAGACTCTGTATAACAATGTCGTCATACCCACTTTCACATATGCCAGTAATATATGGGGTCTGCGTTATCTGGATCAAACTGAGAAAATACAGACGTCTTTTTGGAAAAACCTCCTATTCCTCCAGAGAACTACTGCCGCTTATATAATAAGAGTCGAAGCCAATCTGTGCAGGCTAGAATATTATCTAATAAAACAAGCAATTGAATACTTCATCAGGGTAAAATCTCAAAATCACTCAAGGTACCCCTATAGAGCATTATTTCGATTAATAAAATTATATAACTCTGGATATGGTCATCACAAATACAATTGGTTTGTTCAGTTGATTAATGTTGTCAGTATTTATTGTCCATATAATGCTGGCCTTAACACTGACTGTATCAATGAAAATTTTAAACATATTGTATTAGCCGAACATCTAGCTAAAAACATGCAAAATGATTGGAATAAAATATTACTTAGTATTCACCACCCTACATATAAATTCTTTCAGCAAAATAATAATAATTACAATTATTTAAGTGGACCGTCACCGCTTTATATTAAAAGATTAACAGCCCAACTGCGCACAGCAAATTCACAGTATTTATACCTATATGTGAATAACTCCTCTCATACAATAAAAACCGACCAGATGTGTACAATATGTAACCAGCAGGCCAATGAATGCCTGGAACATATCATATTTGACTGCCCATTGTATGCTGGATTAAGAAATACAGTCATAGGAAGACGAAAGCATTCAGACGATCTAGATTGCCTTCTTAATTCAAACGATCTCTTACTATTGAAGCAATTGCATGGTTTTATCAGCGGAGCAATGAAAATTAGATCATTCATTCTTAATGATTAGATATCCACAGTATCTCTACATAAACAATTTATAGTATAGGATTAGTTATGGGAATTATGCGTTTGTCTTATATTTTTTTTTCTGCTCTTCTCTATTGCTGGACTATTATGTGCTGTACGCTGTCTTTAAAAACATGTAAATTTTATGTCATTGTTTCTTGTAATACCTTTTATCTATCATGTTTGTTTAGGAGTATATATGTATTTTATATTTACTATATAACCGACTCCTTGTTCATGTACTTTGTATAAAAGAACAATAAACTATTCTATTCTATTCTATTCTAGTAGGTTTGGGATTGGTTGTTAACGGAAAACATGTAACATTTTTGTATGCAACCTTATGGTAAGTTAGACTCAATAGAGTTATTTTTGGGCCCACAACACGTGGTTTAATTTATGTACTTCCTTTTTTTACACACTGTACTTATGTTATATACGTTAAAATAATGCCTTTAGTGAAACTCGAGGAACTAGTTCTTAGTATATTTCACAAAGTATCGAATATGAAATCAGTTCATAGCAACTGGATCTGTAGAGTGCCCATATGAAGAAGGATAAAGCCGTTCAATAATCCTCACTTTAAGGACAAACCCAACTTCAAGAATCGACAGTTTCTTTATATACGGTATCCGCCAAAATAAACAGTACCGAAACAGAGAGTGCTGTGGAGTTGTTTATGTAATATGGATTTGTCATATTTGACTTAATTGTCATTAGTTGATATATTAATAGTACGCTGCAGTTAAATTTGATTTAAAAATGGTTCTAACAACGGAAGAAACAGTTTTTTTGGTAGAGCATAATTTTCGTTCATACGGAAAAGGTCGTAATGATGGTCCAGCATTTCGATAATAGAATAATTTCTCGGGGAACAGACTTCGAATATCCTTCTCATTCACCTGATCTGACGCCACCTGACGCATACATTTGGGGCATAATGAAGGACAAAATATTTCACTCGGAAAATCCGCCGGCGAATATTGCCGAACTACGGGAAAGAATACAAAATATTTTTCGGCAGTTACATCAACCACTTTTTATAAATATGTTTATTGACTTACAAAATCGATATGAAGCTTGTTTGCGTCGAAATGGTGAACATTTTGAACACTTACATCACAGAAATTAAAAATTAATTTTTATTTTTATTTTCGGTACTGTTTATTTTGGCGGATACTGTAAAACAAACTTGACGCTATTTATATTACATTAACACTTTTTTCACTATATATAATATGCGTTTCGATAATTATATTATCAGCTTCAGAGAAACATACACAGTTTCTTCACAAGAAAAAATTGGAATCACTCTATGGCTGGACAACCATATCCTGGGCACCAGTCAACCAATCTATAGCAATCAAATACAAACGCACTCTGAGTTAAAGCCCTTGTCAATCAAGTCAGGAAGTTGAACTTCAACCCAGTAGTCTAAGTCTGGACCACTGTAGCCTGGGAACTAGTCAACCAAGCCTCAGCAACCAAACACAAACCTTTGTCTGGAACCACTATTCAAAACTCAGGCACCAATCAACCAAGTCAGAGCACTTTACATAGGTGTTGCCGTGTTATCGGACTGTTGATTTCTTATATTCTAAATTTATGGAAATTTATTAAATTTATCTAACTAATTGCTTGTTTTAGATCAAATGCCTTTTGGCTCCCGTTGCAATTTTGAAGATGACTGGTGTGGTTGGCAAAACGTGGACGTTAAATATTTGGAATGGATTCGACATAACGGTTCCACTCCAACTAATTTCACAGGTCCTAATTTCGATCACACATATAAAAATAGTACCGGCAAGTACCTTTTTGTTAATATGCTTGCTGACAAAGCTCAATTTGCCACATCTGCGACAATAAGAAGTGTTGATTTCAACCCACCACCACGAGTTCATGGAAATGCAACCTCTAGATTTTATAATTCGTGTGCAGTAAGTTTATTGACGGTTTATTTATATTGACTTTCTTATGAAATTTAAATGATTAAATAAATTCAATAGGGATATAAGTATAATCCAAATGGTAATGAAAACACATGATGTGTTCTAATTAAGAGATTTTAACTGACTCTAAATTTACGGAGATCACCCTGTATAGTATTACAATAATTGAGGGCCTTGGAATAAAAGGGGTATAAGTGATTTTCTTTTGGATTTGATATACGAGTAAATAAATGTATATATGAAAAATTGAAGTTGATATTTATTCGGTGCAAAACAGACGCAGGTGAAAAATTGACTTTGACTGTCCTCTTTTGCAGAGTTGATAATACTATGTGACGTATCACCGCAAATTTATCAGTGCAAAACAGGTATAAGTGTCATTAGGGATCGAGACCGAACTATAGAGGCAGCACTTCTGTCGAAAGTGAGCGCCCTGGTGTTAAATAAGAAAAACATTGTGATGTAAACAGTGTAATAACAACCTACAAAATGCAAAAAATGAATAAATCTTGTATTTTCTTTGCCAGGAAAAATTGTTGGTATGTAAGATGGGTGTAGGGATTATCTGATTTTTGATTATTGACAAAATGAGACTGCAAATTCTAGTATTTTTATTTGGTTCCCAATCCATCCGATGTTTTCTGAAATGTAATTAAAAAACATAAAGGGATTCGTTTTGTACAAAAGTTTACTTCCTTTCTCTTAATAGTATTTAATTATTTGAACTTATTACATAATATTAAAGTCAGCAAACACATAACTAGTTTTATATTTTATATAATCAATGAAATCGTACAGAAAACGAACTTTTATTCTCTCGATTATTTTTTGACGTTTCTTAAAACCAATGAAATGCTTCTTTATTTGACACAAGGGTAAGTTTCAACCAATCATGTCATTATTATAGTGGGAATAAAGCTCTTGTGATTATTCTCGGGAATAATCACTGTTGCTTTTATTTGTCTAGCAAGTGTCAGATAGTTGTCAAAATAATTATCTAATTGTGTCAACGTTATATATAAAATGAGTGAACATCATCGGTTTGGTACCTTTTCTGATGAAGAAATAACGAATAAGATTATAGAAACTACTTCGAAAAATACTCTAATAAGTAAT
Organism: Galeruca laticollis; assembly: GCA_963921935.1. Lineage (NCBI taxonomy): Eukaryota > Metazoa > Arthropoda > Insecta > Coleoptera > Chrysomelidae > Galeruca > Galeruca laticollis. Next base: position 60,205,905 of record OY998184.1, on the reverse strand, counting down.
CAGTCTATATGGAGACAATTTAAGACCTTCACCAATTTGTGAATCAAAAAATAATCTAGTCAAATATAACTCGAGAGTTCCATAAATTAGAAAATAATTTGACAGATTTTGTTCAAACTTGTTGCCATTTGGCAATAGCCACTCGAGCCCTGCGGGCTCTCGTGACTATTGCCTGGCAACAAGTTTTCAAAAAATCTGTCAAATTATTTTCAATTTATTCTCACTCTCTTGTTATATTACTACTGAAAACTTTTTGCTGTAGTAAAAATTCAATGAAATCAGTTAATTTGAGGTCATTTGATTGAACACAACCAATCAGAACAACATTATACTGAAAACAGATCCCATGGGCTGTTTTCACTCTTCACGTTGCTATGGATACAATTTGATTATTTATTTCGATTTTGACGTTTCAAATATTTAATATTTCAAAATGTCACGATTTGGTCATAATACTGACGAGAATATTAATGAAATTATAGAAGCTCTGTACTTCTTTTCTATAATTAGCAAAAAAATTTCTATCCGAATAACCCTCGAACATTGATAAATGCTCAAAAATTTTATAACAACTTTCTCAAGCTTGTTGCTTATAGGCAACAAACCTCCGCCTGCGGCGTCGGTCTGTTTCCAAGCAACATGCTTTCGAAATCTGTTATAAATTTTTTTCGAACAATTATCAATGTCGTTGGGTTATTACTACTGAAAATAATCTTTTAGTTGTGTAAAAAAAATTAGTACTTTTCTAATAGCTGCCAATTGTAGTATCATACTGATTATATTCAAAATAATAGTTAATAAAATGTTTTAATTAGTACATTTTACTTACATATGGGTTTTTACTGAATTTATCCATTTTTGACGTTTTAAGGTTATCCACGCAGTGTTCAATAAACTTTCGGGGAAACTATAAAATTTCAACTGCGTAGTATTTTTATACGGCATATTTCAACAGCCATGAATACAGAAATATACTTTTGATGAAGACATCACAAACATTTAATATCAGTTTTAAAAAATGAACATTTAAAAACGCTGGTTATACAAAACTACTAATAGTGTTTACATAACTTTGTTTGTGTTTTTTCACGGCAGATGGCATAAGCGTCATCTTTCTCGGTCCCCTTTGTACCTATTTTATTCCAAATTGAATTAAGAATTTAGCTATTCTTTATTTAGTTGTACCCAGCGAAAGTATCAAGTGCATTGTTAAAGTTAATTTGCATGTTTTTTCTCGTTATAGTAAGGATTTTTTAGTGATTCGAATTTTGCATGTTCCCATTTATATCTAGATATGAATACTTCGAATGTGTGATGGTTTTAGTAATATAAGAAAAATGTTCAAAATGTAGAAAAAATCAATGATGCCAAGGTAATGCATGCACTTCATCTCAAATAAACGGTTTTAAAGATCAAAACTAACTTTTCCGCATTTGTGAGACACCCTGAACCTATCCTATCCTATCTTAAAATTGTCACTTGTATACAATTGGGAAGCTGTATCATGTTAAAAAACCAAAATTTCTCAAAAAATAACCAAAAATGTAGTATATCTGGAATTATAGGACCCGTTGTACTCGCTCTAGTGAGCTGAAAATCAATACGGTTCATCTGTGATACAGACTTAAGAATATCCAATTATACTCGTAATATTGGTCACTTGTATACACTCCGGAGGCTGTATCGTGCGAAATTTCTCAAAAAATGACCAAAAATGTGGCACTTCCTCTTCCATAGCTCCTGTTATACTCTCTTCAGTGATCTGAAAATCAATAAGGTTCATCTATATAACACCGTCACTAATATCCAATCATAGAACTGGTTACTTGTAAGCACTCAAGAGGCTGTATTGTGCTAACAAACTGAAAATTGTTCAAAAATGACAAAAATTTGGTACTTCAAGTACCATAGCACCTGTTGTACTGGCTCTAGTCAGCTGAAAAGCAATAGAGTTCATCTGTGAGACGCTCTGAATAATAACCAATCAAAAAATTGGTCACTTGTATACACTCCAGAGGCTGTATCGTGCTAACAAACTGATATTTCTCCAAAATAGACAAAAATGTAGTACTTCAAGTACCATAGCACCTGTTGTACTGGCTCTAGTCAGCTGAAAAGCTATAGAGTTCATCTGTGAGACGCTCTGAATAATAACCAATCAAAAAATTGGTCACTTGTATACACTCCAGAGGCTGTATCGTGCTAACAAACTGATATTTCTCCAAAATTGACAAAAATGTAGTACTTCAAGTACCATAGCACCTGTTGTACTGGCTCTAGTCAGCTGAAAAGCTATAGAGTTCATCTGTGAGACGCTCTGAATAATAACCAATCAAAAAATTGGTCACTTGTATACACTCCAGAGGCTGTATCGTGCTAACAAACTGATATTTCTCCAAAATTGACAAAAATGTAGTACTTCAAGTACCATAGCACCCATTGTACTGGCTCTGGTGAGCAGAAAATTATTAGGGTTCATCTATGATATGTCATTAACAATATTCAATCATAGAATTGGTAACTGGTATACACTCCGGAGAATGTATCATGCTAACCTAACCTGAAATATCTCAAAAAATGACCAAAAATGTGGCCCTTCCTGTATCATAGCTCCTGTTGTACTATCTTCAGCGATCTGAAAATCAATAAGGTTCATATATATATATATATATATATATATATATATATAACACCGTCAACAATATCCAATCATAGAACTGGTCACATGTAAACACTCCAGAGGCTGTATTGTGCTAACAAACTGAAAATTCTTCAAAAATGATAAAAATTTGGTACTTCAAGTACCATAGCACCCGTTGTACTGGCTCTAGTCAGCTGAAAAGCAATAGAGTTCATCTGTGAGATGCTCTGAATAATAACCAATCAAATAATTGGTCACTTGTATACACTCCAGAGGCTGTATCGTCCTAACAAACTGATATTTCTCCAAAAATGACATAAAATGTAGTACTTCAAGCACCATAGCACCCGTTGTACTGGCTCTGGTGAGCGCAGAAAATCAATAGGGTTTATCTATATGTCATGAACAATATTCAATTATAGAATTGGTAACTTGTTGCACTCCGGAGGCTGTATCCTGCTAATAAACTTAAATTTCACCAAAAATGATAAAATTTCGTACTTCTAGTACCATAGCACCCGTTGTACTGGATCTGGTGAGCAGAAAATCAATAGGGTTCATCTGTGATATGTCCTGAACAATATTCAATCATAAAATTGCTGACTTGTTGCACTCCGTGCTAACAAGACCATGTTACCAAAAGTGGCCGACGACAACGACGACGACATACACACAGGATTTTTACTTTTCCGCCCAACCTTTCTATATGCGAGAAAAGTATTGGTTTACCCCAAAAAAAGTTGGAATTTTGAAAATTTTTTTTGAGTTATTTTTACGTCTTCCATCAACAACAACACGAAAAAACGGTTTTTAGAAAAAATCCTGTGTGTATGTCGTCGTCGTCGTTGTCGTCGGCCACTTTTCCTTACATGTCTTGTTAGCACGATACAGCCTCCGCAGTGCAATAAGTCAGCAATTTTATGATTGAATATTGTTAAGGACATGTCACAGATGAACCCTATTGATTTTCAGAGCCAGTACAACGGGTGCTATGGTACTTGAAGTACGACATTCTGTCATTTTTTGAGAAATTTCAGTTTGTTAGCACGATACAGGTTCCGGAGTTCAACAAGTCACCAGTTTTGTGATTGAATATTATTCAGGATATCAGACTGATGAACCCTATTGATTTTCAGCTCATCAGAGGCAATACAACAGGCGCTACAGTACTTTAAGTACGATATTTTTGTTATTTTTGGAGAAGTTTCAGTTTGTTAGCACGATACAGCCTCCGGCGTATATACAAGTGACCAATTTTATGATTGGATATTATTCAGAGCGTCTCAAAGATGAACCCTATTGATATTCAGCTCACTAAAGGTAGTACAACAGGTACTATGGTACTTGAAGTACCAAATTTTTGTCATTTTTGGAGAATTTTCAGTTTGTTAGCACGATACAGCTTCCAAAGAGTATACGATTGATCAATTTTATGATTGAATATTGTTCAGGGTATCTCACAGTTGTACGCTATTGATTTTCAGTTGACTAGAGCGAGTACAGCGGGTCCTATAAATCCAGATATACTTACTTTTTGGTTATTTTTGGAGAAATTTCGGTTTCTTAGCACGATACATCCCCCGAAGTGTATACAAGTAACAATTTTATGATAGAACATTGTTCAGGGCCACAGATGCGGAAAAGTTAGTTTTAATCTTTAAAACCGTTTATTTTTCTAAAAACCGTTTTTTCGTGTTGTTCTTGGTGCAAAACGTAAAAATAACTCAAAAAAAATTCCAAAGTTCCAACTTTTTTTGGGGTAAACCAATACTTTTCTCGCAAATTAGGGTTCGGCGGAAAAGTAAGAGGATGAAAAAACACCAGTGTCAAAGATTCAAATCTACATAAAAAATTAACAGATACTTATGTTATTTGTTTCGACCTCCAACAAGCTTTATCAATTTCGCTTATAACCACTAAGGCAACTCAGGATCTACAACTTTTGTGTATATAATCTTATAATAGGAACGTCTAATATGTACGTTTGGGACAAACACATGAAATTTGGTCCTGTTTGATTCATTATATTAATAATGCAGTTCCTCAAAATATCACTAAAGTTATTTCCTATAGAGATTCCTGTGGAGGGCAAAATGAAAATATTGTTAAATTTTTCATGTACTTGGTCAAAGCTAAAAGAATTCAGGCCATACTTTCATGGAGTGTGATCAAGATTTTGGCATCACAGAAAAGATAAAAAGAAAGATTCCTTAGGTGTTCGTTCCAGAACATTGGAGGCAACTAATAAAAAGTTCATTTAGAAAATGTCCATTTACCAAATGCGTATCGACTGTTTACTACCAATACCTCCTAAGTGCAAAAACTAAAAATGTTCCGGAGAGACAAAAAACCATTTATGTTTTTATTATAATATTGAACTCCAAACTAGATTCACGTACAAACATCACTAGTGATTAAAATGTGTTTATTTTAAGTTTATTTGCGAAAATTGTTTCTAGTTTCCTTTTTTTAGCTCATTTTTGATGATAGGAGGTATTGGTATAACTGGTAATGTAAGATAGGAGGTATAGGTGTAATAGGTTTATACATTTGTTTAAATTTATTGTGGTAAAAAACACAATTGAAAAATATTTATTAATTTATTTATTGTCTTAATTATTATCCTTATATGGTAACAAATCGTAAAAGGTATGACAGTCATCTGGAATTACTTTTTTAAGTTCTTGTAGGTGTGTAAATTTTGTCTTTTTAATTGGTATTTTTGCCTTATTTAATGGAGGATATTTAGGTGTCTCATTGGGTATTTTTTTTTGTCTTGAGGGTAATGGCTTCCATTCGTCATCAAAAGTTAGCTTATAGTCTATCGATCCTTCTAAATTGTAGCGTAAAGCACGAAGATCCGTAACAGTAGGCTCATTGGGCTTCCTTCCGGGCCGAATCGTTGTGTATCTCAAAACACTATTGTGTGAATAATCTTTAAAAAAATCAAACCCTAGTTTGACTACTTCGTACGGGAATGGTTTGGTTCTGGCCTCTTTGCTTGCTGAGATGTAATCACTTGGCAAGTTAATATCTCGGTTTTTTAATTTACGTTCGATACAACTATGAACGGAGTCACACTCCATTTGAGTGTGACCCCGTTCAAGATACTTTTGAAACACAGGTATTTTGTTTTTTAAAGCATAGGTAAGCAACGCATTGGATAAAACGTTGTTTCTGTTCTGATACGTGCATCCGTCTGAATAGATTATTATTGGCAGGTTCTTTGCTGTACAATGCTTTTCTAAATAGTCTATTATACATGACGTAAAAGCTGAAGCAACCAGATCACAATCACATTCGGTAAACCAGTAGCAGGTACTGTGATGACTAACAACATCATAAATTGTAAAGTTATGGCATGACAATTTTGTTTTAAAGAAAATGCTGCTGGCTTGAACAACTGGACAAACTTTGACTGCTTGAAGATCCATAGTAAGCACAATGCATTGTCCGCTTTATGCCAAATCCTTATCAGTTGCTTTTTCAGTCCGTGCCCTGTCTTTTCTTTTAATATGCTCTGCGTATTTATCATCACTCAAATTGCCAACTTTATGAGCGACACAAATATCGCACTGATCTTTTTTTGGCACGTAGAGTGCCAAATTGCTTTCATTAAATTGGTTATAAAATGTTTTAGTCGAAACAGTATGTTTGTCTGCCTTTTTACAATGTTCTAAGTACAAGTCGTATAGTTGCTTTAATGATTTAAAAATTGGCTCCAAATAAAGTTTAGAAGAATTGGCTCTGTTATAGTGCGAAGGTAATTTTGGTAACTGTCTCAAAAAGTCTTTTAAATAGGCTATGTTTTCGGCATGTGGGGAATTCTTTACACGGTTGAGATTTTCACAGTTTTTGTTCATGAGCATGGCATGGTTGCCTTTCTTTGTCCAACTTTGTACCGTAAATGAGCCTATTCCAATGGTGTTTAAAAACGTTGTTCTACAAACTGGGTACTTGCAATCGTTAAAGGTCAAAGAATATGTTAATGTTTCACCTCGTCGAGAGTCATTTAATGTCGTCTTACGCTGTGTAGGAACTCTATTGACATGAGAAATAGCATATAGATCTTTCTTTGATCCCAGTTGAGCTCCGACCAAAACTTCCTAAATATACATTTTCTCTCCTCTTGTTAATTTTTCACACATTCGTTTTTTTGATTTTTTACAATGTTCAGAGGCACAAGCTGGCCTAAGAGAGCGAGCTTCCCTTACTTGGTTCTGCTTCATTACTTGTCCTTTTGGTTTTGTATATCCCAAATATTCTTTACCTTCCATTCTAAGTTTTTTGTTCTTGTTTTTTTTCCATTCGGATTGGGATGGTCTATGTCTTCTTTTTCGACCTTCGTTCATATCTCCATATTCTTCGATATCTGAAGCTTCGTTATTTTGTGACCCTTCACCCTCTACTAATTCGTCTTGCTTTTCTTGTAAAAGTAGATCTCCATGTTCTTCGATATCTGAAGCGTCGTCATTTTGTGTCTCTTCCTGCTCTACTAGTTCGTCTTGATTTTTTTGGAAAAGTAGATCTCCGTATTCTTCGATATCTAAATCGTTATTTTGTGGCCCTTCACCCTCTACCAGTTCGTCTGGAGTTTTTTGTAGAAGTAGATTTTCATTCTGGTCGTTAGTATCGCTGTTATTTACTGTCTCTATATCTCACCATAAGGTAGGTGTGTCGTCGAGATGGGAAACTAGTGACTGAGAATCATTATTCGCGTTATATTCAGGGTCCACATAAGAAAGTACTCCATTGTGATCCACTACAAAGTTTACATTATGGTCTATAAACTCGAGATTCATTATATCCAACAATTCAGGTTCTTGTTGTACGCCAGTATTTTTTATAAATGACGATGTTAATGATGTTTCTAAATTCACGGTAACTGGTGGTGATAATGTAGACTGGGGTGGAGGAGATTCTTGTTTCTGATCGGACACACTGGAGTTTTCGGTTGTCTTCAACTTTAACATAGACATAATTTTTTGCGCTCTGGTACCCATATTCTGAAACAATGATTTTACTATTACCTTGGCACCAGTATCAGATAAAGGTTTTTCAAGGGGGGTTGCAAAATGGTAAGATGTCGCTCCCTAAATAGGATCATGGAAAAAACATTTCTAAAGTTTTGTGTTCCCAAGAAACAACGACAAAAAAAGTTCCCTTACAACATTTTATCGCTTTTCCCTCTCCCAATGTTTGACTGGGTCACTTATCCCATCTTGCCCTCCTACCGCTAGATCCGGCCCTGCTTACTACATTATAACTACACGAGATACGACAACGTGCAATATCCTGCATTGCGTTAATATAAGTTTATATTAACACAATGCACCCTTCCCCCTCGTCAGAAGTGCGTCAATTTTGGTGGTCAGTAATCCGATTACCCCATTTTCAGTTCTAAACCTTTTTTTCTGAGTAAAGTTTGTATTAGTTTTGGTGTAGGTACCGCATCGTGCCCAAAACTTATTGGAACAAGAAAATGTATTTTAACCTCCTAAACTATCAGTTTGCTTTGTTCACTTTCACGTCCTAAGTAATGGAAACAATCTATTTTTTTACAACAATGATAACCTAATTCTTAATAGATGTTTTGTACTCCTTAGGAAATCCAAAATTTGTTTGTCCCAATATTTTTTGGGCACGATGGTACAAATTTTATATTATTTTTTATTTAAAGAAAAATCACAAAAATTAATACGTGTTTTTAATAAAACTAACCACTTTATATACCAATCAGGTTGGTAACAATCATTAAATAATTTTATTAAAATAGAAGATAGGAGGTATTGCTACAGTTAATTTTAGTTTTATAGAATGGAAAGACCTCCTATCTACAATATAACTTTAATTTACACAGTTTACCAAATAAATCAATATATTCGAATTAAAACGATGTACATATGGATCACAAACGATATAGATAAATTCCTTTAAACGAAAAAAACAAAAAAAAACGCATAAAACAACAAATATTTCAATAAAACTTACCAGCTGATATACACACACCAACGGTTTACAACAAAATGCTAGATAGGAGGTATTACCTACCCTCTATGACGCCTGTTTAGTTTGGAGATATTTCCGTTTAAAAATTGGCGGGAAACCTTAGATCTTGGTAATTAGGAGGTATTTCTATTCCAAAGATTAAATAAAAAGCTATCTAGTGGTGTAAAAACCTTATTTCTGACAAAAAGCGTAGATAGGAGGTATTGGTAGTAAACAGTCGGTATGATGTCCTGCTAAAGCAGTTAGACGGCCAAAATTAGTGTTTGTGCATTTGAACACATGCAAGAATAAACGAGCTAAAGGGGAAATTTTTTCAAACTCTTGGGGTACATTCCCACAAAATATCATAAAAACTACAATAACATGCAACACGCGAAAAAAGGGGAAAATGGAAATAAAAAAATAAAGCCAACAATAAGAAGGAACGAAATGACGAAGCAGCTGTACGGAAAAATTGAACCACAAAATGACGACTAGAAGTAGAAGAGAACGAAAATCAAAATGTTTTTGTATTTATTCTAAATAAATGTCTATTTCACTAAAGATTTATTTGTGAATTTTATAAATAAAAATGTTGACATAATACTGTATACGCCCTTTTTTCAAGTTTTAGCACTTTTCTGAAAAATGTATACTGGTATCGCATTTACTCATTTATTCAATTATTAATAATGTTTAAATAAATATCGCAGCTTTTTCAAGAATTTTCAAATGTTAAACTTTTCAAACTTTAAATGCAATTATCTCAAAATGTAATCAAATGCACCAATTTCATTCCAAGACCCTCAATTGTATACATATTCCAATTAGTCCAGGCGGTAGAGCAGTAAAAGTAGGGTGTAATGGATGTTGTTTGATAACGCAAAAATTTTTATGCAGAAAGTTGCCGAATATTGTGTACAACAATAATCTATGTTTGCCTACTCCAAAAAGTGCTTGCTAAAGGCTCTAGAACAACAAATGTACCGAAATATCGAAAAATGACCCATTTTTCGATACATTTGTGTCTAAAACTTTGAAACAAAGCATTAAATCAAAAAAATGTACTACTTTTTTTTGTTTATTTGACGATTTCCTATAAGGTTATGAGAATCGCGAATCGAAAAAGTTTAATTTTCCATGAATAATATGCGAAAATTAGTAAAAAATTATACGTAAACTTTGAGAAATTTTTTCGGTAAGTAAAAATTGATAAATACTTATCAAATTTTCAGAAAAGATAGTTAAACATATGACAATTACGCATAAAAATTTTTGTAACGATCGACCGCGTAGTTTTTCACTGCCACACTTATTAATTAACAAATTATAAAAAAGTTGATCGCGCGTACCTTGTTTAAACAACGGTGAAAAAGGAGCACGCAATTTTTAACAGTTACTTAGTGTCATAACAAACGATAAGCAATTATAAAATTATCCATTTTACGATTTAACAATTTTTTACAATTTTTTTAAAATTTTGTCCATTATAAATAATTCCTCGTTTACAGCATCGGTTCGATATAATTTAAAAATTGTTTCCCATCTGAATACTGCTTCGCAAGCACTTTCATTTTAGCCCAAAATGACGAAATTTGACCGTGTAGATCCGGAGATAGAGGCCCACAAAGTTAATAATAATTTATGGCTTACTTAATCGTTAAATCGAAATTAAAAAATACTCTCTTATAGCTGGTTGCAAATACTTTCTATATTCGTCTTGTGCATTTTCGACAGATGAAAGCCTAATGAAAGAAAAATCGATAAAAATACCGTAATCAGAGGAGTTCGTCGGCCGAGCGGCGTGGGAGCAGGAGTGGAGATGGCGGAGAGCAGCTGTGCTGTTGCGCGGCCCGGGTGTTTCAAAATGCGAATGCGCGGTAAAACATGAGTTATCTCGGCAACGGTAGCACTTTTTTTAATTCGATGAAGCGAAATGAGAGAAATCAGAATATGCCATCAAAAAACAATATTACAAAGAAATTTTGCACGAATTTCAAGATCAAAAATGTATGCTATTTTCATTTGCATCAAAAAAATAGTTGTATGATCGAAAAATTATTTTGCTGGTTAATGTTCATCAAATCATGCAACTAATTAAACGTTTCAATAATAAATATTGATAAAAAGTATATTTTCTTTCTTAAATGGTCTTTGTTTATCATAACTAACCGTCCTTTTTTATAATAAATTGTATAAATATGGTAATGCTTTTTTTCCATAAAATGACATTATTACAGTACAATAAACATTTTGCAATAATAATACTTCAGCGTAGGAACAAGTAAAAGCATTGGGTTACTTTGATCCAGGTAGATCGCAGTTCTCTCCTTGGTATTCATAACTTAGTCCCCGCCTACATATAGGTGCTCGGGACTCTAATATCGAACACGCTCATTGGTTACATTGGACCCGACTAGCCAATTAGGGATGCTGTCTATTTCAAAACTGCACAGCACACGCAGAACTTATGAAGAATATCCATCGGATGGCATAGCATAGAGCGTTCTTTAACGGTCGTCTACTGTTTAGTCGAAAAGCGTCCTTGATAGTGTCAGTTTCACAGTTGAAAGTATTCTCCACGCGTATTTACTTGTATGCAGAGTGTGCAAATATTTGCAGATTTATATAATTTTCAAATAAAGGTAAAAAAATATCTGTCCATTAGTATTATTTTTGTTTGAAAATTTAAGTAATATCGGCCAAAAAATTATGCATGCGATTTATAGTGGCAAGCAAATAACTGAAACAACTTTAAGTGATCTAAGATACAGCACTTTTATAAAATGCTCGAAACAAAAAACCTTTAATTTAGCAACATTACCACCAACAGAATTAGCAACCAATCTTCATTCGTACAGGGTTTATTATCAAGCTTGGAAATGCATTAAATCCATTAGACTGGGGCTGGAAAATTCACGACAATACACTCGTGCCTGTATATGTTGAAAGCTCTCTAGTGCCAGATGATATTTTAAAAAATATTAGTTGTAAATGTACTTTTAAAAAATATCAGTTGTAAATGTACTTTTAAAAAATATTAGTTGTAAATGTACTGGGGAGTATAAAAAGTCATGTGGATGCGTAAAGCATGGTCTACGATGCTCCGATTTTTGTAAAAACTGTCGTGTAGAAACATTGATGAAATCAATGAACTCGACCCTATTGATGAAGTTCCAGACAATGTTAAAAGTTATGAACTGCAAATGTATTGTGTAAGCGATAATGAAATTGATGTTGATGATGATAAAGGTGACTATTATACGGATGACAGTTGCACAAATCCTTCAAATCCAAAAAAAGCGAGACTAGATTTGTAACCACAAAAGATGTATTATTATGCGTATAATTTTTATCTATTGTAATAAAATAAATTTATATTAATTATTCTATATGTTTACCTTGTTTATTTAATGTTATAACACATATTCCCTTAATAGTAAATTTAATTAGTTATTCTACATAAATAGGTTATTAGAGTATTAAAAAGCGTGAAAAATTTTTATTATTGAAACGTTTAATTAGTTGCATGATTTTGAACATTAAGCAACAAAATATTTTTTCAATCATACAACTGTTTTTTAATGCAAATTAAAATAGCATACTTTTTTGATCTTGAAATTCGTGCAAAATTTCTTTGTAATATTGTTTTTTGATGGCAGTGAAAAACTACGCGATCGAACGTTACAATAATTTTTGTGAGTAATTGTCATATGTTTAACTATCTTTTCTGAAAATTTGATAAATATTTATCAATTTTTACTTACCGAAAAAATTTCTCTAAGTTTACGTATGCTTTTTTATTAATTTTCGCATATTATTCATGGAAAACTAAAGTTTTTCGATTCGAGATTCTCATATCCTTGTAGGAAATCGTCAAATAAACAAAAAAGAAAGAGTAAATTTTTTTGATTTAAGGCTTTGTTTCAAAGTTTTAGACACAAATGCATCGAAAAATAGGTCATTTTCCGACATTTTGGTACATTTGTTGTTCTACAGCATTTAGCAAGCACTTTTTGGAGTAGGCAAACATAGATTATTGTTGTACACAATATTCGGCAACTTTCTGCATAAAAATTTTTGCGTTATCAAGCAACATCTATTTCGATTGCTCTATCGCCTGGACTAAATTGCCTTGTACACCATAATAATAATAACTGGATATGATACATACATTCAGAGACATTTTGAAAACTGGAATGGGAAAAATTCTTAATAAAGGAACAATCTATAAAAAGATTCTGGGAAAACGAGATTTGTTAGATATTTTACCAACAAAATTTTTCATAGCGATAAAACAAAATAGATCAATGATTAGCAACTTTTAGCAAGATACTAGTATTTGTTTAATTTCATCCAGCTGTCAAAGCGGTGAAACTATTTTTTCATGCCACCAGGCATTATCGACAGTTTTGCAAGATGCAGAATCTACCGGGAACATATTCCCGGAATATACCCTATTTTTAAAGTAGGAAGACCATTTTAGGAAACCTGAATTACACCACTAGAAATTACTAAAAAAAGTTACTAGATTGGAAGCGATGACATAAAATACTAGTCATACTACAATTATACAGTCTGGAAATAATGAACCACAAACTAAATAGTAATTAACCTAACAGATACGAATGCATATTATTGAAAACAAAAAAAAAATACAATGAATTGTAAAATTAAATTTATAAAGAATTTTAAGGTCGGCGACTACGATTGTAAAAAGGTCAATAACAGTTTTCAAATTTGGTGGCACATGAAGTTTTAAGTTTTGAAAAGTTTTAGAGGTATTCAAGCGAGACATTGGTAAATACCATGGTCATGCCCCTGGTTGTCCTTGGTCATAACCCTTTGACATATGTTGGTTAATACCATTGGAACACGCGTGAATGGAATCGGTTATTCATTTGTTCATTTTAGCCCTTTCTTTTGTTTTGTTCATAGAAAAAGTATATTTATCGGAAATACTTTTTCTATGGCTTCGTCACAGTAATTAGTCGTTTTTACTTTCCAGGGATGGATCAAAAATGCATTGTATTGACTGAAGGTTTTTTATATTATTTGATGACATACCTTCGATCGTGGACGAAAACATTTTGCAGAGAACTGTTTATGGTAAACTTGGATGAATATTTGATCAAGAGTCAAGAGGAATATTCAAATGCCCCAAAAATTCCCCACACCTCGCAGTGGGTGACTGATTTGAGCAATATTCATTTTTACAATTTATTTCAAATGGAAAAGAGTACATTCAATATTAAAGATTAAAAGTCTTTTTAAAGTATATTTCCTCACAAGATACGCTAATGACCGTAGGATATAGTTTTAGAATATCTACGACCACTGTAATGAAAATCGTCAAATGGAAGACACTCCCAATAAGGTTTTGGGGTTATGTTGGAATCCGTCCTCTGACGAATTTGCCATCTCCTTACCTAAACTCATTCCTTCAGAAATTCCTTCTAAGCGCAAAGCGTTATCCCTCATAGCTCAGATGTTTGATCCAGTCGGATACTTGAGCCCATTCATAGTCATGCAAATATTGTGGCTACCAAAGCTTTCCTGGGACGAACCACGAACTCCTGAACTAGCCCAAGAATGGAAAAAATTCATATACTCCATTGATTCCTTAAGACGTTTGAAAATTCCTAGATATCTGTTTTCCGATAAATCAATAATAAAGGTTTAAATTCATGGCTATGCTGATAGCAGCGAGCGAGCTTATGGTTCCTGTTTATATTTCAGAACTATTTATTCCGACAACACCGTCTCCAACACTTTAGTAAGTTCCAAGTCGAGAGTTACGCCTCTCAAGACGCGCCTTGAACTATGTGCAATGGTACTACTTTCTAAGTTAACCCAAAGGATTCTCAAGATATTCGAGAATTGTGTAGAATTCGAATCCATCAATCTGTGGACTGACTCCCAGATAGCCCTCTGCTGGATTCAATCACATCCTTCCCGCTGGCATACATTTGTAGCCAACAGAGTTTCCCAAATTCAAATTTTCATACCGCAAGCTAATTGGAAGCATGTAAGCTCTTCTAAAACCCTGCCGATTTGCTGTCCAGAGGAGTACTCGCTCCCGATCTCTTAAATTCCAAGATATGGTGGAATGGTCCTGATTTCCTGTCCGAATTAAATGTCGCCTTTACTAAATTCACGTTCAAACCTCCCAATGTCGTACCCGAACAAAAAGGCAACAAGCTTCAAGTATTGGTGGCAACCACCAACTACGAATTCAAATTTTGGAACCCCATATTTGAAAAGTTTTCTTCGTTCAATAAGTTGTTGCATATCATAGCTTAATTTACTCCGGTTTGTCTCCAATTCCAAGGGCAAGGAACCAAGGCTCCACGGCCCCTTGTCCATATCAGAAGTAAATTCTGCCTTAGTGCTGGTCCTTCGAAACTTACAGTTCAATTACTTTTACAAGGAGATTTCAGAATTGAAATCCCTCAAACCCATTTCCGACAAAGGCATATTAGCCCTCAATCCTTTTATCAATGATAAAGGACTCCTTTGCGTCGGAGGCCGTTTGCGACATGCAGACGTTTCTAAGCCTCATAAGCATCCCGTGCTCTTTCCTGCTAAAAACCACGTAGTTTCCCTCCTGCTCAAGAGAGAGCATGTCAGATTGGGACACGCTGGTGCCCAATCCGTTCTTGCTAACGCCCGCTTGCAATATTGGCCCCTGAATGGAATCAGGGAAGTAAAAAGAGTGATTCATGAATGTATGACTTGTTTCCATTTCCGAGCTGTTTCTGCTCAACAAATTATGTCCGACTTGCCAGCAGACAGAGTCAAGCCTTCGAGACCCTTTGAAAGGGTAGGCATCGACTATGGTGGCCCTTTCTTTATAAAATCTTCCCGCCTCCGAAAGGCTCCTATCACAAAGTGCTACATGGCGGTTTTCATATGCATGACCACAAAGGCCATCCACTTAGAGCTAGTGTCCTCCTTATCTACTGAAGCCTTTCTGCTCACCCTGAAGCGTTTCATTTTACGTAGGGGAATTCCTACCGTCATCTACAGTGACAACGCCACCAATTATGTAGGCGCCAGAAATCATTTGAAGGAATTGCGCGAATTCTTCTCTAATTCCGATTTATCCGATCACATCAAAACATTCGCTTCTGAAACCAGCTTCGAGTGAAAGTTCATTCCTCCTCGCAGTTCCCATTGGGGAGGTCGGTGGGAATCCGCTGTCCGTGGTACCAAAAGACACCTGCAACGTATCGCTGGAAACGCTCAACTCACCTTCGAGGAGTTGAGTACCGTTCTCACCCAAATTGAAGCAATCCTAAACTCTAGACCATTGTGTCTAGTGATCCCAATGACTTCCAAGTCCTAACTCCCGGCCATTTCCTGATTGGCTGTCCTTTAACCTCCTATCCTGACCACAGTGTCACACACCTGCCTGAAAACAGACTTGCATACTGGCAGAGATGTTCTCAAATGCAACAGTACTTCTGGAAAAGATGGACTACAGAGTACTTAAACTGTTTACAAAATCGGCCCAAATGGCTAGCCCCTTCTAAGAATCTCCAGGTAAATGACTTGGTACTGTTGAAGGAAGATGATACTCCTCCCCTCCACTGGCCTTTGGCAAGAATTGTCGAGGTTATTCCTGGCGTGGACCAAAGAGTCCGTGCTATAAAACTTCGTACCAAAGAAGGCACATTCGTCAGACCGATCACCAAGGTTTGTCTTCTGCCCAGTGCAAACTCCAGTCCGCAATCAAGCAGACCAACCTGCACACAGTTGCTTCGTTGATTGCGTTCTCGGGTTGTCTTCCGATGGTAGTATCGTCGCGCCATTTCAATCATTAAATTTTGTACTAAAGCTCAAAAAACAATGCACCAAGTTTACCTAGTGAAATAGAAACAGTTACAAGTAATTTTAGAATTTGAATTTTTTTCGATTCATTCATTGTTGAATGAAGATACTGATCAATAACAACAACCTAAAGCACGAAGTGGGGGTTATAAAACAGCTTACGAACTGTGTAAATACCACGGTCAGTCAAACGTCAAGTGGTGACGTCAAAGGGCTATATAATGATGTCACGACTAGATGAAGAAATACGACCGAAGGCGTTTGAATGAGGATGGTACTTACTAACGTCTAGTGGTATTTTGCGGTCATTCGCTTGAATACCTCTTTTGTATTTATTGATGAAACTGAACACTCCAACTGAACACTCCAACTGAACCGTCAAAATATATATAAAGGGAAGGGGATGTTGACAGTTTTATTTTTTATTGTGATGATATGCACTCGGAATTATTACCAGAGAATAGAACAGTGTATAACAGATATTATCTGAGCGTTATGGTACGTTTGAGAGAGCAAAATAATCGAAAAAATCCAGATTTGTGGCAAAACGATCATTCACCGTCTTACAATTACAAATTCCTTGCCAATAATAAACATATATGACCGAATAACTACCGTATTCAAGTTCAACCACAGAATATACGGCTCTGTGAGTTCAACTACCGTATTGCCCTAATATGGCTCCTGTCGTCTCTTTTCTGTTTCCAAAACTTGAATTAACGCTTCAAGACACCAATTTTCAGTTGATTGAAGAAACAATTGAGAGTTGGCTGTGAGTTTAGGAGTCGATTCCTGAAAATTCGCCCAAAAACGTTTTATCGGATGGATTATATGTTGGCGTAAATGTATTATTTTGAAGTATATACCACTGTTGTATTTAAAATTTTATGGGGTTTTATATTTTGAGTTGATTATAATTTCGTTTTCAGATTCGCTTCTACCTTCACAAAACTGGGAAGCATAAAAGTGCCATTTTGCTACAAGTAACTGAACTTAGACCATCTGAAAATGTTTCAACTGAGATGCTATGGAGTTACAATGATCATGGTGATCAATGGGTTAGACAAGTAATTATCCTGCCAAATATCACTTATAGGTAACACGCATAAATCATTAAAAATAATACAATAAGCTGTTTTTCAGTGATTATTTTTTGTACTTAATAAGTATATAACAATGCAATGCTATGTCAATATTTCAAGACTTGTTACCTATAATAAGTACAGTAACGGTCTCTTGAGAAAATCCTACTTTTACTCGTAGGATTTTGGATACTTTTTCATTCACTTTTCTCTTAAACTGTCTGTTTTCCAAGCATTATATAAATACTTGGAATAATGGTGCTAATTTAACCACGGGCAAAAATGAAGTATTACAAATACAAAAGTATTTTTGTGTGATTGGGAATATTTAGTTAGTCATTAAAACACATTGAATGATTCGCAAGAATTTATTCGAAACATAACAAAAAAAATTATGGTGGTAATTATTTTTACCACCGCCCATCCGCGAACAAAACAATTTTTTTTCAGAACAAAACAAAATGCTTATTTTTGACTTAAAATGTAGTTTTTCAAATCAAATCGGAATTCATTTTCAAAAACTTAACAAAAAAATAATAAAAATAACAAAAAAATCGTAGTGGTAAATAAGTTTACCACCGCCCACCCACGTAGCCAAGACGTCATGAAGACGTCAATTATTGGTCCCATACGTCATGCGACCAAAAAGTGACGTCTACAAGACGTCATTTTAGTGGACGTCGACTGGACGTCTATATGACGTCTTTTTAATTGACGTCAACTGGACGGCTATGATAATGGCGTCTTTCTAAGGACCTAAAATTTAAAATCATATTAAAAGAGGTGTGTTTATTTTATTACTTCTTGAAATAATGGGAGAATACAAAAATATATTTATTGCCTACATATTATTATTGTATCTCTATTATGCTTATGTATTTTAGATTATTAGCAGTTACGCCAGCAAAAAATTGAACTTGATTTACCAATGTTTATTTAACTTTTAAATTTGTACTTAATTAAACAGTTTATACAAAAATAAAACGTAAAATTGCTACGATAAATAGAGATTAGAATCATTCTAATACTTCTTTTGTTTTTAAATTGTCCCACATGCGTTCGCTTTGTATCATTGGTCCGAGTCTGTTCAACACTACAATGTTGTCACATGCAAATAAATTTCTATATTTATTTCTATAACCATCATCAAATAGGCAAAATAAAATATACTAATTAGTTAACACGTTAAGCCCCGCCATGGAAATAAAAATATAGTAATTCACAGACCGGAAAATGATTTTATTGCAAGTGGAATGAAAATACTATTATTGCCTAAATACATACGATTTATGAAAACTTAATTTAAAAAAATCAATTTTTGTTTAAAATAAAAACGAGACATAACATTTGTGTCTCGCGGTCTGGAGAAGAGCATATTTGTTGCTCTGACCGCGTGACACAAATGTTGTAACACTTGTAACTCAGTGGATGGTCTGCGGACCTGTCGATTCTTGCGCTAAGGGGAGGTAGGTAGGTATTACTTATCGCATTCATTTGCAAAACTGCGAAGCGCGAACGTGGCTGCAGAATGTATTCGTATGAAAATGAGCAAACCTACATTGCAAAATTGTGGGATGGATTTATGTCTGATGTGGATAATGAGGAGCCGTTTGCCGGAGATGATTCTGCAGACGACTATGTTCCAAGTGATAACAGCGAGTCTAGCAATAGTAGTAAAGAACGCCCTCCAATAAAGAAACGTAAAACTCAGAAGAAAAATATTACTTCATTTATTAGTGAAAAAGATTTGAAAGAAGCGGGGCCCAGCAAAATAAATAAAAATGATACATCAAATATAGCCAGTGCAAAAGACAATTCAGCTGAAAAAAGTGTAGTGCAGGTAAATTTAATTTTTCGGGACTATCATGGTGACTTTTAATTTTTTTTTACTAAATTGTAGGAATTGTCTATTGAAGAAGTAATTGAAAATGTTATCAGTCAGTTTGCAGTTGATTCTGATTCGGAATCAAATATGTCAAATACAGAAAATAATGACACCTCTACTACTGCATATTGGGCACCTGTTGATGATTCAAATCTAAAAACATTTGAATTCAACGTTTCTTCTACGGGGATAAAACATAAATATTATAATCTGTTCGATAAAAATCCTTACGATTTTGATAAAATATTCATTACAGACGACATTATTACAAAAATCGTTCAGCAAACTAATTTGTATGCACAGCAGAAGCTCGTACAGAAAACGCCATCCCAAAAATTAAAGTCCAAATCATGGGTCGCTACTGACGCAAGAGAAATAGAATTTTTTTTGGAATATTGATATGGATGGGGCTTGTTAAAACCCCGCAACTTAGGGATTATTGGAGTAAAAACTTTTTATTTCAAAATAATGTATGTAAAATTATGACCAGAAATCGCTTTGAGCAGCTCCTATCCATGTGGCATTTCAGTGACAATGATCAGGTTCACAACGCCGAGATTGACCGTCTACATAAACTCACGCCATTATTGAAAAGCCTTGTGGAAAGCTTTCAAGATGTCATAACTCCCTGTATAAACGTCTGCATTGATGAAACAATGGTACCATTTCGTGGTCGCTTGAAATTCAAGCAATATATAAAGAATAAGAGACATAAATTTGGTATAAAATTATACAAACTTTGTCTGCAAAATGGATACACATATAATATCAAAGTATACTGTGGAAATGATAAAGGTGCTATAGGAAATGCATCTTTCAACGTAGTGTTTTCACTTATGGAAAATTTATTGGATTGTGGACGAACCCTATACACCGATAATTATTATACAAGCGTTCATCTTGCCAGAGAACTAGCAAAAAGACAGACACATCTTGTGGGTACTGTAAGGTTCAATAGACAACTGAACTGCACTGAAGTAATACAAAAAAAGTTGGGAAAAAATGAAAGTTTTGCGCGTGAAAGTGAAGATGGTATAGTAATGATAAAATGGAAAGATAAAAGAGACGTGCTTATGCTTACCACCAAGCACACAGAAGAAAGAAAAGTAGTGCGACAACGGGGAGCAGAAATTGAAAAGCCAAAAGTTGTGGTTGATTACAATGAGTGTAAGGCTTACATAGATCTTTCCGACCAAATCAAATCCTACTCACATTGTCTCAGAAGAGGCACAAAATGGTACAGGAAGTTAGCAATGAAACTAATTTTTGGTTCTGCCATGGTAAATGCGTTTATTGTTTATAAGGAAGTAACCCAAAATAAAATCTCCATCACTGACTTCAAAAAAGCAGTTGCTTTCCAATTGTTGAAAATTAGCGAAAGAACCGAAATAAATGTTGCGCCAAATGAACACAAACTAGAGGAAGATAAACGAAATAGATGTTCCGTATGTTATTCAAACATGAAAGCTGAGATTGGAGGTTTAGAAGCTCAACGAAAGTGCCCAAGAACAAAATATCGAAGTCTGGCCTGCATGAAAAATTACTGTTTGGATTGTTTTTTTACTGTGCACCATGCCAGCAAAGTATAAAATCAAGTTATTTTTTGGCGTAAATATTTCTTTCAGACATCCAATTATTTTTATACTTTATTAGAAGTTTATGGTTGTTTTCGTTTACTTTTTTATACCAAATAAAACATAAGCAGATACAAAAAAACCCAATTTATTTTATATAAGTACATGAAATGAAACAATAATTATTTAATTTACAAGTTATTTTCAAAAATTCAAGTCAGTTTCAGAACCCGCAAGCAGTGTAGTGTTTCCCGGACCGCATAGAATTCACTCCCATATGAATATCACTATAAACGTGAACACTTGTTGGCTCACGTCTCTCGTTAGAAATTCTGGCTGTGTGACCAAACGCATGGTCACGCGGTCTGATGTCACTCAACATGCGTGACGCAAAATCTGTGTCACGCGGGGCTTAACGTGTTAAGTTTCATTGAATCATTGTTAATAATCCTTGGAATTTAATTTAAGTATACTTAAAGAATTACAGAAATAAATTTAATTATGTTTCAGAAAACCTATATTAAAATTATAAAAGATATTCATGTCGTGTGGGCAATGGGGGCTTGGCAACGGCGCTTTTCGAAACCGCGCATACAAATACAATTAGAAGCCATTTTGAAAACCGAAAACAGTTCCATTAACCGTCTCAAATCAGTAGCCCAATTGAGTTTAGAACTTTAGATGCAGTAAATTGTCGTTAACTCTACTGATCCACTTAGTTTTGACGGTCCCTGTCACAGATAACCCTGTAGTGTAACAGCCTGCCGAGTTCTAAGAAAACTCAGTGGATTATTTATTTGTGGTTACGGTATTACGTTAATAAGTGAGTGAAAGTGGAAGTCCAAGCGGAGATATTTTAATTTGTATTTGATAGACCTTTTTTTGAAAAAGAAAATGTATTGTGTTATTCTGTTTGATAAAACGTGCGATGAAAGTGTTGCAGTGGTCAGTCAGAATTGGCTTACACCTTTGAAAAAGGAGGTATACTGGCCGCCATTAAAAGGTAGAAGAATCTTTCGGCGCTCTTTAGAAAACGATCACGCTAGCGTGATCATTTTCTGTTGACTGCGAGAAATGAAAATTATATGGAGTCAAAAAAATATTTTTTCAGACCAGTAAGTTTCATACTACAACTACATACATGCAGTTTTAGTTTAGTAAATACCAGAAATAACCACATGTTACATGATGGCATAATTTCATGTTTTTCTTTAAATGCCATGTGGAACTTGTCTAAACCCTTTTGGCTACTATTAAGATATTTTCTTGTATTTAATTACAACTAATTGCTCGATAAAATATTTCAACTCTTTTGTAACACAATGTATTATGTAGATGATTTAGAAAAAGCAATTCGAAAAGAAAAAGAAGCTCAAGTCAACAGTGATATTAATGATACTGATGATAATGAAACTACACTAAGTGGACCCAGAAAAAGAATTAGGAGAATTATTGAAGATAGTGATAGTGAAGAGGAAAGTAAATATTCTAGACCACCACACATCAAAATTAAAAAGTTGTCGGGTAAATATAATAGCAATATAAACTGTAATGTGAACTAAAATATGTATTTGATACCAATTTTCACAAGCTAAAGCGAGGTAGCAATTATAACTAAATGCTGTTTTCTATATAATTTTTTTTAAATTGTTACTTAGCACTATGCAACTTAAATGACAAAATTTTAGGTGCTATAGAAAAGAAACAAATATCGCCAAGGGTATTTTCTGGTATCTCAGCCCCATCAGAAATTCCCTCAACATCAGCTTCTAATGCAACGCCGCCTATAGAAGTAGTTTCCCTACCTACGGTACCATCATCATTTCAATTGCAAAGGTGGTAGGAAATGCAAAAAACATTGTATTTGTTAATATCAAATTAACACAGAAATGCCATATATATTATGTTTTAAGATTTGTTAATAAATTTTAGCACCCCATATCTGCTAACATTATTCAGTCGATTCTGTATAATACATTTATATTAAATTTATTATAATATATACTGGAAACATCAATATTTTTAAATTATTTTTGTGTTTATATATTTAGATAAACATGACAATTATTGTGCCTTAGACAGACATGCATCATCCTTTTTTTGTTATAATAAATATTTTTCTAATAATTTGTTTTTTATTACAAACTTTGATTTCTGCCGTATAGTTTAACCTATGACTAAATAAACCTAAATTATATAGGTCGATCTAAAGACGAATGAACATGCAACTTGTATATGTAGATGGTATCAGGGAAAATAGAAGCGTCTTCATCACGTCTCTATTCAACGACATGTTGCTGCCCCTATTTTGGTGCAACTAAATCTTACTGTTGAAAAGTAAGGAGTCCAAAAGACTTATAGATGTACCTCTAAAAGACGCATAAAAAGTGACGTTCAAAAGACGTCATAGAAGTGACATTCAAATGACGTCCAAAAAACGTCACAGAAGTGACGTCCAAAAGCCGTCATATAAGTGACGTCCAAAAGACGTCATAGAGGTGACGTCTCATGGATGTGACATAACTGCGTCTATTGGACGTACAATTGACGTCTTTTGGGCGTTATTTAGACGTCATGTCCTACCTGGGTTGCGGATAAAGCATTTTTTATTTTGAATGTAGTTTTTTAAAACAAATTGGTACACAAACGGGCTCTTTGCAATGAGAACATATAAAGGGCGTTCTTTTTTGGTTTATTTTGGAACTAGAGATCCTACACCTTCTGTATGTGCCATTTTCAACCGAGTGAACCCCAACTTGAGCTAGTCTTATTTCATTGCAAACACTTCGTTTATTTGCCAAAAAATGTACTCCTCTTCCTCGCCTTTTACGAGAACTAAATGAATTTATTAGCTGTTTAGCTAAAGCAAGTCGATAACCTAGCTGATCGTGGGAGTTTATAATAGATCTGATGTACAAAATAAAGCTATTTATCCATAATAGAATTGTAAATCTTTACAACTTTAGGACAGTGTACTGAACTTTTTGAACCATCTTTATTTTTTCGTTGTATGATAGCTGCTTCTTTTGGAGAAACTGCGGTGGTTAAAAAACAAACAGGTTTGCTGTCTTGCCATTTGACAGCACTTACAACATCATGGAAATTAAATATAAATTCTCCTCGCTGCAGATTATGTTTCTTCTTTAACATTTCTGGCAAATTTACTCTATCTGTTCTCACTGTTCCTACACTGTATATTCCATGGCGATGGAGTTCTTTTTGAAGAAATACACTCGTAAAAAAGTTATCGAAAGCTACAAGATAATTTTTATTTCTTATTTCTTTTGTTAGTTCCAATACAACCTTTTCTCCCAAACCAATTTCAGAGTCACCATAGTTGCGTTTTCCTTTTTCTCCAGACCTACCAGTATATATTTCAAACTTGCTTATGTATCCAGTTTTAGAATCTGCTAAGCACCAAACTTTATAGCCGCGTTTGATGGGTTTCATAGGCAAGTACTGCTTGAATGAACATCTGCCTTTAAAAGCTATCATTGATTCGTCAACAGATAGATTAGACGAGCATTCATACACCTCACTATTTCTTCTGCTAATATGATCTATTAGAGGTCGGAGTTTATACAATTTATCAAAATTTGGGCTATCACGCGGAGAATACAGAGCATTGTCATTTATATGGAGAGCTTCCGTAATTTTTTTAAAACGTTTAGAGCTCAATACAGTTGAGACTCCCGTCACTCCGAACAACGGGTCTGAGCTCCAGTAGTTTTCCAACCTCGGCTGTCTATGTATCCCCATTATAACCAAGCATCCTATATATGCTTTTAGTTCCGCTAAAGATAAAGGATTCCAGTTTTTGATATTTTTTTATTCGGCATATAAATTGGTTTGGTAAACAATTAAATGTAGAATGGTATCATTAAGAATTTCTTGAAAATAAGATACTTCCTTTCCATTATTTTCCTGTGACAAAGTAATTTCCGGTTACTGTACAAATTCCAAACATAAATCGTCAAAATATTCGGATTGGTCAGACCATTCCAGTTCCACTTTTACTTTTTTTTATTTTTGAATTTTTTCCCTTTGTTTTTTGTGGACTTCTACCTGCATCTATTAGATCTGAAAGTAAGAGTGAAGTTAACTCTATAATAATAAGTAGGTACTAGATATAATGATTACCTTCATTATTGCAAAAAGAGACAATATCACGACCAAACGCTGGTACTCGTACATTATAACTTGATGTCTCCTGAATACTTACACCTGAACTGCTAGGAACATTTTCAGATACTTCATGATTCAATTGAGTCAATAAACTTGGACTATTAACGGTAGAAGAGACAGAACTTTTATCAATGCCCGAATTGTCTAACTCCGAATAGTCTAATTCACACAGTTCTTCTTCGGCTTCAGACTCGCATTCATTCTCCGGATTATATTCCTCATCAGGTAAACAATAAAGATAGTTAATGCCCTGAAATCAGTAAAACAATGCTTTAACGCAACCCATTTCGTTAATGAATTTTGCAAAGCACGGTTTTTTGTAAACATTTCGTTCACCTCTACATGATCCCTTGATCACATTTTTGTTTTATTTATCTATAGATACATTTCGTTTTATTTTTACTAGCCTTACTTGAAATTAGCTTGAAGCGTAAAATGACAATACATAATCAAATATACTACAACCTATCTGAATTATAAATATATATATATATATATATATATATATATATATATATATATATGCCTTACAGTATATCTCGGGTCTATCGCGAATTAACCAAAGTTATACTGAAGCACGAACCAACAACATGACATTGAAACTAATATTTACCACTTTCAGTTTTTATATAAAGACGATTTTTGACTTGACAATATTCTCTGTGTGAATTTTTCGATCTTCAGTATCTTCTGGAGGTTTATTTAGTGTATTTAAAATTAACTTGCAGCGTTCGTCAGTCAGTTGAGCAGTAAGAACCCAGTCTTCATGATTAATATTCACAAGATTTGTAGCAATAATTTGATTGCCATCCAAAAAAATATCTTGACAAATAGGACTTCGACTGAGTGCGTCAACATGCGCCATTTCAACACCAGGACGATATTCTACTTCAAAAGTAAATTCCTGAATTGACAACCACCATCTGCCAATTCTGGGAATTAAATCTCTTTTGGTCAATGTCGTCCTAATGGCACTACAGTCAGTCACACCTTTAAATTTAATTCCAATTAAATAAACTCTTAAATGTTTCAGAGTGTTTACAACCGCTAGAGTTTCTAACTCATATGAATAAAATTGTTCTTCTTTTGTAGTTTGCCGCGAAAAATACATACAAGGTAGTAGGGAGTTATCCTGTTGTTTTTGTAGTAGTATTCCTCCTACACCCCACTTTGAGGCATCGCAATGTACTTAGGTCGGTAATTCTGAGTCGTAAATAGCCAAAATCAGTCTAGATATAAGTTTTTTTTAATGTATTGAAGGTAGCTTGCTGTTCGCTACTCCAGTTAAAAGTCATACCTTTTTTAGTTAAGATCGTTAAAGGTCTTGCAATCGTAACAAAATATTTTATGTATTTCCTAAAATAGCTGGACAGACCCAAAAATTGTCTGACGGTGTGAACATCGGTTGGTACAGGAAATTTTGATACAGAGTCTGTATTTCTTTTTCCTGGTTGCACACCATCTTTGCTAATTTCATGGCCTAAGTATTCAATTTTGGACATGAAAAATGGCATTTAGAGAGACGCAAAGTAAGACCGGAATGTGACAAGGCTTTTAAAACGTCTTCTAGGTTATCAATGCCCTCTTGAAAACTCTGAGCAGGTAAAAGCACATCATCCATATATGCTAAAGCTTTACCATACCTCATATTTCCCAGAACTTTATTAATAGTTTTCTGGAAAACCGGCGGTCCATTTGCAGCACCAAGGGGCATTCGAACATATTCAAAATGGCCGTCTGGGGTCACAAAAGCAGTTTTAGGGATGGACTCAGGTTCCATCTCAATTTGGTGATATCCACTTGCTAAATCAAAACTTGAAAAAAAAGGCAGTTTCGAAGTTTTTCCAGAAAATCATCCACCCGTGGAAGTGGAAATCTATCCTTGATAGTTTTTGCATTGATCGATCGATAGTCAACACACATTCTGTACTCGCCATTCTTTTTCTTCACTAAAAGGATGGGACTGGCGTAGGGAGAATCAGATTCGCGAATTATTTTATTTTTTAGTAAATCATTTACAATTTCCCTGACAACTTTTCTTTCACTGTGCGCTAAACGATATGGTCTGTATACAACAGGCTTATCATCAGTAAGTTTAATGGACATTTTTAGGATGTCTGTTTTACCTAAATTTTTAGTACCATGTGCAAAACATGACTGGAATTTATTCAATAAATTTATCAAAATAGTTATCTGTTCTGAGGTCAGTTGATCATTATATGAAATGTCGTTAGCAGTAAACAGAGGCCGTTCCTAATTTCTTCAAAACAGTTTACTGAGCGAACTAAAATCTGATTTTTACTAACCTTGAGGTCCTTATTAGAAATATTAGCTAGCGTGATATAACCATCTTGTCCATTAGTTATACATTCATCAACAAAGTATTCATTTGCTGGAATTGGTCGTAACCCACCTGGTATATAAACGTCGTCAACACTCCCACCATGTGACGTCACAGCTATCAGTGCAACCGTTTTTGCTGGTATAACAGTATTTTCTTTAGCCCACAAGGGAATTTTTCTTACTGGAATATCTAAAGTTTTTGAGACATCATCAGTTTTTGGAATAATGCGTACGTTTTTACCGGACACAATCATCATTACTTCTGACTGGTTTAACAAACTCTGCCCAATTATGACAGGTATAGATTGAATATTATCAGGGACTACAAGATAATCAGCACTGATTTTTACCAAATCGATTTTCAAGGAAACTTTTCCCCCTCCAATCACCGGCACACTCGACCCACCATAGCCTGATACTGTTAAAGTGCTTGGTGTAAAGTCAAGTTTGGCTTTCTTTGCAAAACTTTCCCTAATTAACACGGAACCGCAACCTGTATCAACATAAGCACGGGTAGGTTCTTTATTTACTGTACAATCAAAAAAATAAGACTGATTAATTGGAAAATTTCCCTCCACTACATGATTTTTAACTTCAGTGTGAGTCTTTCTACAATCGTTTGCAAAATGTCCCAAGCGTTTACAGTTTGTAGGTACATTCTACTTTTGCCTTTGGACAATTTGGTGAAATATTTCCCCTTTCATGACAATTGAAACATTTAATTTTCAAATTCAAGTTTTCTAAGTGAGGTTTTCGCTTTTGTGGCAGCTCTCCATGACGACGTTCATCATGTCCCGCCACTGGGAAACGTTTTCCAAATGAGAACCTGGACGTACCGGGCACTGGTGAGGTAAACCTCTTTCGCTTAGAAACATGAAAGGTATTACGTAAATCGGTATTTGACCAAACACTTTGTTCGTTTCTCAACGAAGACAAATACTCGCCGTACAATTCATCAGGAGCGTTGCACCTACCTGCTCTAGCACCTGCTTGAATAGATGTATCCCTTATCCCGTCAATAAGGCACGATACTGCTTTTTTACCTGTAATATCACTCAACAGGTCCATTCGAAATGATATTTTTCCCAATTTTCGTTTGACTGCTTGGTTCTAGTTAATAATTTACGCAGAGTTGAAGCAAAATCATGATGATCCGGAAAACTTCTGGTAAGAAGGACTTTCCACTCTTCCCAGTTCATATTATAGTTTTTAAGGTTATTATACCACTGGCGAAAAAGACCGGTTAACCTATTTTGCATATGAAAAATAATACCATTTTCATCCCAATTGTTTATATTTCCCAGCTGCTCGATTTTTCTATCCACTTTGAAATACTGAGATTTGGATTACCGGGCTCAAATTCAGGGATGCATTCAGATTTTACAAACATTTTCGGAACTTGCGATTGCTGTCGCCGAACCTAGTTTTCAATTAAACGTTCAACTAGTCTCTCTAACCTCGATACGGTATCTAAATGTTCCGGAGGCGCACTTTGCTCCTGTATTTCCTCATCAACTGGTAGAGGAGGTGTACAAGATACACGTTCATTTAATGAACTCTGTTGTATACTTCTATCTGACCTTTTTGAATGAGATTTGTTTCTTTTGGATCTTTTATTTTTTTTACTACGTTTATAATTATAATCGCTTGAGCTTTTACTAGAATCTGAATCCATTTTTAAGATATAAAAAAAATCATATAAAAAATGTCAAAAATTAAAATACTAATCGAATACTGGTTACCGGAACTGATTTTAATAACAGCTTTTAATTTACCAAACCTTTTTAGTAAATATAAGATAATCGATAAAATGAAAATTGTCAATAACCGCCACAAAGTTGTTTATCTATATATATAAAAGAAAGTCGTGTTAGTTACTCCACTTATAACTCAAGAACGGCTGAACCGATTTAGCTGAAAATTGGCAGGGAGGTAGTTTAGAGCCAGGAGAAGGACATAGGATACTTTTTATCCCGTTCGACAGCATTCCCATAGGATACTTTTTATCCCGTTCGACAGCATTCCCGTGTGACTTGACATGAAACGTCAGTCACTATAAAACGTGGTATAACAAAAAAGAATCAGACTTGGAATAACAAAACGCAAATGACAGCTATGTAATTGACGTATGATGACAGCTATGTAATGACGTATGGATGACAATTTGATATTTGTAAGAAATCAATAATAGAACTATTTCTATTAAATAAATAATTAACAATTATAATGTAATGATAGTGCCATTGCCCATTCGTATAAACAGTGAAGTGAACTATAAAACTCGGTATGGTTGAAAATTTGAGTTTTTAGGTGAAGTGAAGTTTAATTAATAATGCCGCGACCAAGACGATCGAATCTTTCCCGACAAAGCCGTGATGCAAGAAGAATACGAAATACTGCAAATGAAAGGAGTGAAGAAGAACAAGAAATTGCACGTGAACAGTGCCGCGATAGTATGGCTCGACTTCGTGCTTCTCAATCACGATAGCAAATTGAAGCAGCCCGTGAAACAGCTCGGTTGGCAATGCAGAATCGTCGAGCGAACAACAGAGGTCAACAAATAGATAATTTGCGACGCAGAACAAGATATTTATCAAGTGCTGATTTGAATCGAGCAGCGTTTCAATACGATTGCAGCAATGATTACAGCTTGCATCCTAGCGTTTGCATTGGGCAAATGGACGTAGTTTGCGAGTATTGTGGTGCATTAAAGTTTTCCAGAGAAACGCCTGGATTATGCTGCCTTAATGGTAAAGTGAAATTGCCATTGTTGACTCCGCCACCTGAGCCATTGTATTCATTGCTTTGTGGCGAAACACAAGAACCACGCCACTTTCTTGCAAATACTCAAAAATACAATGGTTGTTTCCAGATGACGTCATTTGGGGCAGATATTATCTTATTCGCTATGATAATTTCGACATGTTTTCCATCAAACCTATGTAACCTGTGGCACAAATACAAGGATAATATGTCAGAAGATATTTTACATCAAATTCGTGTCAGTTCCAGAAATCACGATATTGAGATGAATGAGGAGATACATAATCGTGCTTTACTCTTGATCGAAGATATGTGTTACCTCATGTGCGGTAATTTATTAATCAGGTTAGGAATGCCAGCACCATATCGTGAAATGAATGATGCATTTAATCGAGAATTGTGAATATGATGACCAGGAATTAGATTTAGTAGTTCAAACGAATGTACCCCTGTTGGATTACCAACAAAAGGAAGTTTATGATACTTTAATGAAGGCAATCGATGATGAAAATGGTGGTTTATATTTCCTAGATGCCCCTGGTGGAACTGGCAAGACATTCCTCATGTCATTAGTTTTAGCAACAGTCCGGGCGAGATCTAACATAGCAGTTGCAGTTGCTTCTTCTGGAATAGCAGCCACATTGTTAGAAGGATGCCGTACGGCTCATTCAGCATTCAAATTACCGTTAAATCTTCAAATTATTGAAGAACCAACGTGTAATATTGCAAAACGCTCAGAAATGGCCAAAGTTTTAGCGGTATCGAAAATAATCATCTGGGACGAATGCACAATGGCGCATAAACGTGCATTAGAAGCACTTAACCGAACATTAAAAGCTTTACGCAATGACTCGAGATGTTTTGGAGGAGCAATGATTTTACTGTCTGGCGATTTCCGCCAAACACTGCCAGTAATTCCAAGATCTATGGCTGCCGACGAAATAAACGCTTGCCTCAAATCGTCAAATCTATGGCGCCATGTGAAGAAACTGCAACTGACAACAAACATGAGAGTTACATTGCTTAATGATACATCTGCTGAAGATTTCTCGGAGCAATTGCTGACTATCGGTAATGGTCAAGTACCTGTCGATGAATCGAGCGGATTAATATCATTTCCAAATAATTTCTGTAATTTTGTCTCATCAAAAGACGAACTTATCAACAATGTATTTCCAGAAATTATTTCTAACTACAAAAATAATGAATGGTTGAGTGAGCGAGCAATCTTAGCGGCTAAGAATAAAGATGTAGATGACCTAAACTACATAATTCAAAATAAGATCATTGGAACAATGCATTCATTCAAATCTATTGACTGCGTCACAAATGAAGATGAAGCCACCAACTATCCAATTGAATTTTTAAACTCTTTGGACGTGCCTGGCTTACCACCGCACAATTTACGCCTAAAGGTTGGCTCCGTAGTAATCATGCTTCGAAACATAAACCAACCAAAACTGTGCAACAGTACGCGTTTGGTGGTTAGAAAATTGATGAACAATGTAATTTACGCTACGATAATGATAGGAAAATTCAAAGGTGAGGAAGTTCTCATTCCGAGGATACCGATGATCCCAACCGATATGCCGTTTGAATTTAAAAGACTTCAATTTCCGATACGTCTTGCATTTGCCATGACCATCAACAAATCACAAGGCCAATCCTTAAAAGTTTGTGGTTTAAATCTAGAACATTCATGTTTTTCCCATGGTCAATTATACATGGCATGTTCACGGGTCGGAAGACCATCTGCGTTGTTTGTTTTTGCGCCTGATAATAAAACAAAAAATGTCGTGTATCACAAGGTACTTAAATGAAGAGCAACCTATGTACTGAAATACAGAAATAATTATGAATGATTAATGTAGGTATTTAATTTTTTTTGTATTTTTTCCAATTAAAAAAAAAGTCTGCTTATTTGTTGCCATTTAGGCGGAACAAAGTTCGCCGGGTCAGCTAGTATAATAATTGTAAACAGATACATACAGTTTTTGTTCCTATTTAGTGGTCGACACAATATTTGCTTTATCGATTCGAAACGATAACTAAGCACTATAACTATAAACAACGCCACACCCAATTTTAACTGCACAAGAAACTTTTAACTAGCCTGAAAACGTTTTAAAGTCACTACTCTTATTCGGATTTGTGTTTTATATCCTACCGCTGCTTTAGTAGGAACAAATCTTAATCCAACTATGATGAAAATATACGATATTTAGTTTAAAACATATATTTACGGAAATTAAAAATAAAATAATACCGACTAACGAAGTTAACAGTAAGGATGCCAAAACTTCTCTGTCCCCGTTTCTTTTTGTGGAGCTCTCCGTGACGATTCTGTAAATCACCGACGAGCGAACTAGCAATTCTATTTAAGAGGGGCCTCCTCACAGGTATATAAACCTAAAAACCTACACAATACTAGTTACTAATTTGGTAATTATGCTGTGCATAGATAAGAGAATATTATATACATGGATCCAAACAAAATTTCAATTTGAGTGTAGCTTTTTGATTATTTAAGAGTTTCATAAATGTAAATATACATATTTAAAAACATTCTACCTTTCAAAATTTGTACCATTTATATAAACATAATAAAATGTTTTCATGATTATACATTTCTGTTTGTTTCATGCTAAGAAAATTAAACTGCGGACATGATGTCTGAAAACACAGAGCGTCTTGTCACAACTTTGCTTCAATCTATCATATTCAGAGTTTCTGTTGGTTGCTTTCAAATTTTATTTGACATGTGTAAATATATTCAATTTTATCTAGAAACGAATAATATAAACAAAGAGTTTCCAAATTTATTATACAACGAAATGTTTACTTGTAATACAATGCTTTACATTTAATAGAAAGAGGAAACTAGGGTACACTGAGGAATTTCAATTTAAAATAGCAAACGTTTAAAAAACTTACAAAGCAACTATAACAACTAATAAAAAATTTAAAGCGAAAGATCTGTAATGACAAATTATAGTATATATTGTGGGGAGATCGATATATACAGTACAAAATCAAACATACAATCAACATGTACAAGTTTGCTTCTACCTTGTTTGCAAAGATTGATCATATGTGTTGTGGAGATTGGAACTGAAACATTTTTCCTTCATTATACAAAAAAATAGTTGGTTCATTTTCTTTTTTCCATGACAGATACACATAATACATTATCTCACAGATCCCCAGAGCCAGTAGAACGAGTGCTATGGTACTTGAAGTATCACATTTTTGGAGAAATTTCAGTTTGTTAGCACGGTACAGCCTCTGGAGTGTATATAAATGACCAATTTCAAAAAACAAAAACAATAAAAACTCTAACAGGTTCTAATATCCTCTCCCCTGCTAGATAAACTATTTTTCTTCTAGCTTTAGTTGACAAATTTTGCAGTTACTCCGCCCAATTTCCAGTTATATATCGGAACGTTGTTTTCCGCCAATATAACGACGTCATTAATCTGGATTGGGTTTTGATTCATCGTCCATTTGTTTCTTTTTGATAGAGTGGGTAAATATTCCTTGACCGATCGTTTCCAAAAATTCTCTAGCAACATCTGGGATTTTTTTCATTCACGTCGGAGGCGAATGGAATCTCGTCCCAGACGTATACATGTACTATCACCATTTGACGATCCCAGGAGAAAATGGTTTGGAGTGATCGCTTCAAGATCGGCTGGATCGCTTGATACTCGAGTCAAAGGCCTAGAATTTACTATGTGTTCTGCTTCAGTAAAGAAGGTGTGCAGAGTTTTGTCTCTGAGGGATTGATTGTACAAATCCTTCAAAATAATTTTCTTTACAAGTCCAATTAGCCTTTCCCATGTTCCGCCTATGTGAGGTGCTCCTGGAGGATTGAATTTGAAGTCAATGCCTCTTAAAGACATTGCATTCACAACAACTGAATGGCCAATGTTCTGAAAAGCCCTTTTGATATCTTTTGCGGCAGCAATAAAGTTTGTACCGTTATCGCAAAAGATGACCTTTGGTTATCCTCTTCTTGCCACCATTCTTATTATTGCCATTATAGCTGATTTACAGAAAGACAAGTATCAATTACTCCCCATTTTTTTTCATTTCGTCTACCAATTTTGACGTTGATTGGTACGAAATAATCCATCCCAACATTTACAAATTGTCTAACTTCTTGTCTGAGTCGCTCTACTGGCAACTGTCCCATCAATGGTGGAAGCGGCTCAGTCTTCTTATTTCTGCATTTCTGACAACTACTCTCCCATTGATTACCCAATACTTTTGTCGTATTTCGTTGAGAATTAGTTCTATTCCTCTGTATCTAAATTTTTCGTGAAAATGTCTAATGAGTAATTTCGTGTAGTCGTGCTTAAGATCCAGAATAATCGGCTCACTAGTCTCTTCTTCAAGAATTTTTGCCAAATTGGTTCTTCCGTCGAGTACAATAATCTGATATTTTTATTTAAGATGAAGGTTCATTTTTCAATAAAACTAAGATAATTTTCCATGTATTTGAGAATATTTTTGTCTTCAATTTGTGTGACAAGAAATAGTTTTTCTAATTATTAGTATTTCAGTCAAATGAAACCCCTTGCCTATTATTAGGTATTGTTAATAATATTAAATTTGCACATTTAAATACGGTTCAATTTTTAGATACTTTATTCGATTTGAAGCAAGAAAAGGAATACGATACATCAGTGATATTGCTATTGATGATGTCTCACTAAGTCCTGAATGTTTTGGACTTAATATACCCAGAGACGATCTCAATGGAT
The DNA here is from genome assembly GCA_963921935.1 of Galeruca laticollis. NCBI lineage: Eukaryota > Metazoa > Arthropoda > Insecta > Coleoptera > Chrysomelidae > Galeruca > Galeruca laticollis. The sequence continues at coordinate 60,170,845 of OY998184.1, read as the reverse complement.
ACAATTATTGGGACGTCAGGGATGGACGTGAACCGATTAAAGAAACGCATAAAGATTTCTTAAACAAAACTAGTAAGTATTTTAGCCAACACTGAGCTCGTAGTTATTCAGATAATCAAAAATCTTTAAACTAAATTTATGAAGAATAAACTAAATTTATATTATTTGTTCACTCCAAAAAGATAATATATTTCGCTTCTTCATTATTAATTGTTTTGTTTGTAGTATATAAAATAACAACTTGTAACGCAAGAGGAAGATTTGGCCCAACTCAACCTGATTGCACGAAAGCATACAACGGTACCAACATTCATATTAAAGTAGTACATGAACCAGGACTAACAGGAGTTCAAAAATGGGTTGTACCTGTTACTGGTTACTATACGTAAGTATGAGCAGATCTGACATAGAGATGATACCACTAATAAAAACTTGACGTTTTTTGTTATTTTCAAAAGGCAGCAAACATTTTATGACGATTTGAAAGTTGGTTAATAAGTTAAATGAAACAAATTCTTTGTTTTGAAAACAAATGGAACAACAAGTGTGACAAGTGTTAATACTATTTATGAATAAGTACAGTAGAAGTTGTGTCTCTCATACCCATTTCTTGTGTTTGTGTCTTAAAAAGATATAAAAATGTAAAATCGGTTGTCCCATTTGAAAATTAGGTTATTTTCAGTGACAAAGAAACCCGAACGACTTGTAAATTAGGTTAAGGTTAGGGTAGAATTAACCTTTCCTTAGTGTGTTTCAAGAAATAACGTTATTAATGGCGTCGGTCCAACAGACCGAAACTAGATATTCACATTCAAATATAATAAAAATGTTTCCTTTTAAGAATTTATCGGGAGAATAAGACCAATTCTAGGAAAATAATATTTATGTGGTGGTGGCGGACCTACTTTCCCTAGCTACTTGTGGGATGGAATATGGAGAAAGATAGTGAAAAAATAGGACAGAAAGTAATAGGCGAAGGAAAGGAAGGAAAGGGAATTTTTGGTAGATCCGGATTGATAAAACGAACGCCAACTAGATCGTTGAGTGAGGGAAATCCTAGGAGTGATCCTGGGGTGAAGAGGAGGGAGGAATCGCCTTTGGAGGATAAGGATCAGAAGATGAGACAGAAGGAGAAAGGAACGGAGGAAGTGGAGAATTGAATGGAGGCAAAGGAGGAGAGTGTAGAAATTAAAGGAGACGATAAGCCGGCCGGAGAAGAGGGTGCCAAGGCTGATGGAGCACAATGCGGCGGCAGAGGGACGGGTCAAGGAATTAGATATGCTGACGAGAGGGGGAGACGGACGATAGGAAGGAGAGATGACAAACACGTTGCGAGGAGGGGCAAAGATATTGGGAAGAATGGAAGGAGGTTAGAGATAGGGACTGGGATGATAAAAAGGGAGAGAGAATAGAGGTGAAGTTAGGAAATCCAATGATATGAGACGAAAAGGTTAAAAAGGTACGGGTGACCAAGTAAGATGGTTAAATGGAGAAGGGGATACAAAGGATGTTTAGGAATAGGTATCGACGCTAGAAAAAAAATGGAAGGAAATGGAGTGGGTTAAAGAGGTACGCGCTACTGGAAGGAAAGGGGTAAAGATGAGCGCGGAAGAGTTGATCTGTCGGATGGGGGGAGTTTGTAGGGATGAGAGGAAGGTGTTTGAACTGATAACTCAACTGTTTGGTAAAGTGGGGAGCGTAAGCTCCACAGGTTTGAACATGTGGAGGTGTAGGTGCTGAGGAAGGTGGAGGGCAGGAATGAAGCGGTAATCTTGAAGGACATCGGGAGATCAACCAGGAGGGGATTGAGAGGAACAAGAAAGACTGGGGAGATGAAGGGGGAGTGAGTAGACAAGCTCAGAGTTTCAACAAACAGAGAGGTGGTAATAGATGTAAAGGGAGGGATTGAGGTGAGGGGAATCTTGAGGGAGGTGGAAAGGGTAACAGAAGCTAATGCGGCGGAAGCGGGAGAGGAGGGGGTAACAAAAACCATTAAGATGGTAGAGATAGACACGTAGATGGAAGATGAAGAGGTGCGGACGGAAATAGAGAAGTTGAATGAGAAAAGGACAACGGTGATCAAGGTGGTAAAGGACAGGAATGGGATGAAATTATGGTGGTGAGGGCGAAATGGGAAAAAGCGGAAACCTTGCTGAGTAAAAGGGAGATTAGATTGGGGTGGAATATTGTAACTATTATAAAGGGTAGAGAGGAAGGCATATGCTTTGGATGTGAAGAAAGGAGACGCAAGGTGGCAGAGGGTGTAAGGTGAAGGGGGTTAACGGGAAGGGTGCGGGCTATATAAGCGCGAAGGTCATATGGTCAAAGACTGTCGGCAGGCCTTCCTTTGTAGGATATGTGGGGAAAGGGGACTCAAGCCAGGGGAGATAGAGTGTAGTAGGGGAAGGAAAGGAGTAGGTGAAGACGATAGAAAAATGTGAGGGACCCCTCATAGGAGACGAGTCTAGCCAAACAGGAGGAAGGGGTGATCAGTGAGCGTGAAGAAGGAATGTAGTGTATGGATGGAGGATGATACAGATAAATTTAGGGCAATACAGGATAGGAGGATTTTTAGGAGGAAAGTGGATGTGCTGTGTGGATCTGAGGTAAATGCTAGATATGTGAAAAGCAAGGATGGATTATGGACGATACATGAGAGGCAGGAATAAGAGTGGCGGGAGAGGGGCTGAGGGCGGATGAAGTGCGGAAGGAAAATTGATGGGTGGTAGTGCGAATGGGAGACATGGTGATGTACAGTGTGTATATAAGCCCAAATGTCAGTCTGAAAGAATATGAAAGAAGCATGAAAGGATTAGAGAACGACCTGAGGGTGTCAAAAGGGAAAGGGGGATCATAAGGAGAATGGTGGCAGGGGATTTCAATGCTAAGGGGTTCATCATACATTGATGTAACAGCATGTGAAGAATGGCTGGGAGAAAGAGTGACTAGTTGGAGGATGCTGGAGGATGAAGAAAACTTTAGCTTACATAGGTATATGAGACGGATATAAGGAAAGGAAGAAAGGATAACAATGGGTAGTACTTCTAGGAACTATTCAACAGGGTGCTGAAGAGTTCCCGGACAGATGGACGGTGGCCAGGATGATACTGATGACGAAGGCGGGTAAAGAAGGGATGCGGGGCCCATCAACCTGCTGAGTAGTATGGGTAAATTGATGGAAGGGATAATAAAGGATAGGATTGAGGAGGAAGTTGGTAGGAATGGGGGTTTTACGGAAAACCAGCACGGGTTTGTAAAGGGGAAATCGGCGCTGGGCAGGGTGATGGGCTTGGTGGAAAGGGCAAGGGAGGGCAGCTGTATGAACAAGAAATTGGCCCCACTCGTGTTCTTCGACGTCGTGAATGCATTCAACTGTGTCAGTAAACCGGCGGTGTTGAACGCGTTGCTGAGGCTTGGGGTATGGGAGGGTTGATCAGCCTAGTAGAGGACTACCTAACGGGGCGGGTGATAGTAGATTCTAGAGGGGAGAGGTATGAGAAGGGGGCTGGAGTGCCCCAGGTCTTAGATTTGGGACCGACTCTCTGGAAGTGTGTTTGATGAGGTTGATAGAATAATATGTGAAGAGGGATGTAAGACTACGGTGTATACGGATGACCTGTGTCTGGTATGTACGGCAAAGGGAAAGTCGGAGAGGATATGTAGGAAGATTGTGGAGAAGATTGAGCGGAGCGGACTGCAAGTGTCAGAAGAAACGACAGTGGGGAGGCTAGTGAAGGGACGGAGCAAGACGAGGCAAGTGGGGGTGATGGCGAACGGTAGGAGAATCCGTATGGAGGAGTCTCTGAAATACCTAGAGGTGTGGGTGGACACCCAAGTATCCTTTAAAACACATGTTAAAGGCGGCACAGAAGGCGAAAGTAAGGGCAGCATGGCTGTAATGTGAAAGGTCCGGGAGAGTGGAAGAGGAGGGTAATTGGTAGGGCGGTAGAGCAGAGCATGCTGTACGGTGCGGAAGTGTGGGGTGAAAGAGCGGGGGGGGGGAAAGCGAGGGCTAGGCCACTTCTACGGGTGCGGAGAGGGTACAGGACAGGACAGTGGGTGGACTGGCAGCAGCGGTGCTGTAAAGGTCCTACCCATTGGTTGCGATTGTCAAAGTTTCAACTTCAGGTGACTGTTTCTTTCGTGGAACGAACTTTATGTCCAAATACTGCTTCATTCAATTTTAAAAGTGAAGGAAATTTTAATTCCTCCATTTAACTTTTATAGATTCATCCTGGCTGGGGCGAGTGGAGGCAAAGGAAGCTCTTCAATGGGTTCTACAAGAGGCGCTGTGTTAAGAACAGTGTTGGAATTGAAAGAAGGAACTGAAATTTACATGTTGATTGGCCAAGAAGGAACGAGTTCTTGTGTTAAAGTAATATAATATTTTTGAAGGTTAATGTGTCATCTGACGTAAAATTAATTTTGTAGAGCCTTGGGTCCCAAAGGAATTCGTCCTGTCATTCTAATCAGAGTTTTGGTACAGGCATCAGGGGGGTTTTGAATCTCAGCATCAATGACAGTGGTGGAGGAGGTGGAGGTGGTACTTTTATATTTTTGGTAAGTTAATGATATTAACAATATTATTACAAATCTGTTATATAGGACAGAACAGTGCTATTATCAAGAACAACATCAGGATTATTTATCAACGCATAACATGCTCAAATTTTAATTAAAAAAGATTTCATTTTTCGACTTTAATCTCTATGTGAACCTACCTAAAATATTTTAATAGTATGCATATACCCTTTTAAATGGTACTACTTGTCGAGACTCTGTTTTAAGGATGTAGGTATACCAAGTCAAACTCTGCAGCACATCTAATTAATTTCATAAATGATCTTTTATGTAAAATTTTGCAGTATTATACATTTTCTAGTATTAAGAAGTAGTTATAAATGCAAACTAATGGATATTGTAAAACTATCTAATTAATTATTAAATTTGAAATTTGAAATGAGTATGTAATTTGACCGAATCTTCATATGCAAGAAATTCTGCATATAACATCGAGCTCAATTTACTAGGGTTTAGGTACATGAAAATACCGAATCTTTCATAACATCAAAATATGTTGGTTATTTCAAAATACTAATAGAATTTTATAATTTCAAAAACTGACCACGTGACAGCGCGATGTCGCCGCATATTTTGTAAGAAAATCATGGCTGTCGGATATCAGACGGTACGTGAATTTCTACAACAGACTTTTCAAAAATGAATTTAAAATATTTCTCAAAAAACTACGGTAACTACAAAGTATACAATTAAAAAAATTCTATTTGATATCCTTCAGTTCGATTACTTCAAACGAATGAAGTCTTTTTAGGTCTTGAAATAGAAAATAGTCGCCGAGCAGTCAATTGGCAGAATGTGTATACTGGGGAAGCAATGCATAGCTCTTTCTGTCTTGTTTTGACTGTAGGTACTATGTATGATCGTAATTATGATATCATTTTCGTAGATGATGCCGTTTCTTCTCGATTTTTTCACATATTGCATTATAATACGCGCAAGTGATAGTAATACATGTAATGTAATTGATGAAGATAACACCAAGTAATCACTTTCCAGTTCGGTTAGGTTTTTTGTTTCTTTGTCAAGTTTACCTCATCATAAAAAAAGGAATATTCTTTTTTAAGTTCGAGCTTGATAGAGGAAGAAATATTGACTTAAAAATTAATTCATTCTTTGTTTTGATTTCAATTGCTGTTAATTATATTTGCTCTGTTTTATATTATAATTCTTTGCAAGATTTAACTTCATATTTGATTGAAATTGCACTATACGCTCTCAAGGTGAAGTCGAATTGAATATTATATTCAAAAATTCAGTATCATAGTCGTTGAAATAGCAATTGTGAAAATAAGATTTTTTCTGTTCCAATATAGGCTGTTTACAAAAAAAGATATCCTCGTATTTTTCCTTCTCTATATTTCCTTATCATTAAATGACAGAAATTATTCTTTTGTTTTTAGCGAAACCGTAACAAAGAGAAGATTCCTTTGGCAGTAGCAGGAGGAGGCGGTGGTTTAGGATTAGGTCACTTTAGTGTCGATAATGTAGAACAGCATGGACGTGGTATAAATAAAACAAAACTTCCGTTCACAGGTCAAATGTATAGAAAGTAAGTATAAATATTAGTGAAAATTATTCCTACTATTAAAGTTCACATTAGCCTATAACTAGCAGAGACCATTCAATATTTCATCTTAGCGGAAGAAGATTTCGAAATAACCGACTACGGAAAACTCCCTCACATAGAAAAATTATCCTTTACAAAAAATGAGGTTGAAGCGGCAAATACTTATTATAATAGGGCTTTTCGGAAACTATGATCGGGTTAACCCGTTCATGATCTGAGCGTTCGGAAAGTAATCCGGATCACGTTCACTCACGTTCGGAAACTGAACAAACTGAGCGGATCATAATCATATGTTTGGATCCTTTCTACCCTAGTACATCGGTGGGTAAATGCGATCAGGTGACGGATTGTTTCGTTTGTTTTTGTTTTCTTCAAGCTAAAATGTTATTAATTCTTTAAGCCTAGTAGTGGGCAGGTTGCTGAGGCTTGCGGTTTTTGTACTTTTTGACTTTTCAATATAAAAAATAGCTTATTGGTATTAAAATTCATCGTCACTAAAAAATGTTCTGTCCAACGAAAAAATGCCAGCTTTGTTGAAGCCACTAGAAATATGACTGAATGCTCGAGAAAAGGCATGTCCAACAGCTTCAGCCACGCAGTAAATGTCAAAATGTTTTCCAGGTATATTAATAAACCAGGAATCAACTGCTTGGTTCTAATAACTCTTCAAAGGAAAATATACAGCAAGATAAAGTGGCTGCAATTTGTGTAATGTCTGGGGAGGGAAGGTTAGTATTACAACACCTGCTTCAGATGCCCGGTCCACAGCTTCTACTGACAAATGTGTTTCGTGGTTGTCTATTATCAACAACACTCGCTTTTCTTTTGAAGGTTTCGTATGCTTTATAAAGTGATCTAAAATTTTTAAATAGAGCTCTTCGGTGGACCAGCCTGAAGGGTTGGCACCGCCAATGGTGCATGGTGGTGCCCCCTTAAGCATGAAATCCTTAAAATTTACTCGCGGGAAAATGAACATGGGGGATGTGATTGTCAATAGCATTTATACAGGTATTCATAGTCACCAACTGGCCGCGTTCGCCTGAAGTCATAGTACCTATTTGCTGTACGCCTTTAGGTATAACAATTTTGGCAGGATTTTGTACAGTCGTTGAACATGTTTCATCCTGATTCCATATTATTTCTGGCGGAAATGGACCTAAACGCTTATGAGCATCTTCTAGATCAGTGGTTCCCAACCTTTTCTGGACCACCGCCCCCTATAGAAGAGAACAAAAATTTCAAGTTTGATGAGCCTTCAGTATCTGTGTTTGCGAAAGGATCTATAACCCAACTTGGTATTTCCATGTTTAAAATATCTTGGAAATGCTCTGTAAAATCAACATGAAGAACTTCCAAGTGGTGGCAGTAAGTAAGTAAATCTTCCGGTTTTGCAGACACTGTTAATAATGTGGGAAAATGGTTGTACTCACCTCTACCAAGATTTCTTTTGAATATAAGAAGTTTTCCTGCAAAAGCAGCTATGACGTTTTTAATTTTAATTAAATTTAAATCATCACCTTGCAATTGTAGACTAACTTGATTAAATACTTTAAACAGGTCCGTCAAATAAGCGATGTCATTTTTTGACGTAATCAGGTTTTCGCGCAATTGTTCGCTTTCTTCAAGAAATTCCAACATTGAGTCAAATAGATTGAAAACACGATTCAGACCAACACCTTTAGAGAGCCAACTTACTTCTGTGTGCAGCAGCAAGCGATTGTAGTCTTCATCATTTTCATTGCAAAGCTTATGATACAAACGGCCATTCAAGGAATTGCTTCTAATAATATTGATTGCTTTAATATAATAACGTTATTGAGGGACGCATGCAGACGTTCATTTAATTTTTTTGCAACCAAATGCTGATGGCGAATAATACAATGTACATTTGGCACTGTTTTTCTCAAATGTGCTATAAAACCCTTATGACACCCGGTCATTGCTGGAGCACCATCAGTAGCAGCAGACAAAATATTGCTAATAGGAATTTCGTTCTCTTGAAAAAATTCTTGCATGATATTAAATATAGAATGTCCCTTTGTATCAGATTCCAAATTCTTAGCAAATAATAACTCTTGATGAATTTTTTCTTCTTTTATAAATCGTACGTATGATAAGAGTAGAGCTTCGTTACTTGGTAGAGTTGATTCATCGAGTTGAATTGAAAATTTGCAAGTCTTTAGGTAATCGCATAATGATATTTCAACGTCATTTGCCATTTCATCTATTCTTCTTTGCACTGAATTATTACTGAGAGGAATTTTTTTTAATGATATCAAATGGTGTCTTATGATGGAGAACAGTTTTTAATATCTCTTCGACCAATGGTGTGTGGCTTTCCTGACTTTGCGATTAACAATGAAACATTATATGAGGCTCGTAGCTCATCATCGTCTCGTTTAGAAGACGATTCAAAAAGGTTTGACATAGTTGGCTGTTTTAAATATTGTTTTTCGAGTTCTTGAAAATAGAATATATCTTTGTTCTTCTTATCAGGATGCATTTTATGTAAATGCTCTTGTAGCCTAGAAGGTTTCATAGCTTCATTTGAAAAAACTTTTCGGCAAATTAAACACATAGGTAATGATTTGTTTGTAGAAGATTCCGCAAATCCATATTTTAAATATTCAATACTGTATTGCCGGCATTTCTTTTTTAATTTAGAAGTAGATTCAGCCATTTTCCTACAAAAATTAAATTCTCAATAGATTTATAGATAGTAATGTTTATAAAATGACACACCACTCACGATTATTTACTAAGGCAGAGCTTATGATTCACGACTATATATATCGCGGCCAAGCACATACAACTAACTAACAAAAAATTCGTGGAGCTGTTGCTTTTATACGTTTCATTTCGTGCATGATTCAACTTGTCTGTGTGCGAACATGTCGAAACATGTTATTTTGTATGAACATTGCGCGTTCGCTTATCAATGTGCGAGGACAAGTCATATACTTCTGTTCTGAACTAAAAGAAATTATTATAATTATTAGTATTATTATTAATGCTAATTTAAAATTGCTTATTAACCCTTATTAAATCATTTTTATTTCACCATTCCTCTTGACTGCTTATTATTTGCTTCTGAATCCGCTACCGCCCCCCTAAAAGGCTGCAGCGCCCACAGGGGGGCGGTATCGCCCCCGTTGGGAACCAATGTTCTAGATTATCAAAAAACAAAGATTCATTATGAAGCTGATGGCTCGCGAAAGACTGGTTTTTTCCGGCTTCCTAATTGTTAAATCTTCGTAAAAACAAGCGCATGCATTCCTCTCCGGCAATTTTTACTTCATCCCATTGCTTGGGATACTTTTTTTATTTGCTGCAGAAAATTCATAAGCTAAAATTGACGAACTCCCTTTTTTGATAGGCCGTACTGAATTTTAGCAACAGTTTGTACGTAATTTACTAATTTATCTTCTTCGTCACTAAACACCTTATTTGTATCATATTTTACTTCATATGTGTAGTATTCATCACTAGGACGCTTTGAAAGATTTTAGATGCCGCACAAGAGTTGCAAATGTTACATTGTAAGTTTTACAAGCCTCTCGTATAGAGATACGTTTTTCTGGAGATTTTGTGACGGCTTGAATTGCTTTTTTCATTTGTTCGGCATCAACAGGAGTCCTTTTTTTCCGGACTTGCTTCTTGGCTTTGTACCCTAGAACAAAATACCACGAAAATTTAGCGTCATGTACCTATAATCAGTGATCCAATGTACATGATGTAATTTTGATCTGAGGTACATTAGGGTGTATAATAATAAACTAACAATCATAGATTATGTTTCAATACAAATTTAGGCATGTCTTTGGACTCATCGATTATTATTGTATACATAATTTCTACTTAAAAACTGTTGCTTTTTCACTGAATCTCTTAAAAAAACATTCAAATTGAATAATCGATACTTTTCTGTCTAAAATCACAAATCTGTATTTTACGTGAACATCGTGCTTTTTAACCAAACAGACGTACACTGTAATATTACTATGTGTTAAGCCGGCTTTTGGTTCCTAGATAGCAGCACTAGGACTAAAAAGATTAGGTGATCCAATGTACATTATGATCAAGATACAACAGTCTCCCCTAAATCAACCTCTTCATTGAATACAGAATGCTGAATATCAAATACCGTCTTCACGTGCTTTTTCTCAACCAGATTACCTCACTGAATTCCTGTGAAATATATAAATCAAGCATAAGATTTTGTCTTTCCCGAAAATGAAGTTTTTTTAATGGGATGTTTCTTTTGTTTTTTGGTATTCCAATAGCAGTTAACTCGGATCCTTTTGGACGCCCTCTTCGAACAACAGCTGGTAGTTTAATATTTTTTAAACTATCAGCATTTTCTAAAAAAAAATAAAATATTTAATAATAATAATAACAACTGAGGAATGTGCGCAAGCCAGCCAAAATTCAGATGGTAAGAGCTATTAAAGAGTACGTGTTATTAGAGAAAAGTTGCCTTTTTTATGCCCACTTCCAAGGCTCATTTTTAGTTTAATTTGGGAGACACTGTATATTATTGCATTTTTGGATTCTACAAAAAAAGGTTAAACATATTTTCATGTCATATACCTAAACTCAACGGTGCAAAATGTCAGGTAGTCTTCAGTTTCCTGACTGTTCTTACCTTCCCCTACCTTTCCCTTGTTTCCACAGCAGGTCTATGGTTTTGAGTACATCAATTCTTTGTTCAAATAAAGAACCGCAAGATTGTCCCACTAAATTTGCAATCGAATCAGTTATGACCAGTACTTTTTTCTCTTTTGGGCAAATGCTTGTGGTTTTCTGTAGCAGGCGCTGGTGACAAGTACATATTGTCTTCCATAGACATGTCATTATTCTCTAATAAGGTGAAAAGTCTTTGCTTTTTTTACAGTCCTCTAATGTCCACCGTTGATGAATTAATTCTTCACAGAATAAGAGTTAAGCCCATTTTTTTTCTGAGAGCGACAATATGTCGACAGAGTAGTAACATTCCCGTAGCAAAATTGCAGTTACAAAAATCAGTTCCAAATGTTATTTCTCCTTCACTGGTTTTCAATGGAGGACACATCAGGACAATACCTATCCAGAAAAAAAAGCTTATATAATCCAAAATTCTGGTTGTTTTTAAATAAATCATTATTAAAGAAATTACTGAAGATAAAAAAATCGCACAATAGGAAAGTACTTATAATAACTTAGTTCACACATGCGCAAAAAATTTTCTAGGTATTATACCTGTCATTATCATTACTTTATGAATGATATATATTAGATATTGCAGAAATCTGATAGGCATAATTCTCAAATTGATACCTACTAATTGCGTTTATAAAATTTAATATAACATTTTTTTTCAGAAATGCAGGTGCAGGTGGTGGCTGGAAAATGTATCCCGGTCTAGTTGATCCATTACATAAAATTATGATGGGTAGTTCACTGTTAGCAGGTGGTATAGGGGGCAAAGCTTGTTATAACTCCACTGACGAACGTGGCGATGGAGGATTTGGCGGTGGAGGTGAGAACTTTTTGCGAAAATAAGTACAAGTGCATTTAGATCTTATATTGATATGATAAACATAAAAGGAGAAAATATTATTTTAATTATATTGCTCAATAAAAAAATGAATATATCTCTTCAATAAGTTACACATTCTTTTAAACATGGTAACATATATACATTTTACAAATAGAAAAATGATAGTTGATCAGGTAATTGTTCTTATTGTTACTTCTCCCAATATTCGTATATAATTGAATAGATTGTGAATTTCTATAATTCAAATATTTTTCAGACTGAAATTAAACTTATTTTTCATATGATCTTAAGCCCAAATTTCACGTAGTGGAAGGTTGTTTGAGTGGGCTCATGATTTGTGTTTTCATCTCAATGACTTCCTATATCTTGTCAATTCTTTAATTTCTTTCAATTGTACACCGTTTTTTTCTGCCCCATCTCCCGTACTTTTCATGGTCTTCCTAAGTTATTTTTTCTTGTATTCGAATAGTGTTTTAGGATTCTAGTCTCGGGTATATGACATAGGTAAGTGTCCATTCTGTATATTCTCTCACTAACCGGTTTGATTTTCAGTTTTTCTCTATATATTTCGTTCCGTATTCTATCTTTTATAGTTTTATTTTCAATGTCTCCCATTTATCTCATTTCCATTGCGCTAGCTGATTTGTTTTTGCTCAAAGTGCATCTGTAACAACTATGAAGCACTGTGGATCTCACCACTGTTTCAGCTGTCAAGGCTCTCGGTTCTTCCTATTTTACTAAACTCTTCCTCCATTATTTCCTGCCTCAGTGTGTCGTTAGTTGCAAGTGTTGTTTCTGACTGTATTCGAATATCGTGTATTTCACTAATGTAATAATCTTAGTTTTACTAATAACTACCATACCATCTGCGAATATCAATTCAGTTAAATACATGATTAAACCTCCCCATATTAAACTTTTTCATCAAATATTTGCTTCTTTCATTGTTTCGTTTCAAATACACTGAACAAAACTTTAAAAACAGTATATGGAACTAAAAAACAGAGACTTAAGTAGTAACTTCAAAAAAAGCTGCTACAAATAAGGGCGTAAAACAAGGTGATGCAATTTCTACAACGTTGTTTAATAGCACTGGAGTGTATAATGAAAAGCGAGACTATAGGAGAAAAATATAATTACTAACAAGTAATAGCATGCGCCAACGATATAACTATAATAGGAAATGAAGAAAAATAAGTAGTGAATGCAGTCACTAGACTGTAAAACGTGACGAAAGAACACGGATTGGAAATTGATGGAGAAACAACGAAATATCTGATATTGGGAGAAAAAACAAAAGAAGCAACGAGCCACTTAAAAACATAACAACATAACTTTGGAAAAGTAAACTGAACAAAATAAAAATATACAAACCTGTGATAACATATGCGATGAAAACCATAGTAATGAACATAAAGAAAAAGAAAGAAGTAAAAGTGGTCGAGGAAAAGGTAATGAGTATAATATTGGCACCAAACATGGCAACAGAAGGGGAAAGGAGACCAAATAAAAATAAAAAAATAGAACAAGAAAATTTAATGAGATACATAAAAACAAAACTGAGCTGGACACATAATAAGAAGAAAGACATAATTAGAAAAGAAAAACAATGGCCGAGAAGAAGGTGCAGCCCGAAGAAGACCGAGGAACAAGATATATGACGATAAGGAAGTATTGTCGGGAATTGTTGACAGGAAGGCGAAATACCGGATTAGAAAAAAATAGAAAAATATAACAAAAGCAGCCAGGTCCAACGAGAAATTATAGTGAAGTTAGCATGAAAGAAAACGAGGAGTGATCTCCCTCAAATAGAGGATCTAATAACGCTTCAAAGCGTTAGCCATCATCTTAAGGGTTGAACGGCTTGATGATGATGATGATGATGACATGGCACTGTGATGATCCCAAAAGGGCAGTAGTGTTAAAAGGACATTAGCATAGAAAGAAGATTAAATTATGTTAATATTAATTACAATATATAGCGAGCATTGATCTAGGAAGGTCAATGCTAGATATGCGGAGAGCACGTTCTAATTAAAAATGTAAATATCACGCTCAACTAATAGACGGAAGGTCAGGCATGCAGGCCACTGTCCGAACGCTTCCTATAAATTAAAAGTGTAACGAACCAAGCATTCATTCATTTCTTATTATTTTGAATATGTTAAATGGTAGATGATATTATATTTGTGTAACTTTAAATATATTAAAACCCAGTGATTTTTTATAAGTGATGCTGTTTATTCAACCCCCGAAGAACGGTTACTAGGTAAGTGTTTTCCTCAAAGATATAATGGCTTTATGGTAAACGTAATTTATACGAGGGACACTTACTGAGTAACCACCACAGCACTAAAGAAATTAGGTAGTCACTTAACACTAAACCTATTTTATTGTATATACTCGTATATTTGAAATATCCATTGCTATTTTTTATAGATAATATTTTGATACCTTTTATCAATCTGTTTTTTTTAATTAAGGTGGTGGATGCGTTTATGGTGGTGGCGGCGGTGGGTTTGCAGGTGGAAATGCACCGTCAGCCAATTCTACAAATGGAGAAGGGGGATATTCTTACCTTGACTCTTCCAAAGCTCTAAGTAAACTAACTCTCGTAGAAAGCGGTTACAATACAGGGTCAGGATACGTTTTGATTATTCCTGAAATTGATGGTTGCCAATGTGATTACAAGTGCATAGCGTTAGATGCTAGAAGGTCAGAGGTTACATGTATTTGTCCTACTAAGTGGGTGTTGACGGAAGATAAAAAGACATGCAAACGTAAGTAACCCAATTTTTCCTTAACGTGCATTGTTTAATTCACGCAAACTTACAAAAAATTGATTCAAATTTACTAGACAGTTACTTTTTAAGATAAAAATCAAGTAGTGTCTTAATTATTATTTTTAAATTCTATTTTTGACAATCCATATGTTAATAGATCTAGATTTATTGATTTGATGACAAAATTCGCTGTCGATGGCAAGCATCCAGAGACGATAACGACGAACCAATTCTAAAACACTATCAAAACACCATAAAAATAAACGGTTTTAAAGAATAAAACTATTTGTGGCTCTGAACAATATTCTATTATAAAATTGTCACTTGTATACACTTCGGGGGATGTATCGTGCTAACAAACCGAAATTTATCCAAAAATAACCAAAAATGTAGTTAGTATATCTGGATTTATAGGACCCGCTGTACTCGCACTAGTCAACTGAAAATCAATAGGGTATATCTGTGAGACACCTTGAGCAATATTCAATCATAAAATTGGTCACTTGTTTACACTCTGCAGGCTTTATCTTGCTAACAAACTAAAAATTCTCCAAAAATGACAAAAATTTGGTACTTCAAGTACCATAGCACCCGTTGTACTGGCTTTAATGAGCTGAACATTGATAGGGTTCATCTTTGAGACGCTCTAAATAATATTCGATCATAAAATTGATCACTTGTATATACTCCGGAGGCTGTATCGTATTAACTAACTGAAATTTCTCCAAAAATGACAAAAATGTCGTACATAAAGTACTATAGCACCTGTTGTACTGCTGAGCTGAAAATCAATAGGGTTCATCTGTGAGATGTTCTGAATAATATTCCATCATAAAATTGGTGACTTGTTGAGCTCCGGAGGCTGTATCGTGCTAACAAACTGAAATTTCTCAATAAATGACAAATATTTCGTACTTCAAGTACCATAGTACCCGTTGTACTGGATCTGGTGAGCTGAAAATCAATAGGGCTCATTTGTGACATGTCCTTCACAATATTCAATCATAAAATTGGTGACTTGTTGCACTCCGGAGGCTGTATCGTGCTAACAAGGCATGTAACGAAAAGTCGCCGACGACGACGACGACATACACACAGGATTTTTTGTTGTAGTTGATGGAAATCGTAAAAATAACTCAAAATTTTTTATCAAAATTCCAACTTTTTTTGGGGTAAACCAATACTTTTCTCGCATATTAGATAGGTTGGCGGAAAAGTAATATTAATACAGGAATATAGAAACTGTCTGGAAAATAATTCTAGATAAATATTCACCTCGAGACAAAAATTATAGCTAATGGCAAAACATTTACATAAAAAGCCGATAATGCAGAAGCCTTTGGGGTGTATTTTCAGTAATAATATAATAAGAGAGTGAGAATAAATTGAAAATAATTTTACAAGATTTTTTGAAAACTTGTTGCCAGGCAATAGTCACGAGAGCCCGCAGGGCTCGAGTGGCTGTTTCCAAATGGCAACATGTTTGAACAAAAGCTGTCAAATTATTTTCTAATTTATGGAACTCGCGAGTTATATTTGACTAGATTATTTTTTGATTCACAAATTTTTACAATAAAATTTCTTGTCTTTATTACTGCTTCTTTATAATCATTTCCGTCTTTTCTTTTCATGTTATAAGCCCAATCTTTCAAAATCAATGCCAGAGTAGCTGTTGTAGTAGATTAATCCAGAATATAATTTCTTTCTTTGGTGAAGGTCTTAAATTGTCTCCATATAGACTGATTACTTATTAGAGTATTTTTCGAAGTAGTTTCTAAAATCTTTTTTGTTATTTCTGCATCAGAAAAGGTACTAAATCGATGATTTTCACCCATTTTATATATCGCTTTGACACAATTAGGTAATTATTTTGACAGCTATCTGACACTTGCTAGGCAAATAAAAGCCACAGTGATTATTCCGGAGAACAATCACAAGAGATTTATTCCCACTATAATAATGACATAATTGGTTGAAACTTACCCTTGTGACAAATAAAGAAGCATTTAATTGGTTTTAAGAAACGTCAAAAAATAATCAGAACAACTTCACTAACAACACAATAAACACACAACACCACATATCTCGCATAATATTGTGACTCGTAGTATGACGAGCAGATTGCTGAGGGTATCTGACTCTAATAAAAATGTACATACAAGATTTGCTTACCAAAGGCTTACATTTTGTTACCTTTGAGCATTAGAAATATTAAAATCGACAAAAAATGTTCAATGCAATGTAAGATGAAATTAACTGTCTCGACCCTTACTAATAATGCAATGTAAGATGTTTATAAATGACAACTATGTTTCTTAGAGCATCGTGAAATGTAACTTGCTTTTAGCAATTCCAAAAACCTATTTAGGTATTACCTAACTTTAGGAACTGGTTGGTGAAATCGGGCATTAATGTTTTAAATTAGGTATATTAAGAAACATATTATATAAATTTATTGGTAATTTTAGTAAGAACCTGTCGCTATTACGCAATGATAAAATGAATAAAATAAATAAAATAATTAAAATAAATAAAATAAATAATATAAATAAAATAAATAAAATATATAAAATAAATAAAATAAATAAAATAAATAAATAAAATAAATAAAATAAATAAAATAAATAAAATAAATAAAATAAATGAAATAAATAAAATAAATAAAATAAATAAAATAAATAAAATAAATAAAATAAATAAAATAAATAAAATAAATAAAATAAATAAAATAAATAAAATAAATAAAATAAATAAAATAAATAAAATAAATAAAATAAATAAAATAAATAAAATAAATGAAATAAATGAAATAAATAAAATAAATAAAATGCATAAATTACATAAAATAAATAAAATAAGTACATGTGAGTTTAAGAACGTTTCGAAGTAACTTTCAAGTATGCTTCACCGGCAGATTGCTGTAAATCAATTTTGTTTTCTACGAATATATTTCTTTTAGCTTTGGAAGATTCACCTGCTGAGAGTCCATATCCAACTTGGTTCGTCGTGGTACTAATTGTGACCGTTTTTTGTTTGACTGGTGCCTTTGCAGTTGTATGCTTTGTATTATGTAAGTAATAATATTAGTTTTTTTATTTAATATTTTTTTGTGACGTTGCAGAGTTAGAGTGAAGTGAATTTCGTACTGTCATAAACGATTCGATTAATATTTATTTCTATTGCGAAAAATGAAGAAAATATATATAAAAATCAATATAATATATTTACTTTCACTCTATTTCTTTCCAATGTTATCATTTCGCCAAATGTCTTTCCTATATCTCTTTTTTGGTATATCCTTTTTCTTCTGGGGCTCCTTCTGCGTTTTTCATTTGCGTTTCCAGCTTCAATTATTTTTTTTGTAATCCTCATCTGTCTCCATTCTAATAATATGTTCAAACCAATTCAGTTGTTTCTTCCTTACTTTCGTCATTATCGGCTCTTGTTTTATCATTTTCCTGATCTCCTTTTTAAACGTATCGAATTTGGTTTTCCCTGCTATTTACCTTAGACGCTCCATTTCCATAGCGTTTATTTTACTTTCATCTTTTTTCTTCAATGTCAGCTTAGGCTATCTCCTTGTATTATTAAATATTAAAGTTAATTGAGACATTAAATTATTTAATTCAACTTGTTGAGCGAGAAGTTACTCGAGGATTGTAACATTATATCAGTTCACTCTTCATATTTGGTTGAAAATATTTATACTAATATTGCACAGTAATTAACAATTACATTTTGTAGATAATCGATATCAACTTAGAGCAACAGGAATAATGAGACGGAAGATGCTTTCGGGGGCAGATCTTCAACTTGATAGACTACGAATGGCTTCCGACAGTATGATGACTGAATATAACCCTAATTACGAATTTGGTGGTGTTGTATATACATTGAAGGATCTCAAAGATATTCCTAGAGAACAGCTCCGTTTGGTAAAGTAAGCGGAAACATTTTTATGCATTTTGTACACGTTGATTCTATTATTACCTACAGCAATTTTTTTAAATGAAACAATCTCAATTGTTTCTCTATATAATGTACAAAACCTTCGAGATTTATAAAATAATATACAGCGTGACAAAATGAATACGACCCAGCCGTCAGTAGTTAATGTAGAATTTATGGCACCGTTACTTTCACAACCAATACAAAGTTAGAATAAATATTTCACGTCATTGGCCACTATGTAATATCTCATTTTGAAGCCCCCACATTTGTCTTGTGAAACCAGATTTTATTTTCTAACTCATTTTTAAACAGCAGACAAATAGTGGAGGTAGAAATGTTCCTTTTCTAATCCCATTTTTCGTGGTGATTCTTCGGATTTTTAATCGTTTTTCAGCATTTACATTTTCCTTTAGAATATATTGGAAAAGTGACTGCATTGAATGGTATTCACGGTCAGAAAATTTGTTCCCCTTGATTTATTTCTATGAGGATCCCCAAAAAGTCAAATCCATAGATCACTACCAGAGTCGTTAGATGTCTCCCTTCAATAAAAAATCTAAACTTCTAGCGTAATAAAGTAATTTATAATGTTCGAGGGCCAATTGAAACATTTTTAAATCGATGTTTCTACTGATAATTAAAATAAATAAAACGCGGAAGCACTATTAAAATGAGCAGTGACACTATTTCCTGCGTCGGATGAATTCTAAGGAAAAAGTGCTCTATAAACATTTTTCGAAAAGTTAATAGATAATTTGAATTTTTCATGAAAAAACTACGTTTTTCGTCAGTTTCTCTCAAATATCTCGGAGAATTGAGTTTCTACAAAAAAAAATGTTATTAGCAAAAATGAAGCTTATAGAAAAGGAAAATATTGGTTTCTGCATGATCTATGCAGGTGCAATAGGCTCTGAGATACATTTGTTTGAACCTAACCTATTTTTTTTAGCTTACAAAATATAGTGTATTTAATTTGAAGTAATTTTAAAATTTCACGTTTTCTTGAAAAATATCGGTACATTTTTTGAAGTACTATCAAAAACCTTCAAAATAAACTTGATTTCAAGTTATTTAGTGTTAAAATTAAGAAAGTTATGCTAAAAAAAGTGCATTAAAAAAAATTATCATAAAAAATTATTAATAATTATCACAAAATTTGAAATTAAAGCACACCCTTCTACAATTAACTTTATTTAGGCACCAACAATATGTTAAAGAAATTTCAACGATTTAGAGTACGTATTTTTTTTAAATCGCGGTTTTTATAAACATTTTTTTTCAATTTTCAAAAAAATTACATTTTTTCTGAAATAACTATATAAAAAAACAAATTGTAACGAAAAATGTGTAAAAATATAAAATGTAGAGTTTTTATTTTTCTTCGATTTAAATTTGTTTTTTAAGGGTTGAACTTTGCAAAAAGTGATCAATTGCTTTGTAAACATGCATTAGAATTTAACTTAACTGATTTATACTATTAAGCCATGTGAAACATGTATAACAAACATTCTATCCATTTTTACCATAAAAACAATTTAAAATTGCTAAAAATGCTGAAAACATTTCCTTTTTGATATTCCGTCATTAGAGGCCGTTTTTAAGTGCGTAAGTTAGGCTATTAATGATTAATTATATCCCAAACATGTAAAATATAAATTTTATCCATTTAGAATAACAAACCATTTTTTTCATATTCAGTTATTAGGGGTGGGTTTTAAGGGTGGAAGCTACGCTATTTACTATTAATTATATTACAAATATGTAAAATATATCAATTTTAACCATTCATACTGTCTAACTACTTGAAACTGCATAAAACTGCATTTTTCCTCGTTAAGGGTTGAAATTATCAAATAATATTGTGTACCATAATCTCCAATGTAAAACAATATTTATATTGCCTTTTTACATGAATTTGTCTCGTAAAACACCTATTTCCATTTTATTTCAATTTTTCAACCTTAGGGGTAGTTTTCACTCCAAAGCATCGATTTAAATTGATTGGAGCTGGTCTCAAATTCTTCAAGCCATTGTACATTAGAGTACTTGTTTACATTAAAAGGAGTAAACGCAATGTGTCTCCTATACTATTATCAACTCTCCTTGATTAACCGCAGTTCCGTGAGATTACAAGTGGTAAACTGTTCTTTCTGGTATCTATATACATATTGACTTCCAAAGGGGTATTTTAAAGCAAATCAGCTCTCGGTGCTCCACAAAAAGAAATCCGACAGTTTTGTAATCCTGATTATGAGGCTAGATAAGTGCGCTACATTGAATTCTACTATTTGTAAAATTCTTTTTGTTGTAAGAACGTTTCTTCCGAATTGGCCTGGCAGTGCCTCTATTGTCGCAATATTCCAAAAATACGACGTTGATTGTGATCTTCTTTGAATAGAGCTACAGCTCTGAGTACTGCACAAGAAAACTATGTCATAACGTAAATTATTTTGAAGAAAAGCAGAGGGAAACAATTGGGCTGCAAAATAAAAATAAGGTTCTTGGAAATGATTAATAGACTTTTTTTTGAGAAGTAACTGTAATTGTAATATATAATTACTGTTTCTCAGGGCTTTAGGACAAGGTGCATTTGGTGAAGTGTATCAAGGATTCTATCGACAGCGTCCTTGTGATACGGTAGAAATGCCTGTAGCTGTAAAAACCCTTCCAGAAATGTCTACTTCACAAGCAGAAATGGACTTTCTTATGGAAGCACTCATCATGTCCAAATTCAATCATCCGAATATCGTTCATTTTATAGGAGTGTGTTTTGATAAACATCCTCGTTTCATAGTACTGGAACTTTTGGCTGGAGGAGATCTTAAAAATTTTCTTAGGGAATCCAGACCTAAGCCGGTAAGTATTATCACGATTCATGAGAACAGCCTTTGCTTAAGCAAGTGTCAAAAAGAGTTTATAAAAATCATAATCATAATAAACCAATAATATTTGAAGCAAATATTCCCACAGAGCAAAGGTTTGTCTGTCAAAAAATATTTCTTTGACAAAAAAATAGTATATAAAAACCAACCATATTAGAGATTTTTATTCTATGTTTTATTGTAATGAATATATATTCAGAATAATTTCTATTGTCAGTATTACCATCAAGAGGTGTTGTTGATTCCCATGATAGTTTTTTTTTTGGTGGGCTCAAGTGACAAATTAAAAAAAATATTTGGTTCATCATTCATTCGAAACACTATTTTAGATGTCGATGGATAATTGGACTGTTTTCTTGTGATATATTGTCATGGTACCTAGTCCAATCTCAAATCTTCAATATCATTATCTACCTAACCTATAGTAGTGGTGATGCAGTACATGAAATAGTATAACATAATGTTAAGTTATTATGTTAAGATGAAGATCAAACGCTAGCATCTAACCAACCACTATATCCATCACATTTGAATAAGAATAGAATATCTTGAATTATTTTAGGAAAGAGGTAGCCCGTTGTCTATGAAAGACTTGGTTTTAATATCCGTTGATGTAGCAAAGGGCTGCAAATATCTAGAGGATAACAGATTCATCCATCGTGACATTGCAGCTAGAAATTGTCTACTTACTACCAAAGGTCCCGGAAGAGTAGTCAAAATAGCTGATTTTGGAATGTCAAGGGATGTTTATCGGTAAGTTATTAGTACAGAATTAAAAAATATTATTTTTAAATCGCTTAGAGCCATTATCAGAACAAAGAATAACTCCGTGAACAGATGGTATTTTTTTGGAAATAGATATTTTCAAAAAAAACGTTATTTCCTTAAAAATGTGAAATGCATATCTTGAATTTGACATAAGTCATATGCTCAGGCTCTTTTCATTTTCCATAAATATGATAATACCAGAAAGGAAGACGAGCAATTGGAGCTATGCAGAAAATATTGAAAGGATATATCTAGAGCCTCTAAGCTTAGACTATACAGGACGGTAATCCAGCCTACTGTAGTGTATGGATGCGATTCTTGGATATTAATAGAAAGGAAAAAGAGAAAATAAACAGATGGTAAAGAAGAGCACTTAGGAAAGCGAATGACAAACTTTATGCAATATACGAATTTGACGGTCTATAGGCTATGCGATGCGAGGGATCTTATTTAATATTTACTTCAATTTTTAGGTCCGATTATTACAGAAAAGGAGGTAAAGCCATGCTACCTATAAAGTGGATGCCGCCGGAAGCATTCCTTGATGGTATTTTTACAAGTAAGACTGATGTATGGTCATTTGGGGTTTTGTTGTGGGAAATAATGTCCATGGGGTATATGCCTTATACGGGCTGTGCGAACAGAGATGTTATGCAGCTAGTAACTAGTGGTGGGAGATTGGAGCCACCTGCTAATTGTCCTGGTGAGTATGTGAAATTGAATTCTTCTTTTTGACTGAATAATAATATATTATATCATTATTTTCAATATGAAATTGAAATGTGTTACTGAGCATATAACACACTATCAAAATATCTTGGTAGTTTGAAAATCACCGAAAAACAAAAAAGTAACATTATATTGAGTAGTCTTGAAATAATTGTGATACTGTTTACATAGGGCAAACATAACAGTATTTGGAAAATAGACTGTCGGATATCTCCACCTGTATTTGCTAGAAATTTAGCCACAAGGCTGATTTGTAAATTTGTCATTCCTTATTTCTAAAAAAAAACGATCAGAACCAACGGTCTTGTGGACATCATAGTATTGCTTTATTATTTTTATCCATTACCATTTTGTAATTGCGAATGTTCAGGAAGTGTAGGTTTTTGTTACATGCATAACTATCATTTCCAGACCATCCATTTTCATATTTAGAAGTTCATCGCATCTGCAGGCGCCAGATATGCCAATAATTAAAGCGACCTTAAAATTAAATATACCATTAAACAAATAACTGATATTAATTAAATAGTAGAATATTACCTTTTTAAAGAATATTATCTTCTGAGAGCACTTTGGTTTTTTTAGTTTATATCCAGCAATCTACTTTTTCAAAAATGCTCACAATTTGGCATACTGGCTAATGTCGATATTTTGCTAGATATTAAGTATAGCTCGCAACATAAAATATCGATACCATAATGTTGAAGTTTTACTTTCTTTACTCATTTCAACAAAATATGCAGGCAGTATCGTGTCTGAAGTATGTGCACACCCTTAGTTGCACACCATTTAATGTACGACGAAAATTTTTTCTCGTACCTTTCTTTGCTTTTCTCCGGAATTCTTCCGTCAACCGCAGTGTTTGCAGCTTCTCGGACATCCGGAGGAACTCAGGTTAATTCAAAATCGGACATTATGTACTTGTTTAAGCAAAAGAAATTAAAATTTCGTAACGGAAAAAAATGTTTTTGATCTAATTGTCAAAGCTAATAATATTGTCTAGCAAGAGTATCTTTGTCGAAAGAAATATTAAATTATGATAACATATTTTCTTAAAATTAATGTTTTTAAAAGCTCGTAACTAACCGATTGGGAATAAAATTGCATACATTCCACGCGGGAAGGATCGTTCCAGCCACGGCTGTAATTATCTACTTCTTTCTTATGAATAGATTTTTAAAACAAATTAAAAGTTTTAAGTGCGTCGCCCTGGAGAGAGGATACACTTGTCCGATAATTACATATTGACGGAGAAAGTTTTTGTCAATTTGTTTTCGTGAATATACTGCTCGTCAAATCTCGACGTATACTGCTCTCCAAATCACAACATTATATATTTATGTATTCCTTCCTTCAATTTTTTCCATTACTTGCCTCAATTTTTTGCGTTCCTCTTATTTTTATTCATTATCTCATCCATTATATTTTCCTGGATCTCGCCATCTCCTCCAGATGATATATATTTCATCTGGTAGTCGGGTGATAAGTTCCAACCATCTGACTGTGTGCTCTGAGCTTGACCCATTTTGTAGTTCTAAGTTTTCCATTTATGTTATTAATTTCCTTGCTTGTAAATATTTGCCACATATCTTCTCCTACTTTATTTCATCCATAAATGCTTTCCTCTTCCATATTTCAAATTATTTCTCCAATTGCATAGTCGTTGTCCAAGTTTTTGATTAATAGAGAATAACCGATATTATGATTGTTTCATACACACGTGTGTTGGCTATTATTGAAATGGTTTTTGCTCCTAATATTCTGCTCAGGTATTTAACAGGTCTATTCTCTTTCATTGTCCTCTCATCAACTTCTTTTTTCCCCGGCCTTTATTCGTTATTATCACTCCAGACTATACAAACTCTTCTACTGTACATGGTATCACCAGGGATGTTGACTAATTTCTGGAATTGCTTTTGTTTTAAAGACAGACCCTACATAAACAAGAAAATAATAATTTTATAAAAAATATGACAAATTTCAATACAAAAAAAATACGTAAATAAAAATAGGTTTCAAAATTTCCGCTAAAACGCTCCATACCGTCTCGTGACATCATCAAACTATAAATGAATCTCGCGTTCAGGCAAAGTTAACTGATCTTGACTGAGCTCTTACGAATAAATTAAAGCTGTACAAATGAATAGGTCGTCTTACAAATGCTGTACAATAACGATGTGCAAAAGTACGTCAATCAGAACACCACAAATACTTTTAATAAACGTTCCAAAATGTCTACAAATAAGGAGAAACACTTGCTAGACGAGATCCAGCTTGATTGACAACAAGTACCAGTTATTTTTGTGAAGATCACTTTAATGTAAGTTATAATCCCTGCTAAACTACAAATATAAATTTAAATTCAATTTAGGTATTTGTGGTTGTGGCAAAAATAAAAAGTCAATTATTTATTCGTACATTGTTTGTTTACAGAGCAAATTTCTAGTTTTATTAAGTTGATATCAGTGGCGTATTTAGAATCTTGCTTTGGGGAGGGCCGAGGCAAAAATAAAAAATGTTACCAAAATTAGTCGTGGTACTGATTGACCAAAATAATTAAACGAAACAACACCAGAACAACAATTCTTTTTTATTTTGGCTAAGCAATGAACAAACATGGACTTAGTTCAAGTATTTCAACCTGACCAGTCTTTGAGGCTCATTCGTCTGGGTTTACTTGTGGCGAACCTATTTATCACATTTTCAATATTCAAATCAGCTTCCTTGTGAATATTAAGTAAGTTGGACCGCTCTTCCGCCATGGTTGACCTCAAATGGGTTTTCAGACGCTTTATGGTTGAAAAGCTCCTTTCCACTGTTGCCGTTGATACAGGTAGACTCGCAAACAAACTCGCCCCAAAACAAAGTGCTTCGATTGCTGTAGAGGGCAAATCTGGTTTATCTTCCCATCTTTTTTGCCACATTATTATTTCAGCTCTTAGTTCTTGTTTTGATATATTAATGTCTGCTTCATACACTAAACAAGCCTTGACAATTGTTTCTGTGGGGTAAATTTTATAATTTTTTGGGATGAGGCCTTCGATAAGTAATACGAGTATTTCAGTTAATCTGTTATTGAATCGTGAATCAAGCTGGGTTATAAAGTGATCAATATAAGGTATAAACACCGTACGTTTATAATATTCTTGAGACCAACTTGAATCAAGGTTTTCTATTTGAGTTTCTCGTTCACACACTCTAAAATAAAAAAAATCTATGTTATTGCATCAAGTATACAAAATTATTTAGACTTACCTTGGCTTAGTTACTTCTACATCGAAGCCAGTCGCAATGGATTGAGCTTCTAGAAATATTGTATTTAATTCTCTCTCAGCATTTTCCCTCATGTCTTGGAAAATTATTAAAAGAGTCTGAATATTTTCCAGTGCTGCAGAAAATTCCAGTGTGGGACTTTGTAATCATTTGCTCAACTTCACACTATAAGAGAAGCAATAAGCACCTATAACCAAACATATTAGGAAATCACTTCTCCTAATACAGGCATTGAAGCTCATTGAATTGGAGGCTGTATCACGGTCTTGATCATGTTCTAGGTAATCTAAGGCGTGAGCTATGAAAGGGAGCAGCTCTTGAAAGAGAATAAGCGTATCATGCCTTTCTACACAGCGTGTTTCACAATACGATTTTTATCTTTTTTTCTTGATTTCGCTACTGTTCTGATTTTCGGCGATTATTCTCTGCAATAAGTCAACCCGTTTTGGTGAAGCCCTCAAGAATGTGAAAATTTTGCCAACAACTCCTATCATATTTTTCATACCACTAATATCACAACATCTTGAAATGCATAAATTCAGTGAATGGTTGAAACAGTAAGTATAGAGTGCTAGACGATAGTCTTTTTGTATAAGTGCTTGTAAACCTACAATTTGAAGAAATAAAGTTTTATATCAAATCAAAAATGTATCAACTGATTATCATTATCTTTGCCTGCCATATTTGAACCCCCGTCGTAACATTGGTCTCTGCAGTTATAAAGAAGATCCATCTTCGTTAATTCATTTGACAAAGCTTCTTTTATGGCAACTCCAGTCATGGATTTAATCTCTGCAAAACTTACGATGATTCTGCTGTATAACATTTTTTTGTTCATTGTTCATCAGCACAGATACGCTCTCTCCAGATTCTAATGTTCTCAGGAATTCTACTGCACGATCAACACTATTAATGTGATAAGAATGGTCTTGTAAATCTTTTGTAGCATTTTTATATTTATGCATTGGTTCTGTTACTAACTTTTTAATCGGCTGTAAAAAGGTGACAAATGTGGAAACATAAAAATTGCTGTCAGTAGATACTTGGACTTGGAAAAAACAAATATATAACATAAGTGACAACACTCACCTGGAAATTAACTCCAGCTCCAGCCGAAGCGAATAAACAACAGAATTTACAAAAAGCTCCTTCTTTAGACTTGCTATAGGTTAACCATTTGTGTTTTTCCAGCCAGTCTCGTTGAAACTGTCGAGTATGATTATTTTCAATTTTAGAAGGAAATTTATAATTATCTGGAGGTATCCATGATTGTTTCATATATTTATATCTTTCGCTGGCAGTTAAATGTCTTGAAACTGCATTGCCAATATCTAATTCTAGTTCATTACAACTTCCACTGGCTTTATCGGTGTCATCATTATTAGTAAGCGGGGCATTTTCTACTGGTATAGACGGTTTATTCTGTTCTTGATCAAATTTTGCAGCCTTGTGTACGAAAAAACTTCTTATATCACTCTTGTTCGTTTCATTACGACTCGAGATTACTCATGCTAAGTTACCGATTTTATACGATTATATGAACGGAAACGAAAATGCGGTCGTCGGGCTGACCGGCGGGTGGGCGAAGAGAATAATAATAAAATTGACTGTCTCGACCCTTACTTCGTGGAATATGCTCATATTAGTGTTTTTTAAATGAAACTCACGGTCTCTATAGTTAATTCCACAATATAATAAATGTTATTGAAAATTCTAAAAAATTGACAATTTTTTAGAATTTTCAATAACATTTATTATATTGTGGAATTAACTAGAGACCGTGAGTTTCATTTAAAAACACTAGAATAATAATAGTTTGTTTTTTCAACTGTTCGTGGATTCACCGCAGATATGAACTAAAGGTTTGACGAGTTTTTCAGTGCATAAAATATTCACACCGTATAGCATGAAACGATCATTTGTAATAAAGTATGTCAATGTAAAATTATAGGTACTTACAAAGACATTGTCACGTTTTTCTCCGCTGCACAAAAATCCATGTATCTAGCAAAGAAACTTGCACCATCATCAATCTTCGGTAAATTACAATTATTTCTTCAGATGGAGATCCAGTCTCCATTGTGATAAAAATTGTAAAATACTATCACCCAATAAAGACACAAACGTTTTAAAAACGTAAAATATTTAACATGTAACCTAACGTTTATAATAGTTATTTGTAAAACAAGTGTCACAATGACTCGTTCTGTAGTACGAGTGAAGTTCGCACAACGAACCGCGAAGCGGTGAGTTGTGCAAATGACGAGTACTACAGAAAGTCATTGTGGCACAAGTTTTACACAATATTTTTTATAATTTGCATCTATTTAATTATTTAAATAAAATAGAATTTCATATAATCCCTGTTTTTAAACTAAGAGGAGTGGTTTGAATTTAAGTTGGCAATTCTGTAGATTCCTAATTGGTCAGATCACAGATGGTTTTATTCAGCACTTCTGACTTTTGACATATTATAACCAAATAATTGTGTAAATTGTAAACAAACTTTCATTTAAGCAAAAAGAGGATGATTATTAGTTAAAAAAAGAGCTTCTTCGTATATGCTCTTGCGATCTATTTATATTATATCATGAACAGCATTATTTCTGTAATACATCTTCACATAGATATCTGGTAATTTATCCCAAAAATCGAACGTTTTGTATACCTATATATTGATCCTATACAATATAAAAATAAACAATTGAAAAATCATTGATAAATAAATGTTAGCGTACTTTATTCATTAATATTTTTAATATATAAATCATTCTAATTTACCTTTAATATAATAATTTGCTAGCTAGAACAACGCTGAACCATTATTTATAATTTCTGTCAAGGTTAAAGTCAAATGTCAAATAAAAATATTACTAAATTCAATAATAAACTGTACACTAAAAATTACTATAACAGATTCATTGTGACACTATAAACAATGTTATAATGAAGTCTCTTTTATTCGCGAATTATAAAAATGGTTTTTAGGCAACTGGTTATATTACCGGAGTAATGTCGCTCGTTTCTACGTAACATATAACGATTTTTCCAACGTGAAATACAACGTGATTTTCGTAACGTCATTCAAACGTTACCGTTTTAATGTGATTTACCGGTTGCATTTGAACGCAATATAAACGTTAATAAAACAGTCTTCTGAAACGAAATTTAGCACACATCTTACTAACGTCACTTAAACGTTACCTTTTCAATGTGATTTACCCAGTACTTTTATAACGTATTATAAATGTTTTTATAATGTAGTTTATAAACATTTTTGTATAATGATATTTAGCACATACTTTTAACGTAATTTAAACGTTACTTATTTGATGTACCCATTGCATTTGTAACGTAATATGAACGTTCTTATGCTACTTATAGACGGTCTTTTGAAACGAAATTTAGCACCCACCTTACTAACGTCACTTAAACGTTGCCTTTTCAATGTGATTTACCCATTGTTTTTGTAATGTAATAGAAACGTTTTTATAATGCAATTTGTTCGGAACACGTCCGAAATATTACTTATTTAAATTTAGATAGGCAGAGCCTGTCAGTCAAAAGATTGATGTATATTAAAAAAAAGAGAAATGTCAGAGTAGTGTCAAATAATTTCCATATACGCAGAGCGTCAATTTCCTTTAATAAAAATTCTGTTAAGTGTTTTGAAGCGATAAAACCATTTGTAAGTAGTTATTCTAATTATATTTGTATTTGGAGCTGATCTACCTAAATTTTCCTGAATCAAAACATAGACTTTTATTAGATAATTATAATATTTCACCAATCCTTAGAATTAAATAAACACTGTCAGAGATTATTCTTATATGAACTGGCGTTTTATTTGGAGATTCCAGTCCGCTATAAAAGGTACTATCGAAGAGAGAATTTGAGAAGTTCCAAAAAGTGTCAAAGTCAGACCCATCAAAAGGCCGGCTTTATCACAATTTATAAACGTTTTTGTATAATAATATTCAGCACTTAGTTTTAACATGATTTAAGCGTTACATTTAATCGGTTTAAACCATCATTTAAAATTAAAAGTAGAGGGGGGCTTATTTGACAAAAATTGGAATCGTATAGTAACGTTTGTAAACAAGTAATATTTGATAAATAAAACTTTATTCATATTAATAAAATAACAAATAATATTTATTATACAAGAAATAAAGCATTTATGTATTCTTTACTTGTTACCGTCTTCGGTCCTCGATGGATCCCTTATACTGATGAGCTACGCTTACGATTAAAAAGAGCTAGTCTATTCGTACAGCGACATCGATGAGCGGGAACCGGAACTCCACGGCGACGTTAATAGGATTACTACCAACTCTTCAGGCGTCTCGTGTTGGCCGTTGTGGTTTGGGGTTGCGAGAATTACGGGCGATTGTTACACGTTATATTTATTTTATTTGATAAATCCACACAAAAATAGTATACAATAAAAAAAGAAAATTCTTGTAATTAACATAATAAAATAAAAAATGTTCTTAAAACTATAACATAAAATATATAAGATTTCTAGTTTTAATATTTTACAAAACAACGTGTATATATATATATATATATAACGGGATTAGAAAGCGTTTTTGTAAATACATATGAGTTCAATTAAGTCGTTGTTTTCAAATTTAAAAAAAGCCTTGTATATACAACGTGTTAAAAAACATTACTGTATAACCGTTTATATCACGCGAAATAGTATAAATAATGTTAAAAATACTACGTTAAAATAACGGGAATTAAAAACGTTTTTGTAAATGAATATGAGTTCAATTAATTCGTTGTTTTCAAATTTGAAAAAGCGTTGTATATACAACGTGGTAAAAACATTGCTTTTTAACTATTTATATCACGCTAAATAGTATGAATAATGTTAAAAATGCTACGTTGAAATAACGGGCATAAAAAGCGTTTTTGTAAATGCATATGAGTTCAATCGAGTCGTTGTTTTCAAATTTAAAAAAGCATTGTGAAAACAACATATTATAAACATTTATTGGATAACATTGTATATCACGGAAAATAGTATAAATAATGTTGAAAATATAACGTTAAAATAACTGAATTAGAAAGCGTTTTTGTAAATCCATATGAGTTCAATTAAGTCGTTGTTTTCAGATTTAAAAAAGCGTTGTATATATATAACATGTTAAAAACATTACGGTATAACCGTCTTTATCACGCGAAGTAGTATAAATAATGTTGAAAATACTACGTTAAAATAACGGACATAAAAAGCATTTTTGTAAATACATTTGAGTTCAATTGAGTCGTTGTTTTCAAATTTAAAAAAGCGTTGTATATACAACGTGTTAAAAAAATTTCTGTATAACCGTCTATAACTCGCGAAATGATATAAATAATGTTAAAAAATACTACGTTAAAATAACGGCCATAAAAACCGTTTTCGCAAATACATGTGGGTTAAGCTAAGTCGTTGTTTTCAAATTTGAAAAAACGTTTGGAATATAACGTTTCGAATTCAACCAATCTCTCAACGTTGAAAATTCAACGAGTAACGTTGAAATAACATTAAAACGTTTTAAAAACATTTTTTTGTACGTAGGTGTGTTTATTGGGCATTGTTTTAACAAATTATCAAGAAAAATAGTTTATACTTTTAACTTGGTTATGAGAAATAAGTCAACTTGTTCGTATCACGTGATAATGGGTTGTAAATAACGCAATTTAAATTAATTTTATTTAATTTAAGACGAATAATTAGGTACTTAAAATGTTATTTTAGGTTTCTAAAAACTGTCTTTTATGTGTGAAACACATGAATTTGTAACAGCTGTCAACATCCTATTCCATGCGGTCGTCATCACTACTTAATGTATTGAAGTAAATTAGTCAATTCATCATTTTGATATAACAAAATAAATTTTGATGAATTTTAAGATGACACAAATAACTTGCAGGTCCAATTTATGGTATAATGACGCAGTGTTGGCATCCAGCTCCCGAGCATAGACCTACTTTCGGAACTATATTGGAAAGATTAGGGTATTGCGTTCAGGATCCTCAAGTAATGAGTGCTCCATTGCCAGTGTTTCAACGTCCTCCGTCTTATGAAAGAGACACGACGGTAATGCGACCGTCAGGCTCAGAAGAAAATTGTCTACAGGTAAGTACAGAACACCATTATGCGGCTTGTTTTTCGTTTTCCACGAAAAAATCAGGTTATTATGAATACCGTATGTGCCTGAATTGACAGTGTTTTATATATTGGTATTTTGAAGAGTCAATATTTAATGTGTTTAAATAAACCAATTTCAAAACTATAAAAATATCAACAATCAAAATTTTCTGGCCAAAATTGTTGTTTTCAATGAAGACGCGAGTCCGGTAAATTTTTGTTAATTAACAATC
The DNA here is from genome assembly GCA_963921935.1 of Galeruca laticollis. Lineage (NCBI taxonomy): Eukaryota > Metazoa > Arthropoda > Insecta > Coleoptera > Chrysomelidae > Galeruca > Galeruca laticollis. The sequence continues at coordinate 60,138,394 of OY998184.1, read as the reverse complement.
GTCTAGCTTATTGAAAAATTCATTTTATGATTCATTTCGTACTGAAATAAATTCATTGAAATGCTTAAAATACACCATATTTTGTTTTAATTTTTAAATTGATATTTAATACTTGTGACGTGTTTTTCCTCTTCTCTACTCGTCCTCGGAGGTAGTATAGGTAGCAGCCTCTTGCCCTACCTCTTACGGCCTCGGTACGTCACTTCTGACACCTTTGAAACCTTACACTTTTCTCGGGCGCCAGATTTTTAACGTGGTCGTCTCCACGGCCCCTCGACTTCACTCAGATGGAGGTACGGTAAATTCCAGGGGTCTACTGTCGTCAAAATCCAGGTGGTTATTGCTAAATAAAACAAACGTTCTCGCTAGTCCTGAAATAAAAGTTATGCTGCTTGTCCACACTACGGGAAGCTAAAATTCGTGCAGCCAAATTACTACTCTACTATGGGTAGGTGCTAATCTATAGTAGGTCGTCAATAAAACACAAAGGTTCGGTTAGGTTATATTGTATTCCTATTTATTTATTTTTTTATAGTCAACTAAGCCGTTACATACAATAAAGAAAACTAAAAAAAACTAATACTGGTAACGGGAGACAATACCCAACTCTCCAGAAATCAGATACATTATCAGATTATATGTACAATTTATATGCGATTAATAGCAACGAAGCAGGCAGGACATAAGCGAGAGTGGGTCGTAAGCATAAAAATAGTGTATTTAAGAAAGAGGCGGTAAAAGCACACATAAAATCTTTCGTTCAACAGATTTAATAAAACTTTTATAAATGAGTGTCACTTTAAAGAAAAAAAACGGCTACTTATTCTTGGTATACCCGGTAGGTATAATTGGTAATTAAAATGAAACACAAAAAAAATTTAAATACTTGAAGTCGGACGCGATATTACTTCTGACCAGAAAATATTCGGTTACTCTTGATACACCCGGTAGGTATAATAATCTTTTTAAAGGACGGGGATGTAAGTTACAAATAGTTAGGGTTGTTGATTCGGGGATAGGCAGATTCCCTCCCAAGAAAAAAGGGGTAAAAAATAATGGTTAAATTCGGTCCCTAATTTTGTTTTTACCTGAAAATGTATAGGTAAATTCGGTCCCGGGTAAAATATTTTAAGATTGGACCAGTGCAATAAAACTGTAATATTGAATAATTTTAGTTTTATTAAATTAAATAAAAATATTTACATTGTTGACAAAGTTTACATAAACGGAATTGATATGTCTATATATTGTTTATACCTATAAAAATATATTACATACAATTATATATTTAATAATATTAAGAAACCAAATTCTCGAAAATTACGAAATAGGCTACAAGACACAGGTACATAATATTGTATACCTAATAATTAAACGCCACAGTGAAATGAGACACATTTAATAAAATGCAAACGACTTATTTCGTTTTTCGTATATGATTCAATCATTTTTGTAATAAATTTTTGACGGTTTTTAACTTTACTATCGGTAATTTTAGTATTCAAATGTACACTTTGTAATTTTACATAAGTTTCGATTTGAAACTCTTTAAGTTTATTAATAAAAACAAAAATGTTTGGATGAGACTTGTAAAACGAATCGTTAAATTGTCTATGGAAAGATTCGCATGTATTCGTAGTCCGTGTAAGTTCTGCTGAGTTTGTAGCCCAAAGTGAAGGAGGGAATAGTGACTCATCAGATATGTAATTATCTATCAAATAATCGGAATACATATGAATCTTTTCATCGTCTGGTGCTATAGAGAGCAGATCGAATACAAAACAATCGCTGATTTCTACAGGATTTAAGAAAGTTAGGGCAAAAGTCATTTTTAGCCATCGCCCCGCATCGGAACATTCATCTTTGTAGGCAGATATTAAACCAATTTGCTGAATTTTTCTATACCATGCCTGCAAAAGATGAAATCGACATCCGATTATCTGAGCTAATGGCCAAACTTGTTCTACAGCCTTATGGATACCTTTTTCAAAATCGATTACAATTTCAGAAATATCTAATCTAACACTATTTTTTATGCAGATCTCTGTTACAATATTAAATAATTTTTGGTACGTTTCACTCCGTCGATGAATCAATATCGAAACAATTGTCAATTTTTTAGAATTTTCAATAACTTTTATTATATTGTGGAATTAACTAGAAACCGTGAGTTTCATTTAAAACGCTATTATGAGCAGATTCCACGAAGTAAGGGTCGAGACAGTTAATTTCATTTAATATAGTGGCCGTTATAATACCCGTGTATCGTAAAAAACTGACAAAAAAATTGTGGGCAGTAATTAAATGTTCCATCTAAATATATTCGTCTGACTTTTCCGATAAATTGAATATTTGATTTACAAGAAAAGACGGCGATTTGATCAGCTGCATCATTAAAAAGTAAAAAATGTTCACCTCTGGATGTTTCAATGTTGATCTTCGCCAGAGTGTCGAAAGTTTGTTGAATACTTGTTGGCAATTGTGGAAGCAGTTTTCGACGAGCATTGTACAAATTATTTCTTATTAACGTAACGTCTGACGTATTGATCGTTGAAGGCAGATGTTCTTGAAGCTCCCGGCGGATGATTTTTGCGATAAATCATCAATAGCCTTTCTTTTACAAGAAGTGCTTACAATTTGGAAGTTCAACTGTTCTACATTTGCATTATGGCAATGATCCTTTACATGCTTTGTAACAGTTACATTGTTCACTTCACCCATACTAAGCAAATAAGATCTACACTTTTTATTTATACACGTCCACCGCTTTTCGCCACTTTTTAAAATTTTTTAAAAACTATACTTATAGTTATTTATAACTACTATACGCTTTCCTTTTTCACTCAAAATAATATTAAGATCCATGGTGCCAGACTACAAAGAATACTTGAATCGACTAATATGTAAACTGGGGAAACATACCCAACTAAATGGTACATATTTCAACCCATTTCATGTATTTATATTATTCATTTACCTACTAATTGCTACTAGTTTCGGAAAAGCCCATACTTACCATAATTACTTCATTCTACGAAAGATATTAAGCTCCTCAGTATCGTCAAACTCTGGTTGGGAGGGAATTAACCTACCGATAAAAGGGTATAAAAATTTTAAATAAATCTGCTACCTGCTGGGACCGAATTTACCATGTCCCGTTGATTCAAAATATTGAAGGAAAAGAGCAAGAAAGAGGCATGCGGGATGCAAATTAATAATGATTGGGGTTGTTGATTTAAAATATTAGAAAGCCCTTGCGGATATGTATGCCTGGCGCTCCCTGATATTTCAATTGAAACCTCTCACGGAAACATCAGAAGAAAAGAACAAGAAAAAGGCCGGGGTTGCAAATTAATAATAATGGGAGTTGTTGATTTAAAATATTAGAAAGCCCTAGCGGATATGTATGCCTGGCGCTCCCTGATATTTCAATCGTTACCTCTCACGGAGAAATCGGAAGAAAAGAACAAGAAAAAGGCCGGGAGTGCAAATTAATAATGATTAGGGTTGTTTATTTAAAATATTAGAAAGCCCTAGCGGATATGTATGCCTGGCGCTCCCTGATATTTCAATCGGAACTTCTCACGGAAAAATTGGAAGAAAGGAACAAAAAAAGGCAGGGCTTCGGTTTTGCAAAGATATTCCAACATATTATTGAAACATGAAAATTAACTGAATAAATATTTTAAATTTGTGATTGAAAAGGCCACTTAATTTCGAATCGTTATTACTAAATACTTCTTACCTTTACAGCAACGGAATTCTCGTGGTACTTACATGCAAGAAAAAAACTCAGAAAGAAATTAATAGATATTTGCAGGTAACAAGCAAAATACATTTCAGCGGTACGGTGCACAGTTACTGTCGTCTCAAATTCTGCTCAGCTAACACTCGACTCATTTCAAAACTTTCCGCGTATTCCTTCACATTTCTACCTCCCTCGGTTAGTTCGACCTGCGCGCTACTCACTGCTTATCGCATGGCAGTGAGGAAACCAAATATTGAATTTGTGAGTTCAAAGCCGGAATAAATATTTTTTTCTGTAACAGGAAAAAAATTCGACATTTTATCTCTGTTGACAGGTAACAAAATACAACTTTTCACGAAATTACTTTTTTTCCCGGGAAAAAAGTGAGTACTTTTTTCCCGGATATATATATACATATAGATAAAGGAAGATATTTGATTTTACAATATTTTATTGAACATAAGTTACATTTCCTTTATATCAAAAGTACAATTATTAAATGTGCATTGCATGAATGACATGTTCCTTGAACTATTCGGTACAACAGACGAATTTTCTTTCTGAATCAAATCACAGAATTAAATTGACATATATTTGATTAATTTGAAGTTTTCCTTAGCAACGCAGGTCTAATTGTCGCTATAACTACAACAGCTTACTAGTTTAAAAATTCAAATTTCATATCGATAACATACTGACTTTAATATATTGTAATAATATGTTCTTTCACTATTAAATCGTCGTTTTTCCTGTCCCAGAAAAAAATAGTGTATACACGGGAAAAATATTAGATTTTAGCTCTCGGTTTTTTGTCTCCCTCCGCTTCGGGAGACAACATAACCTCGATCTAAAATCTAATACTTTTTTCCCTTGTATAATAAATAACTATTATATGCAAAAAAATTATTTCTCCACAGAAACTAGACAGTAAATAAAAATATTATCGGAACTTAGAATAACTATACATCTTATGTAAAAATGATTCCTACCCAGAAACTAGAGGGTAAATAATAATGTCCTTTTGACACTTAAAGTAGTTATAAATCTTATATAATAGCTAAAATGTTTTATATACGGATTTTAACATGTATGACGAGTTATAAGTAATATCAAATGAAATATACTCGGCGACATAATATTAAATATTGACGAACGGATAACTTGTTACTGTATAGAAGGGTTTCTATACAGGGCTATGGTTTATAACGGATTATAAGCAATATCACTGAAAATATACTCGGCGACATAAAGTAACTATTAATGAACGGAATCATCGTTACAATACTCGGCCATTTAGAATACTTATCAATCAATATATAAGATGATTGCTACACAGAAGTTAGGGGTTGTAACGGGTTATGAGTGATATCAAATGAAAATATACTCGGCGACCTAAAATAACGAAAAAAACGAGTATCTTGTTACAGTATAAAATGATTTCTACACAGAGTTATGATATATAACGGATTATAAGTAATACCAACTAAAAATATACTCGACAACATAAAATAACTATTCAGGAAAGGAAACCTCGTAACTTACTTTAAAAAAATTATTTTATGTGACGTACTCGTTTTAGACACCGCGTCCGCATCTCGAAATTTACGCGCGGATGCCTATTTTTAGCGTTAAATTAAAATATTTTTCAGTGCCATACTCAAAGGGATCAAACGGGGTCAAAAAACATTATTGACTCTTCAAATTATTCAATAATTATTGTTGTTTTGTGCTAACATATTTTCACCGTAGAACGAATGAAAGGGTGAAAATGTCAAAGATGTCTTGTTTTTTATTTAAAGGTGATACCTACATCTTCAGACTATCTCATACCAAACCATACAAATCCCACTACCCCTGACCAAATCGAATCGACCTCTTCGGTGGAAAAATTATTACCGGATAATTCGGACAATTGGGAAACTTCATTCATTATGCCCCATTCGAGATCCACACAACCTTTATTATTGGAACACATTAAAGAAGATGAAGGTGTCGCATCTGTAAGTGCATAGATACAAATTAAAAGGCTATGCAGAGTGATTCATTAAGCATAGACTTCGAGTCGGTTCTAAATAAACTATATCTGATGGGCTGTTGTTACGTTATAACCAAAATATAGAATGATTTATTAGTTTTGTTTAGAAAACATGGTACGTAAATAATTTTACAAAAATATATTTGCTGGTTGGTGAGCTATGATTTTTATTGAATGGAAATTAAAGACAAAACCGTTCTGTAATTTTATTATAAAAAATTAAAAATCTTTTAAATATACGATACCAAAAACCACCTCGGTTTCTGTATCTATTTTTACCAATGAATCACCTTGTATGCTTTTTTAATCTCAGCTTTTGTTTTTGTTGGCAATTTTTGAACTTCATCAAAGAAATTAGAGGCAATTAAAAACAGAAAGAAAACTTTATTATTTATGTACGAATTGCGATTAATAATCAGTAAATCAATACAATTAGAAATTTCTTATTTATTATATATATATTTGATGTTGAGAAGAAGTTATTTATGGAGTAGTTTTTTGCACAGTATACGAATCCGGCTGTAGAATTGCTCTGTTACGTGAACAACTTAGAGAATGGCTGCTCTACATATTATTAAATAACAAATATTCAACTCTGAACTAATAGTGTCAACCGCCTGTAATTCCTTCCTTTTTAATAATAACAGAAATAATTCCTCACTTAATTCTAACTTAAAACAATAATTGCCTCATAGTCAACGGGAAAATGTAAGAGGCACATGGAATTACCAGTGTGTTAGAGAGAGGCTTGGTGAGATAGACAATCTAAAGTCAGCGTAGATTAATACAGTTAATTTAAGGATACTAGAATATACGAATACGAATCGCGCGTGTTAAAAAGAAATATAGATTCAGTTTATTACTATTTTATCTCTTTTTCTCTAACAGGATATCGTAACCAAGCAAAAGTGGAAAACGTGCCAAAGTACATGTCCGTGAGCGAGAACAATGTGTTACAAAACAAGTATAAATTCATTGTAGGTATTAACAGAATATCAGAAACAGTGAAAGGAAATAGTTAAAGTAAACTAATACGTTGCCGGCTTTCCATTGTACATTTATATTAATTGTAAACTTCATTATTCTAACACAAGAACAAGTTATGAGAAGCTTTTAATTATGATAATTCGAGAAGTCGTAACAAATCAAGATAATTAATCCGATCTATTGTTGAACATTTTATTGTAATGCTGGAAATTGTTCTAGTTTTCAGTTTGAAAGCGGTTAAAACCTTTACTTTTTTGAGATTTGGCAACGTGGAAATATATCGGCCGAACACTTGTATTGGTTTTATTGTATCGATAAAAATGGTTATACTGTTTTTACGTTTGTTTTCAAATGAAAAACGAATTCCTTGTGTAAATACACACAGTACAAATTAAAAAACGATATGATAATAAACTTAAATAAAATCGAATTCTAACGTAAATACCTATTATGCTTTAATGAAAGTAATATTATGATAGGTAATAAATTAAAAAATTAAATAAGCTTCTTAATTCTTCAAAGAATTTAAAATATTTAAATAAACCCCCGCTTTGAGCTAAACAGTAACCGAACCGGTTATAAAATTCTTGACGAACATGGTTGAGTATTTGAGGTATTATCTCGATAGAGGCTTGTAGACTTTGTTCCCTAAGTTCATTCAGAGAACTGGTCCTGTTCTCCTGGAATCCATAAATTCTCGATTTCACATAACCCCAGAAAAAGAAATCATTGGGTGCCAAATCTGGAGATGTAGTAGGCCATCTAATGTTACCATTCGTGGCGATTATCCGATTGGAAAATTGTGTATTTAAAATTTTTATTGCTAATCGACCATTATGCGATGCACAACCATCATGCTGGTACCAAATGTCATTGAAGTTGACACCTAATTGTATGAGAGCAGGAGTAATTTGATTTTGTAGCATATTCAATTATTTTTTTCCGGTTAAATTGCCGTCAAAAAAATGGTCCAATTAAATGTTCACCTTAAATTCCAGCCCAAACATTTAACTTTCGGAGATATTGAGTTCTACTATTGTAGTAGTTGTGTAGGTTTGTCCTGAACCAATATCGCATAACGGATTAATTATGCGCACCGTGTATGGTAATAGTCGATTTATCTGTGAACAAAATACTTTTTGAAAAGTTTGCATCCAATTGTATTTTTTCTATAATTATTTCACAAAATTCTATTCTACGAAATTGATCATCTGGAAATATTTCATGGCTGTTTTTCAGTTTAAAACTACGATAGTCACTTTTTTTAATTCATTCCGAATCGTTTTCGGATCAACATCAAAATCCTTGGCTAAATGAGTGGACGACTGTAGAGGATTATTTTCCACACTTTCACAGATTCAAAAATCTCTTTCTTCTTTTTCGAGTTGGATTTGACGATTTTGTGTACGCAGTCCATATTTTGTAAGAGTGACACATTCATGCTCTTCAAAATTTTTTATAACCGTCTATTGTGTTATAAAACTACTATTTAATTAAAATAAGTACGGGCAAATATAACTGACACCATTTATTTATCTGTCAAAAATATGCCAATAAATCAGAAGCGCTGTCAGCTGACTTTTTGTCATTCAATAAACACAAAAGATAAAATAACACAATCATATCACCGTCTTACTTTTTTCTTGCAAATTGGTTGGGTATTTTCGAATGGTATAATTAACAAATTTCCTGCTTTTTCTCAATATGAATTACCCTGGTAATACCATTTTACAATTTGCACCTTTTGGTGTATCTGCATGCTCATTCTATAAGATTTATAAAGATCGTTCCTCGTTCAGAAACAAACAGGTAATGGCGTACAGTTAAGCATCGGAACTACAGCTGGTCAGAAGTACCGCCCACGAGAAGCGTACGCGCGATTCGTATTCGTATATTCTAGTATCCTTATTTTAACTGTCATAACATACTATTTGTCTATTTCACTATTAGAAATGTCTGTGGGTATGGTGTACACACTAGATATAAATTGAGTGAATGTAAACGACGAGTACTCAGTGTGTATATATTTATTAAAATCCAGCTAAGCGCTTTCGGCCATTAGGCCAATATCTAAGCTGTCGTTATAAAAAAAGATCCTAAAACATGTATCAAAAAACATCCGGCTAACAAAATTGAAGCAATGTATGATGTTAAGTCATTGTTAAAATGATATTATTAAAAAACATTAAAATAGCCCTTTAAGAGGGTGTACAATTATATTTCACATCATGGAAATTCCCATTCAGAAGTGTAAACTATAAACACTTCTGAATGGGTATTTCCATGATGTGAAATGTAATTGTACACCCTTTTAAAGGGCTATTTTAATGTTTTTTATGATATCATTTTAACAATGACTTAACATCATACATTGTTTCAATTTTGTTAGCTGGATGTTTTTTGACACCTGTTTTAAGGTGCGTACAGACATATAACAAAACTTCGTATCGTAATGCCGTCGCGTAACAAGTGTGGACGGCACTGCGTAACACCGTAATACCAGAACATAGTAACATCTCGGCGTTCCATCGGTTGTCGGTTTTTTGACGCCGCATCAAAGAAATGATACGCACTGATGTTGCACCACTTGTTAGCATGTCTGGACAGGTCTGCGGTACACAGTTGCGATTTATTTTTCGTTTTGTTTATTCAGTTAAAAACATGGAGTGGCCAGAAGAATCTACTCTGGATTTCATAAAAAGTTGTCGTAATAAAGAAATTTTGTGGGATGCAAAACATCCCAAATACTATAATAAAATAAAGAAGCATGATGCTTGGGAAGAACTTGCTGTAGAGTTTCGGACAACAGTAGATGAATGCAAAAAAAATTAATGTTTTTCTGTCAGGACTTAGGCGAGAGAAAGCAAAAATTAAAAAAAAAACACGGTACGGGTAAAGGTAAAGTTTCGTCATTATTTTATTATCATTTTGTGTTGTTATAATATTTGAATTATGCGCGACATACTCCCTCCTTGATCATGTGCCACTTAACTATCGCCAACCAATTACACGGCCGTACTAGCGACGAGAAGTGCATGTTGCGCAGCAGGCATGCGTCAAAAACGGAACGAGATGTCATTGCTGTGTGTGTAAAGAGCAACTTGTGTTAACCGGCTTTCCGAAATAACTAGGATAATACTTGTGGGTAAGTGGTTTATTTATATCTAGGTGGGAGTTTATTCGTTATAGAATTAATCTTTGTTTAAAAGAGATTAAATTACGAAACAGGTAAGTTTGAATAATTGAAAATTAATTTCTTTTCTATTTTGTTTATTTACTTTTCAATTACAAATTTTATTTTTATTTATTACAGGGCTTTCAGATATCTATGAAAGTAGTTGGTTTTCCTTTAAAAGTTTGCTATTCCTTTGGGACAAAAACAAGGTTGGGGAAACATAAAGCACCCTAAGTATAAAACGAATTACGTATAATAATCTTGCCACAAAAGTCGATTTTCGTTTTGAAAGTACGATGACAATTCGTCTCTAATTCGTGTTGCATTTTCGGTTGATCTTCTGTGAATATTTCTAATTAGAAATAAAGAAGACATTGGTTCATTAGTTATAGTTTTATACTTTCCTTCTACAAGCTTTCCATCAATTTCTGTATCGAAGGTTCCATGTGGCGTATACAAAGCACAAGATGTGGAACTTTCTCTTTAAAAATTATATAGATGAGCTACTGCCATTATAACTAATTCAGCTTTTCTGGGATCAAGTAACATCGGTTTACGAAGTACTCTAAAAACGGCTGAGGCGATGCCAAATACATTTTCTACAGTTCTTCGTGCGCGAGATAATCTGTAGTTAAACACTCTTTGCAATGATCCTTTAGGATGTATTCCCGAAAACGGTTTTATTAACGACTCAGTTAAGGCAAATGCCTCGTCTCCAATAAAATAATAGGGAATTTTCTGTTGCCTGCCATGTAAAGCTTCTGGTTCAGGTAAATTTAAGTCATTTCGCTCTAATTTTTTGTAAAGCGAGCAGTTTTTAAAGATATCACCATTTGAAATTCTTCCTTGGCCTCCAGCATCAACATACAAAAAGTTATAATTAGCATCCACTAGGGCAAAAAGAACTACACTAAATGTTGATTTGTAATTAAAGAACTCGCTTCCGGTGTTAATTGGAGCTTTTAGAACAACATGCTTCCCATCTAAAGCACCCAGACAACGTGGAAAGTTCCAGGTGTCCTCAAACTGTTTTGCCACTTCTAACCATCTTTCTGGTGTTGAAGGTATCTGTAAAAATTAAAACAAATTTCGTTGAAACAAATTATACAGTGCGCCAAAAATAGGACATCTTTTTATTTTCTAAATAAGTTTGTTTATTAAATACTTATTTTAAATTATTTTTAATTTTAGATTGTACACGAAGAAGAAGATAATGGTGAAAAGTAAATATCGGGTGATGAAGGAACATTAGCAGATAACGATAAAAATTCTGCTGTACAAGAGAATCGGGAAAGTATAGAAAATGTACCGAAAGGAAAAGCAACACTTAGTACCGAAAAGAAAAGCGATGAAGCGACACCTAGTAGGAAACGCCAAAAGAGGAATGAAGATTCTGAGAAATTAGATAAAGCTTTTAAAATACTGTCAGAAGCATCAGCAAACGCTAGAAACCCACAGGAGCAAAACGAATGTCAAATATTTGGAAATCTTGTGGCTAAAAAACTGGCCAAATATTCTCTTGAATTACAAAGTACTGTACAACAAGATATTATGTTAATTTTGTTTAAAGCAAACAAGACCCATCTCGAACAAAGTTCAACCAATTTTTATCATTCGCAATCATACCGTACTCATACTCTTCAGTCATTCTTTGCAAATTCTGTGCCACAACATTCTCAATTTGAACGATATCAGGATAGCCAAGCTTCCAGTTTTACTCAACAGCATTCACAGGTACCATCTCCAGCATATAATTACGCTAATTCTAGTATTTCGGATCATTCAAGTCGCAGTACTCCAGTCAATTCTTTACCACATTAACTATTGGATATGCCCGATATTGAATTAGAGAATTTAAGATAAATATTTGTTTTGTTTAATGTGTGTTTATTATACTTCTTTAATAAAACAGTTTCTTACCTGAATATTTTCTTTTAATCCTTCTATAATGGCTTCGCACACTTCAGGAACTATCGCGCTTATCGATTGTTTAGAAATTTTAAAAAGGTATTGTAGACTGGTGAAAGAGTCAACAGTCGCCAGAAACCGAATTGTTACTGCCAACCTTTCTTGAACAGAAATTGCCGTTCTCCATCTAGTATCTTTTCGTGCTATTTTGGGTCCAATTAAATTAATCAAGTAATCGAAGTCTGTTGGAGACATTCTAGTAAAATTTTTGAAAGGCCACTATTTGCTTGAAATTTTAAATCCAACAATAAATGATTTCCGCTGTATACACTTCTATTAGTATACAACCGGGTCTGCCACCAGCGTCTTTCTGCGCGTCTTTTTTTATTTTTTTTAACTAAGTAATGCATGTATATAGAAGCTGCTGCAACAACCTCCATTGCACACAAGAAAAGGCTAATTTAATTGTTCTGTTTTAGTAAAGACGGAACGGCAAAATGTCCCGTTTATAAGATACGCGACGATGTATTGATACGCTATATTTGTTGACACGCCGTATCTTCGATGCGTGACAAACAATTGTTGCGCGACGGAGTTACGATACGAAATTTTGTTCTATGTCTGTACCCACCTTTAGGATATTTTTTTATGACGACAGCTTAGATAATGTCCTAATGGTCGAAAGCGCTTAACTGGATTTTAATAAATATATACACACTGAGTACTCGTCGTTTACATTCACTCAATTTATTTCACTATTGTCTCTCTCTAACACACTGGTAATGCGATGTGCCTCTTACATTTTCCCGTTGACTATGAGGCGATTATTATTTTACTTTGGAATTAAATGAGGAATGATTTCTGTTATTATTAAAAAGAAGTATTGTATGGACACTTATACTTTCAACGTGTAGATTGAAAATGAAGAGAGGGGGTAGATAAAAATAGAAGAATTACGGCTATAGGCGAAATCGTTTAATCGGGAGCGTAGGAATTACAGGCGGTTTACGCTAATCCTTCAGAATTGAATATTTGCCATATTATAATATGTACAGTATTTAGTTATTGAGTTGCAATAATTAATTATTTCAAAAAGTAGCGTATTCAATGTCAATATCATCGATTTTTTGTTTTTCATATTATAACCATTAAAATTATTAAATTTTCAACCTATTTTATGAATCTTCTTTCGCATAATATGATACCCTGTTAAAGAAAATAGGTGATATACTGATTATTATACTTGTTTCTTTCGCTTATGGAATCTGTATTAAGCCCCATGTGACTAAAGAACATTCCCAGCACTGTATGTCGCTGAACCTTACATTATATATCGCTGAACCTTAGATTATATATATTGCTGATATAATCTAAGGATACACCAGACGCCATAAACTAATTACTATTTCCGCTATCTCTATTTAATTACTAAAATAATTGTCGTATTTATTATCACCTAGCTGTTTTTTTGGAAAATATTAAGTTCTTAAATAATTATTATTATAGGTGGACAAACTCCTAACTATCGACAACAGCGCTTCGAATCCAAAAGTGTCGCCAATGTCGCTGCCAGGGAACATCCTAACTCAAACCAATCACAACAACAATACGCAGAATGACTACAGTCTCAAATCGGGAGTGTCATTAGACGCCGGTGCACTTGCCAAACAAGCTATGACGCCGCAAACTAATAAGTACGCCAACATCTCAACTGGAGATGGTCCAACAAGTAACGGAGTGTTGCAAAATGATCCTTTCGTTAACCACATTAGCAGTGCTCAAAAAACGGAAATAAATTGTTAAATTTTGGGTGACGCAGAAGTGTTCCATTCCGGGTATTACGTTCAAAATGTTGTATCTCTTATATTTTGAATTAACATGACGCCTCTGGTGTGAAAAAGTGAAAACAAACAATATAAGAGGATGTTTTGCCTAGAAAAAAGTGTTCATTATATTTTCGATATTGTAAAATGGTAGGTACACACTTACACACATGCAAGAAATTCACTTTCTAACTCCCGAATTACTTTTGTAATAGTTATTTTATCAATTCTTGCAACATTTAACTAATTGTTTTGGAATTCAATTTCACATTTTTCAACCAATAGTCGTATAACTTTTCATAATTATCATTCATGATATTTTAAAAGATCTGATTGCATCGTTTTGACTGCTAAATATGTTTTTATTGAGGAATATATATTTTAAATAGTTGTCCAAAACAAGTTTTCAGATGCTTAACAAATCGACAAAAATGTAATATGGTGATAATTTATCGTTACAACCTTGTCCCAAGAAAATGTGTTACGTTCCAGGTGCAACACAATGATATTTGTAATGTACAGTTGACATTCGTGACAGTTAGGTTAAGTTATTGTTTTCTTTCACTTATAAACATTAACTGAGCGATATTCCAATAAAAGTGACCACTCTCTAGGAAGAGGCAAAGCGACTGTGCTGCCCATACCTACCAATACAACTACTGGCCACATATTCGCTTTGTCTCTCTGGTAACTTACTGTCTGTTATGGTCTTATTCACTGCACAACTACATACGGAATGCTCAGTCAATTTCTATATGTCTATTGTTTCTTTCTATGACATGTAGTTCTCAACAAGGAACGTATTCTCAAGTGTAATATCTCTTTTCCGAGGACCACTATAAAATATGGCACATTTCATACAGTTTTCTCTAAGTGAAAATTTGAAATTGCAAACAATTTCAACACGAAGGCGAACGAAGTGCATACCCGTGTGAAATGAAAACATTGAAAAATCTTATTGGCCGACAGCTGTGTGTTTTTATTTTGCACACAGGTCGATGATTACAGATGTCTACCTCTTTCCGCACAACCGCACATTGATTTTGCTCGCAGTTAGAGTGCTTTGCCGAATGACATTTTAAGTTTGACTTTTGAACTGTTAGCAAGTGAAAGAACGAATTGGTGAAAATTGTTGAATTTTCTGTAATTGTGAATCTGATACGCATAAAATTAAAAACGCCGTATCAACTAAAGAACATACGATGGTCAACGTCTTCAAACACCAGTTTATTTTTAAAATTTTAGTAACCATACCATAAACAATAATTGAAAAAATAAATACTAACTGCGTTTCTTTCCGATCCTAGGAAAAATATCGTGTACAACATGTGTTGAAAATTCGATGAGGCCACTCGCCTACGGCTCGTGGCTCAATTCTGCAACCTCCTGCGAAATATTTCATTTTCAACACTATACAATATACTATTGTTTATATATTTATGTAATCCTATTATTGGGTAGGTTGTTCAGTTTGTTAAAATAAAACATTGTGTTAAATTGTTATCTTATATATTTTTACCTCATGGTTAACATAACCTAAACTCCTAGTTATCCTCATATACATATTGTTACGAATATGTCAACAATTTATTTATTTTATTTTAATTCTTCTTGTTATTGCCTATTGCTTGTTGCTTTTACGCGCCACTGTATATCGCCGGAGTCAATTATTCGTGGAAAGTAAGTTAGTTCCGATACAACTCCGGGTTGGCTTAGACCGCATGTGGTCATATGTGTTCCCAGTACTGGTTATCAAGAAGAATCGCACCTTATTACAGGTTAGTGGGTAAAGTTTAAGGCAATAAATAATTACAGTTCATTTGTTCTTGCAATTTATATATTTTTTTGAGCTATTCGTAACACATATAAATAAAATATACTGCGCCTAGCGGTCAGGGAAGCGTGGCGATCATCAGAGTGCCGACATATATATGTCTGCACCGTCTGTGGCCAAGATCAATACGCGCATGCGAGTCACGAGACGTTGCATTGTTTAATATCATTGGCTGTATCATTCCCGCTTTGACGCTTTTAAACCTTCAGGGAAGTGGAAAAGGTTGTTAGCATAGACAAATAATATATTTTATTTTCTCTATGGTTGTTTGTACAGCATAGTAAAATTAGGCTGTGGTTTGGATGTTTAGTGGTTTTGTTTTATCATTGTGTTGTGATTTTTACGTGTTTCTTTTATTTAGATTTTTATTAAAAACTATGTCTCCACAACGGTGCTTTTTATGTAATGAGAGTGGTCCCAATTTTAATTTTCATAGGTCTACAGGTATATAAAAATAAATTCCGTTTGAAAACAAAAATCATCCCATGAGGTACTCCATCGTCATTTAATTTGTCAATATGTATTTAGTGTGTATATATCGAAGAAATGATTTCTAAAAATTATAACTCTAATTGGTTATGTGCTCACTGTATATGTCATGTTTATCTACTTCATTTCTATTCCTTTTGAAGTAACCTAGACAACTATAATAGACGTTATTTAAGATTTATGTTAGAAGTGAAAAAAAATTTACACTTTATTGGGTCAAATAAAAAATCAGACACGAAATTTTTTATGACTCAAATATCTTCGTTTAAAAATATTACAGGCGGCAAATACAGCACTTGCGCATAACTAACACGGCCACACAGAGTGTAGTCGGACCTCTCACTCTCAATAGAACGCATTTCGCTTATTGGAGATATAGGCAGTTAGCAGTATATCTTATTTATTACGTATATGGTTATCCTATTCCTTATAACCAACAATATTACCTTATCCCTACTTTAAACGGCGGTAACTTTGAATCTTAAATGATTTATAAAAACTACAACCATTTTTTAAAATTTTTAAACGAAATAATTATACCAGATGGGTTTCTTACATTCTCTCTTCGGCTTCAGAAAAGTTTCGCCAGAATTCTATGAGACGGGATCATAGAATAGGTCGTTTGTGCACGAGGTCAACAAATTTCTCGTCTTATGAGACGGGATTTGACAAGTTAATCTTCCCATAATCTTCGTTTTCTATAATAATTTCAATAGTGTTTCTTGAGTCACGCAAATTTCCACATTATTTCGTAGCAGACAGTGCATTTTTCTTGATACGTAACGTTATGAGACTATATCCAGAGAGAAATATAAGTAACAAAATGTGAATCTTTAATTATAGACTTAGTAGAGGTAGAAAAACTATAGACTGTACATTTGGAATGATGACGCAAAAATTTCAAGTTTTTCTAACTCCTCTCCGATGCCGGAAATATGAAACTATAGCTTCTATAATCCAAAGTGCATGCGTTTTACACAATTACATTCGAAAACAAGATGGTACGCCCTATACAACACCGTTTCACGGTTTTATCGGCCATTTTATGGAAAAATACGACTCTTTATACGCTCAGATGCAGCTAAGCGACTGACACCGCTGTACGCCCGGCGATTTGTAGTTTATCTGCTTTGACGAATCCCCACCGCTGGCGCCTCGTGTACAGTTCTACATAAAGACACTAGTGAGCAGCACAAAAGCGTACGTAGCATCTAATACGCGTCTATGACGATACGCTCCGTGTGCAGAAGGCCAAAGTGTGTGAAATGCGGTAAGAATATTTATATATTTCTCGAAGGACCAGCAACTTTGATGTGACAAGAATTGCTTATTGAGTTTGATTTTATATGGTATGATAAATTAAATGCCGTCTCACTTTTCACTGATGTTTATTGAGGTTTTATTATAAGAGTTGTTTGTTTTCGTAACAATTAAGAATTTTTCACTATTCACTAGTTATGTTGTGTAATATTGTAATACATTATTTGATTCTACTGAATACTTATTGATATTTAAATTATGCCGGTCAATTCGCCAGTTGGAGATGATAGTTAACTACCTTTTTGTATGATGAGTGGATTGTAAGTCTCAGATTGTTGGGTCCGTATTTATTTGGCTCTCGGAGTGGGTGTAAGCAGGGGAGATCACGTGGGAAATTGGCCAATGGATTGCATGATTCTAAACACTAACCGTTGGAAACGACGGTTGAGTTATACGGTGTCGAGGGTCATTTTTTGTCATGAGAAGGTTTTTTTATAGAGAAAGGAAGGTTCTTAAGGTAACTTTTTTTTGTATGTGAAGATAAGGTTAAAATTGATGTCTGTGGATTTTGAAGTATTAAATATATATTATGGACGATTTATAGGCAGGAATTATTTGTGTATGTATAGAAATGTGTAATAATTATTATACAGGAGTGGAATATAAATATAATTAATGTATGATTTACAGGAAGAATTTAAGCTTAAGTCTTGAATTCGTACGCCGTTAGCTTCTGGTCAAATTAGTGTTACTCTCCTGTGTTCAATTCCTAAGCTTTTTAGATGAGTTCATGTCCATTAAAGGGGGTCCATTATCTGATTGGAAAACCCCAAGTGGCAAAAATACTATCCAAAACAGGTTTAAGATGTTCAAACGAAGTTGAATTGACTATTTCGACTATTGGATAACGAGAGTATTCATCAACAGCTATGAATAGGTATTTGCTGTGAACTGGTCCTGCAAATTCAACGTCAATACATTGAAAAGGATAATTCGGAAGTGAGTTCACTTGATTGGATCTCAATTTTCATTTAATGTCACAGCTTGGCACTGCATAGCAGTTTTTATATTTGTTTCTCTTAAACTATCCATATAGAGAAATCAAACTTTATACCTAAGCAATTGTTTTGTTTTGGTGATACCTAAATGACCTTTGTGCTAATAAAGTTCAACTGCTTTTTATTGTAATGTTGCAGGTAACAATATCTTGTAAACCAATTAATTTTTGATTTTTGTGAATGGAGTTTCTAGTATTTCCAACGTCCATTTGTAATCTTCACTCAAAATTTGAAGAATTTTGTCGTTTCAACAGCTACTTCTTCAAGTGTCGGTGCCTTAGGTAGAGCATTTTTAATGCAGAGGTTGACAAAATCTTTGATTTTGTAGATATTTTGTGCTTCACTCAAAATTTGAAGTATTTTGTCGTTGCTTGTTTCAACAGCTACTTCTTCAAGTGTTAGTGCCTTTGAAAGAGCATTTTTTATGCAGGGGTTGACGCAATCTTCAATTTTGTCATGTTTTGTAGGTATTTTATGGTCTACTTTCCAGGGAGTGTTTTGATAAATAGTCAGCAGGATTTGATATGCTCTTTTGATGAACAACTTTGAATTTGTACTGTGGAATTCTCAAAAAGAATTTCCACTCTAGCATTTGGTTGTGTTCTACGGTTTTATTTTAAAAACCGGCAAGCTGTGTACACGTGTCAATATAATTTTGAAAAATGAAAAAAAAGATTGTCACATTGAGGTATGAAGTCAGATCTATATAAATAATTATGAAAATATAGTATTCTCCATGTACAACTTAACGTTTCTTTCTCAAATTTGCTGCATCCTCTCTATACGGGAGTTAGGGTAGTACTAGGATGAGAAACTACTTTGATACTTCCTTGTTTGTCTTCTTGAGCTAAAATTGAACCAATGCCGTTTGTACCTCCATCTGCATAAACATGTGTCATCTTGTTAATATCAAAATAAGTTAGGTTCTTCGTGTCACTTTATATTGTTGAAAGCTTCTTCGTTTTGTTCTGTCCATTTAAAAACTGCATTTTTTAGAGTTAACTCTCGCAAAATCTCGGTGGTTTCTGAAAGCTTATGTAACAATTTTCCTACATATCCAACCATACCTAGGAAAGATTTTATTTGGTCTGGATCTAGATGTACTCACTCCTCCATCGGAAAATACATATCGAAATAATTTAACTTTTCTTACTGACAATATGGATTTCTTTCTATTTATTGTTAAGCTGTTATTTTTAATTTTAATACTACCTTTAAGGCTATGTCGTCTTCGTGCTTAGTTCTGCCAAATACTAGTATGCCATCACTATATTTATACTTCCTGAAATATTTTTCAGTATCTGACTGATAGTGTTTTGAAAAATTTCTCCGGCCGAACCAAAAGCATTCAACTTCTTTAGTTGAATGTTTTTGTGCCGAACTATTTCCATAGCTAAGCCTCTTCTTTATGAATAAACCTACATTTGTCGAAAAGGCCAGTTTAGCTGAGCTATAACCTCAACAACAGTTGGTGTAATGTATCTTTCTCGTAGAATGATTTTGTTCGGACTTCTTATATCAACACATATTCTTATGTTATCAGGATTGTTATGTTTAGGTATAATTGCTATTGGTGAAATCAAAGGTAGTGTTGCTCCAGTTATGTTAATTATTGTCAGTTAAAGACTGTACTTTTGTTCAAAAGTAATTAGTAAAGTTGCTTTGCTATTTCACCTGCATTTATATCCAATACGTTCCTTATTGACACGTACATATGACAAAAATAAACCAATAACGTAACCTAACTTCCACGGATATCAACAGGACTTTCCAAATATCCTGTGTTTAATCAATGGCATAACATATTTTCTTGGGCCAAGGTCGTAACATTATTATTATTATCAGTTTATAAAATAATGGAAAACTGATTATACGACAGCAATGTTTGTTGGAAATAAAAAAATTATATTATGGTTACCTTATCTTATCAAAAAAATGTAGAGGCAAAAGTTGTAGATCACTGAAGAATCCACAACTTATCTAGAATATTTGAAATACAATCTCAGAACTACTGTGGAAAAAGCCAAATAACAATGTTTAGTTTTTTTGATCTCCTCATTTGTTAATGAATTTTTGAGAATTTAAGAAGAAATATTCATTTTTTCGTTACATTCTTTTAATCAATCTAGAATAGGATGTTTTCGTTATTGTTTCTTCTTTTTGGGGTAATGTAAAAATTGATACTGTTACTGTGGAGAAATATGGCAAAAATGATTAAAAAATGTTTCTTTATACTTTATATACAGGGTATTTAAAAAATATGACCCTCTGCTAGGTAGAACCCTGAAAAATAAGTGTGATGTGATACCTAAATAAGAAAATTCTAACAGCTAGCCTAAAGTAGTGATTAAACAAAAAATTACATGAGGAAAATTAAAATAGTTTGGACAGGAAACATGAAGTATTCAATCAGTTACAGTTATTGTCCAAAATGTCCTCCCCTTTCGCGAATAAAAAAATCTTTTTTCTGCAAAATGCTTCATTTTTCTGAACAGTTGAAGATCAGGGCTGAGATCGTTCAGTCAATTCTGTTTTGCGTTTCGTGATATAAATTTTCATCTATGACACGGACTTTTTTTTATGAAGAGAATATTGAAAGTTTCTTTTTAATCTTAGAAAATTGTGCCAAAATGGCACTAACTGGCCGAGAACCCGTTCAGTCACCCTATATTGTTTTATACAGACTAATAGTTCTAACAAATTTTGTGCTAATTAAGAGGTTTGGTTATTAGATTCTTCATTAGTTTGGTTTTCTGATGTGTAACTTTTATCGTCAGACGAATCTTCAGGAATGAGTTGATGCTTTATTTTCTTTTGTATTCTAGTCAGCCGATTTTTAAGAGACCGTTCCTTAGTTCTGTTGTACAAAAGAGTTAAGTCGTTGAATAGTCCTTGCATATTTGCTGTAAAAAAAGGGCCTCGTTCAATGGATCTGATATATCAAATGAATTTTCCAGGAAAGGGGTGAGTTAAATTTCTGTTAGTGTTAAGTTACACACATAACATTAATTAATTAAAATTTGCTAAAATTACCCCTATAATAAGGGTGTACAATTATAATTCACTTGATAAAACTTCCAGTTTGAAATTATGAATTAAAAAATCAAGTTGATAATTTTAAACTGGAAGTTTAATTTTAATTAATTAATGTTGTAACATCAAGCATTTTATTTGATTGTACGTAGCAGGTACAGGGTTTGATGTTTTTTGAGACACCATTTGTATGTTTTTTCTAACTGAAGACCGATATCTTTCAAAGTTTTTTTTATAAGAGAGTGAGGAATAGTGGGAGAAACATTAGAAATCAGAATTCGTTTGACAGGAGTCATAAATCTTCGAAAAAATAAATGAGTGAAGTCAGCTGAGTGTACCAGAGAAAAACAATTATCGAAAAGAAACCAAATTTTGTATTTTGGTACAAGAATTTATTATTAGCAGAGCGCTTTCGGTTCAATGAAAAACCATCATCAGTGCCCCATGGTCAGGGTGTACTCCAAATCCTCACAAATTAGAAGATACATAAAATGAATAAAAACATAGTGCTTGAAACACAGTCACTATTTAATTAAAATAATAATAAAAAGCACACACAACCCATTGTACAATGGATGAATCCATAAAATAGGGGATAAAGTTTAACTCAATATAAATAATGTATTCTCCTGATGGGAGTGAAAGCGAAGTGAGCACGCCTGCCTATGTTTGTGATAGAGCAGTGGTGTCGATATATGGACGGAATTAGTTGACGAAGAGTGTCAGCTATAATGTCCTTCGAGTTGGGAATGACGTTCATTAGGGTGACGGTAAGGATTTCTATGATGATTTTGGAGTCTGTAGAGACTTCGAAGGGAACTGGTAAGGGGGTGTTTGGTGTGGTTAGCCTATGGGGGCAGCGAGGGTGGAAAGCGGCGTGAGGTCCGCCGCAATTGGTGCAAGCAGGAGTACCGGACTTGGGGCATTTTGCGATGCGGTGGCCGGTTTGGCCGCAGGAAGGGCAAATCGGTTGAGACCGACAAGAATCGGAAGAGTGTCCGGATTTGGTGCATCGGTTGCAATATTTTGGGATGGAGGGCAGAGGGTTGGCGTTGGATGGTTCGCACTGATGTGGAAAGCCAAAGAATGAAATGTCGGGAGTGAGGGCTTGGTGGTAGTGGATCTCGGAATGTGTGATGATGCGGAACATCGAAGTAAGTTTATTTGTGTCCTTGGCGATAATTCGCCAACTTTTGGTGAACGGAAATTCTTGATCGTGAAGAATTTCTTCGAATTCTTAGAGAGGGATCATTGGGTCTACATTCCTGCAGACAAGTGAGTAGGAGGGTATTAGGGTTTTGGCTGGTTGGGGTGGACGTTAAGTGGAGTTTAGAACGTGAATAGTGATGTTGGGGTCACCAGTGGAGTTTTGGATTCTTCTAAGGATTGTGTTTGCTGATAACGTAGAAGAGGTTTTAAGGAGGGCTGTTCTATTGAAGATTGCTTTGAGGTATAGGATGTGTCCGTTGAGAAGTTCGAGGGTGTTTAAAAGAGTAAAAAGAGATTTTTGGGTTGAATATTGGGGTGGGAGGTTTCTGAGGTTCAGAGTTTGGGTGTATGTTGTGTTGTTGGCGGGGGTTGTTGAGGGAGGTAGGAGCTGGGGTTCATCGGGGTTTTGTTTTCCCGACGAGGGTGAAACCATCCTCGCCGGGGATGGAAGGTTGTAGGATAATTGAGGGAGTGTGGGGAACTTACAGAGGAGGCGTAAGTCCTGGGGGGGGGTATAGTGGAAGTGTGTATTTAGGTTGAAGTGGGGTTTGGGGTTGATGTGGAGGAGTTTTGAGGGTTTGCGGAAGATGGATTGGAGGCTTGAAGTATGGATGTATGGGGACTAAGTGTATTTGCGAGATTGTCAAGTTGTTGTCGTATGCGTAGGGCTGTCGCGGGGTCGGCTGTGGGATCATTAACTCTTCTTCTAAGTTCGTAAATAATGTCTTTGATTTGGGGTGTGGTGCTTTGGGATGTGGTGTGTTGTGATCTGCGGGTGCTTCTGGAGGACATTTTGGATGTTTTTAGTTATGAATGGGTGTGGATGGCTGTGAAAGTTAATACCAACAGCGGACTCACTGCTGGAGGGAGTTGCCTCCCCAGTTAAGGATGTCCTGACTTATTAACTTTCGTGGGTGTTTAATATTTACCTGGATTCATATCCTTCCTGCGTCTGGTGTGGATTTTTTGTCGTTGTTGTTGTTGTTGCGGGTTTCTTCAGGGGTTCATAAATAGAAATTTTGTTTCGAAAGAAACAGTTGTAACAGTTCCTAGTATTACAAGATATGTCGAACTAAAATGTTCGACAGAACACGTGGGTCCGTAAATTTTTTGGTGGAGGCGTCCAAGTTGCCGGTGAAGTCGACTACGAGTTGGTTTGTATCAGTGACCAACTCTGCTATTACACATTCCTCTAACGATGGACTGGAACAAATGGGGGGGTGAACATTTTTCCTACAGCTTTTATATACTCAAAGAGGCTGGTAATGGCTACGGCATGCATGATGATTGCTTGCTATCTTTTAGGGTAGGTAGGGTAGGTGGGGTGTAGGTTTTTGTTTAAGCGGCAGCAACGTAAGACCTTGCAACATTTGGTGAATTTTGAGAAACGAAGGTGGATGTTGATTGGGATTGATTATTATTATTTAGTTTGTAAGAGGCTCTGGATACCAAAACCAATTACGAGTAAAAAGGAAATAAGGGTCCCTGAAGGACCTTTGGGAATATTTAGTAGGAAATAACAGTTACCCGACTTGATGTTTTGGCACTAGTAGAATAAAAGTCCTCAATATTTGATACTTTTGGAATTACTTATGTTTAATTGTTCATAAGGTCAATCACAAGTTTTGTAAAAATTCACATAGTGTTTCTACTACTTTTTCACAATACACAGAAAAACTTGAATTTTGATTTAAAGTTAAGGATGTATTAAGTACCGATAAGCGATGTGTACTCGTCGGCTACCAGAATAAGAATGTCATTGTAATTGTTACTTCACTTCTAGACATTTCTTGTTAACATCTTGAACGCTTCTTGTTCACATAATTTGTTCAGCTTTCCGTAAATCATATATTGAATTTTTATTATAAAATTTTATAGTTTTCAAAAATTAGATCTTAGAAAGAATATCTATAATTCCCACTTATTTTTTAGTATTCTATCTATCCTAGCAATGTGGTAACAATTTTCAAATTTGTATTGGATAATTCCAATATTTAGGGCAAGTCAAAATATTGAAAATTATATTCCTCCCAATTGTCTACAACTTTTGTATAAACCTTTTTTTTAATAACAGATCTAAATTATATTAATTTGATTCACACTTACCTATACAATTATGTGCTCATGTTATATTTGAAATGGAACATTTCAGCTAATTTCATCAGGGCATATCGACGTGTAAATTGAGTAAGGTTTCTAGATTTTTTACGTCAAATATACACATTCCTAGAAATTTGGAAAACAAAGCTGTTGTGTACAGAATATAAAGTTAGTAAAAATATAGGGTAAAGAACTTTTTCTATTTGGAAAATTTTGTACAGATTGATAATTTGATTCTGGAAGAAAGTGAAAAATCAATATCGACGGGAATGGTAATTAAGTATTACATCATTTTTTAACGATAAAGTTACGAAAAAAGGGGCATTTGACGAATATATTGTTGAGATTGTAGACATAACTGTAGAATTATTTAAATAAGAATTATGGAATCTGATTGAAACGTTTTTTATACAACGTACCAGGTCTTTTTCAATAAACTTTTTGTACGAGTCTTCGCACTTTACCTACGATAGAAAAGTATTCATTGGTTTAATTTTTTTCTGTGGTTACCCACATACATTTTTTTTATTGCAATTAACGGGCTCGGCTACAAAGACCACTCGCACAAGTACAGTAAAAGTATACAATAAATATATTATATTTTGTGGTATAGCTGTACATCTTTCAGGAACTGGAGAACGGA
This sequence comes from Galeruca laticollis, assembly GCA_963921935.1. Lineage (NCBI taxonomy): Eukaryota > Metazoa > Arthropoda > Insecta > Coleoptera > Chrysomelidae > Galeruca > Galeruca laticollis. Next base: position 60,113,092 of record OY998184.1, on the reverse strand, counting down.
GGGGACATTATCTGGATTTCCGACTATCTCTTGAAGACTTCCTTTGAGGTTGAGCTGTTGTCTTCTAGTTGTGTACTGTTGACATTCTAGAATAATGTGTTCAACGGTGTAGATGCAGTTACAGGTTGAATAGAATGGCCGAATGTTGGATGACATAAGGTAGCCATGAGTGAATCTAGTGTGACCGATTCTTAGTCTTCTCAGCACCGCTAGGTCTTGTCTTGAGAGATTTGAAGCTCCAATATAGTAAGGGTGGCTTAATGAGGGTTGAATTTTTTGCAATTTTGTAGGGATGGAGTTCCAATGATTTTGCCATAGAGATTTGATCTTATGCTTGATGACTTGCTTGAGATCGGATGCAATTTGGATGTTATCTGCATAATAGTTTGAAGTTGTGGCCCTTTTAGCTAGTTGATCAGCTAGTTTGTTTCCCATTATACCAATGTGAGATGGTGTCCACAGAATGGTAACTGTTATATTTTGGGAAAAGGAGAGTTGGTAGGAGTCATGGATATTCTGTACAAGAGGATGGTCACTGTATATATCTTTAATTAAGTGTATAGAGGCAAGTGAGTCTGTACATATGCAGACATTTTTATTAGGAGCAGAAATATGTTTGAAGGCCTGAAGTATACTATAGAGTTCGCCGGTATGTATAGTACAAGTTGATGATATTGTGGAAGAGAATATTGGAGAATCTAATGTTGTCTCCGTAGGCTAGTGGAATGGTGCTCTGTCTGCTAACCGAGAGGCCCTGGGATCAAACCCGGGCCTAGTTAACATCATAATTAAAAATTCGGAGAGCCACCTGTCGGGAGGCAATGGCAAACCACCGACAGTATTCTGCCTAGTACAGCCTCTCAACATAGACGTTCGGATCCGTCGTTAAACTGTAGGTCCCTTCTATCTGTGGTAACTGGAGAGCACAACACAGGTAGAAGTGAGAGGTCGCCTACGTCTGATCACGGATATGGCACTGTAAGAAGAAGAATGTTGTTACGGCACAACAGACTCCTGTTTCATTTTTCGAGGCATCAATATATAGTACTAAATCGCATTCATTTCGGTATATTATATCCAGAAAAGTTTTTTTAAATAGATCGTTTGGTGTTTCATTTTTATTCAGAGTTGTGAGAGATGTGTTGATATGAGGAATGTTTTTCGTCCATGGGGGCATTAAGGGAATAGGTAGAGGCAAATGTTTGAGAAATATCAATTTTGATTGGCATTGTTTTTAGTAGTGAAGGTAAGGGTCTTATTGTTGAGGATGTTGAGATATTCTGTAAGCTATTATTTGTAAACAAGCTGTATACTGGGTTAAGGGGATTGGAAGATACCGAGATAATATAGTAATAAATGTTGACGTCTTATCCATAGAGGAGGTTTATTTGCTTCGCAGTAGAGACTTTCTACCGGGCTAGACCTAAACGCCCCCAGACACAGGCGAAGAGCTGTATTATGTATCGAGTTCAAGACATTGATATGTGATTTAGATGCAGATATATATATATATATATATATATATATATATATATATATATATATATATATATATATATATATATATATATACTAAGCAGCCATAGTCTAATTTAGATCGAATAAGGGATCTGTATATTTTTAACAGAGAAGCTTCGTCAGCGCCCCAATGGAAGTGAGAAAAGGTTTTTATGATGTTTAGTCGTCTGTATCCTTCGCTCTTTGTATCTAAAATATGTTTTTTCCAATTGAGACGGGAGTCAAATATCATACCCAATATTTTGCAGTGATTTACAACCTGAAGGGGGACGTTGTTGATTATAATATTAGGGGTAGAGTTTATTGAAGACTTACTAAAATTGATGACTTTGGATTTTGTTGGGGATAGAGAGAGTCCCAATAGTTTTATCTTGTTGGACAAGAAATTTACCGCGGATTGAATTATAGAGGAGGTAGTGGACACTGACTGACCGTGGCAATATAATACTAAGTCATCGGCATACATCGTGCATCTAATAGGAGCAGACAAATTAGAACATAGATCATTTGTTACGAGGTTGAAGAGTGTGGGACTGAGTACAGAGCCTTGGGGTAATCCGTCGGTTTGATTGAATGTTGAGGAAAGGATACCATTAACAGATACTTTGAAGGATCTAAGCGATAAAAAGTTTTTGATAAAAAAGAATATATTTCCATTGATATTGTGATGGGATAATTCCTGTGTATTGTATCGAATGCACCTTCTATATCAAATGTAGTAAGTATAGTTTGTTGTTTTTTGTTTAGAGCGGTGGAGATATGAGTTTGCAACGTTATCAAATTGTCCTTTGTTGACCTGTGCCTCGGAAATCCAGATTGGTCTTCTGATAAAATGTTGTATTTATCTAAATACCATATCAATCTTTTATTGATCATTTTTTCCATGACTTTGCACATTGTACAGGTTAATGTAATGGGCCTATAGGACTTGGGGGAGGTTGTCGGCTGATCAAGTTTTTTCAAGGAAATTATAAAGGATAGTCGCCAGAGGCTTGGAAACATGTTAGAGGTCCAAATTAAGTTGAACAGTTCTAAGAGTTTGAATTGACCTAATAAATCAAGTTTTTTAAGGAAAATATATGGCAGGTCATCAGGACCGGAATTTTTGCACGATTTTAACGCAGTAATAAGTTCCTGGTGAGAGAAAGGTAGGTTGAGTGAGTCTATATCTTGATTTGATGGAATTGGGCATGATAAAGGGTTATTAGTATAAGTATTTGCAATGTTTGGGTGTAGCCCACTTCGGAATTTTGCTTCGAAATTTTCAGCAATGATCTTGGCTATTTCATGGGCATTATTTATTACCGTATCATTTGAAACAAGATGGGGAATTCCATTATTGGTTTTGTTTCCCTGTATACCTCTGATCTTTTTCCATACTTGACTGGGATTTGTGTTTTCGCTTATTGACGAAACATAGTTTTTCCAGGAGGATTTTTTGCTTTGTTTGATAATGAATTTAGATTTTGCTCTGGCTTTTTTGAGATTAATGAGGTTTTCAGGGGTATTGTTTTATCGGAACAGTTTTAATGCTATGTTTTGTTGTTGTACAGCGTCTTCGCAAGAGGAATTCCACCAAGGAACACTTTTCTTAAGATGGGATATATTAGTTTTACCTACATGTAATTCAGCAGCTGACAAAATAGAATTTGAGAATGTTGCGATATTATCATCAACGCTTTCGGAACACTTAAGAGAATGTAGGACATCTTCTGTTTGTGATCTAAAACTTTTCCAGTCAGCATTGTTTAGTCGCCAGAAAGTCCTGGTTGAGATTTTTGGGTTTTGAGAGGCAATGGAAGATATAACGATAGGGAAATGATTACTATCATGTAAATCATCAACAGTACGCCATGTTAATGTGGGAGCTAATTTAGGATCGCATAGACTGAGATCTATGGCGGGGAAAGAACCAGAGGAGAAGTTAAGATGTGTATTGGATCCTGTATTTAGTAGGCAGGCATTTGTACAGTTTATTACATTTTCCACTATTTTACCCTTACCATATGTTGAGTTGGATCCCCATAAGTTATTATGCGCATTGAAATCTTCTACTAGAATGTAGGGATGAGGTAGTTGAAGAATGAGGTTTGCTAGTTCTTCTTCTTTTAGACAATGGTTTGGGGGAATGTATATACTGCACACATTTAATTTATTTGGGAGCTATATTGTTACAGCAACAGCTTCAAGGTGGTATTAAGGGGAAGAAGGGGTGAAAATATGTCATTAGAAACGAAAATCGAAGTACCGCCACTGGCTCTATTGCAATTATTGCGTATGTAATGGTAGCCTTCAAAGTTTTTTAGGTGGGGAAGTTTCGAGATTGTGGCATTTGTTTCTTGGACACACAGGATTTGAGTGTTTTCATTGGATATGAGCTGTTGGATTCTTTTCAGGTGGGGAAAAAATCCATCACAATTCCATTGGATTATTATTGTATATAGTGATATTGTTAATATGGACTGATGGTTCTAACGAGTTCTGTGCTAATTAAGAGGTGGGGTTATTTGACTCTTAGTCAGTTTGGGTTTCTGATGTGTAGCTCTTATCGTCAGACGAATCTTCAGGGCTTAGTTGATGCTTTATTTTCTTCTGTAGTCAACCGATTTTTAAGAGACCGTTCTTTGGTTATGTTGTACATAAGAGTTAAGTCATTTAGTAGACCTTGTATATTTGCTGTGGAAGAGAGAACTTCGTTCAATGGGTCTGACAAGCCAAATTAGTTTTCTAGGAAGGCGGTGAGTTGTGTTTCAGTCAGTGTTAGGTGAGTAGAATTGTTTTTGCATAGCTCTTGTATAGTAGAGTAAGTAGTGGGTGTGAGTTTAAAATCCTCTTTTCCGGTCGTTTTGGGTTTTTTCTTATGCTGTTTGATTGAGTTTTGAGGTATTGTGTATAAAGGGGGGAACATCTGGTTGTCGGTCGGAGTATCTATCGGTGAGAGCTGAGAGGGAGTTTCGAGGTTGCTATCCGTAGATAGACCTCTCTTTTGTCCTTGAGTTACAGGTAAATTTACTTGCTTGATAAGTGTCAGATTGGGTTGATCATCTTCGACAGGTATACTCTGAGTGTTAGATACAGGAAGATTGTCAGAGTGTGTAGTAGTTGTTTGCACTATAGGAGATGGGGGTGGTGGATTTTGAATTTCAGTGTTAGGTGGATTGGTGCAAGAATCGGCGGTGTGTCCAGGGAGGTACATAAGAAACATTCCAGTTTATCCGTGGACACAAAAATTCTGTGAGGAGTATTTTCGAAAGTAATTAAAAGGGATGTTTGGAGAGTGAAGATGTCGTTTTCTGGTATAATATATGTTATTCTGCGAAAACTCATGATATGAGAATATTTATCATCCGGTACGCCACATTTCACGAATGAAACAGGAGAGGCTAGCTGTAGGCCGATATATTTTAGAGCTTTTCCTATAAGGGAGTGAGGGATAGTGGGAGAAACGTTGGAAATCAGAATTCGTATGGCAGGTGTGATAAGCCTTCGAATAGGTATATTGTTAGTTTTAATATATATACTATCGTGTTTATTAACAAGTCTATCGATAACAGCAGTAGAGCTTAAATAGATGCATATGCGGTTGTTTGAGATTCTAGAGGCAAATGTTACATTTTTGGGGGTTACAATTTCTCCTACGGCTTTTATATACTCAAAGAGAGTGGTATTGGTTATGGCGTGCATGATGATTGCTTGTTCTCTTTTAGGGAAGGTTGGTGGGGGAGGTTTTGTTTATGCAGCAACAACATACGACTTTGTAGCATTAGGTGAGAGAGTTTGAAGTTGATTGGGATTGATAATTATTCATTTTGTAAGTGGCCCTGGATACCAAAGCCAATACAAATGAAAAGGAAAGACAGGGGTCCCTAATGGATCCCTGAAAATATTTTGTAGGAAATAACAGTTACCTGACTCGATGTTACGCCACTGATGAAAATAAAATGTCTTCACTTGTTAAAACTTTTGGAAATAATTATGTTCAATTCTTCATAGCATCGATCACAAGTATTGAAAAAATCACATGATGATTGTTAATTATTTACTACTTTCAACAATACACAGAAAATAACTCGTATTTTGATTTGAATTTAATGAGGTATAATTACCGATAAGCGATGTTTACTCGTCGGCTACCAGCATAGGAATGCCACATATATTGTGTTTATGCTATAAACCTGATCACATTAAAATGAACATCGAAAAGTGAACATTTGATTGCTCGCGATGGGAGACGTATTCATATTATTGATTATCATATGTATTTCACCACTTTCCTCGTGAAGTGTAAAGAATATTGTATTATCTATTTCTAAGTGCTGCTCCGGCAAGCATATTTCAAACATATTGCCAAAGAAATATGATAGGATATAGAACGGGTCCAGGTTCTGTTAAAATTAGTCACACAATATGCAATGAATGTGGTTATAGGGGACTTTAATGCAAAAGTGGGATACGAATCAGTGGAAAGACTGGTCAACACGGATTAAGGAATGAGAGAAATGCTCATTCAGCTATGTGTAGAGAAAACTTCAACAGCTGAAAAAACCTTCAGAATCTGCAACTCCAAACAATTACTGCAAGCGGTTCAATAAAAAATACGGTACAGGCATTTTCCCAAATGACCATAAGAAATCTACTTTTTTACCATTACTAAAAAGATCGTGTGAAGATTACGTACTAATTACCTCATTGAGTCATTTAATAAGAATATTACTGAGAATAATTAACAATATAATTTATTAGCAGGAGAATCGGAAAACCGTAATTTGGTTCTAAAGAGGGTCGAAGCACCATAGAAGCTGTTCTAACAATGATACAAAAATGATACGGTCGAGGAACGAGGACTACATTTGCTCTATAGACTATTACAAGACAATTGATCACTTAAATCATGATCTACTTCTCGATAGTAAGAAACATTGGGTGGTATGAATAAAAACTGAGTTTAAACTCTGAGTATATATACTCTTGAGCATGAGCATTATAGTCTGAGGTTCTACTTCATTTCGTAAGAATAAAAAAGACTTTGGTTTGATGAGTACATACTTTTGTAATTTTAATTTTGTATATTGGGAGATGAACAAAAACTCATATTTACATAGGAGGAAAAGCGCATTACAACACAACTAACTAAAACTGACAATTCTCATTATTTTCTCTGACAAAATTAATTTTTTTCAATAACTACATTAGCAACCGCCAACTGAAATATCGACTCAAACTCGATTCAATAATAGTTTCGTTTAGTTAGGGAAAGTATTATATATTTTCCAACACCCTCTCTTAATACTTTTCCTATAACCTATAGATACTTAAAAACATCAAAGTAAACATGATTGAAACAAATTAATAAAACTGCTATCCCTCTCTGAATATTGAGCCTATTTTATCGCAAAATTTCATAGAACTGAATTCTGTCTAAACCAAAGTGTTTCCCAACGTGGAGCCCACGCCCCATTGGGGGTCAATTTGATTATTAAAGGGTGTAATTCGAAAATGTACTCGATACGAGGGCCATTTGAATGCAATGCCAAATTTCGGTGCCAAAATTGAGTGAAAAAACTTATTTTTATACAATTGCGACCAATAAGATTATAAATTAGTTTGACGATACCAAAACATCAACTGGGTTCTGGGTTTTTGGCGTCGTCATGTTGTGACGCGTTTTCCTCCCTAAGGCGATGACTGCGCGTGGTTTATCAGTAGCGGCCTCTTGCTCTACTTCTTAACGCCTCGGAAACGTCACTTCTGACACCTTTGAAACCTTACACTTTCTCGGGCGCCAGATTTTTAACGTGGTTGTCTCCACGGCCCCTCGACTTCACTCGTCGAGAGTTCCAGGTAGCCTCAGATGGAGGTACGGTAAATTCCAGGGGTGTATTGTCGTCAAAATTCGGGAGGTTGCTAAATATATAAAACAAATGTTCTCGCTAGTCCTGAAATAAATGTTATTATCCTGATATACACTACGGAGAAGCTAAAATTCGTGCTGCCAAACAACTACTCTACCATAAGGAAATACTAGTCTATAATAGGTCAATAAAACACAACACAGGTTTATTTTAGTTTTATTACAGTAATACTTTCTACACAGCCGTTATATATACAAAATAAACAATACTCAAAAGCACATATGTATTATTAGCGACGAAGCAGGCAGGACATAAGCGAGAGTGGTTTGTAATCATAAAATAGCGTTCATGCAAATAAAAGAAGCGGTAAAAAGCAAACAAAACTATTTTAAGTTTGGTGGTCTTTTCATTCAAGTATTTTATAAACTCTTATGTAACGAACGGATCCGGCGTTACTAAAAGAAAACTATCAGATCGGGAAAACAATACTAGAGATCGGAGCTCTAGACTGAAACTATCAATAACTCACTGAAATTTGAACAAAATCGAGAAGGGTATCAAAGGACGGAACTGATATCAAGAAAACCCACTAAAAGAAAATTCGGGGAAGGTAATGAAAACGGGGGGAAGTTCTAGAATTAATCCAGATTCTCCCTAAAATCGGAAAAGTTATCACAGAACGGGAATTTTAAATTTAAGAGATAAATCGGGAAAGGTATTGCAACTGGGAACTCAAGATTTAAAATATCCGGGAGCCCTAGCGTCTATGTATGCCTGGCGCAAACGGGTATTTCAATCAGCAATTTTCCTTGCAAAATCGAAGAAAAATGTATTAAAGAACGGAACTAATGTTAACAAAAACCCATATTAAACAGAACGGGGCGAATATCAACCAAACTCACTAAAAGGAAACTCGGAAAAAGTATTGCAGCTGGGAACTCAAGATTTAAAATATCCGGGAGCCCTAGCGTCTATGTATGCCTGGCGCAAACGGATATTTCAATCAGGAATTTTCCTTGCAAAATCGAAGAAAATGTATTACAGAAGGGAACTAATATTCAACCAAACTCACTAAAAGGAAACTCGGAAAAAGTATTGCAGTTGGGAACTCAAGATTTAAAATATCCGGGAGCCCTAGCGTCTATGTATGCCTGGCGCAAACGGATATTTCAATCAGGAATTTTCCTTGCAAAATCGAAGAAAAATGTATTAAAGAACGGAACTAATGTTAACAAAAACCCATATTAAACAGAACGGGGCGAATATCAACCAAACTCACTAAAAGGAAACTCGGAAAAAGTATTGCAGCTGGGAACTCAAGATTTAAAATATCCGGGAGCCCTAGCGTCTATGTATGCCTGGCGCAAACGGATATTTCAATCAGGAATTTTCCTTGCAAAATCGAAGAAAATGTGTTACAGAAGGGAACTAATATTCAACCAAACTCACTAAAAGGAAACTCGGAAAAAGTATTGCAGCTGGGAACTCAAGATTTAAAATATCCGGGAGCCCTAGCGTCTATGTATGCCTGGCGCAAACGGATATTTCAATCAGGAATTTTCCTTGCAAAATCGAAGAAAAATGTATTAAAGAACGGAACTAATGTTAACAAAAACCCATATTAAACAGAACGGGGCGAATATCAACCAAACTCACTAAAAGGAAACTCGGAAAAAGTATTGCAACTGGGAACTCAAGATTTAAAATATCCGGGAGCCCTAGCGTCTATGTATGCCTGGCGCAAACGGATATTTCAATCAGGAATTTCTTTGCAAAATCGAATAAAATGTACTAAAGAACGGAACTAATATTAACAAAACTCATATAACGAAAGAACGGGACGAATATCAACCAAACACACTAAAAGGAAACTCGGAAAAAGTATTGCAACTGGGAACTCAAGATTTAAAATATCCGGGAGCCCTAGCGTTTATGTATGCCTGGCGCAAACGGATACTTCAATCAGGAACTTTCCTTGCAAAATCGAAGAAAAATGTATTAAAGAACGGAACTAATATTAAGAAACCTACGAAAAGGAAAATCGGAAAAAGTGTTAAATCAGATACGATGTATAAATGGTTTACCACACTCTAATGTACAAGATATTTCAACCTATTTTAAAATGAAAGTCAACTACATAAATATTTTAAATTGATTATTGAAAAGACCACATATTTTTGGATTAATTATTCCTAAAGTTCTTACCTTTACAGCAATAAATTATCAACAAAAATTTTTTACATCGCGAAAAAAACTCAATAAGTAAATCGGCAAAAAAAGCTAAGCGATTTACGGCGGACGATGCACAATTTACACTTCTGGTTCGGTCGGCAGGCACTTCGGTACTCTCTGTTCGATTTTAAAATCTAATTGCCTTCCTACCCTACGGTTCCCCTTCTCTCTCGATTACTTTGACCTGCGTGCTTCTACCCATAGCTAACTCGTTGCAGTGGGGAGATCAGTACATTCAAATTTTGAGTTTTAAAATCCAAATAAATACTTTGCCCAGAAAAAAAATGATTTCTCCATCGCAACCGGGAAGGAAATAAAAATATCCGATTTTTGAATAACTATTAACCTGTTACAACAATTGGCTCTACCCCGAAACCAGGGGATAAAATAAAATAAAATGTTCACGGAGATTTACAATACTTTACACTAATTATAAGTCAATATACAAATGATTATATATACTCGTCGACATAAACTTTAAAATGAAAATATACTCGGCGCATAAACTATCAAATGAAAATACAGTTGGCGGCATAAACTAAAAAAAATGTTTTGTATATAAAGGAACGAATATGTAACAGGTGATACTTAATAAAATGAATATATACTCGGCGACATAAACTATGAAATAATTTAAATTAAATATATACTCGGTGACATAAACTATGAAATAATTTAAATAAAATATATACTCGGTGACATAAACTATCAAATGAAAATATACCCGGTGACAAAAAATAACCTCTTGGTAACGAATACCTCGTTACAATGTTAACCTCGATGCGACAAACGGCAGGCTCTGCGGGGAACCCCGGACGCTTTAATATCTCGCTAAACAAGGCAGTTGTTCCCATCTGAATGATCCGTCGCAACTTTTGTAGTGTTTCGTCACCGTACATATAGAAGCATAGTAGCGACACTCTCGACTCGTCCCTTTGAAGTCTTTGTGGATAATTTCGCCGACAATGTTCTAAGAAGTCGGGCAGTTGTTCACTGCCACTACTTACGAGGGACTGCTGTCGTGCTACTTCTATGGAAATATATACTGTATACTGCAGAGCTTCGTTTCGTATGCTCTAACGCGAAGCCCTGTATACTAAGCAAGCCGACGTCACCTACTAAAAACCTGCTACTCTATAGGCGGGGTAACGCGGTTTCGCATATCGGCTTCCGCGCAGAGTGTCGCTACTAGGCTTTTATATGTACGGTGGTTTCGTAGCATTCAGTTGGTGTTAATTTGAAATAAGCATCCATAAAAACTATTCAAAAAGTCTCGTTGATTCAAAAAATATACATTGTATGAAATATAATTAGTGAGTATTTGATTTTATTATTATTTATTTTAATTTTAGAACCATAATTTTCCAAAAAAAATTCGTCCAATGGAAAGCATACGTTATTTTGCGGTAGCGGTGAGGTAAATGTGTTGTATACATTTAAAGTATACGTTAACTCTATGTCACATTAATAGTATATTGTTTAATGATTGACAAAAGCAGCATTTTATGCAAACGAGGCGCAGAAGTTGCAGAAAATTCTTTTTGACTATTAACACACTATACTTTTTCTATAATCATGGATTACAAGATAGGATATTTGAAAGGATACGTTAGTTTGCAGGAATACAATTATCTTTAAACTGATCTCGATGATATCTGCGATTTAGGGGTAAACCCCGTTTTACCATGTATGTTTTGGCAGCTACCTTTATATTATAATTAGACTTCTCTAAACTTTTGCCCTGTACATACTGTATAAAATCCTAAAAATGAAATCAATTACTGCAACAATAATTTTATTTTATTAGTAATTGAAAACTTTGAATAACTCGATACTAAATAGAAGTATTATATTAGAACAGTTATTTAAAACGATTGGGCTGTCAGAAATTTAATATCAGAAATTGCAAACTCTTACTTTCGTAACTAGAGACAAAAGCTAACATTATAGGATATTTTATCACTGGTGTCAGAACTGACGTTTTCAGTTGGAGTAAAAGGTGACAAAAGTTGTTGATTGTTAAATGGTTATAGAAAAAGTAGAAAAACTAATTTTAACACATACTTTAGTTTTAGTTTTCAATTGATCTTATATTTCTTTCTTTCAGCCAATAGTAAAATGAGGGGTGCCAGCAAGAAAAAAATCGTCAATATTCGGAAGAATATTTAAAATTTGGATTCCACGATGAGCGGTTTCCTTTTTGTCTTTTATGCCAACAATGCTTGACCAACGAATGAATGAAACGAGGTCGTCTTGAGGCGCATTTGAAGGCTAAACATAGTACTCATGTTAATTGAGATTTAAATTACTTTCAAAATTTAAAGAATAATTTTGAAAAGAGAACAACATTAAAGTCTATGTTTACTGCTCATACATCAATGAATAATCGTATTCTTGAGGCTAGTTATCAAATTTCTTTATTAATCGCTAAATCTAGAAAAAAACATAATATAGGAGAGCAGTTAATAAAACCGTCAAATCAGCATTCCTTAAAACGGTTCTTGAAAAAGATGACAAAGATGTAAAAGCTATGCCACTCAGTAACAATACTGTTAGCAGAAGAATAGACGAAATGAGTGAATATATTGAAAAACTACTTATTGAAAACTTGAAAACAAGAAAATTCTCATTGCAAATGGATGAATCAACAATGAGAGACAGTGAGGCGGTGTTGATAACTTATGTAAGATATATTGATAAAGGGCATTTTGCTGAAGAAATGTTGTTCTGTAAAATTTAGAAAGCACCTCTACCTCCAGTGATATATATAATAAACTAAAGAACTACTTAGATGTCAATAATTTACTAATGAAAAATATAACATGTGCTGCAGATGGTGCTCCTAATATGATTGGCAAGAAAAATGGCTGCTTAAAATTGATGAAAGATGATAATCCAGAAATGATTCTTGTGCATTGTATTATTTATAGAGAAAACTTGGTAGCTAAAAACATGTCGCATTGAAGTACTTCATTCAGTAATAAAGTGTATCAATGCTATTAAAGCTAATGCCAAATGTGAGCGTCTCTTCAAGCTATTTTGTGAAGAACAAAATGCAGAGCATGTGAGAATTTTACTTCACACTGAAGTAAGATGGCTATCCAAAGGTAATTGCTTGAAAAGATTTATGGAGCTGTTTGACACTCTTAGTGATTTTTTAAGCGACAAACCTGAAATGAAGTATTAATTAACAGTCGACGGTAAAGCATTTGTGAGTTATTTAGCCGATATCTTTGAAAAACTAAATATATTAAATAAGCAACTTTAAGGAACAAATAAAACTCTTGTCGATGCAAAAGCGAAGATATTTGGTTTCATTACCTTCATTGAGTTGTGTCAGAAATATATTAACGACAAAAACTTTGAACAGTTCCATTGGCTGCAAAAATGTGAAGTAACTGATACCGCTATACTGGTTATTGTCGATAATCTACGAATTCTATCGGCAGATTTAAAAGACAGATTTTCTGATTTAAAACAAATTGATTTTCCAACATGGATGACGCAACCAATGTTAGTGGATTTGTCAGATATAGCAAATATGCAGTATCAAGAAGAACTCGCAGAAATGCAAAATTAGTCAGTTAAAACTTTATTAAATATAAAAGGAGCAATGGCATGGCTTTGGGAGGAAACAGAAATCAAATACCCAAACTCAACCAAATGTGCAAGAAAACTATTGTTTCCATTTTCATATTTAGCTGAATGTGGATTTAGTGCTGTAAGTGATTTACTGGTGAAAATAAGAAATCGGCTGGATATAACACAACGGGGAGACTGAAGCTAACCAAATTGGAACCTGACATAAAATCTATGTGCAAGGATCTCACTAAATTAAAATAATAAATTAATATAGAAAAATATTTATTAATATTATTTCGAATTTGAATTTTAGTTTTTTATTATATGTGTCGAAAATTTACTTACTGTCTTTCGTTATCAATTTCCTAGTGAATTCTTAAGTGAACAAATCAATTTTTCAATATTAAAAATTATGTATATATTACAAAGGGGGACATAAGAATTTTAGAAAGGCTTAGGTGGGGCATGGCACAAAAAAGGTTTGGAAACACTGGTCTAAACCTTTAACGCATCAGCTAGTTGAAACTTACTGTTCTATTCAAGACAAATGTGCCTACCTTTTACTTGGTCACATACAAAATTATATTTTAAATCCACATCTTTAACACGCTATACACGCTTGTTATTTTTGGGATTTTTAATTATGGCAATACTCCCCTAGTTATCTTCGAATACCTTAAAAGAATCAATATTTATTTTCATGTCATTAATTAGTTCTGCTCAAACAGGTGATAATTTTGGACATGAAGGAGAAAAAAGTAAATATAAATGGTTATGAATGATCAACTTTAAACAATATTAATAGTAATATCGTGAAGACGGAAAAATATTATTTCAGTTATAAGAAATATGTCAAAACTTTATAAAGCACTTATAATACAGTTATAGTTTAACACAGTTTTTCGAATTTGGAAATAAATAATTAAAACCTAATTACCTTAGGTAAGAGCAAGAGCTTTCGTTGACCGCTTAGTCTAATATTATCATCCTCCTCTTGTGCCGGATACGTAACTGGGATGTCTTTTAATAGGAGCTCCAGGAGTTTCAGTTCATCCCTTAAATAATTTGCTATGTTGTGGAATATAAAACAGCATAAAATTAGTTTAGGGACTTTCCTTAAGGACACTCATACTTTATATTGAAGCATGGGAAATCGTTGTTTTAGTTGACCAAAGCACCTTTCAATTATTACACGTTCTTTCGTAAATAAATTATTATAAACATGCTCTTGTCGTGTGTTAGGGTTTCTAAAAGGCACTATTAGACACAGTGCTATGCCATATCCTTCATCTCCTAAAAGTACAGCATTCGATCTTTAGTAGAAATGATCCTAAGTTGTTCCAGATTCTGGAACCATAGACAGATCTTGGCCATGTTGCGTCCATGCTTGTAAATCATTCACCTGCATTGCACGTGGCTTGTATATTGATGCTGAAATATCTCGTCACCACGAATATTTGTTTTATTTTTATGTTTGTGCATTCGACTTCGCCCACTGCACATGGAAAGCTAGATTTTGCTTGCCACCTTTCTTTCGCGTCTATTATATCCACAGGGGAAATTTGATCAACCGTTCACTTTGCTAAATTATCTTCTAAGCGACTTTCGACACAATTTTGGACACCGAAGTTTGGTGAACACCAACATCTTCGCCTACTCCTGACCGAAACCCCGGGTCACCTACGTATCCTAAAAATATTTTTATTTTATTTTGTGGCATACAGCACCCCCTCTTCTTTCTCCAGACTCTTCAGCCAACTTTTTAAAGTACCAATAACACATATTTCTTCTAGCTTTGAAACATTTTCCACGGGCAAGTAAGGATTGAATAACTCTACCGCGGGCAAATTATTACCGAAGTAACTGAAGAAGAAATTTGAGTTCACGGCATAACAGACTCCAAGAGTATGGAGTAGATTCTCCTCCCGAATAACATAAACAATTTTTATTCATACCAAAAGTGAGAATATGCTCACATAAAATTATGTATAAGAGTACCTTCTTCTTATAGTGCATCTTCTATCGGAGGCTTGTTATCATCACAGCAATCCGGACGACCTTATTGACTGTAGCTCTGAACAGCTGAACACTGCTACCGCTAAACCAATCTCTTAGGTTCTTTAGCCAGGATACACGACGCCGCTTTCCACTAATCTTTCCCTGGACTATCAGTTGGAGAAGCGTATATTTCTGTCCTCTCATTGTATGACCCAGATATTGGAGCTTTCTCATTTTTATTGTGTTAACTATTTCGCACTCCTTCTGAATCCGGTTCAGCACTTCGGCATTATCGGTACTTTATCGGTCCAGGAAATCCGCCACATTTTTCGGTAAAACCACATTTCGAAGGCTTGCAGTTTGTCCATGTGGAAATTGGCTGCTTAGCTTTTGTAGCCACATGTGTACCATAGACAATAGGGGAGACTGTTGTATACTGGGACAATATTCTTGTAATTGAAATAGAAAATTTGTTGAATAATTTTTAACTATTGTGAACATTCTAATATATTAAAAATTAGTTTGTTTATCAACACCTGCAAAAATTCTAACAATTTTTACATTTTAAGTAAGAAAAAATTGAAGGTCCCACTATACACCACTTTCCCACTATGCAACCACCCCATGTTGCATACTGGGAAAGATGCATGTGTATAGTGGGACAATGGTTTTTGAAGCCAAATAAATACAAAAATAAATTTTGGTCGTTTATTGACAAAATAATAAATCTTCTAAATCGTAATGATAACTAGAAAACATAACTTGAGCTAGAAAACATAACTTGAACTTATAGTTTTCATATTACCTATCAAAAATAAATATATTCGGAGAGGTAGTACAAATGGGAAAGTGTGAACTAGGCTATAAATTCAAAACAAGAAAGAAATTAACAGTGGCGAGAAGCATTATTGCATATGAAAGTCCTCGAAATCGAAAACAAAAAGCCACTGCTTAGCTGCTCTTTCAGTTCCACCAGAAGCAAAAGGCATTGGAAGTTTTTGAATGATATTTTCTTCCGACACAACATCTTCATCTCGGTTTTCAGGAAAGTTGAACCTATTATTTGGATTTTTTTTCATGAAATTAACTGTGTATTCATTTTTCTCTATTTTGTCTATTTGACCAACGAAGTGTTTGGTGCTTTTTTTCATGGGATACTGAACAAGTATGAAATCAGATATATTAAGTATCTCATTTTTCATCGGAGATATCCGCATCTGAATCATCATCACATATTTCAGTCACTGAAAAGTCACTCTCGCTTGAGCTGTCATTTTTCGGCGCGAATAAATTTCTCTTACCTTCCTTGGCCTTCTCAATTCTCTGTCGCTTTTGAGATGTTTTTTCCAACTTCAACCTCAATATTTCTTTCTTCTCTACAATTATGGGAGTATCAGTCAATACAGTAGAAGTAGTTTTTTTCCTGGCACTAGTATTTGTTTTTCGAGGTGCATCCTTTGCAAATGGTCTTACAGCTTCCGGGGTAACAATATTCTCTTTGAGTGATTTTATTCCAGTGCTGGACATTCCAGAGCAACTTGGAATTGAATTTTCAACAGAGTTATCTGCAGTTGTATTGGCCAATTGAACTGGTTTCTCGGTTTCAATTCGGTCTGACACGTAGGAGCCTAAAAAGTCGCAATCCTGAAATATTTAAACATTTAAAGAACAAATGCCAGTTTTTTCAAATCCTTTGATAATGTTTTTAAGTGTGAAAGCTAGTGGAAAAGATTTTCCAACTATATCGGCGATGTTATAGATTGTCACAGGAATGCCGGGGTTTTGTAGCATCCAGTCATCCATTGATCTGTTGTAGTAGATTTTGAAAGGACCAAAACAACTGACGTCCAAAGGTTGCAAGCGATGGCTACAGTGAAGTGGTAATGTAAGAAGAACTATACCATGTTTTTTGCAAGATTCAAGTACACTAACATCTGTATGACTCTCGTGGTTATCAAGAATAAGTAAAATTTTATTGTCATTGTTACAATGTATGGTGTCTGAAACATGCTGTAAGTTTTCTATAAAATTACTACTACACATCCATCCACTAGCATTCGCTGTTCCTTTTGATCCAGGGGGAGCACCAAACAGCATGTGTGGCTTGAAATGTATGCGTGGAAATACGAAGAAGGGTGGTACAAATGTCCCATTGGCGCATATAGTGGAACACATTGTTACTAGTATACCTCTTTCGCCACTAGTAATTTTACCAACCTGTTTTTGACCACATGGTGCAGCTATTTTTGGAGGCTTATGTACAGTAGTTACACCAGTTTCGTCACAGTTAAAAATTTGGTTGGGGTTGAAACTGTATTTGTCGAGAACTGTACGCAAGTTTTTGAAAAAAAGTTCTACATTGTGGCGGTTGAAGCTACTTGCGCGACTCTGTTTTGTGGCCTCGGGCGTTCTCAGGCTTATCTTATGTCGGATTCGGAAAAGTTTGAACCATTCTTCCCCAGCGATTTTATTTTCTGAACATTTTCTTGGATTTTTTTCTTATTTGCGTCGGCATATCTATAAGCCAACTCTCTAGCTTCTTTGCTTGTTAATCCGTAGCACATTTGGGATGAAGTAACTAATTATTCGCTAAGCAGTTGTTCTTCATCGTCACTGAAAATTCGCTTAAAGCCATGTTGCCTCTGAAAATTTACTTCCTGCGTGTTTGCTTCATTGATGTTATGTTTTTTCAAGTGTCTATGCAACGCTCATTTGCTAACTCCAAATGGAAGTGCAGCATTCCTAATATTGATCTCATTTCTAAGAACAGCCTCTACTGCCTTTCGCATTTTTTCAGTATTCTCAAGGTGTATTCTCCTACTCTCAAGAAACGATTTTTTGCGGCCCCTTTTCTTGTCCATTTCTGGTAAAAAAAAGGTAATTAGAGAGTTAAACTTGAAAGAAACAAAAATATTCTATTAGAGAGCAAAAAAAAATTTGTCCCAATATGCAACTCTGCAACAACTATATGCAATTCTGTCCCACTATACACCCGTATACACTTTTTAACATTTTCGGAATTAAAAAAAACAAACAAATAACATTGAAAAATAACCTCAACTCACCTTCAAGACACCTTCGGGCACAATTATTCTGAAATACGGAACAAACAAATGAATATTTCTGGCCTAAACTGTGCCCAACACATGGTCGTATAAAAAAACTTTGACACTCTGATGCTCACATTAACGAGATTGACGCCATAAGGGGCCTATACACTAGCAACTTAGTCATCAACCTTGTCGTCAACTTGCTATGTTGACGACAAGGTTTAGTAGTGTATGGGCTGGTTGAAGACGAAATTTCAGGTTGAGAACAAAGTTGAGAAAAATCAAAGCGACTTGGATTTTTGGTAGGCGGAGCCTGATGTTTTCAACCATGTTGTAAAGTGTGTGGACAGGTTGTTGACGAATTATAGTTTTTGCTTGATACCCTGGATGGTGGAGGCCACGTCTAAATAAAGGAAGAAGAAGAAGTCAGAATTATCGTTTGTGTTTGTGCAGCTAACCATCAGTAAACAAGAGAAAAAATTGAGGTTGAGGTTTCATTTATTTTTTCAGTTTTTGCAAGGCTTTTACTAATTTTTACGCTATGTCAAATATACCAAATATTCCTATTTGGGTGGAATTTTTTGAAACGTTCCGAGAGCTACCTGAATTATGGAAAGTGAAGTCAGAAGTTTATAAAGATCGCAACAAGAAAAAGATTGCCATGGAAAAGTTATTAAATGTTTATAAAGAAATAGACCCAGAAGGCAATAATGATTCTCTAAAAAAAAGATTAACAAATATACGTACATGTTACCGGAGGGAGTTGAAAAAAGTTGAAAAAGGTGAAAAGTCAGGTGCCGGAGCTGACGATGAGTATGTTCCAAATTTATGGTATTTTGCAATGTTAGATTTTTTACGGGATCAGGAGACTCAAATTCCAGGAGTGTCTACTATTGCCGATGACATGCAAGATGAATTTGAACAAACAGAAGTAAGCAGTGATCTATTAATTTTTATAAATTGGGAGGTTTATTAAAATATTTATAGTAGGCACCTAACTAAATACGTATTTTTGTTTTAGAATGATACTGACTTAATACCACCAAATTCACAATCTCAAAAGAGGAAGAAAGTCGTGGGGCAACATAATATTATTATGACAGAGCGAAATAATCTATTAAAGGAAGCACTAGAAAAAATGGGCAATAAAGATAGCAGCAAAGATGACGCTATTGTTTTTGCTGAAAGTTGGGCTATTTCATACAGAAAACTGCCCCCACGTCAGCAGTTATTCGCAAAGAAAGCAATTGATGAAATATTAATATTAGGACAACTTGAGTTACTTAACCTCAATTCTGTAAATTCCCATCCTTTCATTTCTTCAAATAACTCTTCAGCTGACTCATCTGGCACCTCTACTCCGCTCCATCCTTCAAGATCCTCTACACCTTTTTTGCCAAGTACAAGTACCATGTCCTCCCCTCCATATGAAAACATGCAAAACGTCTCTCTGATAGAACTGGAACCAGGTTCATACACCAATATTCAGCCAGCTCCATACACCAACATTCAACCAGGTCCATACACCAATATTCAACAACTATTGGCAGATAAATCTCTTTTTAAATAAACAATGTATTTTTTATAGTAAAAACTATAATTAATTGTGAACAAAAATTAAATAAAAGCATACATGAAGTAATTATGTAATATATTTATTTTGCCATGGTACAGCTCCCACTCCGTTAAAGTAAGTTGTAAATTTCTTTCTAGTCTCCTTTGCCTCGAAAGTAGGGTTTCTTGAGAGACAAGGTTCAAGTTCACATAGTTGTTGGGGGTCACTTCTCCATGGTGCTAACTCGATTTCTGAAGTATTTGTATTTTCAAAATCTACACTTCCTCGCAAGTAAACTGATGAATTATTTCTTCTTAAGTAATTATGTAAATAACAAGTCGTTAAAGTAATTAAAGCTGCCTTTTCAGGGCACACATTAATAACATTAAGCAGAACACGAAATCTTGAGGCAAGTATACCGAAGGCATTTTCAACTATTCTTCTTGCTCTTGAAAGTCGATAGTTGAATATTAATTCATCGTTTAAAAGATTGTCGCCACTGTAAGGTTTCATGATATTTTTTTGCAAAGGGAATGCATCGTCTGCAACTAATACGAATGGCATTTTTTCTGGAAAATCATCATGAAGATCGCCTGATTCAGGAATTTTTAATTTATTTGCCTGAAATTTTTCATAAAAATTACTGTTAGATAGCACTCCACCATCAGACACACGACCATTAGCGCCAGCCTCTACCACTAAGAACTCGTAGTTCGCATCAACTAAAGCAAGTAAAACTATGCTAAACTTTTTTTTATAGTTAAAATAATAAGATCCCGAATTGGCTGGTTTTTTAATTTCTACGTGCTTTCCATCGATCGCCCCTATACAGTTGGGAAAGTTCCATCTCCTTCCAAATTGTTTGGAAACTGCAACCCAATCTTCTTCTGTTCTTGGTACCTGAAATCAAGAGATATGTTACAACATAAAATAAGCAGTATTGCTTCATTATTGCTTTACCTGAATATACTCTGCCAAAACTTTGTTTATAGCTTTGCAAGTATTTATGATAATTTTTCCAAGGCTCTGTGGAGATATAGCTGTGAGAAATTTAAGGTCCTCAAAGCTCTGCCCACTTGACAAATACCGCAGGGTTGCAGAAAGTCGTTCATTCACAGTAATAGCATCTCTCATTTTTGTATCACTTTTTTCGATGAAAGGTCGCACTTTATCCAATAATTCATCATAGGTTTTACTATCCATTCTTAAAAAAATTTTGAAGTCCTCAGGTGCACTGATGCGTAGTTCTTTCATTAAATTGGAATGAGAAAACTGGCTACGATTTTGATACCACTCTTTAGCCCAAATTTTTCTCTTCTTTGAAGGTGGCTTATCATCTTCAGTCAGCTCATTCAATATTATATACATCATCAAATCTTCATTCATTTTTTAAAAATTTTCGTACACACTCTACCAAACTGAATCAACCAATAAGCAACTCATCATCTCAATAACTAATGTTGTCAACTTAGTTGTCTAGTGTGTGGGCAAAAACATCAACCTTGTTGACGACAAGGTTGATGACTAAGTTGCTAGTGTATAGGCCCCTTTACTGAAGACTCTAGCGGCGAGTGGCAAGGATATATCCACTGCGCATATATGATGCAGTTGACACAACTTTTTTCGGTATTTTAAGCGATACCGTTGGCGTGCAATTTGAATTGTCCCACTTTGGAACCTATCCCACTATACAACAGTTTCCCCTACTGGAGCAAACTGATTAGGTACTTTACTTGGCTTACAGCCTGAATGTGGCGGCACTCGCATAGCTTAAAAATGTTTCACTTTGTCCTGACTTCCCATACAACTTTCATTTTACACTCAATGACTAATGATCTGCTCAATTCATTTATCAGAACCATTGATATGTTTCAATAAATCTACAGTTATTCTCAATCAAAATTCGTACCGCCTCAGAAAATGAGAAATGCCAGTAATCAAAACTGATAAATTTTTATGAAATTTTGTATTTTTGATATATACAATTATTTTTATTAAAACATGGGTTAAATTGTTTTGCTCAATTTAATTCTAAAATTTGATTCGTTTACAGATAGATATATTTGTTATTGATACAGTATAAATAATTGTAAGAGTATTACATGTTTAAATTATCGCCTCCAAGTACATTTTTTTCAATACTTAGTTCTTCTGGTTACAAAAATGGCCTATCAATATAAAATATTGAAGATTATATTGGTTAAAAAAAGTAATAATAGGAGTTAATATTTGAGAAAAATTGTTTGAAGAGCGTTTTCAAAGTAGAAAATTTAATTTTCCGGAAGTTGAGATTGGATTTGAAAAAATACAATATATAACCTATTGGCATTAATTGTTAAAGAAACTGGGTTAATCTAAACATGTAATATTTTAAAAAATACGTATATTCATTGTTATATATAATAAGAGTTGTTTTTTATAATGGTACTTTTAATTCACAGAGCTGTTGACATCCTTATTTATGAACTCTAAAAATATAGAAACTCATAAAGTTGTGAACTTTTTGTTGATAAAATATCAATTTCTTTTATAACCGTTGGAACTAAATAATTTATTGGAATACATGGTATTAACTCGGCAATTATTATAAGAGTAGAAAAACTACTGTATTTGTATACAGGGTACGCATATATTATTTATGTGTTTTTATAAAATTATTGATCTGAATGTTAAAGGCTTGTTAGTTATACGAATGCGTGATGATAAGTGAATAAATGTAAAATATAAGGTGGTTGAAAGTTACCAAAAGTTTATGGAAAATATATGAACATTTTCAACGTTAGTTTTAAATATTTACCTTTTTAAGATTACTAGGTGTTAAAATAAATAGTACGAGACAATTAATTGAATTGGGTACCTATTATTTTTTCTCCATTTAAATGTGATATTCAAAGTTTAGTTTAATAGTATTTAGTTTTTTTATAATTCGCTTGAAGTGTACCTATTTTACAAATAGATCACTTTTAATAACGTTATATTAATTACCATAACATTGGTATGACAACAGAAAATAGTGAAAACGTCAAAAATTTTCTTTAGCAATGTTTTAGAAGCTTGTGAAATAGGTAACAAATATTTTTGTTAACAATCGTTTGTATGTTAATTGCAATTATCACTATTAGACAATGCTTTCTGAACGAAACGATTTCAATTTCGACTTCATTAAAATGACAAATAATCCCGCATCTGGTTATGAGCATTGAAGTTGCCAACTAAAAGGAAAGAGAAGTTGATTAATAAGATTGCTAAGATCAGAATTCTTTTAAAGCATAATTATTGGGAGGAATGTATAAGCTATACAACATATGACAATTTTGTAGGAGCGCCATACAGTTACAGCAATTGCTTCTAATTCCGTATTCAAATGATATTCTTGGTAAAATATATCATTGGGAATGTAGACTGAGGTTCCGCCACTAGCGCGTAAGAGGTTAGGTCTGCCAAAATGGCGACATGTGTGATTTTTCAGATAGGGATTGTGAGAATTGGTGAACTTGATTTCTAGTAAACAGATGAGGTCGGAAGAGTAATCACTAATGAGTTGTTGTAGGGATTCTAAACGGGGGAAAACCCGTCACAATTCCATGGAATTAGGGCGAAGATGACTATTAGGAGTATGTGATTAATATTAGGATTTTCGCGATGTTTGGGATACCTGTGATGCTGCAGAATATTGTGAGTCTGTAGAGTGTTGTGATTGATGTGAACCGTTAGACCTGTAATCCTCCTTGTGTGATTCGCTTCCATGTTCCTTAAAATCCAGTTGAAGCTGATCTTTTAGTTTTTTTGTTATTCGAGCGATTCTGTTTTTAATCGATATCTCTGTAAGAGTTGGATAATATAGATTCAGATTAGAGATACTATGGACGCGTTTCAGATTCGAATGAATGCTGCTATACTTGTTCTAAAATTAGAGTGGTATGACCAGTTTCCAACACAAGGCCTTTAGATGCTCTTTCGTATTTCTGTAACAATATATCTGGGCGTACAAATGATCTAATCGCCCCAGTGTCGACAATAAATTTGCTAGTTGTCCCCTTACGGTTCAATTTCGGCCATTTTTAAACAAAGAATATGTGTCAATCGTGGTGCTAGGGTTGTTTCTTGTAGGGTTCTAAGCTCTGGTTCTAACTGGGCTCTGCGATGTTGATGGAATTCCACATGTTCTCTATAGATGGCCAATTCATCCGCAGTTAAAACATTTCCGGGTTTCTTGAATTGGTGTACGACTTTGAATATTCTGTAGCGTGTCTTTTCTCATTAAGGGAAAACTTTCTACTAATTGACGCACTCTAGTACCTGGAACCGTGGCCCGTAGCAAATATTCGATTTTATCACAATTTCCAATATCACGATCTTCATGTACTTTTTTAAATTGTGATCAGAAACTTAACCAACCCTTGATACCGCCATCATAATATTTAAATTCGATGCGCGGCAACTTGAACTTTCTTTTCGTTGATTTCTCGTCAACAAGTGCCGAAGGTATTGCAATTGTAGCAGATATATTATTATTAGAAAAATGGGTGTATCTTACTTTTAGTTCGGTGTACCTTCTATGATAAGCATCACCTTGTTCCATATCTCCTATCATGTCTTCCTCTGACGCCGTCTCTACAAGAGCTTCATATACACGTGTTTCTCATACTTGCAGGTCTTCATATTTTGTTTTCAAAATATCCCAAGAAACCTCTAAATCCAGCAAACATGGTTCTTGAGCACTAAGAAAAGCTTCAAATTCATTAGCTGCTTTGGAAAAACTACATCTTAGCTATTTTTACTTCAACAGACATCGTAAGGAAAAGACTATTACTCCGATTTAAAATGTGCCGCGTGTCACGGTCGCCAAAATATGTCTCGCCGATGGACAAACTACCCGTTATTCCCGGCCTAGACGGTTCAAATAATACACCTACGGCACCTTTCTTGACCTTTTAATCAAAAATATATCAGACCAATATCGAAAAAAACTCTTAATTTTTTCACAATCAATATTCTGACAACTACTGTAATTTTTTCAATACTAATACCGACTACGATTATTTTTTCGGTCACATATACATATTAAAATCAAAGTAATAAAAGAAATGTGGGAAAACCAACCTCTTTTTCTAAAATTTCTAACACAAAGTATCTAAAAGTAAAATTATCTCAAGATAAGTATATGAAGAAAAGGTGGTATTTCCGACATTATCCCTGAGGAATTATTTGGTACAAAAAATTATTTCTCAAAACAAAGGAAATACGAAAGTATAATCGATATCACAGATATCTTTTAAGAATTTTACTCAAGCGACCCCTACGCGTGAGTTTCACTATATCCAGTACTCTGCTATTAGACACTAGATAAGGATATGAAGAAAAGGTGGTATTTCCGACACCAATAACTCTTTACAGTTAATGCCAAATAAAGACAAAAATTTAAAGAGGTAAAGTATAAACTTACTAGAAAATGGGGAAAAGCCATGACAAAATTTAATTTTCAGCCACCTGAATGAATTAAAACATGCCTATGTGTTTTTTTGTTAATTATCAACTGGTTGAAATAGACCACGAACGGCTAGTATTCAGTAGTTTAGTAAATTTTGTAGTGATTTTAATTTTCATACTACCCTTCAGTGTACGCAAAGTTGCTCGGCGGTGAGAAAAAGTGATAGTTAACAATTTTGTTTCCGGTATACTGAGCACCTTTGTGTACAACCTTTATTGTCGCCAAATAGTCAGTGTACATTTATAATCAGGAATTACAAATGTAAAGTAATCTTATCTGGTGGAATTTTAGGAACTGGTCAAAGGAAGTTTTATTTTTCTTATTATTTTTCTTACGGAAATCAATTAATAATATTTGAATACGTTGATAAATAATAATGCGTTGAAATAAAATAAGCCTTATATCTTGAAGAAGTTTTTCGGTCTATTTGGAGCTCCGGGATCTTAGCACAGGAATTTCGATGAACCAATTATACCATCTAAAAGGTCAGAAAATGGCCATAAAAGATCAATTGGTTCGATTGATTTGTTAGTGATCGGAAATTTTTATTCAATCATTTTAGTATCTCATTTCTTACAAATACAAAAAGTAATAGCTGTAATCGATTGATAAGGATCTACTGATAATTAGTTAGCTATAATAAATTGTTGGTCAGTTAAATTTAATTTTTTTAAATTAATTATGTTATGTAGACAGTTTTGAGAATATCAGGGTAATAAACCTAAGAATTACGAGCTGCCACCATAAACCAAAACAAGTGGAGACATGTTTTTTCTTTCATTCCCTGTTGTAAATAATTTAAAAAAATATTTAATCAAAAAAAAAGTATAATATAAACTATTTCATCATTTATTTCATATTAAAATATTTTAGTACCTAGTTATTTAATAAATTTACATTAAAATCATACATCTATGTTATGTTTAAACCACAAAACAATAATCATTTACAGAAGTAAGATACGATTGGAACCATATCTCTATTGTTTATTTTAAGAGGAGTAGTTCCTCATTCTCCTATACACTTTAGAGCCTATTCTAGGAGAAGTAGTGGACGATAAGAACTCCAGGATGATCTATCAGATAGACCAGATATGACAGCGGAAAGTTTGCTGTTTAGAGTATTGGCCACGATTTTCAAAAAAAAATAGTCAAATTTGCAGGGATCGTAGCTCTTGCAATTCCGCATAAAATGGTGATTGGATGAACTTGATAGCTAGCTATAATTTCAAATATGGTGGTAAATACATAAACTATGATATTGTTTTTTTAAAGCCATTTTATTTTTATAACTATTAATTTTAGCGCTAACGATATAACATCAAGCTCATTTTGAAGGTTTTTTGAAGTACTTCAAATAATGTCTAAGACACTTTTCTCCTAAATATGAAGATTTTTTGTTATTTTATGTTAAACGTGTCATATTTAACTACCGGCGGAGAAGAAGTTGTCTTTAAGTACTCGTACCTCAACACCTATTGCACCAACTAAAACGAACAAAATCTCAAATTGTTTGACTATTATCAGGCTTCAATTTTTTGGAAGAGACTTTTAGTTTCTGAGATATTTAAAAAAACTGCTTAAAAACTCGATTTTTTAAGAAAAAATTAGCATTTTTAATCGCGAATAACTCGGGAGGTACTGATTTTTAGTGAAAAGGTTATGTACATTTTTTGCTTAGAATTCATCTCTCTATCGATTTCTGCGGTTATTTTTACAATTATTTGTTCCACCCCCTAGCAAGGAGGGGTGGTTTTCACCCCCTGGGCGGAAGCAACTCTCGACACCATATTATTTCTGTATCTTAACCTTTTTTCTACTTTCTCTTCAACTTTCACGCGAATCGGTTTTTGTAAACGGATTTCGGAGGTTATAGTGTTATTTTCTCCTCAGTTACTGGACTATTAGGGTTGTTTTCATGGCCCCCCTGATGCATCCGCATACTAGGCATTGCACACTTTGATTGCAACGGTCTGCGTTATCATTGGTCTTATTACCATGTTATTTGGCCATAGGTTTATCTTTCACAAAATCTCCTGTATGTCCCAAAAGCAATTTTTACCTTTTCGATGACCTTGTTGAGATGTGGACCCCAGGTCAATTTTTGATCAAAAGTGACTCCCAGATACTCGACCTCTTCTTTGAAGGGGATTTCCACGTTGATAAGCTAGAGGCATCTACGCCCTATCAGTGCTCTTTTTCTTGTGAAGGGGACAATAACGGTTTCTGCGGATTAACCTATAGACCTTCCTCCCTGCACCACATGTCTACTATGTTCAGTGCGTTTTGCGTTCATTCTGAAATGTGTTCTAGATTATTGCCTATATCATCTGCATATCCAAGGCGGTGAAATCTCTTCATGGCCATTTTTGCTAGGAGATCGTCGAAGGAAATGGAGGGGCAAGTTTCGTTAAGCCGAAATCTGTTGAAACAGAAAAAAAAACAATTTTTGTCATTTAGATACCTCGGGGAATATATTACTGAAAAAATTTTGCCGCGGAAAAAGCGCTGTTGCCATTTTTTGAATGCGGTTTACAAGTAACGAAATGAGATATATGAAAAATTAATGTTATTTTATATTTTAGACTTATTTTTAAGCACCGATACGAAAATGAAAATCCGCGGAAATGCGTTTTTCACTACTATACAGTGATCCTCTTCCCGACCTTTAACACAGATCAATGAATAATATCTATTCTTATCAACTTAATATCGATATGGTCAATAAATGCGAAAATTTAAAAAACAATGTCAATAAAGCATAAAAACAACAATCCTAGCTGATAAAGCATAAAAGGTAGGTATGTATACATTGTACATATATGTGAATTTAATATTCTATATTCAGTTGAGTTAAATCATTTCGTTCATATTATTTACAAAAATGTCGACTCAAGCTGTAGAAATGGCTCTTCCTCGTTCGCGACAAGAAGGTTATGAATTCGGTCTTTTACATGGTTTGTTGACTAAACGCCCCTTATGTAAAACCAAATGTAAAGGGCATGGTAACAAACCTGATATTTTTTCCCATTATTACCAAGGAGAAATAGATCTGGGCATATACTGTTGTTCAAAATCAGCAAAGTGTCGCCCACAGATCATATAACTACTATTAAATGATGAAACTGTCGCAAAAAACACGTGGTTTAAACACATCCATTTGTCTCCCGAAATCGAAATAAGGTACGTTTTTTTCTTCTTTAAAAAGCTCATAACAATGTTATTAAATATTTTAGAGTCTTGTTTGGTTTTGCACACAACGAGTCGTTCTAACGAAATCTGTTTTTCTGTGAATTATAAGGCGCAGTAAGAAGGTCAAAATCTCCAATAAATGCAAAAAACCGCAAATATATAATATTCCCCACCCAGCACCCCACTTCACTCCACGATCCCGAAAGTATGTAAAACAGTTGAGAATACTATAGAAAACTTCGAAATATTGAAAATTTTCTATGATAAATTTCCGCGGAAAAAGTTATATAGAAAAGTTATAGAAAATTAATAATCAAACAAAAATATGTAGTTTTTATCTTCTTAACACATTTGGGCACTTCTAAACCCGGAAAAATCAATAAAAATTATTGTGATAAAAATACATTTTCAAATAAAAATTAGTTCACATCGTTATATTGAATGCTTTTACATCATTCTATAACAAAAAAACTATTAAAAACACCGTAAAGTTTCGAATTTTAGTTAATAGTAGAAAAATTAAAAATTCGAGTTTTCTCAGAAACGAAAAATTTCCGCGGCAAAAATCAAATTATGTAGTGCTAGCTTTCTTGTATAGAATCATCTTATAAACCGATATTCCATGTAACTGATTTCTGCTAAACGAAACTTGAGCCGAAATGGATAAAACATGAAAGACAGAAATGGGTGTAAAAAATGAAATTGAGAATAATCACAAATCACAAGAAATATAGTGGTATGGAAAAATGGGTACAAAAAGAACCAGAATCGGAGTCCGACGTCTGAAAACGCAGAAGGAGATGAGTGGAAGAGCTAGAAGATTCAATTTTATTTCATTATTGATGTTCAGATGCTCTTATTCACTAAGTATAACTTCATATGCCCTTGATTTGTGTTCCTATGTTCTTTCTTTCATTCCCACACAATAGATCAATTTATTGATTCATAATCAAAGGAATCGAGTACAAAAATAAAGAGGAAGCACGACATAATACTCCGCCGATATAAAGAAAGTTTACAAGATGGCACCTATTTATGTAGAATTTGCGTTACTTAATTGATTGAAAGATAACATTATTTTCAAGACATTATGTTTTTTGTGAATTCACAACTGTTTCTACTATAATATTCCGCTAGATAAGATTGCGCAAATGTTTTTGTTTGCAATTATTAAATATTTATAGGAAAAAATCAAAAACTTTATGGTTGTGTATAGTGCACTTTTTATTGTAAAAAAATCGATAACATTAAAACCCAATAGTAAATTAATTCACACCTTTTTTTTTATTTACTACTTTGTAACAATAATATAGGTTGTGTATCATTTTAATCTTAATACTATTTATATTTTGTTGTTCCGTATAGAAGTCCTGTAGAAGTTATATAATATCTAGAACGTTTTTAATAAATATCCTCTAAGATGGCTTACCATAGTAAAATAAGTATTGTACATAATTGAGTGTATTATATGATACCTATATCCAAATGGAATGTTTTTTTTAATTGACATTGAAATTTGAAGAATGAAATTTTTGTTTTTACTAGATAAGAGAAGATTGTTCAAAAATATGTTTTATTCCTGTTAGAAGCTTCATTTGAGGTTAGATATTTTATAATATCACATTTAAACATAGCTATAATTTGTTTAATGGTTTTAAAGGCGTTCGTGGATTTCTGTCTCTTCTAATAGAAAAACGTTAATCCTGAAAAGTCTTGGTTTATGAAGGGATGTTTATTTATCTATAAATACATACATAGATATGTTTACATAAAAATACATATCTTCATATAATAATTTAACATAACATAATAATTATAAAATAATCTGAATAATAAAATTACATAGATACAAAATTTAATAAGCCATCGGTACAGTGTTCATGAACAGATGCGATGTACATTAAATAAACAAGAGTAATAGAGTGCCCGACTAAGTTCATCAAAGAACTTGTCTTCTGTCTTCGGGTATTGATTTTTTATAGAAAATATATCTTCAATGTATTTGACAAATGCTGAAACTTAAAAAAAACATAAACAGTAATAACCAGTATTATATTAAAATGTGCTTTGATTCATGAAAAATTACAAATATAATAATTTTTTTACATTTATCATTAGTTATAGCACTAATAACTTTTATTAAGGTGAAAAACATATATTTAGAACAGTTAATATTTTTATAAACTAAGAATATACACTCATATACACATATATAAACACAAGGTATAAAATAACAAACAACATTTATATAACTAAAATCGGATCAATTACATCAGCGAAATACTTTCTGTCATTTGAAAATATCCATTCCTTTAATTTGATTTTGATAAGACGAGCTGAATTATATTTTTCAAGGTGTTGGGTAAATTGTTCCATAGTTTTGATCCAATAAAGCAGAAGCTTCTCTGGCCAAGTGCTTTATGAGTAACAGGGGCATATAAAGCGGAATGTGTATTTTGTCTCGTTCCGTAAGTATGTGGTATATTATATGTATAATGCCTGTTTGTGTACAAAAAACAAAGAGTTTTGAAGCAAAAGAATTGCCGAATGTCCATTACCTTTGAATTAATGTACACTTGATTGGACGAGAATTTGCGTGGTTTTTTTAGAATAATTTTCAGAATGAGTTTCTGGATGATATTGATCGAGCTTAGATAATTATTCCTAATTCCTCCCCAACCAATGATACCATATAGTAATATGGATTCAACAAAAGCGGAGTATATAATTTTCAGTTGTTCATGAGATAAAAATTGTACTAGTTGTTTGGATCTGTAGATTAGGCCTGTGAGCTTATTGGTGATGTTGCGAGGATGAACGTCCCATTTCAAAAAGGAGTCAATATGTATGCCCAGATATTTGACCGTGTGCACGAGCTCTAGAGTACGATTTCCTTTAGATAGTATTATATTCCGGTAGAAATGGTTTATATGAAGTAAATGATATAATTTTAGTTTTAGTGGCGTTAACAGTCAATTTGTTCGATTCAAACCACTTAAGGTTATTCTGCATATCATCAGAGGCAATTTGTTGGATTTCTGACCAGTTTTGCCCTTCGTAAATAATCGCTGAGTAATCAGCAAATGACAAGATTACTCCAATTGAGTCCAACTGTAGCAAATCGTTCAAGTAAATTATGAATAGTATCGGCACATATCATCCAATTTAACAACTTGTTTGCGGTCTTTGAGATAACTTTCGAAAATATCCAGCGCAATGCCGCGAATTCCAAGACTTTCCAATTTATCGAGCAATAATCTATGATTTACTGTGTCAAAAGCCAGATCCACAAACACTCCCAAACAAGATTTTTTTCCGATCAATAGCTGAATAAACTATGGATGTTAATCTGGCGATAGCATCCTGAGTAGATTTTCTCTCCTGAAACCCGAATTGATGAGAAGAGATTATTTTATTCTTGTTAATAAAACTAACTAAGCGGTTTTTTACAGCTCTTTCAAACAATTTTGCTGCTGAAGAAATTAAAGATATAGGTCTATAGTTGCTTGCTTGATGTCTGTCTCCTGATTTGTAAATTGGTTTTATTAATGCCTTTTTAAAGTGATTAGAGACTTTTCCATTATCTAAAGCTAAGTTAATAATATACGATATAGGTTGACACACAAAATTACTGGTTATTTTAAGGATTTCGTTTGATATACCATCGAAGCCACTAGCTTTTTTATTCTTCAATTCCCTAATAAGCTCTTCTATTTCGGTGTGGTCTGTTGGTTTCAGAAATATAGAGGAATAGACATGTTTAGTTTTTGTTTTTATTTCTGGACTTTGAGGAATCGCATTAGCCATTTTTTCACCAATACTAGAGAAGTATTGATTGAAGTGTTATGCAATTTGCAGTTTGTCAGTTATATCATCACCATTATCAGATTTAATTTTCTTTATTGTCTTGTTTGCATTCGGTTTATTGCAGAACTCCTCAATGACGTTCCACAGATTTGTTGTAGATGATTTGTTTTCATCAATCTTTCTTTTGAAGTATACATGTTTGGTTTTTTTTTAATAATGAAGTAAGTTTATGTTTGTTATATGCAGCTTTTTTCTCTAAGTTGAAAGGATCTCTTATGGAAAGTTGGTGTAATTTGTCTCTATTATCAATAGAAGTTATAAGACCGTTGGTGACCCACGGTTTCTTTTTTTTTGAAATTTTTTTTTTGGAATAAGTAGATTTTTTTATTATTTCATTCAGGGTTTTAATGAAGTTATCAGTAGCAAAATTAACATCCCTTTCTCCATAAACAGTTATCCAGCTTTCAGTGCTGATTATATCTAACAATTTTCTTTCGTTCAGATAATTTTGGGTCACATTGCTATCATTAATTTCATGTTTATTTTTCAAGTTAACTATTTTTACAGCTATGGAGAAGTGATCGGTGTTATTACTAAAAATTACGGCTGGGGAAATATTTTCAATAATGTCAGAATTATATTTTAAAAATATGTGGTCCAGACAGGCTCTCGAGACAGAAGTTATTAGAGTAGGGTTATTTATCAGGGATCTGAATCCTTCTGATGACAAGACATTTAGGTAATCTTCCACATCTTTATTATTTTGCTCTAATAAATTTATATTTAAATCTCCCCAAAAAAAAGTGTAATCATTGACATGAAATTTTTTTCCCTCAAAAAAAGTATTCAAATTCAAGTTGAAATCCTCAATCTTAGTGCAAGGAGGTCTATACATATATCTTTGATATTTTCAGATTTCTTAATGAATCTTAATAATCGTTTTTTATTATATTTCAATTAAAATAAATTTGAAGTAGGTATACCCTTAAAAAATATTTTAAATCCTTTTAGGAAGAATTTATACATTTTATTAAATATGAATAATAATTTTTAGACTGACTTGTACCAAGTACGTGAACTGTATTTTTTACGAAAGCGTAGAGCGTGGAGTTTACACTCTTTACGGAATTTCCTAAAAAGTTTGTGAATTCGCACTTTTTTCATAAAATTTTGTTAAATAAGTGTAAAATTCAGTTTTTTCGTAAAAAAGTGTGAATTTTTTGAAAAGTTAGTGAACTGACAATTTTTTTACAAAATTTCGTTAAAAAGTGTAAACACCAGCTTTTTCGTAAAAAAGTTTGTGAATTTTGTAAAAAGATATATAGTATAAGTCAAAATTTCTGGTAATATTAATAGAATAATTTAGAAAAATGTGTTCTGGTGTTAAATACAATGACATGATCTTAATCTAATTACAATGGTAAGATGTCTTTTAGCTGTGTTAAAAAAGTATTTAAACCAAGGTTCCATCTGAAATTTATTTTGACATTGTATATACTATTTGCCTTTTGCTGCAAAATTCTTTTTCCAATCGTTAGTATATTGTTTTTTATATTGTTTTTCAAAAAAAGGTATAATGTCATATTTATTCATTTTATAATCTGCTGGGATATTTAGATCTTTCCCTTTTCCCTATTTTATCAAATTTATCAGCTTTGCCTATTACTTCTTTATGACCTGGAATCCATCCGATAATAATATCATAATTATTTTGTTTTTTCAAAACTAACATTAAATTTTTTGTTAACAGTGAAACGTGGTCGATACTACCAATTTCCAAAGAATGGATAGCACTTGAAAAATCTGTGAAAATCATGGCTTTAAAAATATTTTTCCCCATTACAATTTGGTTAGGTTAGGTTAGGTTAGGTCGAAAGGTGGTTGTGAAGCAGTTGCACATGCAGCAAGACGTTACGTCTCTAATCATCCAGACGTTAATAATAAAGTTTTTTTGAAAATTGATTTTAAAAATGCTTTCAACAAAATTCATCGCGATCATTTATTAAAACTTGTAGCAGATATTCTACCTGAAATTTTTCCTTTCATCAATCAATGTTATCGATTCCCTTCATATCTTTTATTTGGCGAAAACATCATTTATTCGGAAAGAAGCGTCCAACAAGGGGACCCTTTGGCACCTCTCCTTTTTTGCATATCGATACACAAACTTATTAGCAACATTGACACAGAATTCAACGCTTGGTACCTTGATGATGGTTCTTTAAGTGGTAATACTAATTCCGTGTTCAAGTCTCTTGTCTATATAATAAACAATTCCAAGGATATTGGTCTTGAACTCAATTTCAGCAAATACGAGTTATTTTTCTAAGAATCACCAAATAATCTAACCATTGATAAATTTAATTCTGTAGCACCAGGCATAACAATTACCAACAGACAAAATTTATTTATATTAGGTGCGCCTTTATTAAACGAATCCTTTCTATCAGCTTTCAATGAAAAACTAACCTTTTTCAAAAAAGTGTCATCTCGTTTATCCTGGTTACCGACACATATTGCTTATTACCTTCTCAAGAATTGCCTATTAATTCCAAAATTAACATATATCTTAAGATGTAGTCCGACCTGGTTACATAATGATATCCTAATCAATTTTGACAATGCCATTCGTCATTCATTAGAGTCATTAATTAACATTAAATTAGAGGACCTTTCTTGGAAACAAGCTTCACTACCTGTTTCATATGGTGGTTTAGGAATTCGGTCAATCGTTTCAGTAGCTCTTCCTTCTTTTTTGTCATCATTAAATAGTTCAAAAAATTTCATTAATTACATTCTGCCTATATTTTTCCACACACAAGACCCTTTATTAATTGAGGCAGAAAAAATTTGGTCATTAAAGTCTAACAAAGTTGTACCCGATGATTATAAATCCTTTCAAAAATCCTGGGATATTCCTTTATTGAACATTGAAAAAGAAAATCTGCTTCAGAAAGCTATCCATTTACCAGACAAGGCTCGTTTGAATGCAGCATTTTCAAAGGAATCAGGAGCATGGTTGAACGCTTTACCGTCGGCCCCATTAGGTACGCTTTTAGATGACGAAAGTTTCCGTATTTCTATTGGTCTCCGTTTAGGTTGTCAAATTTGTGTAAAACATCGCTGTCGTTGCGGAGCTGATGTTGATGAATATGGTAGACACGGCCTTGCAAATTAAGTGCCGGCCGTTTTTCACGTCATTCTGCAGTAAATGACCTAATCAAACGAGGCATGGCATCTGCAAAGATTCCCTGTTCGTTGGAACCGTTAGGTACTTGCCGCGACGACGGTAAACGTCCAGATGGTATGACCCTCATTCCATGGCAACGCGGCAGACCAGTTATATGGGATTTCACTTGCACTGACACTTGGGCTCCGTCCCATGTCCGATCCACATCTACTTCCGCAGGCGCTGCAGATTTACAAGGCGAAACTTTTAAAATCAATAAATACAAAAATTTGGAGAACATTTACATTTTTATTCCTGTAGCAATTGAAACCTCTGGTGTTTTCGGTCATGAAGCTTTAAAATTCTTCAAAGAAATCGGTATAAAAATATCAGTAGAAACCAATGATCCAAGAGCAACTTTGTTCTTTATACAACAAATAAGTATTGCAATTCAAAGAGGAAACGCTTCATCTTTTCTCGGTACGTTTCCCCGTTCTAAACCTCTAGAAGAACTTTTTATGAAACCTAATCATAAGAAACGTAATTCTTCTACCACTTTCAAACTTTCTCACATTACAGACCCTAAGACATGTGATCTTTCCTTTTTCCGAAATTCTTATTTAACATCTTCATTCTCTTCTTCAGAATGTGTGCCTTCTGATAATACGTGCGTTGACAATTTAATAAATTATGCCCCCAACAAGCTTTTGGGCCTCAGTGTACTAAAAAATACAGATAACCACCAGCCAGATGATGTCCAATTCATAGGAATACTGAAGAAGATGACTATGCTAGAGAATGATGCGATTCCTATACGCAATAGATTATCTCTAACCAAAACACTTTTCAAATCCGTAATATCTACATCCAATTCAGTAGCAAACATCATCAATTCAAATTCCTTATCACGCCGATCAAGTGAGAAAGACAATCATAGAATCCGAGATTATTCGTACAATGATAGTAGTTGCGAAAGAGCTTTTAACAATATTTCCACATTCAGATCCATAAAGGGTATTCCCCAAGATTCTTTGGGTCTCAAAAGCCTCAAAAATATTGGTAACACATGTTTCATGAATAGTATTATCCAATGCCTATCAAACACAAGGTGGCTATTAGAATATCTAAAGAAAGACGCATACATAAGAGATATTAACATAAACATATTTAGCATGAAAGGAACAGTAATTAAAGCATTTGCTGAAGTTATTCAAGAACTTTGGTCTGAAGGCGGTTCAGACAGAGTGGTTAATACAGTATCATTGAAAAGTAAGATTCAGCGATTTACTTTAAGGTTCATGGGATACACTCAACATGATGCACATGAGTTTCTTCGTTACCTATTAGCAGGACTTCACGAAGATGTCAACAAGGTATATGAAAAACCAAAGCCCATATTAACAAAAATTCATGACAAATTTAGTGATATCGAGAAAGCACAAGAATTTTGGTTAAGATATGCGAGAATGGACAACTCCAAGATTATGGATAACTTTATCGGTCAATTAAAATCAACAATCAAGTGCACACACTGTGGTCACTGTTCAGTTACCTACGATCATTTTTGGGATTTATCCCTTCCGATACCACAAACAACAGGTCAATTACGACTTTCACAATGTTTAGATTCGTTTACAAGAGAAGAAACACTCGACGGTGATGAGAAACCAACTTGTTCGAAATGTAAGGAACGAAGACGATGCATTAAATCATTCTCAATTCATAAATTTCCGAAAATACTGGTTATTCACCTGAAGCGCTTTTCGCAAACAGAAAGTTTTAGTGGAAAACTTAATGATTCAATAGATTTTCCAATAGAAGGGCTTGATATGAGCCATTACGCGGTTGATAATGTGGCACCTTGTATGTACAACCTCTACGCTATATCTAATCACTGTGGAACCACTTATAATGGTCACTACACAGCATTTTGCCGACATCCCTATACGGGACAGTGGCACGAATATAACGATTCAAGAGTGCTATTAATATCGTGGAAATCTTTAGTCAGTGGAGAAGCATATGTTCTCTTCTATGAACAAGATGACACAAAATCCCACCTTTAAGTTTAATAATTTTTTTTATTAGTTTTTAAATTGTATATTTTCATTGTGAATCAATGTCTTATTTTTTTTTCTGCAAAATTTATTTATATATTCATATATACATTGTATCCGTTTAAATATAAATATAATATAATTTTGAATAAAAAAAAATTTAAAAAAAAAATTAAATTATAATATTTAATTTTAATTTGTTCGTTACTTGTTGCCACCACAAAATACGGTCCGTTTTCTGTGGTTGCCACTTGTTGCTAACTTACTGTCAGCCTACATAACTTCACTATCACAGAACAAGCACAAGTATCATATTTTCATGCACTTGCTTCTTCTTTTTCATAGCTTCAAAGGAGCGTTTGTTGGTGCTATAAACTGAGCGTTTTGTTGTCACCAACCTCCTATTATAACTGACGACGCAAGTATCACTTTTAAATTTCAAATTATGGCTCTAGGGTTTTATTGCCAATAAAACTAGGATGGAAAACAGTATATTACCTAATATGGACGAATTCTACGGCGGCTATTCTACACCGGAAGAGATTACATAAAAGACACGTTACACTAAATTTGCGCTACTCTTCCAATTACCATGACGTTTAATTTGTGTCGTGTCGTTACTGAATTTTCCATTTTTGTTCAGTATACAAGTTTTCATCTAGTTTAATATGTCAAGTTGAAATGTTACATTAGTATTTTCATGATTTATGAATATGTAAACAGAACAAGATATGGTCGGTGCGGGAACAGCTAGCAGAGTCTGGTTCATAAAGAGAAAGTGTTTGAAAAATAGAAATTCTCACTGCGTGTAAGAGTCATGCCTT
This sequence comes from Galeruca laticollis, assembly GCA_963921935.1. NCBI lineage: Eukaryota > Metazoa > Arthropoda > Insecta > Coleoptera > Chrysomelidae > Galeruca > Galeruca laticollis. Next base: position 60,074,766 of record OY998184.1, on the reverse strand, counting down.
AATAAGGACTAAATGTCATTTAGGTTAGTATTTAATCAATGAATTTGATAACAAATTGTATAAAAAGTCATTCAACTTCACAATCACAGACTTCCTTCTCAATTTCCTATTCAGAACCGATATTGAAAATAAAATTGTCTGTACCTATCAAAAGTTCTGGTTCAACAAACTTTTATTTCCACATAGCTGATCACATTCTTTAGGTTTAGCATTAAAAGCTATCACATGACTGATTAAATATCTCTAATAGTGAAAGATAGATTTTTAGTACCACACATTGTTCAAGAGTTGGTCATTCTAACTCCATCGGATTTAAGTCGATGTAGCCACACATTTCTATGACATGTTGTGTTAAAATTTCATATATTTCGAACGTTATAAAAGTTGCCTTATGGCCATGAAGCGTATCATATCGAGTTTGATATTTTCACGCCTCAATCTATAATAATTTTTATCCTGCCGTTCGATTTAGATAAAAATTATATCATAATTTATTTTTGATTTAACAATTGTTTTATCCGCACATAAGAATTATTTAATATCTCATGACTACAATAGGTATGATATAAATTCAGTTGACAATCTCTTTTAATATTACAAGTAGTTACAGCTCATATATTATGATTCACGGATAAAGCTGGTATGCAATGTTGCCGCCAAATTAATATTTGCGTTTTTGGAAATTTACTTCCCTTTAAAAATTGAGAAGTTGATCCTCATTTAACATAATATGTAAAGATACCGAAAAACTGAACTCAAATAAACACTCTTCAAATTTCAATAATGTTATGTTATTCTCAACCAACTAAGAACTATTTCTGTTGAAGCTGATGTTGTTCAAAATATTTAGTTGCTATTATTATAAGCTTAATGTACATTGCGCCGTATTTAGACGATTTATTGAAATAAGACTGGTTGTTTAATTGGCACAATATCAGTTTCAAAATGAGCAGTTCTATCTATTGTAATAATTAACAATATAAAGTCTGTTGTATGTATTTAAAAAATGTTTCAAAAATATGTAGAGCATACTGTATTTGTTATCCTACAATAAATATATAGGTGTTACAAATATTATGTTTGTTTTATTCATAGTATAATATAATATGATATTCTTTGGGTCTAGCTTTACTTCAAATAACAATTCTAGTTTTTCTTAAATTTAGTTATAATTTTCAGTAACATTGGTGCCTTTTTATTGGAATATTCGGGTTGAATTTATTAGAACAAACATATAAATAGTTACATACGAAAGTTTAAAATATTGTTACAAACTCGCACACAGAAGTAGATACTAAGTACGGTCCTGTAACCTTATTTTAACGATGTTAAAAAAATTGTAAGCGCGCCGAATTCTGAGAAGGTCTATTGGGATTTTTTGTGATCGTTTTTATAGACATGTTCTCCGAAGACCTTTTAAGGATTGAGCCGGCATTTGAGAAATATCCCGAAAAGAAAAGAATATTCCAGAGAGGTGATTGTTTTTGCGTAAGCCGCAAACTAGAATTATCTATAAAATAAGGCCACTTATATGTAAAGGACCGATCAGCGGGAGAAGTCAGTTGATAATGTGATCTCGTGATATAAACAGTAAACAAGTAAATAGTCTAAGTAGTGAAGTGTTTACATAAATTAATGTAAGTGAATATACTGTGTATATAATATAAATTAGTGAATAGTGTAGTGAATAAATAAATTAAGTTAGTAGACATAACGTGTGTGTATAAATTTATCCCACCCGTAATAAAAACGTTTAAATAAATAAGAAAAACATTATATTGGTGTCAGAAGTCGGATAATATAAATAAATATCTACGTAAAAATGGCCAAGAGATTAAGTGACGTGAAAGCGATTGTTTTTGCGTATATAATATAAATTAGTGAATAATGTAGTGAATAATAATGTTTATTCATCATAAATATACAATCAAGTATAATTTTGATAAAACAATGTCAAGTGAGTAGTAGTACTTGTGAGCTGAGTGAAATAAACAATGGCATCACTGAAGGAGCAATCGTAGAAAATTACTCCTTGTGCGTGATATAGCCTCTAAATATAATAAAAATACTCAAGATTAAAATATAAATTTGAAATAAGATAAAGTATAAGTATAAAATATATGGGTAGAAATTGAATCACATAAAATAAAATATCACAATTGGTAAAAGTATCACTTTCAGGTAAGTTACACATAAAGTGTTTATCATAATCGGGTTCAGAGTCTCATATACACATATATTACAGTCATACGATCTTGATCCCATGTGAGTATCACGTAAGATTTAATATCACAATTGGTAAAAGGGTAACATCCAGGTAGGTTTCACATAATGTGAGTGTCATAATCGGGGTTTAGGGTCACATACACATACATTACAGTATTATATAAGTTTGATGAATAATTTGTTGAGGGTTTAAATTATTTTTTGGAATATCTGTCTATCATAGCATTGATGCCAATTTTTAACTTTTATTTTAAAAATATTGTTACGAACTCACACACCGAAGCAGATACTAAGTACGGCCCTGTAACCTTATGTTAACGGAGTTAAGAAAAAGGCGAGCGCGCCGAATTCTGAGAAGGTCTAATGGGATTTATTGCGACCGTCCTTTTTAAACATGTTCTCGAAAGGCATTTTAAGAAATATCGCGAAAGGCATGTCCCGTCCCGAATGTTCTAGTAAAGAAGGTTTTTGATATAAATACAGGACCGATCAGCGGATGAGTTCAGTTTATAATTTGCCATAGCGAGTTAAACAGTAATTAAGTGAATATAAAAGTGTTATAAATTAATAAGTTAGTGTGCATATAAATTAAATTTAAGTGACTAGTTAAGTACATATAAATTAGTGTTAGTGAGTTAGTGTTTAAATAAATTAGTAAGTAGCAATACCGAGTGTTTAAAATTTATCCCACCCGTTTATTGTTTAAATAAATAACAAAAACATTACATTGGTGTCAGAAGTGGGATAATTTAAATAAATTGCTACGTAAAAATGGCCAAGAGACTATGTGATCTCAAAGTGACGGAATTAAGAGCAGAATTGGAAGATCGTGAGTTGGAAACGTCCGGTAAGAAAAGTGAGTTAGTAGAAAGACTTAAAGTGGCACTGGAAAATGACGGCTTTGATCCAGAAACATTTTTATTTAAAGACGAGGCTTCCACCTTAATCTCGTCCATTTCTGATATGAAGAACGATATTTCTAATATGAAGAACGACATCTCTGCTAACATGGACGAGAAGATTTCTGCTATGGAAGAAAAGATTTCGACTAATGTGAAAAACGATATTTCCGCTAACATGGACAAGGTTTCTACCAATATGGACGAGAAAATTTCCTCTATGAAGACCGATATTTCTGCAGATATCTTATCATTGAAAAATTACATTGCTGCTGAAGTCGAGAATAAAATCACGTCTCTAAAATCGGATATTGAGGATAAGATGACAACGATGAACGAGAAAATAAAATCAGACATGGAGAATAAGATGACAACGATGGAAAATCAGATAGATGAGAAAATCAAGGAGTTAGAGACGAAGATTGCCGAGTTAAGAACACAAGACACTTCAGCAGAAGAAAGGAAGATCGAGATCTGCAAGCCAGAAAAACAACCCAAGACAGATGATACTGGCAGTTTTACCCGAGTCAAGGCCCCAACGTTCGATGGAAAGATGTCGTGGACCAATTACGTAAAACAGTTCGAAGCAGCCGCTAGAGTGAATAATTGGTCCGATAAGGAGAAAGCAGTGAACCTAACTATCGCGCTTCGGGGAGATGCCTTAGATATACTTCAGACGATACCTCTGGAAGAAACGGATGATTTCGAGCTGCTGAAGAAGAGGTTGGACATGCGATATGGTCACGAACATTTGGAACAGTTGTACAGATTCCAGCTGAAGAATCGAAGGCGGAAACGTGACGAAACCCTTCAAGAGTATGAAATGGATATTGCCCGACTAGTTCGATTTGCTTATCCATCAGCACCAGAGAACATGATGGAATGTTTAGGCATCCAGGCCTTTATTGACGGCTTGTGTGACCACGATATTGAGAAGACGCTTCCATTAGCCCATCCTAAAACATTGGCCGATGCATTGACTGCTGCTCTTGAATATGAAGCAGCGACGATGGCTTCGGGATACAACAAAAGTAGGACCATACAGGAAGAAGGTTACGATGACAGACTTGACCAGATCGTCAACTTGTTGAAAGGTATGGCAGACAAGAAGCCGAAGAAAATCAGGTGCTGTAATTGTGGCCAGCCAGAGTATGCACGCAGTTTGTGTAAGCGTCCTACGACTCCTGCAAACCAAGAACCTCTCAAATGCTAAGCAGCCAAGAAAAGCTCGCGGTACAACGAAGGTAGGACCATGCAGGAAGAAGATGACGATAACAAACTTGACCAGATCGTCAACTTGTTGAAAGGTATGGCAGACAAGATGCCAAAGAAGATCAAATGCCGGGAGTGTGGCGAGCTAGAGCACGTACGCAGTCCGTCTAAGCGCCCCAAGATTCCTGTAACCCAAGAACTCCAGTCACAGGGGAAATCAGACAGAGGTGAACATCCTGCTGATGTGAGTCACCGAAATGCCGACTCCCTGTCCAGACGGCCGTGCCCAACAGACTGCTCCCACTGCAACAAGGTGGAATCTAGGGAAGCTGCAGTTTCAAGAACTACTGTAGTCAATGAGGAATGGTCACCCACCAGGATCAGAGAAGATCAGGAGAATGATCCTCACCTGAAGATGATCCGGCAATGGAAGAAAGAAAACCGGCGCCCTACCTGGCAATAAGTGTCAAGATTTTCACCGAAACTCAAGGCGTATTGGTCTCAGTGGGACTCCCTTGTCCTGGAAGAAGGGCTGTTGAAAAGAGTCCTTGAAAACGATGATGGTTCTGAGATGAGGAGACAGCTAGTTATCCCGAGAACAAGAGTAGCTGAGCTACTGAAGAAGTTACACGACAGTCCATCGGGAGGTCATCTGGGAGTGAAGAAACCCCTTCAGCGAGTTCGTGAAAGGTTTTATTGGATGAACAGCTCCGACGATGTGAAGGACTGGTGTAAGAAATGTACGACTTGTGCTACGAGTAATGGACCACATCGCAAGAGAAAGGCACCCATGAAACAGTACAATGTTGGAAGCCCTTTCGAAAGGATTGCTTTAGATATCGCTGGACCATTTCCGACGACAGAAAATGGTAGCAAGTACATACTGGTTGTAATGGATTATTTTACAAAATGGGTGGAAATTTACGCTATCCCGAACCAAGAGGCCACAACTGTCGAGGATGTATTAGTGAAAGAATTCATCAGCCGATATGGAGTGCCCATGGAAGTCCACAGTGACCAGGGAAGAAATTTCTAAAGCCATCTATTCCAGGAGATTTGCGACAAGCTGAAAATGAAGAAGACCAGAACAACAGCATTACATCCACAGTCAGATGGAATGGTCGAGAGAATGAACAGGACTATTGGAAAACACCTGTCCAAAGTAGTATCCAGCCATCAGAGAGATTGGGACCAGTATCTCTCCCTATTCGCATTGGCTTATCGATCTGCCGTCAATGAGTCCACGGGTGAAACACCTGCGAAAATCCTGTTTGGACGTGAAATGAGGCTTCCTTGTGACCTGGAATTTGGCTGTCGGCCTGGAGAAGATATAGCAGGCGAAGACTACGTGATCCAATTGAGAAGAAGGCTGGACGATATTCATGAACTAATTCGAACAAATCTTCAAGTTGCCAGCGACAGAATGAAAAGTCGGTACGACACGCAGGCCACAGAGGGCGGTTTTAAAGAGGGGGACAAAGTATGGTTACACAACCCGGCGAGGAGAAAAGGATTTTCTCCAAAATTACAAAAATCCTGGGAAGGTCCATACTTGATCAAGAAAAGGATCAATGATGTTTTATATCGCATAAGCAAGATCCCCAACGGAAAACCAAAAGTAGTTCACCGAAACCGACTAGCGCCATACGAAGGAGACCATGACATAGAGGAAGGAGTAAACCTTATTCGAGATGTGTCTGACCCCACCTTCGATGAATTTATGGGCGCGTATGGAGGTACCGGGAAAGCTAGATATGGAGTCACTCCGGAACAACAAAAAGATTTGTTCACTCTCCCAGAAGATTATTCACTGGCATACAACATCCCCGCCCGTATCAAGAACGCACGAGGGTTGGCAACCGTCTTTCGAAAGAAGTTCGGGCAATTAGAAAAACTTGAAGACCAGATTCCAGCCCCTGGCAAGACACTGAAACTGAAACATAATTCGCGGTACGTCTTCTACGTGGTAACTAAAAATGAATTCCAAGATCGATCTACCTACCGCGATGTGTGGGAAGCACTTCGAAACCTCCGAGACCATGTGTTGGAATCCAACGTGAAGAAACTGGCTATGCCTAAGATAGCGAGTAACCAGTTGGATTGGCGAATCATTAGGAACATGGTAGAGATTATCTTTCAAGATACCGGTGTCCAGATATTAATTTGCAGCTACAACCCCCGCTATCAATATCCGATGAAGACGGTGCCCTGCTATTTCCATAAGATCGGAAAGTGTAGAAATGGGGCTAGTTGCCGATTCAAACATTCAGTCTCGGCTACACAAAAGTTCCAGGAGGAACTTTCATTTAAGGAGGGGGTAATGTTACGAACTCACACACCGAAGCAGATACTAAGTACGGCCCTGTAACCTTATGTTAACGGAGTTAAGAAAAAGGCGAGCGCGCCGAATTCTGAGAAGGTCTAATGGGATTTATCGCGACCGTCCTTTTTAAACATGTTCTCGAAAGGCATTTTAAGAAATATCGCGAAAGGCATGTCCCGTCCCGAATGTTCTAGTAAAGAAGGTTTTTGATATAAATACAGGACCGATCAGCGGATGAGTTCAGTTTATAATTTGCCATAGTGAGTTAAACAGTAATTAAGTGAATATAAAAGTGTTATAAATTAATAAGTTAGTGTGCATATAAATTAAATTTAAGTGACTAGTTAAGTACATATAAATTAGTGTTAGTGAGTTAGTGTTTAAATAAATTAGTAAGTAGCAATACCGAGTGTTTAAAATTTATCCCACCCGTTTATTATTTAAATAAATAACAAAAACATTACAATATGTTGCTTCGGCTGGTTTTTATTGTTTCAGGTAACAATTCCCAAATTTTTGGACCTAGAAAGCTGCAGTGCCTCTGACCCACTGTTTTAATACATTTCGGTACAACGACACTGTAATTTCGCCTTCTTGTATTATATAGATGATTTGGGTGCGTTATTTCAATTTTATTATTGTAAATCCCTTGTAACATATTTTGGCAATAGAGTTGTCTAATATCAAAAATGCCGCATTCGTTATACAGCTTATAGGTAGAGTGCGTCTTTCCTTTGCCAAGGATTATTTTAAGAATTTTCTTCTGCACGATATTCAGACTATTTAAATGCGTATCATTTACGCCTCCCCATCCTATAATACCGTATTTAAGTTGGGATTGGATTAGGCTATAATATATACTTTTCAACTGAGAATTTTCAAGAAATTCTCTCAACAGTTTGAATCTTGATATGAATCCACCTAGTTTTCTTGTTAGATACGATGTTTGTAAGTTCCATTTCATATGACTGTCAATTTGTATACCAAGGTATTTTATTGAGCTGGCTTCTGGAATGGATATATTTTGATTTATATTTAATGGACCCATATTCGGCAAGTTATTGCTATAGGAGGTGAAAGGTAAGTATTTGGTCTTTTCCGCGTTCATAGGTAATTTATTGTATTGGAACCATTTAAAGATGTTGTTGAAGTCTTTTTCTGTCTTTGCTTTCAGTTGTTGCCATGTGTTGTCACTGTAAATTACTGCCATGTCACCAGCATAACTTATAATATTACCTACAGTTGTCATTTTCAACAGGCTGTCTATATAGATAGTGAATAGTAGGGGACCTAAGACCGTGCCTTGAGGAACCCCGTAAGTGATTGTCCTCGGAGTGCTCACCACACCATAAATATCTACTACTTGTTTTCGGTTCGACAGGTATGATTTCAAAAGATCGTGCGGTTTACTCCGCATACCAATTTTTTTCAGTTTCTCTAGAAGCCTTTTGTGACAAACAGTATCAAAGGCTTTTGAAAGATCAACAAAGATACATAGCGACGGTTTAGAAATGTCGAGTAATTTGTAAATGTACGTTGTCAGTTTTAGTGTTGCATCTTCGGTTGACCTCCCCTCTCTGAACCCATACTGATTATCGGATAGAATATCATGTTTTTTCATGAAATGTACCATTCTCTTTTTTATTATTTTTTCAAAAATTTTTGCTATGTTTGATATCAATGAGATGGGCCTATAATTTGAAATTTGCAGTTTATCCCCACTCTTAAAAAGTGGTTTGATAACACCAGTTTTTAAAATTTTCGGAAATATTCCATTTTCAATACAGCTATTTATAATGTGAGTGAGAGGGACTGTTATGAAGTCCGCTATTTGAATCAGCGTTTCTGCAGTAAATCCGTCATGCCCAGGACTTGATTTGAGTTTAAGTTGTTTGATTATTTGTGATACTTCTCCAGTGTTTGAGGGGTATAAGAACATATTTTTGTTTATTTCAGTTGTAATGTCTCGGAAGGAATTTGTTTTTTCGATTTTATTTGCTAGTTTTTGCCCTATTCCACTATAGTGTTTATTGAATTCATCACTAATAACCTGTTTGTTTTCAGTGGTACAATTTTCTTTTAATTCTATTTTGGTTATTTTTGTTTTTGGCCGAGTTTTACATGGTATTTCAGTCTGTTTATGAATATTTCACATTTGGAGTTGACGTCGTTTTGATCATAAATGTTTGCCCATGTTTCACTTTGTAGTGCCACCCGTAGCCTGTTGTAATTTATATATACTTTTGTATTTTTGAATCCTTTATTAACAGTTCTCTCACCCACATCTACTGTTAGAACAATAGGTCGGTGGTCACTAATTTTATCCTGAAATATGAATGACTTTATACGATCATGCATTTCTATACATATTTGCTTTTACAAAGAAATGGTCGAGGCACGTGGAGCTATCTGGTCGAGTGATATCGTTTATTTGAGAGATGAATTCGAAGTATTCGAAATTATTTTTATATTCATCAATGTATTCATTTTCTGATAGTAAATCTATGTTCATATCGCCAGTTATTACGTGAATATCACTTGATTTAATGTTTTGTAAATAGTTAAAAAAGTGTTCATTGAAATCATATGGACATGAACTAGGAGATCGATATATCGGGGTTCTTTTAATTTTTTTCCATTTAATTTTATATTGAGTTCGAGAAGTTTAATGTTTCCTATGCCAATATTTGTCTGATCATAATTGAGTTCATTTTTAATGAATATTATGACTCCATCATTTTTGTTTAATGATGATTCATTGTACACCGTGTTAAAACCTTTTAATCCATATATACTGGCATCAGTGACTTTAAAAGTTTCTGTCAATACGATTATATCGAAGTTGCTTTCTAGTTGGTTTAGGTAAATGAACAATTCATCTATGTTTTTGGAAATACTTCTTATATTGGTATGAAAAATTTTAAAGTCACTGAGTCCTTTCTTCAAATATGTATTAAAGTCTGTGACTTCTTTGTGCTTTGACAGGATCATTTTGATATTCTCTTATAACTGTAATGAAATTGACTGTCTCGACCCTTACTTCGTGGAATATGCTCATATTAGTGTTTTTAAATGAAACTCAAGGTCTCTAGTTAATTCCACAATATAATACAAGTTATTGAAAATTCTAAGAAATTGACGATGATATTGATTTATCGAAACAATTGTCAATTTCTTAGAATTTTCAATAACTTGTATTATATTGTGGAATTAACTAGAGACCTTGAGTTTCATTTAAAAACACTCTTATAACTGTGTCCATAATTGGTGTGGATTAAAACTAATATTATCAAGTAAAAGTAATAAAACAAAAACAAAACAGTGACACATATTATCTAACCTGTCAGTTTCAACCGGTTTATAATTTTCTAATGTTACTCACTATTTTTATTAACCGAACGTGTTTTTGGCTTTTCTTGTGTAGTTTTGTGCGGTTGAGTTGAGTATGTTGGTTTTTTCGTGGCAGGAATCTTCGGGGTGCTGTGTCCAGTTTGTAGTTCCGGTAGAATTTTCGTGTTTTGTTCCAGAATTGTAGGTGTGGAAGGGGCGCTATTTGATTTGTTTTCCAGACCATCTACTTTTTCTAGGTTATCTGCTTCATACGATATTCCGGCAACGATAAGTTTTTTTCCTTTTATGTAGTGCTCCGTATATATTTCCCTCTTGCTTGGCAAGAAAAATATGTTTTCTTAATATTTTCTTCTCGGTTCTTTGTGCCGGTGTTTGGTCGTGGGTTATAGATATGTTCCTTCCTTTCAATTTATTTGAATTTTTTAGAACTTCTTTCTTTTTGAGGGTTGAAACAAACTCGATCTTAATTGGGCAGTTATCCGATTTACCGAGTGGGTGAACGTCGCCAAAATCACTTTCCTTCAATTCTATCCCAATCAAGCATCAGATGTCCCGACACAAATTCCCTGCAACAACCTCTTCTCGCTTTTTATTGAGACCAAAAATCACAATATTTTTTTTATTTTGTGCCCTCTTTAAGTATTCCACCTCTTCTTTGAGGTAACTATTTTCTTTCTCCAGTTTTGATACAGTGTTTTTCAAGTCTTTTATGTTTAGTAAAAGTCGGGTTTCACTAGCTTCGATACAGTTTTTCAATTCACTACGGTTTATCAAGATCTCGTCACGAATGATTTTGATCGCCTTTTTCGGTTCTGTCATCTTAATTTAATCATAAAGTGCAAGATCTCTTTTATGCTGATCCCCAGAATAACTTTGGGGTCTGGCAACACCGCTAGTCGGAACAGCCTGAATACTGGGAGATTCTAGGGTACAAAGTTCAGTATCGGGCAGTTTCAGTTTTGTGAAATACTTGATGGCAGCCTTGGGACACTTTAAAAAACTGGAATGTACTTACAAGTATTATGCTTGGGTATAAAATGAATTGATTGTGGTACTTGCACTAATTTAAAGTCAGTTTTATTTATAAAACATGAGTATATAACAACACCCGAGAAATCACATGTTTCTTTGCAACGTTGTCACATGTAATAAATAAATTAAGTTAGTAGACATAACGTGTTCTATAAATGTATCCCACCCGTAATAAAAACGTTTAAATAAATAAGAAAAACATTACAATATGTAAAGAAAAATATAAAAAGTGAGATGTTTATTTATTTTTTGTTACTACATTCAGAAAAATCCGGAGAAGTCCTTTATTCTACGTGAATTTATAAAATGGTACCTACCAATTTTGTAGCTATCGAATGAAATATCTTTAATATCAATGTTTGTTTTATAATTTCTCGATCGAAAATATTTTGACAATCGTTATCAAATATAAATTATTCGATAGTTGGGAATATCCGCCTTAAAAATGATTAAATTAAGGATGTAGGTACACCTAATATTAAATTTGAATCTTAATTATTCAAATCAAAGTTTATTGGAGAATAAACTCTACCTATTACTTGGAAAAAATAGCACTTAACCGTAAGTTCAAGAGATAGAATTGATAAATACAATTGGAGGTATGTTTAACTGAAAAAAATCTGTAGATTTTTGCATACAAAAACAATCTGTCGTTACCATGGTTTTTTTGAGAAATGCTTGAGATTAATTTCCGAAAAGTCAATATAAATTCATGGACAAGCTGATTTCCGACAGCCACGATTTTCATACAAGATACGCATCAACTAGTCTAGTGGACAAGTTAAAAATGGTAAAAAATAGAGATACTGCTCTTAAAATTATGTACGATAGCTAATTGGATTCGGAATCACGCCTAGAAAAATGTGCTAAAAGCGTGTATTAGCACATAAAAAATTGAAAAAGTTATAAACAATTAAAGATGAAAAAAATGGCATTTCGTTTTTTGCCAATATTTCATAAACTGTGAACATTTAAGAAATTACAAAAAAAGATTCTGAAAGAGGAGAAAATTTCCAATAAAAAACTCCTGGATATTTATAATAATTAACAACAATAACAACATTACTTGGATTTTTCAGTTTTTGTTCAAATAAAAAAAATTATTATAAACAAAGTATAAATATTTTTTTAACTTTTATGGCACGATCTTGTTAAGTATGTGGGTAATAAAGGCTCTACGAAGCGAAAATTTTTTACAACTATTATTTAAACATTTTTTTTCACTTACAATTAAGACTGAAGTTCAAGAAAATTTTGTTAGTTAACAATTGTTTAACTTGTTGAAAAATTAACTTCAAGTAAAATTTCCAACGGGAATAAATTATTTATAGTGTTTAGAATACACCATATTTTTTTCAAATTAAAAAAAAATATTCAATACTTTAAATAAATTAATTAATGTGCCGTACTCGCTTTTGACGCCGCGCTCGCAATCTAAAAATGTCGCGCGCAGACCTATTTTCAGCGTTAAATTAAAATTATAAATAATGGAGATAGAGTTCCGGGAGTTAGGAGTTTTTTATTGGAAATTTCTTCCTCTTTCAGAATCTTTTTTTGAAATTTCTTAAATATTAATAGTTTATGAAATATTGGCAAAAAACGAAATTCCTTTTTTTTCATCTTTAATTGTTTATAACTTTTGCAAGTTTGTATGTACTAATACACGCTTTTAGCACATTTTTCTAGGCGTCATTCCGAATCCAATGAGCTATCGCACATAATTTTAAGAGCAGTATCTCTATTTTGTACCATTTTCAACTTGTCGACTAGACTAAACATTGCACTGTCCCATGACCAGTTTTGAAGAGCAGCGATAATATTCGATCATTTGTACAGTTGAATGATCTTTTAAATGTTATACAGAGATTAGTATTGTAATGTTTTTCTTATTTATTTGAAGTCTTTACTGGTGGAATAAATTTATGCACACGGTATATCTACTTACTTAATTTATGTATACACTTATAATTATTTATGTACACAACTTCTAATTTATATTAAATACACTATTTAACTAATTTATTTCAAACACAGTTCACTTTTATATTCACTTGTTCACTGTTCTGCTCACGAGATCAAATTGTTAACTGAACTTATAGCTCGCAGGTCTTTTTATACCAAAACCCCTTTCTGAAAGATTCGGATTTCTGGAATTTCTAGAATGCGGCTCCCTACAAACGGTCGACCTTCTTTGAAATGTATCTCTAAAAACTTTTACAAAAAACAGCCCTTCTGAGAAATCCCCTGCGCTCTCGTCAAAATTTTAAGGTTTTTTTAACTACACCAATGTGCGATTCCGTAACACTACCCCTCCTTAAACGGAAGTTCCTCCTGGGACTTCTGTGTAGCTAGGACTGGATGTTTAAATTGGCAACTGGAGCCACATAGACAAATAATATAAGAGACGGTTTGATGCATAGGCGGAAAGTGGCACAACGTTTCTGCGCCGCCTCCCGCGCATGGAGTCTCTACAGTCGCGCGAACTACAAGACTGTTTTACATAAACAAAATTGAATGAAACAATTTAAAATATTGTAAATGACAATTAATTTCAACATATTGCCTTTATTGTGAAAATATTATAAAATATCCTAGTATATTATAACTTTTAAGTCATTAAAAATGAAAATATACAAAATCAATCTTACATTGGTTTGTGTGAATACGGCTTGTGTTTGTCAAAGTGAAGTGTCAAAACTAAAAATATGGTTATATTGGTTATGGTTACAAGTTCTAAGGATGAGTAAAATTAGCATAGTTTTGTTCAATTTATTTAGGTTTCCCGTTCTAATAAAGTAAATAAAAGTAAGTGAACCTTCAAAAAGTCATTACCAGGTATAATTCGTCATAGTTGTATTGTAAAAAATTGTTAATAGTAAATATTTTTGGCCACTTCGCAATTTGGGTTTAAGAACAAAACATTTTTTAAATTTTCATCATAAGCTATGTTTCTAGTTTCGTACAACTTTTAATTGCGAAGAATGTAAGGCTAATTTTCAGAGAGATATTTTAGTTGTTCACCACCGTGGTTTCACATCCTTAAAAGAAAATGACGATAAAATACGTCTGATTTTTGTGTACAGAGAAGTTGTTAAATTTCTTTCAATACTACATGACTTTGTTATCATATTTCACCACTTTTCGTTCATGTAGAAAATATTACTTAAAAAAATAACAATTTGCAAAAGGTCATATAAATTTTGATTTATTCATCTGTCTAGAACATAAATCATACGTATTTTCTCAGCTCATAAAAGTTTGTGTTCCCTTATTAATTGAAAAATATAATGATGGTAAGAGGACTAACAAACAAAAATATTTTTTTGTAACTTAAAACGTACTACTTTTAATTTACTTTTTGTTTCAGACCTGTTCCTGTCGATATAGAGAATCTAGTTTTTAACTTCCTTTTATTAAAATGTTTGTTGGTTTTGTTGTCAATAATTTTAAAATAACAATGTGCAATTTGATGTGATATTGGATTAATTTTCTTAAATATAATGTAATGTAATTTTTGTAGAAATATGTAATTGTGATTAATAATTTTTTTTATATTATGTGCAAGTTAATAAAAAATTTAAATGTTTGCTGTTTTCTTATTTATCTTAACTATTTGTCTCAAACTTGTTTATTATATTTACTTCATTACAAAAAAATGAAATATAATTTTTTGAAATGAAATAATTATTAAATAAACAATTTTAAGACAAACAATAAAATTTACCTACCAATAATCCAAACTACCAAGTTTAAATATCCCGCCTGTAAGAATTAGTTCTGCCCCCCGCAAGGGGTGCGCTCAGATCGACGCGATGCCATCTGTTTGTACGGGAATGAACACTCTCTTATTACTTTCTCTATGTGGAGCCATTTCTAGACTTTCCGGTCGTATGGAACTAACAGGGCACCGTCTTCATCGGGTACCGATAACTGGGGTGTAGAGGAAGAGAATAAAAACTTATTCTGCGCTGGTTCGATGGTATGAGAAAGAATCCAACATAATCTTTTTCCATTCCTACATATCCTTGGGCGATGCGATAGCTAGATGTATTTTGTTCTCGAAGAACCACAATAAATTAACCGTTAGAGACGGTTTAAAAGTCAAACGGGAGTAATTGGAAACTAATAAAAGCGAGACATAACATAAATATACCTTATATTACGATTTATTAGTCAATTGACTAAGATGCAGGAAAAGGTATACAAAAACCAGAAGTGACCGGATGTTAAAATCACTTCACTTAATAAACAATTTGCTGGAAGATTTTCCCTCCAAATCTATCAAGAATTAAATATAAAGTTATTACAAAACACACAAATCGAGTAACACTGATGGAAGAGAGCCGGCAACGGTGTAGAATGAAATTAATTTAATTATATAAATATATTGTTGAATGTTGAATTGCCATCAATTTTATGCGAGTGAATACAACTGAAGAAAAATCTAGTCTTACTTGCTTGGTTCCTTAACTCACTAAAAACACTACTTTAAATAATTATGGTGGCGAACTACATGTTTACTGTTAGACGGTTCAGGGAAGAAGTGTATGAAATGAGGAGCATCCACGCAAAAGTGAACAAATCCATTATCACCACTGAATGAGATAAATATTGCATCATGTAGACCTCGAACATCTCTATGAAATCTCATGACCAGTTTTTACCAAAATTTCATAAATCCTTTATAATGGTGTGGTGAAATCAGGAATTTCAACTAAAGAGCAACAAATCCGTAAACTATTAACATCGAATATTAAATATTCGATGCTATTAATTTGCGTCAGTTTCAGCAGAATTTCTCTCAAAAAGAAACAAATCCTTGCAGAAAATACGAAGGCGCTGTTAAAAACCATGCAAAAGTGAACAAAACCAGAGGTATTTCAGAACTGCGTAATAAACATTATATTTTTACAGTGACTATATACAAGACAGTGGCGACAATTATGGTCGTCCTAGTGATTGGTTATTTATGTCACGTGGTATCGGCCGCCATTAGTTTGCTAAATGTTTGTTTATTTACCATTTGGTTCTATTGTGTTCTTACCACAGTTTTTGGTTTTTGAAAGTTTTCGTGCAAAATTTGGTGTTTAAGTGCTATTTATAAACGTTCTGGACTGAAGACTTATTTATTAGTGTATTATTAATTGCTTTGGAACTATAATTATTATTTCATACACCATTTTCACTTGAGGTTTTTGGTTAAGCTATAAGTATAGTAGATAAGTTTAATATTACTGTACTTGTATTGTTATATATGGTTTAGATTAACAAAATTAGTGATTAATACATATATTATTCAAATAAATATCTATTTTGGCCTTTTTATAACCAAATCTCCTTGGTTTTTACAGTGGATTCTGAGCATAGTTTTAGACATTGAATTCACCGATTAAATTAAAACATAAAAGTATTCTCGAGTTTTATCAGTTGTTTCTTGTTATTTCTAAACTCTCTTAGATCTATAAAACGTTGCATAAGAATTAAAGTCTTTTAGCATGCTAAGACCAGAAAGGACAATTGGCAAGATTTTTATGTCAAAAAAATGTGTGAAGAAAATTTAGTTCTAAATATAATACTCGATTGTCATAAATTGAAAAATAAAATTATTAAAAGCTACATTGTATTCAGATTAAAACAAGTTCAAAAAAGAATAAGAGTGCTTCTAAAAAATTAGCTAGTAAGTCTATTGCTGGTCATTTGTTATGAATATACAATAAATAATTGCAATAGAACATTTCTTATTTTATTATTTCTTTGCTTGATGATTTTTTAATTAAACATAGAATCTCTGAGACAAATTCAAAAATAGTGGGGCATTATGACAAGTACAATGACCAAAAATATTAGATATAAGCTTCATAGTATCTTCCTTATTAAATAGTGTAAACATTTAATTACATAAATATTCAATAGGTATGTGTCATTTTTTCTGGTGGAGTTTCATTGTCAGACAGTGGCGTAACTAAGGGGGGACGAGGGGGATAGAACCCCCCCAGAACCCTAAAAATGAAAAAATCTAATACATAATCACAGCAAACCTATACTTTATTGATATGTACTAAAAGCTATGAGCTGTAGGCTATAATTTTATAAGAAAAACAAAGCTAAAATGCAGCTTTAGGGGCTTACAATTTGAAAAAAATTCCGATACCCAGATCTCCCGATAGTTCATCCCCCCCAGAGCTTCATCGTAGTTACGCCACTGTTGTCAGAATTGCAGGTGCAGTTGTAACATATAAAAACATTCATTGATTAATTTCAGATTAGATGAAACAATAAACATAGGGTAATTATTTCCTAATTCTGTACTGATATTGCATATAATTCTGACTAAAACCGTAATAGTCCAAATTTGTATCCCAACAAGTCAAATTGAAATATTTTATTACTTATTTTATTTTTTTCTATTCACACAAGAATATAGGGACTAACCCTCTGTGGCCTAGTCCATTATTTCCGCTCCCATTATAGGTATTTGCGGTAATATCATAGATTAAAGGACTCCCTAGTACATATACCTAGACTACACATCAAGATTTATTGTAGTATCTATTTAGCATGACATTTAACATTATAATCCAGAATTTAAGAACTCACTTTATTTTTTTATCAGATGGTAAATAAAGATACATCCATAATTTTGTATGCAACAACATTACATCCTTGAAAATTTTTATTAACATCGGTCCACTTTTTCCAGAAATATTTTATGATTCACCTAATAAAAGAGCTTTTATTTAAAATTGCACATTCAAAACTAGTTTAAAAGTGGTAAAACCCTTTTAAAAGGGGTTATTTAGTTGCATGTAGTCAAATGTACAGTGACTATATACAAGACAGTGGCGACAATTGGGTATAAGCTCCGCCCATCCGCCATTTGTTTGCTAATTTTGGTTTGTTTACATTTGACTACATGCAACTAAATAACCCTTTTTAAAAGAGTTTTGCAACTTTTAAACTAGTTTTGAATGTGTAATTTTAAATAACAGCTCTTTTATAAGGCGTATCATAAAATATTTTTGGAAAAAGTGGACAGATGTTAATCAAAATCATCAAGGATGTAATGATGTTGCATACAAAATTATGGATGTATCTTTATTTACCATCTGATAAAGATATAAGGTAAGCTCTTAAATTCTCAATTATAATGTTAAATGTCATTCTAAATAGATACTACAATAAATCGTGATGTGTAATCTAGGTATATGTACTAGGGAGTCTTTCTTTAATCTACCTGCAATTCTGACATTGAAATTCCACCAGAAAAAATGAAACTCATACCTATTTAATATTTAATGATATTGATTTATCGAAACAATTGTCAATTTTTTAGAATTTTCAATAACTTTTATTATATTGTGGAATTAACTAGAAACCGTGAGTTTCATTTAAAAACACTAATATTTAATATTTATGTAATAAATGCTTTACACTATTAATAAAGAAGATAATATGAAGCTAATATCTAATATTTTTGGCCATTGAACATGTCATAATGCCCCAATATTTTTGAATTTGTCTCAGAGATTTTAAGTTTAATTAAAAAACCATCAAGCAAATAAATAATAAAATAAAAAATTTTCTATTAGTGTTTTTCAATGAAACTCAAGGTCTCTAGTTAATTCCACAATATAATACAAGTTATTGAAAATTCTAAAAAATTGACAATTGTTTCGATAAATCAATATCATCGAAACAATTGTCAATTTTTTAGAAAACACTAATATGAGCATATTCCACGAAGTAAGGGTCGAGACAGTCAATTTCATTAAAAAATGTTCTATTGCAATTGTTTATTGAATATTCATAACAAATGACCAGCAAGGGATTTACTAGCTAATTTTTTAGAAGCACTCTTATTCTTTTTTGACTTATTTTTAATCTGAATACAATGTATCATTTAATAATTTTATTTTTCAATTTACCACAATCGAGTATATTTAGAACTAAATTTTCTTCACACATTTTTTTGACATAAAAATCTTGCCAATTGTCCCTTCTGGTTTTAATGAGCCACTGCCTCCTTCTTTCAGGATCTTTTGAAAAGTGTTTCATAATATATCCCTTTCTTGCAGAATTACTGCAATTTACATCAGCACAGCCAGGCATTGTCCTATTACAAATAAAAACAAAATACTTTTTAAAAGACTTTAATTCTTATGCAACGTTTTATAGATCTAAGAGGTTTTAGAAATAACAAGAAACAACTGGTAAAACTCGAGAATACTTTTATGTTTTAATTTAATCGATGAATTCAGTATCTAAAACGATGCTCAAAATCCACTGTAAGAACCAAAAGAATTTGGTTCTAAAAGGCCAATATTCATATTTATTTGAATATTTTGTTACTCTAAACCATATATAAATAAGTCTTCAGTCCAGAATTTTAATAAATAGCACTTAAACACCAAATTTTGCACAAAAACTTTCAAAAACCAAAAACTGTGGTAAGAACACAATAGAACCAAATGGTAAATATACAAACAATTAGCAAACTAATGGCGGCCGATACCTCGTGACATAGGTAACCAATCACTAGGACGACCATAATTGTCGCCACTGTCTTGTATATAGTCACTGTATATATTTTATAAGTAGTGTGCCATCTTGTGTTTAATAGTGTAAATAACGGTTAATACAGGTTGTCTGAACATGTCTTAGTGGTGCAAACTGTTCCGCGCGATTTTGGGTAATAGCCATAGGCAACGATAGAGACCTCCACGCCTGCAAATATATTTCACTATTGCGTGAGCTGGAAGTGTTTGGAGTAATTTACTGATTTTTAGTGATTTATTTATTGATTAATTATTTGAAATGAATGAGTCTTTGATCTCAGTAGGTGAGGGTAACAGTGGATCTCGAAAAAGACAACGGAAACCTACAAAAGGGAGCGGGAACGGCGTGAAAGGTAAGACAATACACTGTGTTATTTTTTTGCATTTCTTATACTGGTGATTCACTGATTATAGATACAAGAAGCCAAACTTTGGTGAGTCTGTCATTAAAAAATGCAATCACAAAGCAAAACGAACTAAGTACGAGTGTGCAAAAGTAACTAGGGCAGAAATAGAGCATTGTAGAAGTGGGATTTATGCAGAATCTGAGAAAATTGCACAAGATATTCAAATTTGCCATCGCATAACTCCAGTAGCTCCAAAAAGAAGAAGGCCCAAGAAACCAAATCCGACTAAGAAACATAACGTTTCCGTGGAGTATATATATATATATATATATATATATATATATATATATATATATATATATATATATATATATATATAACAACAAAGAGAATCATGGGTAATTCACGCAAAGTAAAGGGCTACTGAAACAGAGTGGTAACCGCATGTTTCTGGCTCATTTTGCCTCATCAGCACGGCATAACCAAATAATGATGTGAAATTTGGGAGCAAAGATGTTAATCGAAACATGGGAAAACACAAAATAACGGATTTCAGCAGGGAAACCAAACGCTCATTTGTGTCTTCAATTGGAAGATCCCGAGCTTTCAGGACATCAACCAACATCGACACGGAGGCGCATATAGCCCCCCCGCCATGAACGGGATCTTCCAATTGAAGACACAAATGAGCGTTTGGTTTCCCTGCTGAAATCCGTTATTTTGTGTTTTCCCATGTTTCGATTAACATCTTTGCTCCCAAATTTCACATCATTATTTGGTTATGCCGTGCTGATGAGGCAAAATGAGCCAGAAACATGCATGTCCACGGTTACCACTCTATTTCAGTAGCCCTTTACTTTGCGTGAATTACCCATGATTCTCTTTGTTGTTGTTGTTAACATATCACGCGATATTCCTACATCTTCTTTGTTATTTATATATATATATATATATATATATATATATATATATATATAAGTTTTAGGTTATAGTATAGACCAGGGAATTAATAATTATTTCAACTTCCCCTGTATACTACAATTCGAATATTATGCTCAAAACATACAACTAAATATATCCTTCTTCTTAACATTTAATATTTCTTTACATCACCAAAAAAGTCATTTTAAATTTACTAACACCTAAGAAAAACAGATAAGTATCGTTTTCTGAAATTCCACTGAATATATCAAAGTACGCGACATCTTATCGCTTCATAAAAACTCTCTTCCAAACTCTGTTATCTGTATCTACGAAACCGTTTCAAGCCCCAAAAAACATCTCCCTAACTGTCAAATTCACTTGTTGTTTGAACTTTACGTTTTAAAACTCTTTTATCCCATTGGCTAGATCCTAATATTTTTCTCCTTCCATGCTCCTACGTCAACCTACGTATAAATACGCATACAACCTCATTTTTAATCACTTCCCAGCAGTCAATCATACTTCCCAGCAGTCACTCATACTTCACAGATAGCCTCACAAACTTACCAACCGGCATTCATACACGTTTAATTAATCCTTCGTTCTCTCTCTTTCATCATATAACGTGGTACAACAAGGTACTTCACTTCGTAAAACCACCCGGCTTTTTGATACCGGGAACAAACATGTGTACTTAATCTTTATTCGTTTAACAAATTATCATAGTATGTGCAAAATACTCTCAATTATCGCGTGTGTATAAGGGAAGTCTTAATTGTTTACGCAACGTTAAATAAAATTATAAATTCATGGAAATATAAAACCTAAAGTGACATAAGTGTTTAATTTCATTATACGGTTCATCATTACATCAGTGAAAAACAACCGTATTGGTCCTTCGATTACACCTGATACCAACAGAACCTGCATTCCATCTAATAGCCCACGGAAAAAAGGGTTATTTAGAACATATAGCTTTCTCAGTACCTCCATATGCGCCTATAATTTTTTCGAATGCAGGATCAGACTTTTCTCAGTTATTGTTCACTCCTTCCTATTCATCATGGTCTCCTTCGAATGGCGCTAGTCGGTTTTGGTAGACTACTTTTTATTTTCCATTGGGGATCTTGCTTATACGATAGATGACGTAATTGATCTTTTTCTTTATTAATTACGGAACATCCCAATGTTTTCGTAAATTTGGAGAAAATCCTTTTCTCCTCGTCGGGTTGTGTAACCAAACTTTGTCCCCTTCATTAAAACTGCCTTCTGCCGGTCGACAACCAAATTCTAGGCCACAAGGTAGCCTCATTTTGAATCCAAACAGGATTTTCGCTGGTGTTTCACCCGTGGATTCATTGAGGGCAGATCGATAAGCCAATGCAAAAAGGGAAAGATACTGGCCCCAATCCTTCTGATGGCTGGAAACTACGTTGGACAGGTATTTTCCAATCGTCCTGTTCATTTTCTCGACCATTCCATCTCTCTGTGGATGCCGCGCTGTTATTTGAAACAAACTCTGTTACTCACAGGGTAAAAAAATATAAAAGAAAGGAAGAAATAAAAAGAGAGTAGATTCTTTCCAAACTGATAATGAGATTGGACATAACAAAGCCAGTTCTTAGGGCTCTGTTATCTGAAAGAAGTTAAATAAAGTGAAGAAAGAACAGAAAAAGAGAAAAAACTAAGAAACAGATAAATGAAATTTAATGAAGGGCGCCACTAATTTTGTTCCTAAACAAAATTAGAAAAAAATCAACCTCAAATATCAGCAAACTCTTAACTGCTGTTCTCTGCTAGTTTTAGAAAATGTTTTTAAAAAAATGTGCTGAAGGCAATTTTTCAGGTATACTTGTATCATAAATAAAACAACTGAATAAAAATATGTATAATTATAATGAATGTAAAAAAAACGTGTTACAAAATTTTAGAAAAAGTGGTTAGTACCTAGATGTCAGTATGTGTTAAAAAAGAAATTTTGACCTTAAACGAACAGATAAAATAATATTGGTGAAGCCATACAAAATAAAATTACTTATTTAACTTAAAAGTTGATATTCGAAGGCAGTAATCCGGAAAATCTTCTTTAGTTATATAATTCTCTGTACTCTATACAGAGGAGTAGCTAAGTCCTTAATAAGCTCTTACAGAACAACCATTTGTAAGACCATACTATTTGGTGATAATACTATAGCACACTTCTTCAGTCAGGAATTTAAGTAGAATTTACTCACAAATGTAGTTTAGATATCTGTCCAGATAAATACATAAAACTTTACTTATATTTTTTTTACAATTATACAATCTAGCTTAAAGATTCGTACTGGACAAAAACCTTTATCAGTTCTAGTAAATTTTAAACAGGAAATAATGTGAAACATACCAGTAATCCCAGCGAATTTGTTCTAAGGAACAAGTTTTATATTAGATCAAACTAAATCTTTAAACTTTTATCGGAATTTCTGCATTAACCATTCTCTCGAAAAATGTATCGTAAAGTGCCGCATTCCGAATTCCTATTAAGGATTTTTTTGGACGAGATAACTTTAACGTTTATTCCACCAACACTTAATTAGTTGTATTTAAAATATAGACTAGGAGGACGTGTGGTCTATTCCACCAATAAGTTTAACATTAGTTGCAAAATTATTTATTTAAAACAATATTCGAAATGTTGACTGCTAAGTTAACGTTTCATATTCTAGTTTTCTTCATTCCCAGCTTATCATACATTTCCTGAAATACCTGGCTCTCATAATTTCTTCCCTGATCTCTGTGGACTTCTAAGGATACTCCATATCGGCTTATACATTTTTTTATCAATATATCCGCAACGGTAGTTGCCTCTTGATTCGGGATCGCGTGAATTTCCACCCACTTTGTGAAATAATCCATTACAACCAGGATGTATTTACCACCATTTTCTGTCGTCGGAAATGGCCCAGCGATATCTAGAGCAATCCTTTCGAAAGGGCTTCCAACATTGTACTGTTTCATGGGTGCCTTTCTCTTGCGATGTGGTCCATTACTCGTAGCACAAGTCGTACATTTCTTACACCAGTCTTTCACATCGTCGGAGCTGTTCATCTTATAAAACGAACTCGCTGAACGGTTTTCTTCACTTCCAGATGACCTCCTAATGGACTGTCGCTTAACTTCCTTAGTACCTCAGCTACTCTTATTATCGGGATAACTAGCACTATTCTCTTCTCGCAACCATCATCGTTGACTATGAGGAGATTATTGTTTTACGATAGAATTAAATGAGGAATGATTTATGTTATTATTAAAAAGGAATATTGTATGGGCACTTATATTTTCAACGTATAGATTGAAAATGAAGAAGGGGGATAGATAAAGATAGAAGAATTACGGCTCTAGACGATATCGTTTTATCAGGAGCGTACACTCATAACTACAGAATATGTACAGCATTTAATTATTGAGTTACAATAATAAATTATTTCAAAAAGAAGCCTATTCAATGTCAATATTGTCGATTTATTGTTATTCATATTATAACAATTAAAATTATTAAATTTTCAACACACATTGTCGCCTATGGACTCTGTATTATAAGCCTATGTTACCAAAGAGTATTCCTAGCACTATACAGTGGTATCGGTGTTGAAAGTTTGAATGCGTTGGTTTTAGGTAAATTAGCTTAGTATTTTCCTACAGATAGGTAGGCATTTTAAGGCTGAGTGATAAGTTGTTTTTAATTTAATTACTATTTTAAATTGTCGCCAACGTCGATTGTTAAAATAGGTGAAGTGTAAACAAATAAATAAGAAGGGTAAGTACACCTACTCAATAATAAATAAATTTTATATCTAAATATATAAAGCATTATTAATTGCTATGACTTATAGGGATGACCTTCCAAGGCAGGGCCGGCGGAAGGCCCGTGCGAACCGTGAGCCCGCACGGGGCGCCAACATATAGGGGCGCCAAATCAAGAGATAGTTAATAAAAAACTGGCAAGAACTAAAAGTGTCTAATAAAAAAAATATAAATAATAAACTAGAGCACAAGAAAATGTGTAAAATTACCGAGCGTGAACAGACAGGCGGTATTATTTTATTGACAAAGAAAGGCGTCGTCGCCGCGCCGGTCGGTCAGAAGATAAGCTAGTCCAAGCGCTGTTATTTTATTGGGGAATTAAAGAGGCCGCCAGTCGCCACCGCACCACCTGCAGGTAATAAATATTTTTTGTTTTGTCTAACCGGTATCAGGGTAGTGTTTTCAAATTCAAAAAGAAATAATTAGTTGCTACCTACTGTGTGTCACAGCAGCGTTAATCTGACTATGTTGAGCATAGAGTTTGATCAAATGATGAATATTAATACTGACAATATTCTTACGGATTTTTCGCAAACTAAAGCCAGAAAAGTTAATTTTAATTAAATTTAGTTTGTACTTAGCAGAATAATATAATTTTTATGCTTTTTTGAGAAAATAGTTTTATTAAGTTTATTTTTATAATACAATGTTTTAGATGTTTATAACTTTAAGTGTCATTATTAGTTTTTTTAATATTTAATAAATAATTTTCTTCTGTTCTTTTGTATATTAATTTACACACGATTCACGATTATGAAAGTGAATATAGTAACGTATTAGTTTTTCTTCGAGTATATTTATTTTAACTTTGTAAATTGATTTTACATAACAGTTATTGCAAAACTTACAAAATTTTAAAAATATGTGTTTCATCAAACCGAGGGGGGAGGGGGCGGAAAATTTGCCTTTCGCACGGGCGTTAAACTAGCCTGTCGCCGGCCCTGCTTCCAAGGGTGGTAAAAGGTGGTATTTTTACAAAAATTACGCATTTTGTTATAAAACATTTTATTTAGATTTAAGAAAAATATGTGTACGAATATAAAAAAATTCAGGGGCGCACGTTGAGAGTTTCAGCAGCCAGGTGAATAAATCAACAAATTCAAAAGATCAACCAAACAGTCGAAACTATAGTTATCTATTATTTATTAGGTACAACATTTAAACTTGAGTTATAAGATAATAATAATAATGATAACTATGTGTTTCTGTAATAGTAAAAAGGGTAAATTTAATAGACTCTTTAGGAGGGTTTAAAAAGTCAAAATCTGTGAAATAGGTCAAAATATATCATGTTTACTAATATCTCTAGTAACTTTTGACTTAATGACACGATATTTTTTAGTAGGTTCATCAAGAAATTTAAAAATAAAAATTAGCAAGTTTCAGGTATTTGTTGAAAATAGACTCTTAAGAAGAAGAACAAAAAAGAGGCAGTTTGACTATGAAGCCGAAGAGAAGCCCATAGTTGATTCCAACATAAATTTTGAAGTAAATTTTTACTATGCCATTTGTGGTACCACTTTAGCATCTATTAGGGAAATATTTATATTAATAAAAGAACATACCAAAGTATTGGGCTTTTTGTATGACTTTCATCACAAAAATAAAATGTATTGATAAAGGACGTCTTATAAAATATGATGCTGACGTAAGTCCAAAATTACGTGATGAAACTAGAGGAAAAAATGATATTGATGCTGTTGTATTGTGGGCTGAAGTTCCGATTATGCCCCATCGCCCGATCTTGATGAATATTAGTAGGATGAAAGCTTAAGCCGGCTACTCACTAGGCGATACTTGACAAGTACTAGTACTTGATCATGTACATGTACAAGTTCAAGTATGGTCGATACATTACGCGGCTACTTGGCAAATGCCAATTTTTGCGGATACTGCAAGTACTTGTGAAAGATAATTACAATCATGGAAATTGATAGTGAAACAGAGGCAGCAGCAGCAATTGTTGTAATGAGCAGTGTATATCTTTTAATGAAACCAAAACGAAGAAAGCGAAGATGGTGGGTTTCATCTTTTAACAGAAGCAGAGAAAGGTATGTTAAATCATTTAAATACATACCTTCATTTCTTCATTTGCATTTAATTTTGTAGATATTGTGGTACAGACATGATGGCGGATATTCTAAAGGAACCTTCTGGCTTATTCGAGAACTTTTGTCGAATGTCTTTTGAAGATTTTGAATATTTGCTAAATAAAGTTGAATGTCATATCTCTAAAAAAGATACAAAGTTAAGAGAAGCTATTCCAGCAAAGGAACGACTGTCAATAACATTGCGATTTTTAGCTTCCGGCGATAGCTACCAAAGTCTCCATTATCTTTTTAAAGTTTCCGCACAGTTGATATCAAAAATTATACCAGAAGTATGCAAAGCGTTAATTCAAGAATTGCAACATCTCATTAAGGTAAATTATTTTTTTTTATGTATCTATTTAACACAATATTAAAAAAAGGTTGACAAAAAGTAATTTACATTCTGTAACTAAAATAATGAGAAAAAAGTTAGGTATGATTGAAAATGTTCGTAATACTTTTTTGCATTATTCGCGTTTTCTGAAGGAACCGTCGGTGAATATGTTTCTAAATTTGTCGGTGATGGGGTAACTGTTGAGTTTGTCGTGGGGCTTGATGATGGTACTGCAGTTAACAGGTTCTGATGTGAAATTGGCGTGAACTGCCAGTTCATGGGATGCTGCTGGAATAACTGTGGAAACGTGCACTGAGAAAAACGCATTTTCGATTGGTACATGACTTTTTCTATTTCGTGCACTTTCACTCTGCTGCATTGCTCGAAGTCTTTTTGCTATTAATTCTCCAAATATGGCGCACTCGTCGTTTTCTTTCGATTGTGTTTTTTTCTGTAGTATGTCGTAGGCTTTTTCCATTTTTTCGTAAATAACTTCATGCGATACTTTATTAGTTTTTTGACTGACAGGTTTTGAAGTTGCCTTGCGTTTCGTTGCCGATGAACTTGGTTCTGTAAAAAAATATTTTCAATGAAATTAGTTGTAATAACATACTTGAATAATACCTGCTTGCTCTCCGATATATTTGCAATATCTGATTGATTTTGTTCATCACCATATTGCTCGTCTTCAATTTTTAGTGAATCTTCCATATTCTGAAAAAGAACATACACAATGTTGAAGTACAAATATTTCAAAGGAAAGATATTTTTTTTGTATTGCACAACAATACAAAAATTATTTCTTTCCTTTGGAATCTTTGAATAATAATCAATAATCGATAATACTTTGTTATAGATTCCAAATTCAGAAGATCAATGGAAACAGATAGCAGAAGATTACGAAAAATTATGGAATTTTCCATACTGCATCGGAGCAATAGACGGCAAGCACAGTACGATGCAGTCGCCAATCAACAGTGGTTCTGAATTATATAATTATAAAAATTTCTTTAGCATCGTATTAATGGGTCTTGTTGATGCTAACTATTGCTTTACTTTTGTTGATTGCGGTTGTCAAGGTAGGCTGAGCGATGGTGCTGTTTGGCGAAATACTGAACTGTTTCGGAAAATTGAAACTAAAGAAATAAATTTGCCACCAGAGGAACCATTGCATGGAATGGTTTACGCTATGCCGTATGTGTTTGTTGTTGACGATGCATTTGCACTAAGTACCTGTATGCTAAAACCCTTTCCCGGCCTTCATACAAAGGGTAGTAAGGAAAGGGTATTCAATTATCGTCTTTCACGTGCTCGTCGTGTTGTAGAGAACGTTTTTGGTATAATGTCTTCGGTGTTTCGAGTGTTAAGAAAACCAATGCTTTTACAGCCAGAGAAGGTTTCTATTATTACATTGACTTGCTGTTTTCTACATAATTTTTTGCGAAATAGTAAGTCTTCATGTTCAAATTACACACCAAGTGGAAGCTTTGACGCTGAACTAGATGGAGAATTTTATCCGGGAACCTGGCGCAGAGATCAAGAAAATATGACTTCCCTATTACAATTACGAAATAAAGCAAGGAATTCAAGTATAGACGCAAAAAACATCAGATAAGCTTTTGGGGAATATTTTATGAACAAGGGCAAAATGCCATGGCAAGATAAATATTGTTAATGTACTTAATTGTAAAAATGAATAATAAAATTATCACTTACAACAGAATTAATCGTTTTTCTTGGCGTATCGTGATGAGTTTAAAACCTGGCCATTGTTGTGAACGCAAACCAGGTAGGTTTGTATAACTCGTCAGTACCTGAGCCACTCTTCTCACTTGCTTTAATTTTGCTCAGACAATTTCTAAACGTTGCCATTATTAACGACTCTTTTTTTTCTTCAAGTCTGCCACAGATACTTTCATAGAAAACTCAGATTGTATTCTCTTCCATGCGTCATGGACTCCATTTCGATTTTTATGCTGTTTGTGACTGGGGTCCCAAATAATACTTTCATTTTCATAAAAATTTAAAAATTCTATAATCATTTCATTGGACCACTCCATATT
Source organism: Galeruca laticollis (assembly GCA_963921935.1). Lineage (NCBI taxonomy): Eukaryota > Metazoa > Arthropoda > Insecta > Coleoptera > Chrysomelidae > Galeruca > Galeruca laticollis. The sequence continues at coordinate 60,045,567 of OY998184.1, read as the reverse complement.
TGAGAACTAAACAACAATAACATTCACTATTTACTAGTTTTTGACTTGTACAAACTTGTCGAATAAGTGTGGCGCTGCTACTTGACTCGCTACTTGTTGCCTTTGACTTTAATTTACCGACTGCGTACGGCAAGTACTAGTAGCTCGCCGATTCTCATGTTAGATTCGTACACACTACTTGAAATATGCCAAGTACTTGTCAAGTTCCGCGTAGTGACTAGCCGGCTTTAGAGAGTATATCAAAAACACGTGACATGTTGCGCATGCGCATAGCTGAAAAGTTACAGGTGTGTAATATAGACGCCATTTTTGAGTTGTTTCAACTAGTATAGAAGCATTTTTTCCAATTAGGCAATCCAAACCACGTGACTTTTTAGCTGTCAATATGGCGGCGACGGTCAAACATTGGATTTAGTACATTCATTTATGTTTAGAATGCTGCAGAGTTTTATAGTTATAAAACGGTTTACTTTGTATTTTGTGGGGTTTTAAGGTGTTTTGTAGTGTTTGAGAAGGACAATTTTCCTATTTTAAGATGAAGAACGTTTATTTTAAATCGTTATTAGTGTAAAATCCTGATTTTGGAGAAACATAAATAGTTTAGCTAATAGATTTATTATGTGTGACATTCTGCTATTAAATCAGTGTTGTATTTTATTTTTTGTAAATAAATGTAGAACTAAGTTAGTCTTTCATTAATTATAAGGAATTATATATGTAATTGGAGTTATGTAATGAGTTTATAAATGATTGTTTTCGGTCGATGTTGTCTTGTAAAATTGCTTCTATGACCGTAGGGGTTTTATTTTCTAGCTTTTTTTTGTTTTTGGAAAAAATAAACTATTATATAAGGGTTTTATTTTTTTATTGACCCTAAAGTGCATTAGAAAAACAATTATTTTAAACTGCAAAATATAAATTCAATTTCATTTTGACATGTGTACATTACAATACATATTTCTAATATTAACATGAGTAAAATCAATGAACTTCAGCCTCATTGTTCAAAGATTTTGATCTTATTGAGAAAGCTATGTAAAAATATAATACCATAATAACACATAGTACATAAACATTATACGTATTATGAAGAGACAAGAATTATTACTAATTTAAGTACAAATCAAAATAAAACATTCATTAAATGTTGAGAAATAATAAAAGTTGCAAAGTAATATTTACTAAATGCTTAGCTTCAAAACTAAAACATAAATACTTAAGCATCATAGACACCCCAGTCTCCATACATTCAATTTGAGCATCTTGGGACTGTTGAAGCATTTCATCAATATCCATGACCTGTTGACAAAGTAATTAATTATAACAATTTCCAACAACTATCAATACATAACTTAACATTGCTATTACTAAAAATTAACATTCTTTTTATCAAAATGAAGTGTGCAAAACATGCTCATCGAGTATCCTTTCTTGACCAGGACGATCAGTTAAACATATTCCAATCAATTGTCAATAAGCTCTTGAGATAATTTACATAAAAAAGCACTACTATCAATTATTTTTTACCTTAGTGTCAGTCAGTTTTGTCCTTTTATCTCAGCGATTCTTTCGGTCAACATCTGCAGCCCTTTTTTTTACTTTCTGCGACACATGTCCCATATGTTGATATGGTACCCAGTCAGGGTATTCTTTATATTCGAGGAAAGCAGGTTTGCCTAAAATGAGTTAATACCTACTTGAATACAAACTGCGTAAACTAGGAGCTAGTAGGGTTGATATAATATTTGATAAGAAGCCTACCAGTTATAAAGTGTCTACAGCAAACTTTCTGGTGTTTCTATTTTCAATATAGATTCGGTCAGATCGTCTCTCTTTATTGCTGCAATCCATACAGCCCTGCGAAGTTTGGTCAAATCGTTTTTCTTCGTAAAGGTGCGTACAGACATATAACAAAACTTGGTATCGTAACGCCGTCGCGTAACAAGTGTGTCGGTTGTCGGTTTTTTGACGCCGCATCAAAGAAATGATACGCACTGATGTTGCACCACTTGTTAGCATGTCTGGACAGGTCTTCGGTACACAGTAAAGACGGAACGGCAAAATGTCCCGTTTATAAGATACGCGACGATGTATTGATACGTTATATTTGTGGACACGCCGTATCTTCGATGCGTAACAAACAATTGTTGCGCGACGGAGTTACGATACGAAGTTTTGTTCTATGTCTGTACCCACCTTTTTAGAAACCTGTGTTTTGTCTCTGCGAGAACGCGATAAAACGAAAATTCATCACGATTAGAACGGCTTCCACAACCAACTAGAATACATATCGAAGACAAACACTACACTATTTAAAAACCACAATTTACAGCGAATAAACAAAAAGAAAATCAATTTAACGTGGTTTAAACAAGCACACTCTACAGTAACTTTGTTGTTTATTTGACCGTCGCCGCCATATTGAATTTATTTTGACAGGTCGTTGGATTGCGTAATCAGGTTAGGTTAGGTTACGCAAGAAAGTGCTCGGAAGGTCCGTAGAAACAAAACAAAAATTCGCGATTTGCGCGTTAAATAAATATAATATTCTTGTACTTCATACTTTAATCAGCACACGTGTACTCATTTTCATAATTTTCTGACAATGGGGCGTAATCGGAACTTTATCCGAACTATGTGAGCGTTATTGACAATTTTTCCGTTTTCAAAGAATGATATTGTAAAAAATGACTTATTTAATAACTTTCCTAATATTTTGATTTCTTTAAGAATTATTTATGTGTTATTTTAATTGTGTTCTAAAGAGGTAAACTTTTATATTTTTTATTAAAATTTAAAAGTATAAACGTCTTTTTCTTTGAACTTGTATCACCGTCTTTCATTTTGTATAGTGGTAATAGGGGGCGGCCACTTAACGTTTTCATACAGCGGCTGAATCACCTGCTGATCTTCAAACAGTTCCTTTTTTTAATATGTTTATTCCTAGATTTTTTATTTAATTTTAGATTAATCATATAGGAAGTCTATTAAATCAGAAAAAGATAATATGTCGATATCAAGCCAAAGGAAACGAAAACAAAGATAACGAAAGTATAAATTATAAAGATAAAAACATTTCATGTAATGTTTTGAGTAAATTCGGCATATTATAACCATTTAATTTCATAATATCTTTACTTATGATTATAGCGTGTCCACGGATATAGGGTATCCTATAGGTGAAAAATGCTTAAATATTAGTTTTAGCAAAGTTTACAGAATAAAATATTATTCTGTAAACTTTGGTTTTAGTGAAAAATGTCATTCTTGATCAAAAGTTTTGCTTGTTGTGAAACCCCATAAAATGAAATAAAATTCAAGTTTTTCAAAACCCGTCTTATTTTATAGCCAGTTTTATGAAAACCGTATAAATTTTTGCACTTAGTTCGAAAATAATGTATTAATCTAGTGAGTGACGTTTAAGATGTACCAAGTAACTGTCAACTTTTATAAATAATTTTCAAATTGTCATTCTTTAATAAATATTTAACAATGTTAACTATTCAACAAAGAGTATATCTTATTAAGTGTTATGGTACGATAATCTAAGTAGACCAATTACAAGTTTCAATTCTTCTGGCCTTCATTTGACAAAAAGTTTTAACTATATCATTTATATTAAGTTCTCTAGATTTATTAATGTATGCCAAAGCTAGCCCATTGAGTCTCTCCTGTCCCATCGTTGATCTCAAATAGGATTTTAGTAGTTTTAGCGATGAAAAACGTCTCTCGCCCGTAGCACTTGTTACAGGGATTGTGGCAAAAAATTTTAGTAGTATCTCTATATTGGGAAAGCATTCTTTGGACATACGTTTTAAGGTTTCTGTTGATGATTTTGGTAGATCAACACTGACAGTGTCACTCCACTTATGTCTCCATATCGCTAATTCCACCTGTAATTCCAGCATGGATCCTGGCATATCATTTTCATATATTCTTGCAGCCTCAACAATTTTGGCATCAGTATATTTTTTAAGGTGTATTGGAATAATACCTTCTATGGGTATTACAGTAGAAAGTTGATTAAATCGGTCTTTCATTTAGATTATAATATGATCCAGGAAAGCTATGAATATTACCCTTCTGTAATATTCTTCTTCGTTATTTGCCTTTATACTGCTTCTGTTTGTTTGTTTGTTGCAAAGTCTAGGCATAGTAATAGTCGTACCAATTCTATGAAGAGCGTGATGGGCCTCCAAGAAAATTGGTTTAAATTGGAGTTCTTCATTTTGCCTTATATTTTCTAGTTTGCTTGTAATATCGTTTAAGTATGAAAAGGCAGTGGAAAGATCAATTTCAACACTCTGTAAGTACTTGCTTAAATTTACAGTGTACGACATTAAAAACGAGGCGACTTCTAAAGCTATAACAAAATCACTTCTTCTAATGGCGGCATTAAAAGCCATTGCCTTACTTGAAGTCTCTGTATCGTTGTCCTGTTCCAAACTAGCAAGAGCATTGCAAATTGCTTCATATAGTTCTTTAAAATTTATTACGCTATTATGACGCTCAACCCAGCGCGTAGCCCACAGGGGTTTTAACTTCTTTTTTTTAGTTTCGGTTATTTCTAAGTCATCAACGGCTTGTTGAAAAACTGAAACTCTTTTTGCAGAGCAACTAAAAAAAGAACATACCCTACCTAAAATACCCATCATATTCCTAATTTCAGAAACTTCACAACTTTTGGAAGTAACTAGTTAAAGCAATGACTTAAACAGTGTGAATACATAGCCAAGGGCTGTTCTTGTCTCATTAAGGCTTGGACCCCATTGAACCTTCCAGCCATATTGCTGCCTCCATCATATCCTTGTCCACGAAGATTATCAATAGAACGTCCAAGTTGCTTAATTTGATTTTTTATGGCTTCTTTGATGCCTTGGCCAGTTGTAGAGTGCAGCTCAATGAAACCCAAAAAAACTTCCTATGTATCATACGTACTATCCAAATACCTCACACAGAATGTCATTTGTTCTTTGGTACTTATATCAGTTGTTTCGTCGCAAATTATTGTAAAAAATTTTGATTGTTTTATAGCATTAACTATTTCAGTAGTTATAACCTTCCCAATGCAAAATATTACTTCATTTTGGATTGTTTTACTAATCATTGTACAGTTCTTTGGTGCTGTTATTATATGATTTTTAAGGTTTAAATCTCCAGAATCTATACGAAAAGTTAATAAGTTCCTAAAAATACCATCATTACTTTCTGAAAGATTTTGGTTTGAGCTATCTTTAATATCTATATTACCATCATCTCTATGCGCTCTAAGTGGTAATTTGTTATGGGCACAAAATAGAATTCTTTTAATAATAGGCACTAACCGCTGTCGATTAGCTTCAATTATTTCTGTTTTTTGTTTATCTAATTGCACAGAAATACTGGCAGACTTTTCAAACATTTGTATGTTTAAAAAATCATTTGCTTTTTTAACTGAAAATTTATGGTAGTTGGTGTTTTCATGCTGCGTAAGCATTTCCCGGGCTTTTTTAAACTTAGTTAGCGGTTCCCTTACAAGCATTTTAAGAATCTGAAAAATAATAAGCTTAGGTTACGATATAGTTTAGTTAGTTTCAGTTAGTTTTTTAAAACCTTATTTCATTAAAACAATAGGCTCATTTACCAAATTTTTTTATTGTAAATTCTGAAATAACATAATAAATTTAGTAAGTATGCAAAATATCAAATTATTTTAATGATTTTTAACCACCTAAAAAATTATTAAAGTTTATAAAATTAAGTAAAACTATGACGTCAGACCATCTTTTCTCACCAGCTAATTCGTCACAACGCATTACCTTTGCTTTGCGTCTGTCAGCCTGACGGAAAAATATTAACACTTTTTGTGACAAATGTCAGAAAAAGGTAACGACAATGTTTTTCGAAGCAGGTAGCGCAGGTGTCCAAGATCGCAATTTGTATGTAAAAAAGATTGTATGACGTCACATTTTAAAATAGCCTTAGATTATTCTAGCTCTAAAATGTTTGGTAATTTTCGTCCAATTGGGCTAATTCTTTTTTTAAAGCTTAAAATAAAACGTAAACTACAATAATCGTATAAAAAGAGTAACTTTGGAAATATGACTAAATGAGCCTATTATATAACTATTTTATTGTTACTTGGCTACCCATTCCTCCGCCATCTGGTGCAAATAGCACACAAAATTTACAAAATCCTCCAGTTTTACTTTCACTATACGCAAGCCAGTTATACTGTTGTAACCAATGAACACCGAATTTACGCATTTGCTGTTTTCCTTCTTGTTGCAATGGAAAAACATATTTTGAGTCAGGGATCCATGTATTGCTTAGAAAATTTATTTCGTCATGGACACTCAAAGATTGTCCGACTGCATTCCCAATATCATATAGCTGTGCCATTCTTAAAAACAATGAACAAATTTAATTTCACAGTTGTATTGTAAAGTTTTTGTTTATTTTTATACGATATTTTTGACGTATTGTATTGACGTTACAATATTTATAAGCAAATTTCTTTGACTTTTGGTTGACCTATACATTATGTAACGAATAAAGCAGGTCATAGGTATTAAATTCAAAAAAGTATATTATTTATAATTTTATTTAAATTAAGTTAGAATTATATACCAAATTTGAACTTTACCAATATGACAGAAAAAAAAATAGAACTAATAGTACGAATTCAATAAAATCCCTTTTTTGCCTATGTAATTAAGATTTCAAACTCAAACGCTAAGACAAAATACCATTACCATTACCATCCTATAAAATGCTTAAATAAACCAAAATCAATATAAATACCTTTTTTCGCTCTAAGAAGCTTCTAACCCATATCAACACTTAACAGTTTTCACATATTTGAAAATAACGGTAAAGTAAAACTAAAATACAAAATGTTAAAATATTTTTTTTAGATCTAACTGTACGTCACATCCTGTAATTCTTTGAACATACAAAAAAATATTGTTTATTTTAATCCCTTTTTCCTTTTTATCATTTATTACGAAATATGAAAAGGCATATTATAATTATATACTTACGCTTTGCTGTGAGGGCTCCTCAGGAAAACGGCTAAGTTTACTACTACTACTACTTGCCTCAAATTCTTTTGAGCCACTGCCAGTACTAGCACTACTTGTTGATGCTACTATAGATGTTTTCTTCTGTAACACTACTACCACAATGTCCCACCTCCACAACCGTATTATTTTTGGCTTTTTTGTAAAAAAATATGTTAATGTCGTTTGTGATCGCTTCATTTTATGCAGGTCCAAATGAGACAAAAAATAACTTCTATTCACTATGAACGTCAAACACAATCTGAATAATAAAATAAATTTCTTCTTATCTTCCAGAAATTTTATTATTTCAAGCCATTTCACAGAGAAAAAATGCATAAAAACACGTTTTTATTTCAATGTTCTGCAAACCAAAGACGCGGCCTGCGATTGTCTTTATCTTCAATCGGGAAGCGCCGCGTTTGAGCATTTTGCCGACTACCTAAATTCAGACGCACTCGGCGCGGCTGGTTTGGTGAACGTAAAATAAATAAAATTAAATAATTATTTTAATAAAATGATATTTATTTTATTATTTATATTCTCAAATAAAGCTTTTGGTAAACATAATATAATAATTACTGTATTTATTATTTATTATTAGTATTTATAGCGATGTTTGACTTTTTATGACATAACAAGTCTTCTTAAAGGGGGGGCTTCGGCCCCCAAAGCCCCGCCCCCGTGGATCCGCCCTTATAGTACCTTTTAGTATTATTCAGTTATTTAACTTAACATTACAGTGTTTTAACTCATTTTTTTGCTTATATGGAATTTGCAAATAGAGTAAATTGTTATGTGTGTAATTGTAAATTTCAAGTTCGACGAACGACGTGTTTAAAATTTAATGTTAACTTCCAAGCTACCTACTTTCAAATACTATTCAATGTAATTTCATTTCGTCACATACACTCTGTAACCATTTTTAACCTCATATAATGTAACATTTTATTATTAATTAACGATTGCCTTTTTAAATGAAACTAACTGTTTCTAGATAACTCCGCAATATATTGAAAAAATTCCAAGAAATTGACAATTGTTTCGATATTGCTATCATCGTCAGAATGCCAAACAAATTAGCGGAATGGATTTATGGATTAAAAAAAATAAAAAAATCGCTGCCGAAACCAGGGATCGAACCAGGGACCTTTAGATCTTCAGTCTAACGCTCTCCCAACTGAGCTATTTCGGCTTATTAATATAATCTAGTCGAGTCGCATAAGACAATTGCGTCTGCCTCACTCAGCTTAAGTAAATAATAATTAGAAAAGGACAAGGAGTGTCCCATAAAAAGTTTCACTTCCAAAATATTTTGGAACAGTTGCCATATTGTTAAATACAAGTCTGTGAATGCAAAATGTTGGGAACTGTACTGTCTACACTGGAAAACTTATATTTTCAGTACATTTGTTTTTTTTTGTTTCCAGTAATATGTCATCGTGATTTTTTTAGTTGAAGAAGAGACAATCTCAAACAAGTGAAATTTTTACCCTTAAGCCAGCCGTGTTTAAGGTTACCAGATCTGAAAACAATTTTTCCTGGAAAAATCCCTGACTCGGCAATAAATTTCCTGACATATTGCGTCCATACCCACTGCCCACCCGCGTAGGCGGCAAAAATATCTACTTAACTTTGAACGAGTGTTCCCATTAATGGGTGCGCAGAGAAGAAATGAGAGAAATAGACACTGTTCATAACTTCATTTAAGGCTCTACTGTTAGTGTTTACTGTTGACACAGGACACAGTTCAATCTGAAGAACACATCACCTGAAGAGGTTCATAAAATTGTTATGGAAGACTAGCAGTTGCTGAAAGCAATATTTACCAATGAAAAGTCTGAGCCGGTTCTAATGGATAAAACGATTTAATTTAATAATTAGATTTGAATATTTTAATATATTTCTTTTTTGTGTTGTAACTGTTGGATAAATATTTCTTGTATTTTTATCATTCTTTTGAAAAATTCCAGACAATTTCCAATTTTCCCTGACAGACAGCTAAAATTCCGGATAGGTACCTATGTCAGGAAAATTTCTGTCATCTGGTAACCCTAGCCGTGTGTAAATACTGATCCATAATTTCTGCCTGTTTGTGTGTTTCTATTTTTAGCACCTCGATCATATGAAAGCCGAAATCTTTCAAAATTTAACAAAAATGTTATCTTATCAGTTCGATCAAAGAATATTCTTTGGTTCGATTACGCGCATCAGGTGAACTAGGTACTCTGTAATTCATTTACTCATTAAGATTATTTTGACCGTGACCATACTGACCATGGTTTGAATCCATACCTACTTGTGCAATAAAAATAATATAACTACACCAATGACTGCATGACTCCATCTCGATCTCAATATAACCTTGGAAAGAAGAAAAATTGCCTTGAAATCCCCTTCCATGCTTCCATTGCGTATTTTCAACATTTTCGTTTATGTTTTCGAGGAGTGAGTTGTCTAGTCTGATTTGTAAATTGTTATATTTATAATTACCGGTCTGTGGCGAAACGAAATAATGCCAAACGAGTTGATATTCCATAATAATATTGCATAGTTCTACCTGCCTTTAGTGTGTCAGCTGTTTGAATTGTGTGTAATCTGTTAGGTTAGGTAAGTTATCATCGATTTTCATATCCTCATGTCATGTTGTGTTTATCTAAAAGTCATTTCCTCTCGATAACATAGATTCTAGGTCATTATTTCGTATGTACAAAGAATAAAAAAGTATAACAGAAACCAAATTCCACTTGTTTTTGTTTTTGCTTTTGTAGGCCTAACCTAAAATTTAACGATTAACTATCCTCTGTTGATATCATAACTATGTATCAACATGCGAATTAAATGCTGATACTATATTTTAATTTAAGTTAATTAAGTAAATGAATATGATCTAATATTATAAATAAATAGATACAAGTAAGTTATATAGAAAAGTTCGAAATCCATGTGAATTAAAATATCTGCAGTAATCTGTTGCCAAAATCTAACCAATGCTGTAGTTTGTTAGTGGTATTTGAAAAATAAATAATTATAACATTTTATTGATGACTAAAACGTTGCTGATATTTACGTTAAAGTAGACAAGTTTCTATTTTTAGCTCAGTTAATTACCCATGTATTTTTGTAAACTAGAATTTCTTTCACCAGGTTTGTGAGTAATGTAATGACTACGAATTTTTAAATTAGTTTAAAAGTTGCTGAACTTCTAATTTCTTTTGTTCTTCAGAATTTCCGATGAAAATAAATGACCTCATGTTTAAATTAATCACATATTTTATATAAACTATTTACTAGGTAGATAATTAATTTAAGAACTACTCATACTTGTATTGAATTCCTTGAATTGTTAGATTAAAGACAGTTCATAGAAAATAAATTAAATCAGTGATGGAAATATAATATTTATTTAAAAATAGGTATATATTCAGGTTGTTTTGCACATTCCTTGTTTTTTAATGTAATGGAGTGATATGCTAGGCAAGCAAAAAATGGTTTTAATATGTTCTAAAAACGTTTCTCACATGACCCAGTAACGTTTATAATACATATTTATACATTAAGGGAGTTACTATGATGTTAACTCCCAGATGCATGTTTAATTCTTATTGTTTTCTTCAAATTTTCGCTGTAAAAATGAATTTCCTTAAAAAGTATTTTATCAAAAATAATACAAAATGCTGATAAAGATCCATCTGTGTTCTGGTCTAAAGAAGTATATGAGAAAGAATACACAAGATTTCAAGAGTGGTTGAGCAACAATCACAATAAAATTGAAACCATTGGAGACACCCTATTATTGGCTTACTTTCAAGAAATTGTATGTAACCTTCATAATATCTGATACCTAGTAATTTCACTTATTTATATGCAGTTAAACTTGTAGTCAGAAAAGTATTATCAGAATTCCCTGTGGACCCTATGGTCTATGCTGAAATATATTATATTACTTCATAACAAACTCGACATTAGACAATTTATTGAATTGGAAGCGTTTCTAAAAAGAAAAAGCAAAGGTTATGAGTCAAGAAAGTCTGTAACATTTGGTCGGGACGATATTGTCAATTTCTTGTAGAATGCACCGGACAAGAGTTACCTATTGCATACGGTACCTATTTTTGCATACAATACTTCAATTAATCGAATGTATTACCTATTGTAGTTTATTTTGTTTATGAGATACTTTGGAGGATGTACTCAAGAATTGATTAACATGAAGATTAATGATATTAAAGACAGGGTTTCTATTATAGTGGTTACCATTCCTTATAGTAAAACAGATATTTGTGGACAATTTACTATTATTTAAGAAAAATAGTTCTCTGTGTTATCTTTAATGAGAAAATACACATAACTGTGGCCCCATGATGTTCAAAGATTTTTCGTAAGCTATAGGAATGAGCTTTGCTCACATCAACCAGTAGGAAAGAACACAATTGGAATTGCCTTGTGTAAAGTTGCAAGTTTTTTTAACTTGCCAAATCCTATACTGGACACTGTTAACATTGAACTTCTGCCAGAGTGTTAGCAGATGCAGGTGCACGTGTGACAAATTTGAATAGACATGGTGGATGGCGTGATTGTAGCTGAGGATTATTTAGCAGATAGTATCCAGTTGAAAAATAAAACAGCACAAATTTTACCTGGTACAACTTCAGAAGAAGGCAGAAATGGAGCCTTGACGTTGACTACTCCTCTCAACACTGATTTAGAAGACAAATTCTACCTGTTGAATGGCTTAGAAGTTAATTTAGGTGGGAAATTTGTTAACTGCACTGTTATTGTGTGCAATTCATCAAATTATGCCCAATTCTTATCTGTGGAAATCCATAACTCCCGAGTAAGGTATGGGTATGTTTGTGTTTATTATTGCTATGGGATTATTAGTAAATAAAAGATTCATGAGAAATAATAGACTTTTTAAAGTTTTTAAAATATAAAGTTCAGCAACAACATACATATAATGTTTGGCAATAAGGTGTATAAAATGTTCATGTACATGTTAGAAACAAAAATTTAATATCAAACTAGAGGACCTGTGCTGCTCCACAGCATTATGATAGACTATGTATGAGAGGGTGTAATTATTACATAAAATCATTTTACTTCCTTCCTGTGCATCGGCCGTTAGGTTTAATTTCTACCTTTACATTTCTGAATGTTCTTCCTCGAGATAAAGCAACATACAGTTGTCTGTGGCTAAAAACAGGATCAGGCAAATAGATTCCAATTCTATCCAGCGCCTGACCCCACGCTTTGTTGATGGTAATACAAAACGCTAATGTTATCGGAAATTGCCGTCGTTTAAAAGAGAAGGGCATTGTCGTGTCAGATGGTGATAACTCGATGCGAGGTAACAGTACTTGATCTCCAATATTCACACCAGTTAAAACTTCTAAATATAGGATATTGTCATACATTTTCCTGACTAATAGTCACCTTTAACTGCATTCAAGTTTCTGAGAAGCATTACATTGGCACCTTCTTTTAAAGTTAACACATGAGGATGTAGACCACCCATCTCAAGGCTGTTCAAAAACTCTGGAGGAAATTGCAGAAGTTCACCTTCTTCTTCAGTTATCAAAGTATTGACACTGGTGTAAGACCTTGAAGTTCCTGGAAGTAGATTTAAAACTCCTATTAATTTCGTCACAATGTTCATTTCAGTATTTGGAAAAAATTGAAAGTAAAGTTGATTGTGCACACATAACTTTCCTCAAAGTCAACGAATTTAAACAGTTGTTAGCTCAAAAGAAAGGGTTTGATCCACTAAGTGTTCTTAGACTTGTGTCAACAGCCTACGTTAATTAAACTCTAGTTATACAGGTTTGAGTTAAGGAAAATCTTGAAAAAATTGAATGTAAAGTTGATAGTGCATGCATAACTTTCCTCAAACTCAACGAATTTAAGCAGTTAATAGCTCAAAAGAAAGAGCTTGATTCACTGAGTATTCTGAGAGTGAAACAATCAAAATCCATTAATTAGAAGAGGAGCTATGAGAATTCGAATTGCTTGAGTGAATGTGTCACAGGGAAGAATCGTGTTTGAGTATAACTTCAGTAAGGGGGGAGTTGAGTAAATTTCAATGATTGATGACATATCTGTGTCTAAATACCTTTCATTTAAAAAAAAATGAAGGAAATCGGCTGGATAGAATTTCAGTTTTCATAATTGTTTTTAATATATAAGATAGTTCAATACATTAAGAATTTTTATCAAAATATTTTTTAGCTGTTTGTTGATAAACATATAAAATTGGTTTTGGAAATATATTAACAAACAACTATTAACATTTGTATTATTAACAATTATTTTCAATGATAATGTCTAGAAATCATCGAGAAAATAAAAAAATATTTAGAATGAACGCTAACCATGGTAGATTTCCTCAGCACTTGATGAAAATAGTGTATTATCTAGCTATATCAAGAATGATATTAATCATTTATTTTTCTCATATTCCAAACACCCAGGAAAAACTGATATTTGGATTGGAAACATTTTTGTCTTTCGCGTATTGACTTCCTTTAAATATCATTCATATTTTAAGTACAGTGAGTCCCATTCTTGAAGTGTTAGTTATTTTATTAAACATTTAATGTCGAATTCTAAATCAATAACAATATTAAAAATCTGTGGCAAATGGGTACATTTCCATATCATTCTCCTTCACTCACAATAAAAAACATACACAAACCATATCAGTTTGTGGACTTAACTAAAAGCTTAAGAACATATATCGTCGCCATCAGTCCCAAACCTCGTATCTCCATAAAAATAATTTCATGGTTTGGTTTTAGACATAAAGTGATACCAGGAATGGGAAAACGCGAAAACTGTATTTCAACAAAAATTGGAATTGCGAGATTTGGGACTGATGGCGACGATATAATTCTATGGGTCATTGTACCTTAAAAAAAGAGAAAACCAGAACTTGTAATCATAAATAAAAACAAAATCCTTTTAGTACTTTTCTCATACAAACATGAGTCAGCTTGTGTAGTCTTGTTTGATAGTTGCCATTATTTTCTACCACATTTGTTCTTTTGTCTTAGATAATTGGATCTATAAAAGTAGAATTAAATACTGTTTAGTGAAAACTTACTATCATTAAGTAAGTTTCTTAAAAGTAAATTTGGGTTGAGTGACATTCAATTTGGAATTTTGATTATCTAAAACTCCATTTGAATCACTATCTGACCTTTTCCATGGGTTCTTAGTCTCTATTCCTAACCTTAGCTTAACCCTTTCAGTGGCCATGGGTACAATTGTACCCGTTGAAATTAGGAACCTATGAAAGCTTCAAACATTCAATTTATGTAGTCGTATTAACGGAAACTGTAATTATTGTACATCTAATTTTACTTCCTGTACATAGATGGCAACAAAAGTGTAATCGTTTTGACGTTCAAACCGTTAAAGTGTCAGTATATTCATGTGAGTGACTGTCTAAGTAAGTAAGGTTATTTGTAATCTTTCATTACTGTTTGTTTTAATAGTCATCATTTATTTTTTATTGTTAGAATATAAAGAAAAAGGTTGTATTTTACGGATGGGAGATATATTTTGTTCATATTTTATTTATGTGATTGACTACGTGGTCATAAAAATTGATGGGTACATTTGTACCCATAAGCACTGGAGGACATTATTTCTTGTCTTCATCTGTACCCAAAAACACTAGAGTAGGGTTTCATTTTTAGTTGGTAATTATTATTTTTTATTGTTATTCAGATCACTATGGCTTCAAAGCGATACAGAAGGCAATTTTTAACTGAAGAGGAACTCCTGCAGGAATTGGAAACTGGCATATCTGATATTGAATGTTTGAGTGACGACGCAGATGATGGTGATGAGGATGTGGAAATCAGAGAAAGGATACGGGACGAAGAAGGACGAAAAGACGAGGACAGCTCGGATGATGAGAATGAAAACAGCTCAGATGATGAGAATGAAAATATAAATAATAACCAGGGAGGTGAGATAGAAAATAGTTATGAATGGGTCACTCCGAAGAAACTTGTGAAATGGTTAGAGAATGTTGAATATAAAACAAAAGATTTGTATTGCCAAACTTCTTGCTCATCTAATAACAACATAACTGAAAATTATCCAATTACTTACTTTCTAAAATACGTTCCCAATACTTTTTTTGAAAATATAGTCCAATACACGAATATGTACGCTATTCAGAATGGGACCACTAGCTTTCAGCCAACAAATTTATTAGAAATGAGAGCCTTTTTTGGATTGACGATAATAGCAGGGAATTTAAGGTTTCCTAGACTTAGTATGTATTGGGACAGGAAGCTGAAAGTAAATGTATTCACTGAAACGATGACTCTGAAGCGCTTTTTCAGGTTACGCACGCACGTACATTGTGTGGACAATTTGGCACCTAGAAACAGTGAAGATAAGTTATGGAAAGTGCGCCCAATTTTTGACTCTGTTTTGAAAAGATGTAGAGAGTTAGATATTGAAACAAACGTTTGTGTAGATGAGCAGATGATACCTTTTAAAGGTAAACTTTCTCTCAAACAATACATAAAAAATAAACCCCATCCCTGGGGTATAAAACTTTATCTGTTGAGCGGAGAAAGTGGATTGACGTATAACTTCATAGTATACCAAGGCAGTACGACTGAATTCCAACCGAATTTGTTAAAAAAATATGGGCAAGGAGCAACAGCCGTCTTACAACTTAGTGAACATCTGAAACCCGGCGCACATAGGTTATTTTGTGACAATTACTTCACAACATACCATCTCCTACAAATACTAAACGAGAAGGGTATTCTTGCTGCCGGTACAATTAGATCAGATAGATTTTGTAAACCACCAATTACAAAAAAAAAGAGAGGAACATCTGAACTCATACTATCTACTGATGGAATCGTAATTGTGAACTGGTTAGATAATAAACCAGTAACTTTAGCTTCCAACTTTGTTGGTATTGGAGAAGAAGATACTGCAAAGAGATGGGATAAGGTAACAAAAACGTATGTTGATGTAAAGCGACCTGAAATAATACAAAAGTACAACTGTTCAATGGGGGGAACTGATAAGGCCGATGCGCTTATTGCTTATTACAGATCCAAAAGTCGTTGCAAGAAATGGACAGTGAGAATGATTTTCCATGCTATTGATATGGCGCTTATCAACTCTTGGTTAGAGTACAAAAAAGATGCAGCTGTTCTAGGAATTGCAAAGAAAGATATTTTGGATTTGTTGCATTTCAGAATGCATGTAGGGAATCTCTTGTGAAGGTTGAACAAGATCATTACAGAAAAAGAGGGCGACCGTCGTCGGCAAATGAATCCAGTCCTTTAGCAGTCAAACGTCAAAATGTTGAAGTTAGGCCACAAGATGAAGTCCGTTATGATAATGTTGGTCACTTTCCTGAACATTCCGGCCAAGGTCTTCCGCTAAGGTACAAGAATCAAAATTGTGGTGGGAAATCAAGATGGAAATGCACAAAATGTAAAATTCATCTATGTCTTCAAAAAGATAAAAATTGTTTCATGAAATTTCATCAAAAATAATAGTACCCATTTTTATATAGTTTTAACTGTTGGATTTAAGAGTTTGTTTCATATATTTGAATAAAAATAAACGTTTGAAGTTTTTTAATTTTTTGAATTAATTTTCCTTTGAGTGCTGATGGGTACAAATGAACCCATAAAATTTTTTCTTTAATGAACTGAAAAAAAAATTAAAAACCTCAAAATCATGTTTATGTACACTGAAATAATACATTACAGCAAGCAAACAATTTTTTACAGCTGCAAAAATAAATCGCCACTGAAAGGGTTAAAGCAATTGTAGTTTAGAAGATATCTTTGCTTATTTCTGTTCATTAAGGCTTTTGAAAGATTGTCTGAAAATGTAAATACATATGTGTACTATATTTAAAGGGGCCTACAGACTCCGGCGAGAGACCCCGAGTCGGTATTAAGTATGTACATATAATTTTTATAAAAACATCTCTTTATGGTGTGATTGTGTTCTGCTTCCCATTTTTTTTACAATTGAATAGTTATTTTTATTTGGTGGCAAAGAAACTTAATTTTTATTTGGCTCTATGGCGCCATGGGCAAATAATTTTTTTCACCCCATCCATCCATCTCCCCTCCTCATCTTTCAGACAGCTCATACGTAAAAGGTATATGTATTTTCACAAGAAAAAATAGTCATAATAACGTTTTATTTAATATTGAAAATAAATATATCAAGAAAAAATAAATTAAAAAAAACACATAGATTAAAACTAACTTTTCCGCATCTGTGAGATGCCCTGATTAATATTCTATCACAAAATTGTCACTTGTTTACACTTCCCCAAACCTAATTCGGGGGAAAAGCAAAAACGAGGTGCAGAGAGCGGCAGCAGGGAGTGCGGGTCGAAAACGCGAGGGGAAAAGTCCTTTCCCTGTCACGGTGACGGTAGTAGTTTTTTTTTTAGTGTTAGCGGTATCAGAGGTAAAGTTCTCTCCGTTGTGTCAGGGCGTAATAGGGATACTGAGATATCCTTGACGGTGAACACTGTACCCCGTTTCGAGACACAAAACGGTAAAATTACCCTCTACGCTAAGTTTTTTCAACATAGCACGATTCCGGTTATTTGGCACTACCCGCGGCGGCTATAAAGATAGCTAAGAATAAGCAGTATCCAGGCCAGAGAAGGGAAGTTTTCCAACGCCGTAAGTTTTTGAACAAAATTGAGATTTGAACGTTTTTTTTTCATTTTTGAGACATTTATTCGTTATTATTTGCGCTGGATTCTGAACTTGGGAGTTATAATTCAATTTCTATACATAGGGAGTAGCGATAACAAATATATTTAGTTGATTTTCTGATCTTTCAAGGGGACTGGACACATCTGGTCGTTCTCAGTTAAACATTGCATGTCCAGGCTCACAAATTTAGGGAGCACAGCTCGTTCTGTAATATATATAATTTACCGTGTGTGCTGATATAACCAAATTTTGTTGCGCCACATAATTCGCTTCCACCTCGTAGGTAGGACGGAGATAGAAGTTTACGCGAGGTTAATGTGTACATGGTAGCAAAAAGACCGGAGCGTATAATTTTCCATTTTTCTTAGGTTTCAGTGAACTTGCGCTGATAAATAATATAATATAAACAAAATTGTTATCTTTTGTTCAGACGTGATTCGAAGTTTCTTAATTATTAGTAAAACACATAAATATTGTAGGGGATTCCAAGACTTGGAATTTCGCAACCTGAAACGCCAGTGTCGATAAATATTTTATTGTTCTTAGCTCAACAATATTTTATATGAATAAATTTCGCTTTCATTTTCTCAAGGTCAATGGCGAAAAAACCAATGTAAGCTGGAATAATATTTCGGTTAAAAGGTAAATACATATAATATTTTATTTATCGTCTCGACACCGGTGAATAGCAAATTTAGGAAAAAAGAAACCATACGCTTCTCATGCACTTTGGAAATACCAAAACGATAAGGGGGTAGTTTAGTTGTTCTAACGCAAAGCGAGGGCTCTGTCATAACTTTGTTTTTGTGGAATAGTATATGTTATACAGGGGTAGGTTTGGATGCACAATTTATAGATAGATGTATAGGTAGGCGTATACCAGGGGACTTTATTTATTTGGGTAATATCGGGATTTTGTGTTATATTTACATATATTTATATACTCAGAGAAATTGTTATTATATTTTTTATACAACGTTGTGGTTCCACCATATTTTATTTATCATCCCTACCCCGTAATTCCCCCCTAGAGAGTGTAATAACCTTGGATGTGAGACAGAACCGGGAGAGCAATCCTGTCCTGGCAAAGGAGTATCAAACCGTTTTAAGACCAGGCGTACCCAGCTCAAATCGGACTGGATTTGCCTTACACGCTCAGCCGCACATTGGAGAAAGAAATTGGTGACTCGAATGGTCGGGATCAATATACCGAAAAAAGGTCTAGAAATTTATGACAGTGGTGACAGCGTTTATTTTATTAATAACCAGTTAAGTGAAGGAGGTATAGATCAGCAGCATAGTATAGTGTTAGTGTTACACTAGTGACAGCTCTATTGAAGGAGGTTTTATTACAATAATATTCAATCATAAAATTGGCTACTTTTTGCACTCCGGAGGCAGTATTGTGCTAACAAACTGAAATTTGTCAAAAAATGTCGTACTTCAAGTACCATAGCATCCGTTGTACTGGCTATTGTAAGCTGAAAATCAATAGGGTTCATCTGTGAGATGTCCTGAACAATATTCAATCATAAGATTGGTGATTTGTTGCAGCCCGGAGGTTGTATCGTGCTAACAAGACATGTAACGAAAAGTGGCCGATGACAACGACGACGACATACACACAGGATTTTTTTTCCAAAAACCATTTTTTCGTGTTGTTCTTGATGAAAAACGTAAAAACAACTCAATTTTTTTTTCAAAATTTCAACTTTTTTGTGGGTAAACCAAAACTTTTCTCGCAGATTAGATAGGTTGGGCGGAAAAGTAAAAACGATTATGAGAGTAAGGACAAGGAGACAAACATTCTAACACTATAGAATAAAACATACAAGAATTTAGAAATATCAATATGTAAGCATTGCTAATGACATTTTTATATCTCTGAAACTGATAAGCTTTTAACTAAACTTTCTTTCTAGCTTTCAGAGATATAAATTACTCAATTGTAAGAGATAAAAAAATAAACGGTTTTAAAGATTAAAACTAACTTTTCCGCGTCTGTGGCCCTGAACAATATTCTATCATAAAATTGTTACTTGTATACACTTCGGGGGATGTATCGTGCTAACAAACCGAAATTTCTCCAAAAAATTTAGTATATCTAGTTTTATAGGACCCGCTGTACTCGCTCTAGTCAACTGAAAATCAATAGGGTACATCTGTGAGACACCTTGAACAATACTTATTCATAAAGTTGATCAATCGTATACTCTCTGGAGGCTGTATCGTGCTAACAAACTGAAAATTCTCCAAAAATTACAAAAATTTGGTACTTGAAGTACCACAGCACCCGTTGTACTGGCTTTAGTGAGCTCAATATCAATAGGGTTCATCTTTAAGGCGCTCTGAATAATATCCAATCATAAAATTCATCACTTGTATATGCTCCGGAGGCTGTATCGTGCTAACAAACTGAAATTTCTCCAAAAATGACAAAAATATCGTACTTAAAGTACTGTAGCACCGGTTGTATTGGCTCTGGTGAGCTGAAAATCAATAGGGTTCATCAGTGAGATGCCCTGAATAATATTCAATCATAAAATTAGTGATTTGTTGAACTCAGGAGGCTGTATCGTGCTAACAAACTGAAACTTCTCGAAAAACGACAAAATGTCGTACTTCAAGTACCATAGCACCCGTTGTACTGGCTCTGGTGAGCTGAAAATCAATAGGGTTCATCTGTCAAATGTCCTTAACAATATTCCATCATAAAATTGGTGACTTATTGCACTCCGGAGGCTGTATCGTGCTAACAAGACTTGCAAGGAAAAGTGGCCGACGACGACATACACACAGGATTTTTTTCCTAAAAACCGTTTTTTCGTGCTGTTGATGGATAACGTAAAAATAACTAAAAAAAATTTTTCAAATTTCCAACTTTTTTGTGGGTAAACCAATACTTTTCTCGCATATTAGATAGGTTGGCGGAAAAGTAATAAATCAATTAATATTAATATATTATATAATATAATAAAAAGAAAATACTTAATGATCACAAAATGTAAATACAGTATATTAATAATGTAAAATAAAAAAAATACTTAGTACTAGGGCAGAGGCAGATATGAGATGTCGTACCTGAAATTGAAAAGAATACTGATGAGCAATTAAGTCTACCAAAAGTATTTTCAAAATAACGAAAATAATTAAAAATTGACATTGGTAAATAATTGATATTATTGTCCTTCTCAGTCATATTTAACTAGAAAACAACAATAATAAAGTTATATCCCAAGATTTCTTCAAAAGAAACAAAGTACTGTTGTGCAATTTTCTTTTATTAAAATTTCTCAGAGCGCTTTCGGCCAGTGTTGCCAGAGCGATCTACTGAAATATCGCCACGAGCGGGTATGAAAAGGTCGCCACTTTGTCGCCACATCTTTCAAGTACATGGGAGAGTAAATATGTAAAATAAAACAATGTTTTTTACGGAACAAACGAAAACAAACTTTATTATCCTACAATAAATATAAAAAAGAAAATAAATACATTCCTAATTTTGGCAAAATAACAAAAATAAAACAAAGTCTATTAAATGAAATTAACTGTCTCGACCCTTACTTCGTGGAATATGCTCATATTAGTGTTTTTAAATGAAACTCACGGTCTCTAGCTAACTCCACAATATAATAAAAGTTATTGAAAATTCTAAAAAATTGACAATTGTTTCGATAAATCAATATCATCGTCAGAATGACAGAAGTTATTTTTGGCTAGACCAAGAAGTAACCTAACTTGTGATTGGCTTAATATATGTTTATAGAAAAAAAAAGAAGATGTGATATTACAATTAAGATTAGTTATACTGATCTTAATTGGAAAAATGATATCCCAGGATATCACCATAGGGCTAATAATATCTAAGCTTTAATATTTGTAATATCACATCTTCTTTTTTTTTCTATAAACATATATTAAGCCAATCACAAGTTAGGTTACTTCTTGGTCTAGCCAAAAATAACTACTAAACATCAGGTAGGCATAAAATGAAATGTAACTTCTGTCATTCTGACGATGATATTTCTGTAATGTTTTTCTAATTTATTTAAACAATAAACGGGTGGGATAAATTTCAAACACTCGGTATGGCTACTTACTAATTTATTTAAACACTAACTCACTAATCACTAACACTTAATTTATATATACAGTATATTCACTTAGACTAATTTATATAAACAGTTCACTAATTTATATTCATTAATTTATTTGTTTATCTCACGACGTCAAATTATCAACTAACTAAACTAACTCTTCCTGATCAGTCCCCTTATATACTAGTGCCTTTTGTACTAGAGAATTCCGGGCTGCGGCTTATACACACAAATAATTTTTCTGGCCTTTTCTAGATAACTCTGGTCACAAAAACCAGTTCTAGATAAGATAGTCTCAATCGTAAACAGTTTTTTATAACTGCGTATCCGCCATAATTTTAACTATTATACCTGGCTTAGACAGGGTCGGTTTTAGGGACTATACCAGTGTGCTGTTTCGTAACATTACCCTCTCCTTAAATGGAAGTTCCTCCTGGAACTTTTGTGTAGCCGAGACTGGATGTTTGAATCGGCAACTGGCCCCATTTCTACACTTTCCGATCTTCATCGGATCTTGATAACGGGGGTTGTAGCTGCAAATTAATATCTGGACACCGGTATCTTGAAAGATAATCTCTACCATGTTCCTGATGATTCGCCAATCCAACTGGTTACTCGCTATCTTAGGCATAGCCAGTTTCTTCACGTTGGATTCCAACACATGGTCTCGGAGGTTTCGAAGTGCTTCCCACACATCGCGGTAGGTAGATCGATCTTGGAATTCATTTTTAGTTACCACGTAGAAGACGTACCGCGAATTATGTTTCAGTTTCAGTGTCTTGTCAGGGGCTGGAATCTGGTCTTCAAGTTTTTCTAATTGCCCGAACTTCTTTCGAAAAACGGTTGCCAACCCTCGTGCGTTCTTGATACGGGCGGGGATGTTGTATGCCTGTGAATAATCTTCCGGGAGAGTGAACAAATCTTGTTGTTGTTCCGAAGTGACTCCATATCTAGCTTTCCCGGTACCTCCATACGCGCCCATAAATTCATCGAAGGTGGGGTCAGACACATCTCGAATAAGGTTTACTCCTTCCTCTATGTCATGGTCTCCTTCGAATGGCGCTAGTCGGTTTCGGTGAACTACTTTTGGTTTTCCGTTGGGGATCTTGCTTATGCGATATATAACATCATTGATCCTTTTCTTGATTAAGTATGGACCTTCCCAGGATTTTTGTAATTTTGGAGAAAATCCTTTTCTCCTCGTCGGGTTGTGTAACCATACTTTGTCCCCTTCTTTAAAACCGCCTTCTGGGGCCTGCGTGTCGTACCGACTTTTCATTCTGTCGCTGGCAACTTGTTCGAACTAATTCATGAATATCGTCCAGCCTTCTTCTCAATTGGATCACGTAGTCTTCGCCTGCTATATCTTCTCCAGGCCGACAGCCGAATTCCAGGTCACAAGGAAGCCTCATTTCACGTCCAAACAGGATTTTCGCCGGTGTTTCACCCGTCGACTCATTGACGGCAGATCGATAAGCCAATGCGAATAGGGAGAGATACTGGTCCCAATCCCACTTCTGACACCAATGTAATGTTTTTCTAATTTATTTAAACAATAAACGGGTGGGATAAATTTCAAACACTCGGTATGGCTACTTACTAATTTATTTAAACACTAACTCACTAATCACTAACACTTGATTTATATATACAGTATATTCACTTAGACTAATTTATATAAACAGTTCACTAATTTATATTCACTAATTTATTTGTTTATCTCACGATGTCAAATTATCAACTAACTAAACTAACTCTTTCTGATCAGCCCCCTTATATACTAGTGCCTTTTGTACTAGAGAATTCCGGGCTGCGGCTTATACACACAAATAATTTTTCTGGCCGTTTCTAGATAACTCTTGTCACAAAAACCAGTTCTAGATAAGATAGTCTCAATCGTAAACAGTTTTTTATAACTGCGTATCCGCCATAATTTTAACTATTATACCTGGCTTAGACAGCCGAATAATTATAAATTGAGCCTGTGTGGTGTATCCAAATGTATGGATAGCATTGCGGATATTATTGATCATACCTGTAACGGTTGCTAGTGGGTAGAGTTTTTCTAAGCTTAAGCTGATAAAAAGTTATCTGCAATTGACAATATCTGAATCTAGATTGACAAACTTGGCAACTTTGTCAATCGAAATTGAAATTGCTGAAAACATCGACTTTGATAACCTAATAAAACCCTATAAAAGTGAAGTTTTATTAATTTTTTTTAATAAATTGTCACTTCTTTTAATAAATGGTTATTTCATTACATCCTTTGCCATTTTTTCGTATAAGTTTAAATTTGAACTGCAGTTAGAGGGCGGCGCCTTAGAAATCTCGCCCTGGGCGCTGATAGTGCCAATACCGCCGCCGTGTCCTGTTTACTCATAGCTCAAACAAATAATGTCAACTTTTTCATCGCAGTCAAATTTATATTATTTTGACATTTACTGAAATTTATTGTGCGTTTTGCTAGAAAATTTATTAGACGTAACGCCTATGTCCTCAATTCTCTTTAATAAATTCGTTCACGGGTTCTTGGCGCCCGTTTTTGGTAATAATTCTAAAAACAATTCAAGACTATAAATTCTTCGTCGGGTGAAATAAAGTAGTTAAGGCCACATTTATATAAATTACGAGAATAATGTGAAAACAACTCAACGTCCTCACTTATGACTTCTAGATATATTATTTTTAGAAAAAATGAAGGTTATGTTTTCTATATTTAAATTTATAAAAGAAGGTATTACTCTGCATAATAAGATATACAGTGTTGGGAACATTACGAGGGAACATACGTTTTACCGTCAATGTGTTAGAAAGAGACAAAATACATATAAATTCAGAGTATTATTCTTTTTCGCTAACAGGATAACATAACATAACATGCGAAATAAGTCGTATTTTAATTTGTATCAATAATATGTGTTTCCAAATATCTCAATTCTTATTTTTCGCTAACATGATCTCATAAAGTGGAAAATACATGCCCTAACCCACAACGCCAGCCTAACTAACAGTGTCGCCAATTTTCATTGTATATTTATATTAATTGTAAAATGCATTGTTCTAACATGAGAACAAGTTATAAGAAGCTTTTAATTATGATAATTCAAGAGGTTGTAACAGATCAAGATATAATTAATCTCATCAATTCGTTGAACATTTTATTGTAATGCTGGAAATTGTTCTAGTTTTCAGTTTGAAAGCGGTTAAAACCTTTACTTTTTTTCAGATTTGGCAACGGGAAATTGGTCTCGGGACATCTGCTGTGGTTCGAATATGTTAGTAAAAAAAATTTTGTTTCACTAACAGGATATCATAAAGTCGAAAACGTGCAACAACTGTAGATGTAAAGGCGTGATGGGAGTATACTCCCACCACGTGTAAAGGTATGTCTGGTAGGCACCGCCTTCGAGAGGCGTGCAAATACAGATGTGTAATGTGGGCAGTTTAGTTTATTAATTGAGAAATAATAAGATTGTACTAAACTGATAGCTTAATGCAATGAACACAAAAAAAAATCAACATTACTTTCGTTTTTCCCTTCATGATTAATTTACAAAGAATTAATTCAGTAGTAATAATCTAATTCACTATATTAGTTCGGTTAGTATACGCTAATATGATTTGAACAATAAATTGAAACCTACCTAGTAAGTATTTGAAATAAGTGCCACTAAAAAATCACTGGAGGATAGCGTTGATTGATGACTTATATCAATCAACGGCGAATAGCTAAAAAAATTATTATCGTCGATATTGAGGATAAAATTAATGAATATAAGCATAATATTTGTCATTAACATCATAAGGAATATTATATGGCAACAAATACCGAGTCCAAAAGCGACAATATGTTGTAAGAAAACAAATGTATTGAGTGTATCACCCTTTTCTTCAGCAGGGTAATATAACATGAGAAATAAGTCGTATGCTAATATTTGTTTATAACTGTCTTCTAGTTACAAAAATATCTCAATATAAACCGCCTGTTTCCTACGCTCCTGATAAAACGATCTCGTTTACAGCTCTAATTATTCTATTTTCCTTTTTATTTGTGAGAGAAATAAGTCACATTTAATTTCAACGTAAAACGATAATCATCTCACGGCCAACGTGAAATTATAAGGGTCACATGGCGTTACCAATGTGCTAGAGAACGACAATCGTGAGACAGAGAATCAAAAGCCATCGTAGATTATTATACCAGACGAATACGAATCGCGCGCGCGCCTCTTGAATATGTTTAACTGTACAATCTGGGTACTTCACTAAACGTTTGTTTGCGAATGAGTAACGATATTTTGCAAATCTTATGAAATGAGTATGCAAGTACACCATAAAGTGCAAATTGTAAAATGGTACTACCAAGGTCATTCATATCGAGAAATAGCAGAAAATTTGTTTATTGTGGCATTCGAAAATGCCCAACCAATTAGAAAAAACAAGTGAGAACGGTTATACAATTTTTTGAAGAGCATGGATGTGTCAATCCTACTAAACATGGACCGCGTACACAAAATCGTCAAATCCAACACCCGAAAAAGAAGAAAGAGATATTTTAATTTGTGCCAGTGTGGAAAATAATCCCCTACAATCGTCCACTCATTTAGCAAAGGATTTTGATGTTGATCCGAAAACGATTAACTGTATTAAAAAAATGGTTATCGTAGTTTCAAAATGAAAAAGAGCCATGACATTTTTCCAGACGATCAATTTCGTAGAATGGAATTTTGTGAAATAGTTATGGAAATAATACAGTTAGACGCAAACTTTTCGAAAAATATTTTGTTCACAGATGAATCGACTTTTCCCATACACGGCGCACATAATTCATCCGTTATTCGATGTTGGTAAGGACAAATCTACACAAACATTACAATAGTAGAACTCAATATCCCCAAAAGTTAAATTTTTGGGCTGGAATATTAGGTGAACATTTAATTGGACCATTTTTTATTGACGGCAATTTAACCGGACAAAAATATTTGGACATGCTGGAAAATCAAATTACTCCTGCCCTTATACAGTTAGGTGTCAACTTCAATGATATCTGGTACCAACATGACGGTTGTGTATCACATAATTATCGACTAGTAATAATTTTTATAAATACCCAATTTCCCAATCAGATAATCTCCACGAATGGTAACATTAGATGGCCTGCGAGATCTCCAGATCTGGCTCCCAACGATTTCTTTTTCTGCGGTTATGTAAAATTGAGAATTTATGAATTCCAAGAAAACAGAGCCACTTCTCTAAATGAACTAAGGGAACAAATTTGTATGTACATAACACCTGAAATGCTCATACGTGTTCGTCAAGAATTTTATAACCGTCTCGGTTACTGTTTAGCTCAAAACGGGGTTTTATTCGAACATTTGATTTAAGCTCATTGAAGAATTAAGAAGTTTTATTTTTTAATTTATTACATATCAGAATATTACTTTTATTTAAAAATTGCAGGTATTTTCATTAGAATTCGATTTTATGTTTTTTATTTTCGATTTTTTTTAATTTGTGTTTACACAGAGAATTCGTTCTCATTTGCATACAAACGATAAAGATACGAAATTTTTTTTTACTAACATATTAGAACCACAGCAGATGTTCCGAGACCAATTTCACGTTGCCAAATCTGAAAAAAGTAAAGGTTTTAACCGCTTTCAAACTGAAAACTAGAACAATTTCCAGCATTACAATAAAATGTTCAACGAATTGATGGGATTAATTATATCTTGATCTGTTACAACCTCTTGAATTATCATAATTAAAAGCTTCTTATAATTTGTTCTCATGTTAGAACAATGCATTTTACAATTAATATAAATATACAATGAAAATTGGCGACACTGTTAGTTAGGCTGGCGTTGTGGGCTTGGGCATGTATTTTCCACTTTATGAGATCCTGTTAGCGAAAAATAAGAATTGAGATATTTGGAAACACATATTATTAATACAAATTAAAATAAGACTTATTTCGCATATTATGTTATGTTATCCTGTTAGCGAAGAAGAGTAATACACTGAGTTTATATGTATTTTGTCTCTTTCTAACACATTGACGGTAAAACGTATGTTCCCTCGTAATGTTCCCAACACTGTATACAATGTTGGTGGGCGGTTTTGGTTCCAATATTTTTTGACGCAATTAATAAAAGCAGTTTTAACTTTTCTATATTATTTATACTAAATTCAACTAACAAAGGCGGCTCATGTAATAACATGCATGCGTTGATCACGCATCGAGTGTGTATCAAACAACACGCATTTTATTCTAGACAGTGCCGCATTCAGGATCACTTGAAATAAAAATTGAAATAATTTAGGAAAAAGGTGATGGGTACTGGAATATAATTGGAGAGTTGGCAAAGGTCTTTAGGTATATAGTGTATGATGCTCAGGGTTTTGATCAAAATTGCTTATTGGCGAGTTATATTAAAAATATAACGAAGCTGGTGACCTGAAATTGTAACCAATAAACAACAAGAGCCTTGCCTCGTAGATTCATATAGGGCGTTTTAAGTGTTGTTATTTTTCAAGAAAATA
Source organism: Galeruca laticollis (assembly GCA_963921935.1). Taxonomy (NCBI): domain Eukaryota; kingdom Metazoa; phylum Arthropoda; class Insecta; order Coleoptera; family Chrysomelidae; genus Galeruca; species Galeruca laticollis. The sequence continues at coordinate 60,017,151 of OY998184.1, read as the reverse complement.
ATGAAATATTTCAAAACAGACTGGATTTAGGTATAGGGAATACCGAGACCAAACGAATTGGGATAAAAAGTACATTTGGCAACGTAATAAAATTCAGGGTGTTCTATTTAAAATAACCAACTTGTAAATTATTTAAATTATGCATGTTGACGACTCTGTATAAATTATCAACGAATTAGACATATATCAAGCTAAGCGTAAGCTAATTTTGACGTCGAAATTTGCTTGGTTCGCCCTGTTGTGATTTAGCGAGCAGTGTATATCACGAAGACAAATTAACAAAATATTTTTCCCTCAATCTGTGAATTCTCGGACAATTGTATGGAACCAAAAGAGAAATCCTCCCCACAGGAACCAGGCACTTAAAAATTGGACTGGTTCTAAAAATCTATTCATAAGAAAGGATTATGGAACTTCCTAAAATCGTTTAAAATCACATAACAATCAACTCAAATAATTGATGCTGTTCTACAATAGTTGACGTAAATAATTTAACTCACACCGTTTTATAATGATATTATCATACTTGAATTAAAGCGTAACGATTTTTCTCCCAACGCAATTCCATCAACTTGTATGACTCTACTGGCCCAACATTTATTGCTTATGGATTTAAGGAGAAATCCAACATCATATGAGAAAACCTAACCAAACCTTTTTCAATATAATACAATATTCAATTTTTAAAATTACTGTAAACTCATTTGTGTACGGAATTCCACAAATTTAACTCCAGGTAGAGACTTTGTCAATGCATCAGCTATCTGTTGATCTGTAGACATATAAATTAATTTTATTAGACCATTTTCTACTTTGTCACGAGAATAATGATATTTTATATCAATATTTTTCGATCTCTTACGACTTGATGGATTATTTGCAATGCTTATATAACAATTATTGTCTTCATATATGACTATTGGACTTGTTATTATTAATTTTATACTTTCTGCTAATAACCGTAACCTCAAACCTTCTCGTGCAGCCTCATACAGAGCCATATATTCAGTTTCTGATGTATAGCCTGCTACGGATAACTGATGTTTCGTAGCCCAACAAATAGTACAATTTTCATATAATTTAAAAAGATAACCAGTTGTACTTTTCCTATTAATTTTATCATCAGCCCACTTATTATATCTAACCCATACGTTCGGCAGTATCATTCAATTGAGGAGTACGCGGAAATGTCAAATATTAAGTGATGCCTTTATTTTTACAATAATTTTTCATTTCATTAGATAAATATTCTCTACCGTAATCTATGTATAAATAGGCTAATTTAAGATTAAAATGAGCTTCACTTTTAGTTATAAAATCTTTAAATACTGAAAACACCTGTGAATTATGTTTAAGCAAATATACTACGCAATAATGAGAATAGTGATCTAAAAACAAAACAAAATAATTTTTATCATTCAGTGCCGTCGGAGTGATTGGACTACATACATCGGAATGTACAATAAATAATCGTCTCCTTATCCTCGTTTTTTGACGTATTAAAAGATAATCGAGTTTGCTTGCCTTTAATACAAGCCTCACATATTTTATCATTAGGATTAACTTGTATTATTTCTCCTATATCTTCTACCATATTATAGTTCTTCAATTCAACAAATTTATCTATACTTATATGACCTAATCTTTCATGCCAAATATCATAATTTGTTTTCTTATTATGAACTATTTTAACAATATAATTTATGTCATAATTATCAATGGTAAATTCTATTTGAGTCTAATTATTTAATGGCTTACCTTGCATAATAAGTATACCATTTTTACTTATCTTTACTCCATGTTGATCAAATACGACGGTCATACCCAATTTTTGAAGTTTGGAAACGGACAGCAGATTATACGGCACTTCTTCGATTGTTGCCTTGATTCCTCTGTTTGTTGCCACTTTAATTGCACTCCTTTTGGTTGCTGAGATAGATTCTCCACTTTTGGCAACTGAAATTTTAATCGGAAGAGACTCAAAACTTCTAGTAATATCCTCTCTATTTATGATGTGATCTGATGCCCCGGAGAAGAAAATTTTATTACTGCTTGACACAAGTAAATTAATTTCCCCAGCCAAAAATGTTGCACTGGTTTCGGAATCAATCACTTAATACTTTAAGCGGTTTTTTTTGCTGCTCACTGTACTTTTTAGTTCTTTTATAATATATGCAATTTTTCATTATATGTCCTATACGAGCACACAGATAACACTTAGCTTTGGATTTGCCCTTAAATAGGTTTTTAAAAAGGCATATGAGGAGTGTAGTTCCAAAACTCGCCTAATCCAAAAAATGTAAAAATACCGCCACTTACAGAAACAAAATCTCTAATGTATCTGCTGTTATTTGTAACTGAGAAGTTTTACCAAAACTTGCCTATTCCCGTTTATTTGTGTGTGCTATTATTGAATGTACTTCCAAAACTCACCTTATCCAATTGACGTTTAATTCCAAAGCGCGACCGTCTGGTATAAGCAAAGTGCGCCTTATCACTTGAGTACGTACGTGCTAAATTACTTTTGTTTTCAAACGGCGTCTTATCCAATGGTCTTTTCCTTATGGGGATACACCCGTGATTTTATATTGTATATGCAGTTGTGGGTAGACGAAATTGTTATTATAACTTTCTTTACTTTCTTCCAAAATATTCTTGAATGTAAAGCAATGGATAGTGGTAAAAACATTTGTGGAGCTCCGAAAAATGAAGGAAGAAAAAAAGGAACGGACAAATCAGTGTGGAAGAAAAATATTGTTAAAAATGCCAGGTAAGTAACTAGTTTGAATTCCAACTTAACTTTATTTTTTATTTCATTTCTTAAATACACGTCAAAAAATCCTCCAACTATGCCAGAATCATGCCAAAAACACACAGGCCCAACATATAGGTGTCAACAGTTAAGTTTACAAGATATACGAAAGTTTCATCAAGCATTTTATAATGAACCAGTTAAGATTATCCAAGATAATTTTTTTGCGTTATACGGCAGCGAAGAAACCATAAAGAGCCAGACAAGTAAAGGAAGGCAGTTCTCGGAAACAAGTAACCATACGTTATTATGCTCCTCAATTTAAGAAATCTAAAGCAAAAACACATGTACCAATATGCCGCAAAGCGTTTTTATCCATACTGGGTGTCTCGAAGGACAGGGTACAGCGAATTGTGAAGAAGCATTTGGAAACCGGCTGTGGTGCCAAAGAAAACAGGGATGGCGATACACGTAGCAGAAAATACACGTCTAGAAAGGTTGAAGTAAAACGTTTTATAGAAAGTTTTAAAGCTGTCGATTCCCATTATAGTCGTGGCAAATCATCAAGGCAATATTTATCTAGCGACTTGTGTGTGAAGAAAATGTGGACAATGTATAATGCAAAATCACCTGATAACTTGAAAGTTAAATATCGCTATTTTCGGCACATCTTTGTAAAAGACTATAATATTGGTTTTGGCATGCCTGCCACAGATGCATGTTCTAAATGCATTAAGTTAAACGAGACAGTCAAGAGAAGTCCTGTTCATGAGAAGAATCGCATAATGATGCAATTGCGACTTCATACTTGAAAATTTAAATCTTTTTTCAGATTTTTAAAATCTGATGAAGAAAGAGTTTTGAAATTTTCGTTCGATTGCCAAAAAAACATGGTTCTACCTCGAATTCCAGATCAAGCGGCTTATTATAGTAGGCAACTCTATTGTTACAACTTTAAAGTTTGCCAAGGACATTCAGATTCACCCCAAAATAAAGATACTGTTTTTATTTATACCTGGTTGGAGACTGAATTAGCAAAAGGATCCAATCAAATTGCTTCGGCTGTTCATCATCGACTGAATAATACCAGCTTAGAAGATTATAATACAATGAAACTTTTTGCTGACGGATGTGGAGGTCAAAACAAAAACGTAACGATGATTGAAATGCTTTCTAAATGGCTGAAATTAGAATCGCCAAATAACATTAAAGAGGTAATAGTAGTATTCCCAGTACCTGGACATTCCTATATTCCCCCTGATAGGGTTTTTGGCCGAATAGAAAAGAGGGTGAGAAAATTGGATACTATAATCAAACCAGAAGAATATGAACAGATTTTTGGTGAATTTGGGACAGTGTTCAATTTAGGAAGAATGTTGAAGTTATGGAGTGGAAAGAAGCAATAGCTGATGTCATAAAGCCACCCGGTCAATGGCATTTCAAATTTGCCCCATCCAAACGTATTTCAATAAAAAAATAGCCACAGGGAAACATATTGGTAAGAGGTGAGGTCGCTTACAATAGCGACAGTGGCGCATCTAAATCCATACTGAAAAAAGGAAAAAGCTTGAACAGCATAAATCCTGAGGTAGTTCCCATTGGTCACGCCGTAAATGTGAAAAAACTAAAAGACTGCGATAATCTTTTAAAAAAACATTTTGGTGAAAACTGGCGACAAATTCAAGACCTGGAATTCTATTTAAAAGCAATAGACACGCCTCTTAATGAAGAAGAAGCAGAACAGAATGAAGAAGTTTTTGAAGATGATGATATTGATATCAGAATATAATGCAATAAAAAGTTTGAAAAAAGAATACTATTTTAGTTCAGTTTACATGATTATTGTTTTTACCAGAAAATAAATAAATAAGTTCAATAACAACAATAATGTTGAGTTTTGAAACCTTATTAACTTCCAAACCCAGTCTTATCCACAATGTTTTTCCAAAACTAGTCTTTTCCAAAATAAAAAATTTTTTTTTGAAAAAAGTTTTAGACGAGATTATTTTTTATTATCATCCCAACTTCCTATGTGTAACCGATTGTAAATGATAACATTTGCAGTTTATTGTAGTGATTACGTTTGTAACAGACCATTTTTCCGATTTCTGACGTATCAGACATTATGGATTAGGCGGGCTATGGAACTACACTCCTCATATGACCATTTTTAAATTTCGATCTACCATTTTGATGGAAAGAACGTTTATTTGCATCATTCTTGTCACTGTTTTCTGCCACTAATGGTTTTAGACTTGTGTCACTGTTTTATCCATTAATTTTAATTTTATTATCTATTATTATTAGCTTCTTGCCATGAAACAGAACCTTCTTGATTAAAATAATGCAGAAAGTCGTCCCGAACAGCTTCAGCAATTTTGGAAGCGTGTCTGTTAGGCTCACGTTGAAGTCCTGCTAGATGATCAGCTCTCAGTCCTAAATTTAAATTTCCTTGTAAAATATCTTCATTATCTAGACAATCAACCGTGATATACGTCTGTGAGCATTTTTTCCTTAAGAAATTATGTAAAACACAATATGCCATAACAATCTTATCAATGTGCTGTAAGTTAACTGCAATAGATGTGTGGAATATACGAAATTTGGCAACCAGTATTCCATAGGCATTTTCTACAATGCGCCTTGCTCGAGAAAGGCGGTAATTAAAAATTCTTCGATCATGATTCGGTTGCTCCTGACTGTATGGCTTCAGGAAATCTGAACGTAACGCAAATGTTTCATCGCCGATAAAAACAAAAGGTAACGCCTTTTTACCATTCGGGGGCTCCTTTGGAGAAGGTAGTGATAATTTTCCACCTTTTAGATATTGGTAAAATTTTGTATTGTCAATGACACCACCATCCGATATGCGACCGTTTGTGCCAACATCACAACGAATAAATTGATAAAATTAACTGTCTCGACCCTTACTTCGTGGAATATGCTCATATTAGTGTTTTTAAATGAAACTCACGGTCTCTAGTTAATTCCACAATATAATAAAAGTTATTGAAAATTCTAAGAAATTGACAATTGTTTCGATAAATCAATATCATCGTCAGAATGACAGAAGTTACATTTCATTTTATGCCTACCTGATGTTTAGTAGTTATTTTTGGCTAGACCAAGAAGTAACCTAACTTGTGATTGGCTTAATATATGTTTATAGAAAAAAGAAGAAGATGTGATATTACAAATATTGAAGCTTAGATATTATTAGCCCTATGGTGATATCCTGGATATCATTTTTCCAATTAAGATCAGTATAACTGTGCAATAATATAGAAAACCAGGAAAACTATATCAGCTGATCTTTACAATTATCACTTAAGAAGACAGTTTATTAGTGGAGAACTCCCTAGATTTAACTGTTCATTGACAACTTCATATTGTGGGTTTCTTAAATGTCTTCTAATTTCCAGTTCTTCAAGGAAATCCAGTTCTTTTTTCTTTTCACAAATATGCAGCACTTCTAGTTCTGTGTTAGGTGTCAATGAATGATTGGTGTCAAGTAGATGTTTTGCGTAGTGGGATTTATCTGGTTGTTTTAATCTGTATGCTCGTAAGTGCTCACTGTATCGTATTTCAAAATTCCTAAGGGTCTGACCCAAATAAACAGCATTACATTCTGGACATTTGAGTTTATATATACCTGACTTCTTTAATAGTGGTATTTTTGTTATTACATTTAACAATTTTGTCCTAACGTTACTTTCTGTTTTGAAAGAAATTGTTGTATTCGTTGCTGAAGATATTATCTTTGAAATATTATTAGAAATATTTCCTGCATATGTGATGGTTTTATAAGTTTTAATTTCATCAGCTTGTTTAGGATATATTAGTTGTAATGCCACTTATTCTTCTTTTTTACTAATTAGCTTATTTATCATATCTAATGGATAACCGTTAGATGTTGCTATTTGTCTAATTGTATTAATCTCTCTATCAAAATTACATTTGTTCGTAGGAACTGAAAAAGCTCTATCTATCATTGAATTATATGCTGCTAGTCTGTGTGACATAGGGTGTTTAGAATTGAATGGAATTGTCACATCAGTCTGTGTTGGTTTTCGGTAAATTGAATAATTATTAACTCTTTGAATTTTTAAATCAAGAAAATTGATTGAGCTATTCTTCAATTTCTAATGTAAATTTAATTTTCGGGTGTGGTTGAAAAATACATCTAATTGTCGTTCACTACCCATAAAGCAAGCTAATATGTCATCTACATATCTATACCAAAATAAAATATTTTTCGAAATATTACTTTCAAAGATCTTTCTTTCTAAATTGTCCATAAAAATGTTTGCTAAAATAGGTGATATAGGGCTTCCCATTGGTAAACCTTCATTTTGAATATATATCTTATTGTCAAAAGTGAAATAATTCTGATTAATGCATACATCAAATAAATTAAGTATATCTGATATTATTCCTGGATTAATATTTTTATCTTCTAGTAATTTTCTTACAAGTATTAGACATTCCTTAGGAGGAATTTTAGTAAACATATTAGTTACATCGAACGAAATGAGTTTATAGTTATCTTGCAAGTGGATTGCTTTCAACTTTTTGATTAGTTCTATTGAATTTCTAATTGAGTACTGAGATTCATATCCGTAAGTATTGAGTATATTGTTGAGCTTCTTTGCCAATATATTATTAGGAGCATTAACCTGTAGTCTCTTATGTTATCGATTTCCATTCCTCAACATCAGCCGGAAACTGAAACAGAAATTAATATTTTATTATGTACATAAAATAAAACCCATATTTTATTATTTGAATTGAATATTTGCGTTTCCAGGCACATTCAGATGAAGATGAAAACAACACACTCGGGACTGATAATGAAATAGACAGTTCTGAAGAGATACAGTCCACAAGAAGTGGAAATAATACTCAAGATCGACCACGTACATCGCAATCATCATCCTGTAACAATACTTAAGATCGACTTGGTACATCGCAATCATCATACTCTTCTCGTGTAGAAACACCTTGCAAAACGGATTCTTCGTATATACGGAACAAACGATCAAGATCAGCAACTGTAGCCAAATTAGATCAGTCGCTCGATATTATTTCTGACAAATTACAGAAGGAATCTTCATTCGACGACGAATTTGAAATCATTGGAAAGAATGTAGCCTGCAAATTTCGAAGATTTTCTGAGAACACCAGGATTGTTGCAGAAAAAATTATTAAACGATCTCCTTTACAATGCATAGTTAGGAATTCTATTATTTTGGTAAATCAACCACTTATGACTGCACCATCTGCTTCTGGTGAAAGTCGAACTTCAACTCCAATACATGATTCATCTGTTTTCAAAATTTTGGCGAAAATTCTTCCTTCTACACTAATTTATAACCAACAAATTTTTTATTTTAAACACAAATATTAATTTCTCGTTCCTTTTTCTGTTTATATAAATTATTATTGATAAAAATGTCAAAATACAATTTTTATTTGTACTAAATAACTTATCTTCATTACTTCTTGATGCAGTACGTGAAATATTGCTTCAAATGTTTCTGGAATAATCCGTCCTAATGCTTGAGGTGAAATTATAGTTGAAAATTTCAGATCTTCGTAGCTCCTTCCAGTTGCCAAAAATCGTAATGTAACAGTGAGTCTTTCATGTGGCGTTATAGCTTGCCGCGTACGAGTGTTTTCTTTTTTTATTAAAGGAGCTACTAGAGATAATAATAATAATAATAAGTACGTGTCTTGATTCTCAAGTAATTATGCCAATCTGAGGGATCCAGTCACAATTCCTCTAATAGATTAATATGACAATACGTAGCCCGTTGTTGTAACCAAGTCTTCGCCCATTTTGACCGAGGGTTTCGTTTAATAATACACTTTTCCTTAATAACTACACACGCCACTGCCATTAACATAAGATTTTTATTCGACATTATGTCACGCTTGTCACACATCCTCACTCAACAAGCAAAAGTGTCTGTGTGTGGGAAATATGAAAGTACACGTTTACTTCACAGATAACCCACAGATAGATGAGACACTGATTGTTGCGCCATCTAAAGATCCTGTCGACTAAACAATTGAATGATGTTGACTGTAATTTTAGGTTTTGGCGGTATATTCATATTTACTGTATTTTAATGATTTTATTTCAAAAGAACCATTTTTAGTCCATCATTTGACATTTCATTCAATTTAACTCAATGAGTTAAGTTAAATGAAATATCAAATGATGGACCATAAATGGTTAATTACATTGGAAAAAATAAAACAGTCATCATATAAACAGTTTATTTATTTTGGTATAAAAATGCACAACAAATAATTTCATTCACAAAGTACTTTTCTAAACAAACAGAATGACAATAAATAAACTATAATGTAAAAACAATGCAATATTTAAAAAATAATTTGAGTAACATACATTCTAGATTGGAGTATCACTAGATTTTTAAATGATGTTAAATCAAGATTATTTATGATAAGTTTATATTAATTTATTTATTGATAATTACACTCGTATAAACACACAGAGCTGGACAAACTGTTGGAGTATAACTGCTACTTACTTAATCAATAAAAGTGTTAGCAATCAGTAGTTAACTACTATTTTTGGCAACTTTCTGTGAAAGAAAACATTTGAGTACAGTTACTGTGAATGTTAGAACAAAAGTAATTAAAATATTTTTAAAGGAAAAGTTATTAAATACTGCCCAGCTCTGTAAATACAAAGTGCCAAGTAATTACATATAAGAATGCTAAACAGCACTTGTGACTGTACAACATTTAAAATAATACATCTAACATTTCATTTCCACTTGAAACACATCTTTATTTCTTTACTGGAAGTATTAAATAGGTTTATATCACAAGCTTAAACCTAGTATATTGCATATTTGTATATTTCTACATTTAAAAGCATTCCGTTCTTATGAAACCATCGCATGAGGCAGTTTAAGTTACTCTGCAGCCAGTGGCGGATCCAAGTTACTGTTTAGGGGGGGGGGGGGGGTAATGGATATAAAATTTAACAAAAGTAAAATTTGAGTATATTTCCAATAGACATAGAAAATAATAAAAACAAATAATATAGTTGGTGTGCCACAAAAATGAGATCGAAATATATTTCCAGTCAACAATATCTGCTCAACATGAAAATAACTGAAAAAATTAATATTTTTTCGGTCATCATATTAATAATAAATGAAACAAATAACATTCTGTACATATCAAAATAAAATAAAAACACATTTCTAATGGTATATATACAGAGTGTAATCCAACCCCTTGCACTCCCGTATATGATGGATGTAGGATACCATTTTTAAACGAATTACCATGCTGAAAAATTCAAAGAAAAAAATCTGGAAAAATTGAATTTAGTTTTTAAAATTCGCCGAAATGTTGAGAACCGCCGTTCTCCTAACCACAGCTCACTAGAATAGAGCTGTAAGAAGCCAATGACGGGATGACGGCTCTGAGACAACTGAAGTTCGGCGGACAGCGATTCCTAGCATTTCGGCGAATTTTAAAATTCAAATTTTATATTTTTCCAGATTTCTTTTCGAATTTTCGGACTACTGTAATTTGCTTCAAAATGGTAATCTACACCCGTCATTTACAGGAATGTAAGAAGCTAGATTACACCCTGCATATAATGAAAATAACATATCACAAAAATAAGTTATAACTGTACTCATAACATAATAAAAATGGTGAAAACAAGAAAATAAAATTCTACATATCACAAACATTAAAAAAAGCAGTCTTCATTTCTATAATGATCAAAACAGACAGAATACATATAAGGTTGATTAAAATGTTTGGTAGTCCCACATCTCACGACCAGAAATATAACGAAAATCAATTTTATATAACAAATTCCAGTTTTCTTTCTTTTAGTCATCACACCACACCAAGCAGAAAGAACGATAAACCCTTCAAAAACAAAATAGGTACGATAGAAATAATACGTCCCGCCACCGCTTACCCGGCTTACTACGCCAATTACAGACGAAATGCAACAGAAGTAAATCGCCGTCGATCGTCGATCTATCTGACAATTTGATGCCTTTGACGGGTCGGCTCGACAATATTCGAGTTCAAGTGCAGGGAAGGGATAAGATGTAGATGTACAGTGCATTTTGTGGAAGGGGGTGCTAGCGTTCGAACACGGTGGAGTGCTGGCTCTCAACCTTAGCCTTAGGGAATTTTGAAAATGTCATAGCATTTTTTTTTACTTCAAAGCTGATTCGGCACTGAAACTGTGAATATTTCGACGAGGCTTGGGGGGGGGGGTAATTACCCCCTTTACCCCCCCCTGGATCCGCCACTGTCTGCAGCTCCTGGCAGTCTATGACTGTCAAAATGTTTCTTAAGGGCTCTTAAAAATCCCTCCGTGTCGTGGAAGTCCTTTCTCGTTTCTGGTTGAGGTTCTACAAGTAAACAGACAAAATAACAACAATAAATAAACAAACACACAAATATGTTTGAAAATTCATGTCAACAGAAGAAAACAAAATGCGCTTACTATTGAAATAATAAGTTTACACATGTTTTTGTATTAAGCCAAAAAAAATATCAGAAGATATTTGAATGTTTAAATTTTTTTGGTTTTTTTGAATTCCTGTTTTTGGAGCTTTCGGCTTTTTTAGGAATTCTTGATTTTTTTTGGTTTTTAACTATTTTTTGATTTATTGATTTTCTTATTTTTTATCTTTATTGGATATTTTGGATTTTTGGTTACCGCTAGACCAAATACTTAGACGTAATGCTTCAACAAAAGTTAATACTCACTTTCATTTCCCATAAATTGTCATACCATGGGCTATATATGAAAATCGTCAAGGGGTCAATACCTTCCATCCCATAGCTGGTGGAGGGAATAGCTATAACATAAAATAAAACCCAGATTATTATTTCTTTAATGGGTACATTTTAAAATGGAATTGTCTGAGTATGGTGTACACACTAGATATAAATTGAGTGTATGAATAGACGAGTACTGAGTGTGTCGTTTTATTAAAATTCCAGTTAAGCGCTTTCAGTCATTAGGTCATTCTCAAAGCTGTCGACAAGAGGAAAACATACAACGGGTACAATTTACATACAACGAAATAAAATGTTTGATGTTACATTATTATTTAAGTAACATTTGTTAAAATTACCCTATAAAGAGGGTGTACACACATATCATTTAGTTGATAATTTCAAATTAGACGTTTCGTTATGTGAATTACAATTGTACACGCTCTTTATAGAGAAATTTTAACAAATTTTACTCAAATAATAATTTAACATCAAACATTTTATTTCATTGTATGTAGCAGTTACAGGGTTTGATGTTTTTTGACACCTTTCGTATGTTTTTTTCTTTGCGAGAGCTTTCAGAATGGCCTAATGTCTGAAAGCGCTTAGCTGGAATTTTAATAAAATTACACACTCAGTACTCGTCTTTTCATTCACTCAATTACATTTTAAAATGTCCAAAATTATAGCATGCTATATTGAATACAATAAAACTTACCATCAATTTTTGTTAATTTCCACTCATATGGGAAGGCAAATCAAACTGTCTTAATAACCCCCTTCGTCTTTCTCAAATCTATAGGAACAGTGTTTTTGAAAATGAAGGGATCATATCCTCCATCGTTTCCTCGTCGACAAATTTAATGATTTATCACTACTGGTTTTCAGCCATATTAATTTTATCTTTCTGGGTTGGAGGAACAAAACTGTAAAATGAAATATTTACTTTATTAATGCAGCAATTTTCAGTTTTGCTAATGTAAAAAACAATCATGATCTCTAAAGTTGTCGATTAAATTAGTAAAAATTCTCTGTGTTTTATAAAAATAAAGATAATGGTTGTTAATTGTGAAATAAAAAATGCTGAAATTTTTTAAATAAAACTTACCGACTACACCACTTATCAGACTCCTTCAGAATACACTGTGACATTGTCTTTTCGATTAATAACAATAAAGCAACGAAACAACAGATAAATATTACACTATAGCAATTAAAAAATACACCAAAATACCGAAACCTTGTAATAACCTCTACACTTGAACTAAGAAATGATAACAGTATAACATATAACATGTGGGGACTAGCAATATGATATCGCGCATACGCTGTAATAAAAATCGATAAAATGTGATTACTAGCGACGTTACAGTTTTCGTTAATTTTTTGGAATTATCTACCGATTTTAGTTACTCAACAGGCTCTATAGATGGCACGGTCTGCCTGGTTTACTTTACAGCCAACATGCAGATACTTAACTGCGCATTCTTCCTTCCTAGTGAGTGGGCCCCTTAAAAACTGTGATATTATCCCATCAAAACGCTACCTTTTACCGCAGGGAATTCGTTTTCAAGGGATTCCACGCGTTATCGCAAAACTGCCCACGCGATAGCTCTTTGTTTGAAATTAACCAATCAGGTTTTTCTCGCAAAACGCTGCGATGATCAATCGTCTAGGACTAAACAAAGCTTTAAAGATATTGAACTTCATCGTAATTATCAATTATCCTTCATATTGATTGGGCGTATAGTTGTGTAAAGTTCAATATCTTATTTATATTTATAAACAATAAAAAAATCCAATTAGCTTTTTCTAATAGGAATATGTAGGTAGTAAATATGTTTCGTAGAATAAGGAAATTTTTGAATTAATTAGATGTGTCATTATCCAAATCCAAAATTAGAGAACATTCGACATATAAAAACATGATGAGGCTAAGTGTATTTTCCAGAAATAAAATTTTATTACACTAGCCACATGTTTTAAAATGATCTCAGGAGAAATATTTATAAAGTTTATGATTTACAATTGTTATTAGGTACGAAACAGTGGCGCATATAATAAAAGGTATCGAAGTTGATAAATGAACATAATAAAAATTATAGATTTCTTCTTAATCCTATTCCATCTGATTGAAATTCCAAAATCGTTAATAACTCGGTTTGAATTTTGGTAAATATGAATTTACGTAGACAATATACACATATTCAGAACAGGACGAATAGTAATAACCTCTCAGAAATATAAAATACAATATTTAGACCAGATATTAATCGGTAAAAGTCGTATTTGTAAACAGTAAATTGTGGATACATTCAAAGGAGATAGTCAAAAAAAATTTACGTGGCAACGTTACGTACATCTACAAATAGAAAAGAACAGAAGATCCAAGTTACCATACTGCTTTATCGGCCAGAAAAAAACCGTACAACACATAGACAATAATGGTTTTTAAATGGAAGAACCCTAATTTTAATAATGAAATACTATTCGGAAACGTAAACTGCAAAATTAATTTTATTGTCAAAACTTGACAGACAACAACAACAACTTAAAAACAAAAATATCACACAGAGAGATCACATCTACAAATCTGGCGATCTTGAATATTTCTTTCTAACACCCCCACTCGACAGATTATTCTTCGATGAGTCCCATTGATGTTTTGAGACCTTGAAACTTTTCTTTGGGGAGAGGTTTTGTGAAAGCATCAGCAATCATATTCGAAGTTACACAATACATGAATTGAATTATATCACGATCAACTAAATCACGTAAATGATGGAATTTGACATCGATATGTTTTGTTCTGAAAGTAGACTTTTCATTGGTTGCTAGCTTGATACAACCTTGATTGTCTTCATAAAGGACAGTTGCATTTTCACAAGGTATTCCGAAATCTTCTAAAAGTCTTCTTGACCAAACTATTTCCTGGCTTGCCAAGGCCGCTGATATATATATTCAGCCTCTGTAGATGATAGGAATACTAAAGATTGCTTCTTGCTATCCCATAATATAGGATTATTCCCAAGAAATAGTATGAAACCGGCTGTAGATTTCCTATCAGACACATCGCCTGCCCAATCGGAATCAACATATCCGTTCAGAGTCAATTCAGTATTCGAACTTAATTTCAGTTTATCTTTACTTGTAACCTTCAGATATTTGAGCACTCTCTTGACTGCATCCCAATCCTTCTGACTTGGTTGACTTACCTTCACAAATATCCCACAGCAAGAGATATCTCCGGACGGGTTGTAGTTGAAAGATATCGCAGTGCCCCCACTGCTATTCTATATTTTTCATTATTGGGTAATAAAGGGGAATTTCTATCGAATTTTGGGTATTCTGTATGCATTGGAGTAGCTACACATGAGGCATTTTCCAATCCATTCTCTTTGAAAAGGATATCAATTTTTGAATTTTGATCCAGTAGAAAGGTTCTTTGAACCCTGATCCCCAAAAATGATGAAATATTTCCTAAGTTGACCGTTTCGAAACTCTCATTGAGTTTATCTCCAATCCATTGTATCACTTCATCATTTTCATGACATATACACAAATCATCAACATATAACAATACATATAGTATAGTCCCTTCCTTCATTTTCATATAGAGGCACTGATCATTTTTACTCTGCTCAAATACACATTCCAAAAGTTTTCCGCTTATAGTATCATTCCATGCTTTTGCGAATTGCTTCAAACCGTATACTGCCTTGTGGAGTTTATATACAAGATGGGAATCATTTTCATTACTATAACCTTCTGGTGGAGACATATAAATCTCTTCATTCAACAGACCATTCAAATATGCGGTTTTTATATCATAATGCCTGATTTTTAATTTACGAACAGCTGCTATTGACAACAGTATTCGAAAAGTCGTTAGTCTCATCACCGGAGCGAAAATACTATCATAGTCCTCCCCATATTTTTGTGTGTAACCTTTTGCGACTAAACGAGCTTTATATTTCATTATTCCACCATTTGAATTGATTTTTGTCTTGAAATCAACGGATGTCTCCTCAATTAGAAAAAGACGACCCAATAGGTTGCATTTATTCCTGTTTTGACAATGGATGGTCGAATGATGATTTATTTCTAAGGTGGATAAAACATTTTTAACATTTTTCCAAATTTAGAGCACATTACAATAAAAAATGTAAATTTAATAAATTATTCGGCTTAGGTGTACCGTATTACCCCACTTTCCCCTACTTTACTTTTGTCGGTTTTGCTAATTTAAAGTTAAGAGTGATTTTCTCGGGATAAATGTGGAGCACCAAAATCAGACCTTATCTATTTTAAGAGCTCCTAAATCAAGGAATATATTAAGACTGATTTTGATTTTTTATCTCAATTTTTTAGGGTACTTTACTCTTGTCAATTTTGCTAATTAGAAAGTTAAGGGTGAATTTCCCGCGATAAATGTCGAGCACCAAAATCAGGCCTTATCTATTTTAAGAGCTCCTAAATCAAGGAATATATTAAGACTGATTTTGATTTTTTATCTCAATTTTTTAGGGTACTTTACTCTTGTCAATTTTGCTAATTAGAAAGTTAAGGGTGAATTTCCCTCGATAAATGTCGAGCACCAAAATTTGGCCTTATCTATTTTAAGAGCTCCTAAATCAAGGAATATTTTAAGAACAAATTTTGATTATTTACAAACTTTTTATCTCAATTTTTTAAAGTACTTCACTCTTGTCGGTTTTGCTAATTAGAAAGTTAACAGTGATTTTCTCTGGATAAATGTGAAGCACCAAAATCAGACCTTACGTATTTAAGAGCTTCTAAATCAAGGAATATATTAAGACCGATTTTGATTTTTTATCTCAATTTTTTAGGGTACTTTACTCTTGTCAATTTTGCTAATTAGAAAGTTAAGGGTGAATTTCCCGCGATAAATGTCGAGCACCAAAATCAGGCCTTATCTATTTTAAGAGCTCCTAAATCAAGGAATATTTTAAGAACAAATTTTGATTATTTACGAACTTTTTATCTCAATTTTTTAAAGTAGTTTACTCTTGTCGGTTTTGCTAATTAGAAAGTTAACAGTGATTTTCTCGGGATAAATGTGGAGCACCAAAATCAGACCTTACGTATTTAAGAGCTCCTAACTCAAGGAATATATTAAGACCGATTTTGATTTTTTTTATCTCAATTTTTTTGGGTAGGTACTTTACTCTTGTCAATTTTGCTAATTAGAAAGTTAAGGGTGAATTTCCCGCGATAAATGTCGAGCACCAAAATCAGGCCTTATCTATTTTAAGAGCTCCTAAATCAAGGAATATATTAAGACCGATTTTGATTTTTTTTATCTCAATTTTTTGGGTACTTTACTCTTGTCAATTTTGCTAATTAGAAAGTTAAGGGTGAATTTTTCGCGATAAATGTCGAGCACCAAAATCAGGCCTTATCTATTTTAAGAGCTCCTAAATCAAGGAATATTTTAAGAACAAATTTTGATTATTTACAAACTTTTTATCTCAATTTTTTAAAGTACTTTACTCTTGTCGGTTTTGCTAATTAGAAAGTTAACAGTGATTTTCTCGGGATAAATGTGAAGCACCAAAATCAGACCTTACGTATTTAAGAGCTTCTAAATCAAGGAATATATCAAGACCGATTTTGATTTTTTATCTCAATTTTTTAGGGTACTTTACTCTTGTCAATTTTGCTAATTAGAAAGTTAAGGGTGAATTTCCCTCGATAAATGTCGAGCACCAAAATTTGGCCTTATTTTAAGAGCTCCTAACTCAAGGAATATCTTAAGAACAAATTTTGATTATTTACAAACTTTTTATCTCAATTTTTTAAAGTACTTTACTCTTGTCGGTTTTGCTAATTAGAAAGTTAACAGTGATTTTCTCGGGATAAATGTGAAGCACCAAAATCAGACCTCACGTATTTAAGAGCTTCTAAATCAAGGAATATATTAAGACCGATTTTGATTTTTTATCTCAATTTTTTAGGGTACTTTACTCTTGTCAATTTTGCTAATTAGAAAGTTAAGGGTGAATTTCCCTCGATAAATGTCGAGCACCAAAATTTGGCCTTATCTATTTTAAGAGCTCCTAAATCAAGGAATATTTTAAGAACAAATTTTGATTATTTACAAACTTTTTATCTCAATTTTTTAAAGTACTTCACTCTTGTCGGTTTTGCTAATTAGAAAGTTAACAGTGATTTTCTCTGGATAAATGTGAAGCACCAAAATCAGACCTTACGTATTTAAGAGCTTCTAAATCAAGGAATATATTAAGACCGATTTTGATTTTTTATCTCAATTTTTTAGGGTACTTTACTCTTGTCAATTTTGCTAATTAGAAAGTTAAGGGTGAATTTCCCTCGATAAATGTCGAGCACCAAAATCTGGCCTTATCTATTTTAAGAGCTCCTAAATCAAGGAATATTTTAAGAACAAATTTTGATTATTTACGAACTTTTTATCTCAATTTTTTAAAGTACTTTACTCTTGTCGGTTTTGCTAATTAGAAAGTTAACAGTGATTTTCTCGGGATAAATGTGGAGCACCAAAATCAGACCTTACGTATTTAAGAGCTCCTAAATCAAGGAATATATTAAGACCGATTTTGATTTTTTATCTCAATTTTTTAGGGTACTTTACTCTTGTCAATTTTGCTAATTAGAAAGTTAAGGGTGAATTTCCCTCGATAAATGTCGAGCACCAAAATCTGGCCTTATCTATTTTAAGAGCTCCTAAATCAAGGAATATTTTAAGAACAAATTTTGATTATTTACGAACTTTTTATCTCAATTTTTTAAAGTACTTTACTCTTGTCGGTTTTGCTAATTAGAAAGTTAACAGTGATTTTCTCGGGATAAATGTGAAGCACCAAAATCAGACCTCACGTATTTAAGAGCTTCTAAATCAAGGAATATATTAAGACCGATTTTGATTTTTTATCTCAATTTTTTAGGGTACTTTACTCTTGTCAATTTTGCTAATTAGAAAGTTAAGGGTGAATTTCCCTCGATAAATGTCGAGCACCAAAATCTGGCCTTATCTATTTTAAGAGCTCCTAAATCAAGGAATATTTTAAGAACAAATTTTGATTATTTACGAACTTTTTATCTCAATTTTTTAAAGTACTTTACTCTTGTCGGTTTTGCTAATTAGAAAGTTAACAGTGATTTTCTCGGGATAAATGTGGAGCACCAAAATCAGACCTTACGTATTTAAGAGCTCCTAAATCAAGGAATATATTAAGACCGATTTTGATTTTTTATCTCAATTTTTTAGGGTACTTTACTCTTGTCAATTTTGCTAATTAGAAAGTTAAGGGTTAATTTCCCTCGATAAATGTCGAGCACCAAAATCTGGCCTTATCTATTTTAAGAGCTCCTAAATCAAGGAATATTTTAAGAACAAATTTTGATTATTTACGAACTTTTTATCTCAATTTTTTAAAGTACTTTACTCTTGTCGGTTTTGCTAATTAGAAAGTTAACAGTGATTTTCTCTGGATAAATGTGAAGCACCAAAATCAGACCTTACGTATTTAAGAGCTTCTAAATCAAGGAATATATTAAGACCGATTTTGATTTTTTATCTCAATTTTTTAGGGTACTTTACTCTTGTCAATTTTGCTAATTAGATAGTTAAGGGTGAATTTCCCTCGATAAATGTCGAGCACCAAAATCTGGCCTTATCTATTTTAAGAGCTCCTAAATCAAGGAATATTTTAAGAACAAATTTTGATTATTTACGAACTTTTTATCTCAATTTTTTAAAGTACTTTACTCTTGTCGGTTTTGCTAATTAGAAAGTTAACAGTGATTTTCTCGGGATAAATGTGGAGCACCAAAATCAGACCTTACGTATTTAAGAGCTCCTAAATCAAGGAATATATTAAGACCGATTTTGATTTTTTATCTCAATTTTTTAGGGTACTTTACTCTTGTCAATTTTGCTAATTAGAAAGTTAAGGGTGAATTTCCCTCGATAAATGTCGAGCACCAAAATCTGGCCTTATCTATTTTAAGAGCTCCTGAATCAAGGAATATTTTAAGAACAAATTTTGATTATTTACGAACTTTTTATCTCAATTTTTTAAAGTACTTTACTCTTGTCGGTTTTGCTAATTAGAAAGTTAACAGTGATTTTCTCGGGATAAATGTGAAGCACCAAAATCAGACCTCACGTATTTAAGAGCTTCTAAATCAAGGAATATATTAAGACCGATTTTGATTTTTTATCTCAATTTTTTAGGGTACTTTACTCTTGTCAATTTTGCTAATTAGAAAGTTAAGGGTGAATTTCCCTCGATAAATGTCGAGCACCAAAATCTGGCCTTATCTATTTTAAGAGTTCCTAAATCAAGGAATATTTTAAGAACAAATTTTGATTATTTACAAACTTTTTATCTCAATTTTTCAAAGTACTTTACTCTTGTCGGTTTTGCTAATTAGAAAGTTAACAGTGATTTTCTCGGGATAAATGTGAAGCACCAAAATCAGACCTCACGTATTTAAGAGCTTCTAAATCAAGGAATATATTAAGACCGATTTTGATTTTTTATCTCAATTTTTTAGGGTACTTTACTCTTGTCAATTTTGCTAATTAGAAAGTTAAGGGTGAATTTCCCTCGATAAATGTCGAGCACCAAAATCTGGCCTTATCTATTTTAAGAGCTCCTAAATCAAGGAATATTTTAAGAACAAATTTTGATTATTTACGAACTTTTTATCTCAATTTTTTAAAGTACTTTACTCTTGTCGGTTTTGCTAATTAGAAAGTTAACAGTGATTTTCTCGGGATAAATGTGGAGCACCAAAATCAGACCTTACGTATTTAAGAGCTCCTAAATCAAGGAATATATTAAGACCGATTTTGATTTTTTATCTCAATTTTTTAGGGTACTTTACTCTTGTCAATTTTGCTAATTAGATAGTTAAGGGTGAATTTCCCTCGATAAATGTCGAGCACCAAAATTTGGCCTTATCTATTTTAAGAGCTCCTAAATCAAGGAATATTTTAAGAACAAATTTTGATTATTTACAAACTTTTTATCTCAATTTTTTAAAGTACTTCACTCTTGTCGGTTTTGCTAATTAGAAAGTTAACAGTGATTTTCTCTGGATAAATGTGAAGCACCAAAATCAGACCTTACGTATTTAAGAGCTTCTAAATCAAGGAATATATTAAGACCGATTTTGATTTTTTATCTCAATTTTTTAGGGTACTTTACTCTTGTCAATTTTGCTAATTAGAAAGTTAAGGGTGAATTTCCCTCGATAAATGTCGAGCACCAAAATCTGGCCTTATCTATTTTAAGAGCTCCTAAATCAAGGAATATTTTAAGAACAAATTTTGATTATTTACGAACTTTTTATCTCAATTTTTTAAAGTACTTTACTCTTGTCGGTTTTGCTAATTAGAAAGTTAACAGTGATTTTCTCGGGATAAATGTGGAGCACCAAAATCAGACCTTACGTATTTAAGAGCTCCTAAATCAAGGAATATATTAAGACCGATTTTGATTTTTTATCTCAATTTTTTAGGGTACTTTACTCTTGTCAATTTTGCTAATTAGAAAGTTAAGGGTGAATTTCCCTCGATAAATGTCGAGCACCAAAATCTGGCCTTATCTATTTTAAGAGCTCCTAAATCAAGGAATATTTTAAGAACAAATTTTGATTATTTACGAACTTTTTATCTCAATTTTTTAAAGTACTTTACTCTTGTCGGTTTTGCTAATTAGAAAGTTAACAGTGATTTTCTCGGGATAAATGTGAAGCACCAAAATCAGACCTCACGTATTTAAGAGCTTCTAAATCAAGGAATATATTAAGACCGATTTTGATTTTTTATCTCAATTTTTTAGGGTACTTTACTCTTGTCAATTTTGCTAATTAGAAAGTTAAGGGTGAATTTCCCTCGATAAATGTCGAGCACCAAAATCTGGCCTTATCTATTTTAAGAGCTCCTAAATCAAGGAATATTTTAAGAACAAATTTTGATTATTTACGAACTTTTTATCTCAATTTTTTAAAGTACTTTACTCTTGTCGGTTTTGCTAATTAGAAAGTTAACAGTGATTTTCTCGGGATAAATGTGGAGCACCAAAATCAGACCTTACGTATTTAAGAGCTCCTAAATCAAGGAATATATTAAGACCGATTTTGATTTTTTATCTCAATTTTTTAGGGTACTTTACTCTTGTCAATTTTGCTAATTAGAAAGTTAAGGGTGAATTTCCCTCGATAAATGTCGAGCACCAAAATCTGGCCTTATCTATTTTAAGAGCTCCTAAATCAAGGAATATTTTAAGAACAAATTTTGATTATTTACGAACTTTTTATCTCAATTTTTTAAAGTACTTTACTCTTGTCGGTTTTGCTAATTAGAAAGTTAACAGTGATTTTCTCGGGATAAATGTGGAGCACCAAAATCAGACCTTACGTATTTAAGAGCTCCTAAATCAAGGAATATATTAAGACCGATTTTGATTTTTTATCTCAATTTTTTAGGGTACTTTACTCTTGTCAATTTTGCTAATTAGAAAGTTAAGGGTGAATTTCCCTCGATAAATGTCGAGCACCAAAATCTGGCCTTATCTATTTTAAGAGCTCCTAAATCAAGGAATATTTTAAGAACAAATTTTGATTATTTACGAACTTTTTATCTCAATTTTTTAAAGTACTTTACTTTTGTCGGTTTTGCTAATTAGAAAGTTAACAGTGATTTTCTCGGGATAAATGTAAAGCACCAAAATCAGACCTCACGTATTTAAGAGCTTCTAAATCAAGGAATATATTAAGACCGATTTTGATTTTTTATCTCAATTTTTTAGGGTACTTTACTCTTGTCAATTTTGCTAATTAGAAAGTTAAGGGTGAATTTCCCTCGATAAATGTCGAGCACCAAAATCTGGCCTTATCTATTTTAAGAGCTCCTAAATCAAGGAATATTTTAAGAACAAATTTTGATTATTTACAAACTTAAAATCTCAATTTTTTAAAGTACTTTACTCTTGTCGGTTTTGCTAATTAGAAAGTTAACAGTGATTTTCTCGGGATAAATGTGGAGCACCAAAATCAGACCTTACGTATTTAAGAGCTCCTAAATCAAGGAATATATTAAGACCGATTTTGATTTTTTATCTCAATTTTTTAGGGTACTTTACTCTTGTCAATTTTGCTAATTAGAAAGTTAAGGGTGAATTTCCCTCGATAAATGTCGAGCACCAAAATCTGGCCTTATCTATTTTAAGAGCTCCTAAATCAAGGAATATTTTAAGAACAAATTTTGATTATTTACGAACTTTTTATCTCAATTTTTTAAAGTACTTTACTTTTGTCGGTTTTGCTAATTAGAAAGTTAACAGTGATTTTCTCGGGATAAATGTGAAGCACCAAAATCAGACCTCACGTATTTAAGAGCTTCTAAATCAAGGAATATATTAAGACCGATTTTGATTTTTTATCTCAATTTTTTAGGGTACTTTACTCTTGTCAATTTTGCTAATTAGAAAGTTAAGGGTGAATTTCCCGCGATAAATGTCGAGCACCAAAATCAGGCCTTATCTATTTTAAGAGCTCCTAAATCAAGGAATATTTTAAGAACAAATTTTGATTATTTACGAACTTTTTATCTCAATTTTTTAAAGTAGTTTACTCTTGTCGGTTTTGCTAATTAGAAAGTTAACAGTGATTTTCTCGGGATAAATGTGGAGCACCAAAATCAGACCTTACGTATTTAAGAGCTCCTAAATCAAGGAATATATTAAGACCGATTTTGATTTTTTTTATCTCAATTTTTTTGGGTAGGTACTTTACTCTTGTCAATTTTGCTAATTAGAAAGTTAAGGGTGAATTTCCCGCGATAAATGTCGAGCACCAAAATCAGGCCTTATCTATTTTAAGAGCTCCTAAATCAAGGAATATATTAAGACCGATTTTGATTTTTTTTATCTCAATTTTTTGGGTACTTTACTCTTGTCAATTTTGCTAATTAGAAAGTTAAGGGTGAATTTTTCGCGATAAATGTCGAGCACCAAAATCAGGCCTTATCTATTTTAAGAGCTCCTAAATCAAGGAATATTTTAAGAACAAATTTTGATTATTTACAAACTTTTTATCTCAATTTTTTAAAGTACTTTACTCTTGTCGGTTTTGCTAATTAGAAAGTTAACAGTGATTTTCTCGGGATAAATGTGAAGCACCAAAATCAGACCTTACGTATTTAAGAGCTTCTAAATCAAGGAATATATCAAGACCGATTTTGATTTTTTATCTCAATTTTTTAGGGTACTTTACTCTTGTCAATTTTGCTAATTAGAAAGTTAAGGGTGAATTTCCCTCGATAAATGTCGAGCACCAAAATTTGGCCTTATTTTAAGAGCTCCTAACTCAAGGAATATCTTAAGAACAAATTTTGATTATTTACAAACTTTTTATCTCAATTTTTTAAAGTACTTTACTCTTGTCGGTTTTGCTAATTAGAAAGTTAACAGTGATTTTCTCGGGATAAATGTGAAGCACCAAAATCAGACCTCACGTATTTAAGAGCTTCTAAATCAAGGAATATATTAAGACCGATTTTGATTTTTTATCTCAATTTTTTAGGGTACTTTACTCTTGTCAATTTTGCTAATTAGAAAGTTAAGGGTGAATTTCCCTCGATAAATGTCGAGCACCAAAATTTGGCCTTATCTATTTTAAGAGCTCCTAAATCAAGGAATATTTTAAGAACAAATTTTGATTATTTACAAACTTTTTATCTCAATTTTTTAAAGTACTTCACTCTTGTCGGTTTTGCTAATTAGAAAGTTAACAGTGATTTTCTCTGGATAAATGTGAAGCACCAAAATCAGACCTTACGTATTTAAGAGCTTCTAAATCAAGGAATATATTAAGACCGATTTTGATTTTTTATCTCAATTTTTTAGGGTACTTTACTCTTGTCAATTTTGCTAATTAGAAAGTTAAGGGTGAATTTCCCTCGATAAATGTCGAGCACCAAAATCTGGCCTTATCTATTTTAAGAGCTCCTAAATCAAGGAATATTTTAACAACAAATTTTGATTATTTACGAACTTTTTATCTCAATTTTTTAAAGTACTTTACTCTTGTCGGTTTTGCTAATTAGAAAGTTAACAGTGATTTTCTCGGGATAAATGTGGAGCACCAAAATCAGACCTTACGTATTTAAGAGCTCCTAAATCAAGGAATATATTAAGACCGATTTTGATTTTTTATCTCAATTTTTTAGGGTACTTTACTCTTGTCAATTTTGCTAATTAGAAAGTTAAGGGTGAATTTCCCTCGATAAATGTCGAGCACCAAAATCTGGCCTTATCTATTTTAAGAGCTCCTAAATCAAGGAATATTTTAAGAACAAATTTTGATTATTTACGAACTTTTTATCTCAGTTTTTTAAAGTACTTTACTCTTGTCGGTTTTGCTAATTAGAAAGTTAACAGTGATTTTCTCGGGATAAATGTGAACCACCAAAATCAGACCTCACGTATTTAAGAGCTTCTAAATCAAGGAATATATTAAGACCGATTTTGATTTTTTATCTCAATTTTTTAGGGTATTTTACTCTTGTCAATTTTGCTAATTAGAAAGTTAAGGGTGAATTTCCCTCGATAAATGTCGAGCACCAAAATCTGGCCTTATCTATTTTAAGAGTTCCTAAATCAAGGAATATTTTAAGAACAAATTTTGATTATTTACAAACTTTTTATCTCAATTTTTTAAAGTACTTTACTCTTGTCGGTTTTGCTAATTAGAAAGTTAACAGTGATTTTCTCGGGATAAATGTGAAGCACCAAAATCAGACCTTACGTATTTAAGAGCTTCTAAATCAAGGAATATATTAAGACCGATTTTGATTTTTTATCTCAATTTTTTAGGGTACTTTACTCTTGTCAATTTTGCTAATTAGAAAGTTAAGGGTTAATTTCCCTCGATAAATGTCGAGCACCAAAATCTGGCCTTATCTATTTTAAGAGCTCCTAAATCAAGGAATATTTTAAGAACAAATTTTGGTTATTTACAATTTTTTTATCTCAATTTTTTAAAGTACTTTACTCTTGTCGGTTTTGCTAATTAGAAAGTTAACAGTGATTTTCTCGGGATAACTGTGGAGCACCAAAATCAGACCTTACGTATTTAAGAGCTCCTAAATCAAGGAATATATTAAGACCGATTTTGATTTTTTATCTCAATTTTTTAGTGCACTTTACTCTTGCCAATTATGCTAATTAGAAAGTTAAGGGTGAATTTCCCTCGATAAATGTCGAGCACCAAAATCTGGCCTTATCTATTTTAAGAGCTCCTAAATCAAGGAATATTTTAAGAACAAATTTTGATTATTTACGAACTTTTTATCTCATTTTTTTAAAGTACTTTACTCTTGTCGGTTTTGCTAATTAGAAAGTTAACAGTGATTTTCTCGGGATAAATGTGGAGCACCAAAATCAGACCTTACGTATTTAAGAGCTCCTAAATCAAGGAATATATTAAGACCGATTTTGATTTTTTATCTCAATTTTTTAGGGTACTTTACTCTTGTCAATTTTGCTAATTAGAAAGTTAAGGGTGAATTTCCCTCGATAAATGTCGAGCACCAAAATCTGGCCTTATCTATTTTAAGAGCTCCTAAATCAAGGAATATTTTAAGAACAAATTTTGATTATTTACGAACTTTTTATCTCAATTTTTTAAAGTACTTTACTTTTGTCGGTTTTGCTAATTAGAAAGTTAACAGTGATTTTCTCGGGATAAATGTGAAGCACCAAAATCAGACCTCACGTATTTAAGAGCTTCTAAATCAAGGAATATATTAAGACCGATTTTGATTTTTTATCTCAATTTTTTAGGGTACTTTACTCTTGTCAATTTTGCTAATTAGAAAGTTAAGGGTGAATTTCCCTCGATAAATGTCGAGCACCAAAATCTGGCCTTATCTATTTTAAGAGCTCCTAAATCAAGGAATATTTTAAGAACAAATTTTGATTATTTACAAACTTAAAATCTCAATTTTTTAAAGTACTTTACTCTTGTCGGTTTTGCTAATTAGAAAGTTAACAGTGATTTTCTCGGGATAAATGTGAAGCACCAAAATCAGACCTTACGTATTTAAGAGCTTTTAAATCAAGGAATATATTAAGACCGATTTTGATTTTTTATCTCAATTTTTTAGGGTACTTTACTCTTGGCAATTTTGCTAATTAGAAAGTTAAAGGTGAATTTCCCTCGATAAATGTCGAGCACCAAAATCTGGCCTTATCTATTTTAAGAGCTCCTAAATCAAGGAATATTTTAAGAACAAATTTTGATTATTTATGAACTTTTTATCTCAATTTTTTAAAGTACTTTACTCTTGTCGGTTTTGCTAATTAGAAAGTTAACAGTGATTTTCTCGGGATAAATGTGAAGCACCAAAATCAGACCTTACGTATTTAAGAGCTTCTAAATCAAGGAATATATCAAGACCGATTTTGATTTTTTATCTCAATTTTTTAGGGTACTTTACTCTTGTCAATTTTGCTAATTAGAAAGTTAAGGGTGAATTTCCCTCGATAAATGTCGAGCACCAAAATTTGGCCTTATTTTAAGAGCTCCTAACTCAAGGAATATCTTAAGAACAAATTTTGATTATTTACAAACTTTTTATCTCAATTTTTTAAAGTACTTTACTCTTGTCGGTTTTGCTAATTAGAAAGTTAACAGTGATTTTCTCGGGATAAATGTGAAGCACCAAAATCAGACCTCACGTATTTAAGAGCTTCTAAATCAAGGAATATATTAAGACCGATTTTGATTTTTTATCTCAATTTTTTAGGGTACTTTACTCTTGTCAATTTTGCTAATTAGAAAGTTAAGGGTGAATTTCCCTCGATAAATGTCGAGCACCAAAATTTGGCCTTATCTATTTTAAGAGCTCCTAAATCAAGGAATATTTTAAGAACAAATTTTGATTATTTACAAACTTTTTATCTCAATTTTTTAAAGTACTTCACTCTTGTCGGTTTTGCTAATTAGAAAGTTAACAGTGATTTTCTCTGGATAAATGTGAAGCACCAAAATCAGACCTTACGTATTTAATAGCTTCTAAATCAAGGAATATATTAAGACCGATTTTGATTTTTTATCTCAATTTTTTAGGGTACTTTACTCTTGTCAATTTTGCTAATTAGAAAGTTAAGGGTGAATTTCCCTCGATAAATGTCGAGCACCAAAATCTGGCCTTATCTATTTTAAGAGCTCCTAAATCAAGGAATATTTTAAGAACAAATTTTGATTATTTACGAACTTTTTATCTCAATTTTTTAAAGTACTTTACTCTTGTCGGTTTTGCTAATTAGAAAGTTAACAGTGATTTTCTCGGGATAAATGTGGAGCACCAAAATCAGACCTTACGTATTTAAGAGCTCCTAAATCAAGGAATATATTAAGACCGATTTTGATTTTTTATCTCAATTT
The DNA here is from genome assembly GCA_963921935.1 of Galeruca laticollis. Lineage (NCBI taxonomy): Eukaryota > Metazoa > Arthropoda > Insecta > Coleoptera > Chrysomelidae > Galeruca > Galeruca laticollis. The sequence continues at coordinate 59,989,136 of OY998184.1, read as the reverse complement.
TTTAGGGTACTTTACTCTTGGCAATTTTGCTAATTAGAAAGTTAAAGGTGAATTTCCCTCGATAAATGTCGAGCACCAAAATCTGGCCTTATCTATTTTAAGAGCTCCTAAATCAAGGAATATTTTAAGAACAAATTTTGATTATTTATGAACTTTTTATCTCAATTTTTTAAAGTACTTTACTCTTGTCGGTTTTGCTAATTAGAAAGTTAACAGTGATTTTCTCGGGATAAATGTGAAGCACCAAAATCAGACCTTACGTATTTAAGAGCTTCTAAATCAAGGAATATATCAAGACCGATTTTGATTTTTTATCTCAATTTTTTAGGGTACTTTACTCTTGTCAATTTTGCTAATTAGAAAGTTAAGGGTGAATTTCCCTCGATAAATGTCGAGCACCAAAATTTGGCCTTATTTTAAGAGCTCCTAACTCAAGGAATATCTTAAGAACAAATTTTGATTATTTACAAACTTTTTATCTCAATTTTTTAAAGTACTTTACTCTTGTCGGTTTTGCTAATTAGAAAGTTAACAGTGATTTTCTCGGGATAAATGTGAAGCACCAAAATCAGACCTCACGTATTTAAGAGCTTCTAAATCAAGGAATATATTAAGACCGATTTTGATTTTTTATCTCAATTTTTTAGGGTACTTTACTCTTGTCAATTTTGCTAATTAGAAAGTTAAGGGTGAATTTCCCTCGATAAATGTCGAGCACCAAAATTTGGCCTTATCTATTTTAAGAGCTCCTAAATCAAGGAATATTTTAAGAACAAATTTTGATTATTTACAAACTTTTTATCTCAATTTTTTAAAGTACTTCACTCTTGTCGGTTTTGCTAATTAGAAAGTTAACAGTGATTTTCTCTGGATAAATGTGAAGCACCAAAATCAGACCTTACGTATTTAAGAGCTTCTAAATCAAGGAATATATTAAGACCGATTTTGATTTTTTATCTCAATTTTTTAGGGTACTTTACTCTTGTCAATTTTGCTAATTAGAAAGTTAAGGGTGAATTTCCCTCGATAAATGTCGAGCACCAAAATCTGGCCTTATCTATTTTAAGAGCTCCTAAATCAAGGAATATTTTAAGAACAAATTTTGATTATTTACGAACTTTTTATCTCAATTTTTTAAAGTACTTTACTCTTGTCGGTTTTGCTAATTAGAAAGTTAACAGTGATTTTCTCGGGATAAATGTGGAGCACCAAAATCAGACCTTACGTATTTAAGAGCTCCTAAATCAAGGAATATATTAAGACCGATTTTGATTTTGTATCTCAATTTTTTAGGGTACTTTACTCTTGTCAATTTTGCTAATTAGAAAGTTAAGGGTGAATTTCCCTCGATAAATGTCGAGCACCAAAATCTGGCCTTATCTATTTTAAGAGCTCCTAAATCAAGGAATATTTTAAGAACAAATTTTGATTATTTACGAACTTTTTATCTCAATTTTTTAAAGTACTTTACTCTTGTCGGTTTTGCTAATTAGAAAGTTAACAGTGATTTTCTCGGGATAAATGTGAAGCACCAAAATCAGACCTCACGTATTTAAGAGCCTCTAAATCAAGGAATATATTAAGACCGATTTTGATTTTTTATCTCAATTTTTTAGGGTACTTTACTCTTGTCAATTTTGCTAATTAGAAAGTTAAGGGTGAATTTCCCTCGATAAATGTCGAGCACCTAAATCTGGCCTTATCTATTTTAAGAGCTCCTAAATCAAGGAATATTTTAAGAACAAATTTTGATTATTTACAAACTTTTTATCTCAATTTTTTAAAGTACTTTACTCTTGTCGGTTTTGCTAATTAGAAAGTTAACAGTGATTTTCTCGGGATAAATGTGAAGCACCAAAATCAGACCTTACGTATTTAAGAGCTTCTAAATCAAGGAATATATTAAGACCGATTTTGATTTTTTATCTCAATTTTTTAGGGTACTTTACTCTTGTCAATTTTGCTAATTAGAAAGTTAAGGGTTAATTTCCCTCGATAAATGTCGAGCACCAAAATCTGGCCTTATCTATTTTAAGAGCTCCTAAATCAAGGAATATTTTAAGAACAAATTTTGATTATTTACAATTTTTTTATCTCAATTTTTTAAAGTACTTTACTCTTGTCGGTTTTGCTGATTAGAAAGTTAACAGTGATTTTCTCGGGATAAATGTGGAGCACCAAAATCAGACCTTACGTATTTAAGAGCTCCTAAATCAAGGAATATATTAAGACCGATTTTGATTTTTTATCTCAATTTTTTAGGGTACTTTACTCTTGTCAATTTTGCTAATTAGAAAGTTAAGGGTGAATTTCCCTCGATAAATGTCGAGCACCAAAATCTGGCCTTATCTATTTTAAGAGCTCCTAAATCAAGGAATATTTTAAGAACAAATTTTGATTATTTACAAACTTTTTATCTCAATTTTTTAAAGTACTTTACTCTTGTCGGTTTTGCTAATTAGAAAGTTAACAGTGATTTTCTCGGGATAAATGTGAAGCACCAAAATCAGACCTTACGTATTTAAGAGCTTTTAAATCAAGGAATATATTAAGACCGATTTTGATTTTTTATCTCAATTTTTTAGGGTACTTTACTCTTGTCAATTTTGCTAATTAGAAAGTTAAAGGTGAATTTCCCTCGATAAATGTCGAGCACCAAAATCTGGCCTTATCTATTTTAAGAGCTCCTAAATCAAGGAATATTTTAAGAACAAATCTTGATTATTTATGAACTTTTTATCTCAATTTTTTAAAGTACTTTACTCTTGTCGGTTTTGCTAATTAGAAAGTTAACAGTGATTTTCTCGGGATAAATGTGGAGCACCAAAATCAGACCTTACGTATTTAAGAGCTCCTAAATCAAGGAATATATTAAGACCGATTTTGATTTTTTATCTCAATTTTTTAGGGTACTTTACTCTTGTCAATTTTGCTAATTAGAAAGTTAAGGGTGAATTTCCCTCGATAAATGTCGAGCACCAAAATCTGACCTTATCTATTTTAAGAGCTCCTAAATCAAGGAATATTTTAAGAACAAATTTTGATTATTTACAAACTTTTTATCTCAATTTTTTAAAGTACTTTACTCTTGTCGGTTTTGCTAATTAGAAAGTTAACAGTGATTTTCTCGGGATAAATGTGAAGCACCAAAATCAGACCTTACGTATTTAAGAGCTTTTAAATCAAGGAATATATTAAGACCGATTTTGATTTTTTATCTCAATTTTTTAGGGTACTTTACTCTTGTCAATTTTGCTAATTAGAAAGTTAAAGGTGAATTTCCCTCGATAAATGTCGAGCACCAAAATCTGGCCTTATCTATTTTAAGAGCTCCTAAATCAAGGAATATTTTAAGAACAAATTTTGATTATTTACAAACTTTTTATCTCAATTTTTTAAAGTACTTCACTCTTGTCGGTTTTGCTAATTAGAAAGTTAACAGTGATTTTCTCGGGATAAATGTGAAGCACCAAAATCAGACCTTACGTATTTAAGAGCTTCTAAATCAAGGAATATATTAAGACCGATTTTGATTTTTTATCTCAATTTTTTAGGGTACTTTACTCTTGTCAATTTTGCTAATTAGAAAGATAAGGGTGAATTTCCCGCGATAAATGTCGAGCACCAAAATCAGGCCTTATCTATTTTAAGAGCTCCTAAATCAAGGAATATTTTAAGAACAAATTTTGATTATTTACGAACTTTTTATCTCAATTTTTTAAAGTACTTTACTTTTGTCGGTTTTGCTAATTAGAAAGTTAACAGTGATTTTCTCGGGATAAATGTGGAGCACCAATATCAGACCTTACGTATTTAAGAGCTCCTAAATCAAGGAATATATTAAGACCGATTTTGATTTTTTATCTCAATTTTTTTGGGTACTTTACTCTTGTCAATTTTGCTAATTAGAAAGTTAAGGGTGAATTTCCCGCGATAAATGTCGAGCACTAAAATCAGACGTTATGCATCTAAGAGCTCCTAAATCAAATAATATTTTAAGACCAATTTTTATTTTTTATTTCAATCTTACAGTATTTTACTCGTTTTTGCCATTAGAGTAAATTTCTTGCGATAAACGTTCAGTACCAAAATCAGACCTTATGTAATTTAAGAGCACCTAAAACAGCGAATATTTTAATACTAACCCATTAAGGGTGGTAGGGGTTAAGAGAGCTAGCTCAAAAATTAAAATTTTATCAATTTGAAAGCTCATAGTTAACTTCTAAATCAAGCGTAAATACTTATTTATTATTTTTAGCTGAGTCAACGTCGACTCGGTCCCCACACAAAGAATTTTTAATTCTTGCGTAGTATGATGAGCTCACAAATTGTGATTTGCGGGATATGAAAGCTCATAAAATATGCGCTGCAACGTAAAGGCGGCTACAGACGTTCATGCATACTTGACAAGTGGACTTGTGCAAGCGTACTTGTACAAGTATACTTGAGCGTGTGTAGGAACAAACTTGTACAAGTATATCGACTTGTGCAAGTGGCATAGACTTGTACGAATTTTCTTCATGTCCCAGTGACTTGCGCAAGTATGCATGAACGTGTGTATGAAACTGGAAGTTGATCCTAGTATGTTTATTAACTTGTTTATTTGTTTGTTACTAGAAGATAGATTAAAATGGCTAGTGAACATGAAAAAAGTATGCGCAAGGTTTTGGAGGAGTTTATTAATATTTACAAAGAATCTCCTTGTTTATGGCAGGTAAAATCAAAGGACTATCATAACAAAAACAAGAGAGAGGCTGCATATAAAAATTTAATTACAAAATTGAAAGAAATTGATAAAAATGCAAACCGCGATATGGTTGTAAAAAAAATTAACAGTTTAAGAACAAATATTTTTTCTTTTTGTTTAAGCACAATAACGAACATCGCAAGAGCTAGCGCGTCTTCGTCCATTTTTGCCTACTAAAACTGTTCAAGTACGCTCATATCGTGTGGGGTCGATGCAAACTTGTACAAGTACGCTTGCACAAGTCCACTTGTCAAGTATGCATGAACGTCTGTAGCCGCCTTAAGGATACCTCTGAGATGCGCAAATGATAGAAAGCGTGAGTAGATGTGCGACAAAGGTCGACTACTGTTTACTTTACCTTATTCTGTAAGCTACTTCGGCATTGGTGTGTCACGAACACTTCGTTCGGTAGAAAGTAATAGAAAGACCATTTTAGGTCTTGCTATGATGTTTTGAGTATCCCTGTCTCTTTCTAACACACAATCATGTAGATTTATCTTTGTTGGCATGTTTACTTTTCTTCAAAGGAAAGGTGCATATCGGTTATGTTATGTTTATGGTGTTTTGTGGTTTATATATACAAGTTTATGTTGGAAAAATAATTTTTGGAGTAATTAAGTATTATTAATATTATTGCAATTTAATACGTAAACAAGTGCAAAGGGCACCTAAATAATACGTATTTATGGCCATTTACGGTGTTACCTGTAAATGTGAAATATTTCTGTGTTGAACGTTGTGTTAAATTAATTACTAAACTTCTTAATTTTTGTCATTAATCCAATTCTTAAAAAGTTCAATATATTTAACATTGGTGATTTTAAGGATTAATAAATTCTTCTCTCCATACTTAATTGGTTTTGTTGTTCTTCATCTTCTACTTGTAGCAAATAAATTGGGTCCATACTTTATAATGTATGTACTCGCAATAAAGATTAAAAAAACGAAAACTAAGAACAGATAATATGCTATTCTATAGTTTATAATATTTACACCACACAGATAATAATTATAATAATAATTGACTCCCACAATGAAATATGAAATAATTCTCGTAACTATTATCCTCCTGAGAAATAAACAACATCACTATCAAATGTTGCTATTGTTGCCGACTGAATCAAAAGATATTCCAAATTCCCCTAAAAACAGGTCAATGTTTTTACATCCAATAATTATCAGTTCTGTATACCCGAGCATTGCCGAGTAGATATAGAAAGAATGGTACAGAATAGGTTCACGAAATAGGAAGAAATTTCCTCTCTATACTCATGGAAAGAAATTTCTTTCTACGAGACGATACAAAATACGCGCACTGGTTATCATCGGAATGTGCAATCGGGAGAGAAATTTTTCTGCAACACGTAGGAACGTAGGTTCTTATCTAAATTTTCATTAATTCCTAATGAACTTTTGGAATTATATAATTGTCTGTGATCACTGGACCTTTTATGAAAATTGCATAATTTTCCCGAAGCCATAAGTGTAAATAAAGTACGACTAGGAAAAGAATGCATCGCCAAATAATATCAGAAATAGGTAACTAAAAAATTTTGGAAAAATACTTTATTTTCTTCTTTAATGTATGGCAGCACCGATCTCAAATTCGTTTTTTTTCTTCGCTTATTCTGCTGGTGCACTCTAAAGGTTCTAAATTCATAGTCTTAATACTTTGAGTGTTGATGTTCTTTTTGAAAACTTTAGTAACCTTCCATGCATCTAATTCGTTAAGAGTTTCTCGTATCTTTACTTGTCCAGGATCATCTTTGCTTATTCTTATCCATTGTGCTTTAGAAATTTTCAAGTTTGTGGTGTTTAATGTTTTTTCAGCTGCAGATTTAAAATTAAAAAAATCTTCTTGTTGCATCGAAGCTACCATGAATGGGTTGTTTGGTGTAGCAGTTGCCATGAGCCGGACCAAATCCATAGGCACTTGACATGTCTCCCGTCGTCTTCTTTTTTCGATCTGTGCAAAATTTCTGTCACAGCTAAGAAAAGAGTGTCCAGATATTAGATATTTATGATCAATTTCATCGAAGCAACCCCGAGCAACCAAGTAGAACCACAGAAACAAGAGCATTTTGTTCTTGTTCTGCCCAGCGCAGTTATCACTCCAAACTGTGAGCCGTTTTTTATATGTCACTTTACTGCTTTCAATATACACGAGGCAATTTCATTCCCTCCTCGTCCAGTTATTCATTCACGCCATAAAAACATAAAACCTTTGTTATTGTCTCCTACATGCACACACAAGTTGTAACACGAAAGTTGCCGTAAATAGTACATCTGACAATGTGTTCAAGCAGGAAGAGACAGAACTTGTTGGAGATCAACCGAAATCGTACACATAGAGCTTGAAGGAAGTTCATCTCTGTCATAGCCTTTTGAGATTTACGATGGTGGAGTTCAAGTTTTTGCTTTGCATCCCGATTGCTAGGATCATTCTTCATTTGCATGGTTAGCAAATCTCAAGTATCGCAGGTGTCAGTACGAGGATGATGAAAACTTAGGTTGGGAAATTTCTTTTTGAACGTAGTATAATAATAACGGTACGATATCTGCGTCTGGGGAAACTTTTCTTTAAATGCCATATACAATCTGTTCATGTTAAGGTCTTGACTTAAATATTCTTTTTGGGTTTTCAATCTACTGTAATGACTTTGCTCTTTTGGAAATGACTGAATGTGCTCAATAACTAGATTTTCGTCTTGTTCTGTAAATTTTCGTATTTTTTTCTTGTTTCCTCGTTTCTCAGTGTAAACTACATCTCCTGACTTTTTAACTTTGACAAGAGTTTCAATCCTTCCTTTGGTTACACCGTACACTTCTAGAAAAGTTTGTTTACAGACCTGGACTATGTTGCCTTTGTCATCTTGTAAAGTAAAATACACGCTTGCCTGTCTTCTTGTCTTCTACTATTTTCCGGATTTTGGTATTGGCCGTGCCTTCTTCGTTTCACACCAGAAATTGAGAGTAATCCCATCAGGTATGAGTTTTGTTTTACATTACCTTTCATTCCTTAAAAATCATGAAAGAGTTTTAGTTTGTGAACATGAGGAATTTCTCGACACTTGTATTTACATTTACAAATGACCTTAAAAGGGAATTGCAAATAAAAATAATATTAATAAAAACCGTAACCACTTACCTCGCCTTTAGGTTCCTTTTTCTCTCTTACAAGGATATTACTTTTGTTAATATACGATTTTCCCTCACATCTTTTGATTTGTCTTTCTTCTTGTACTCTTCCTTTTCCTTTACTTCTTCTTGTCGTATTATCTTGTATTATATTTTCCATATTTATATGGAATTTATATATACACCCGTAGATATACAAGTAGATATACGCACGACGTGACGGTCGTGACAAATGGCACCTAGCCCGTTATTTACAAAAACCAGAGCGCGTATTCTGTATCGTCATAGAGAGGAAATTTCTTTCTATAAATTCTCTATACCACTTTACCTTATTCTGTAAGCAACATCGGCAGTGGTCGTGCTTCACGAACGCTTCGTTCGGTAGAAAGGTATAGAAAGACCATTTTAGGTCTTGCTATGATGTTTTGAGTATCCCTGTCTCTTTCTAACACACAATCATGTAGATTTATCTTTGTTGGCATGTTTACTTTTCTTCAAAGGAAAGGTGCATATCGGTTATGTTATGTTTATGGTGTTTTGTGGTTTATATATACAAGTTTATGTTGGAAAAATAATTTTTGGATAATTACGTATTATTAATATTATTGCAATTTAATATGTAAACAACTGCAAAGGGTACCTAAATAATACGTATTTATGGCCATTTACGGTGTTACCTGTAAATGTGAAATATTTCTGTGTTGAACGTTGTGTAAAATTGAATACTAAACTTCTTAATTTTTGTCATTAATCCAATTCTTAAGAAGTTCAATATATTTAACATTGGCGATTTTAAGCATTAATAAATTCTTCTCTCTAAACGTGATTGGTTTTGTCGTACCTACTTCATCTTCTACTTGTAGCAAATGAATTGTTTCCAAACTTTATAATGTACTCGCAATAAAGATTAAAAAACGAAAACTAACAACAGATAATATGCTATGTTATAGTTTATAATATTTACACCACACACTATAATAACAGTTATAATAATAATTGACTCCCACAATGAAATATGAAATAATTCTCGTAATTATTATTATCCTCCTGAGAAATAAACAAACAAATGTTGCTATTGTTGCCGACTTAATAAAGAGATATCCCAAATTCCCCTAAAAACAGGTCAATGTTTTTACATCCAATAATTATCAGTTTTCTATAGCCGAGCATTACCGAATAGATATAGAAAGAATCGTACAGAATAGGTTCACGAAATAGAAAGAAATTTCCTCTCTATACTCATAGAAAGAAATTTCTTTCTACGAGACGATACAGAATACGCGCCCAGGACTGCAAATTACACAGACTCTATCTTGCGGAGACTTTTGAACTATAAAAAAATAAAATAAACGGTTTTAAAGATTAAAACTAACTTTTCCGCATCTGTGGCCCTGAACAATGTTCTATCATAAAATTGTTACTTGTATACACTTCGGGGGATATATCGTGCTAAGAAACCGAAATGTCTCCAAAAATAACCAAAAAGTTAGTATATCTGGATTTATAGGACCCGCTGTACTCGCTCTAGTCAACTGAAAATCAATAGCGTACATCTGTGAGATACCCTAAACAATATTCAATCATAAAATTGATCAATCGTATACGCTTTGGAGGCTGTATCGTGCTAACAAACTGAAAATTCTCCAAAAATGACAAAAATTTGGTACTTCAAGTACCATAGTACCCGTTGTACTAGCTTTAGTGAGCTGAATATCAATAGGGTTCATCTTTGAGACGCTCTGAATAATATCCAATCATAAAATTGATCACTTGTATATACTGCGGAGGCTGTATCGTGCTAACAAATTGAAACTTCTCCAAAAATGTCGTAATTAAAGTACTGTAGCACCTGTTGTATTGGCTTTGATGAGCTGAAAATCAATAGGGTTCATCAGTCTGATATCCTGAATAATATTCAATCACAAAACTGGTGACTTGTTGAACTCCGGAAGCTGTATCGTGCTAAGAAACTGAAATTTCTCAAAAAATTACAAAATGTCTTACTTCATGTACCATAGCACCCGTAGTACTGGCTCTGGTGAGCTGAAAATCAATAGGGTTCATCTGTGACATGTCCTTAACAATATTCAACCATAAAATTGGTGACTTATTGCACTCCGGAGGCTGTATCGTGCTAACAAGGAAAAGTGGACGACGACGACGACGACGACATACACACAGGATTTTTTTTCTAAAAACCGTTTTTTCGTGTTGTTTTTGATAGAAAACGTAAAAATAACTAAAAAAAAAATCAAAAGTCCAACTTCTTTTGGGGTAAACCAATACTTTTCTCGAATATTAGATAGGATGGGCGGAAAAGTAATACGAGATTCAAATTTGACAGAAAGTGGGGATTGATGGACTTTAAGAAAACATATTGTTTTGAATCCAATCGCGTTATAACACGTTTGGATCATGATTTTATAGGCGAAAAAAATCACCTAACTTCATCAATTTGAAGAATAGAGCGTAGAAAATTAAATACAAGGTACATCAGAAAATGTTCTGTTTGCTTATTTTTAAATACAACGATATAAATATAAACCAAATACTTTAAGATGCTAGCAGTAATTTCTTGCTATCAATTACTTCGAGGTCTTTCCCTGATAATTGATAATAAATAATGTGCAATTTATTGATATATTATTGTTCCAGTTCTCTTCCGGAATCTATATATTCCACTGAAACATGGAAAGACCGCCCTACCCAATTGTGCCTTATCATCAATACTTCAACGCCTATCCAGTTATCCATTACCAGCAACCACCTAGCGCTGCCAATGGATACGGTTGGCATGGAAACGGCTACGGATGGCAGCTAGATCCAAGCGCATGGCATTCAGCACCTGTAGATTGTTCGGAAGTAAATGCAACTGCAGTGGAAGAACCCGTACTTCATGCTGAGAAGGTTACCAAACAGAACGCATGGGTAAGCTTTCTTTATTATGTAATGAACAGACGAACTCTATCAAAGTGGAAATTGAAAAATTATCAGAACTCATAAAAAACTTTTCTTTTTCATTACTTGACCAAATTATTAATATTTTTTTTCCAAATGCCGGTAATTTTGTGATAGTATGCTGATCATTCGGTAAAGTAAATAAGATAAATACTCTACTTGAGGAATGACATCACAATGGTATACATAATACAACAAAATGTAATCTAGCACCAATTGTCCTTTTACAAAAATAATTATATTTTTCTATACTAAACGCAACAGAGCGGCTCCTTTCTAAATTACACAAAATTGTCATTAATAACATAGGCGAAAAACAAAATCTAATTTAATTATGTAATCATTCAAAACATTTACAATCATAAATCGATTAATTGCACACTGCTATAATCAGACCGCCCAATGGGAGCCGAGATTGGTGGGGGTCACGCTTCTGTAAGTTGAGTTTAGTATAAGTTTTGGCGATTAACAAATTGGAAAACTCCAGCGTATCACTTTTTCGCTTCTTAACTGTTTTTTCAAGATTTGTGCACTGTCTATATAAATTTTATTCAATACAAATTCGTTCAACTGTTAATTAATTATTTTTATGTTTAAATGTGCAGTTTTCCCCCAGAAGATATGATCCGGTAAGTGTAACTATCTAGACAAGCGCTTACTGTGAAACACTTTACAAATTCGCTTTTTCGAATTTATTGTATCTAACATTTTATTGTATGTTACATCATTGAGTTGAACTTAACTATGTAATGCCCCATCCAGACTCTCCACGAGGGAATGCTTAGTGTGAGTACGGTGCGCTCGTCTCGCCTCGTCTTGCCTCGCGTCCCTGTCGCTCCGCTTTGTGTCGATTTTTCGGGTGCGAAAGGGTGAGGCGAGAGAATCAACCGCAGATAACCCACAGATAGATGAGACACTGATTGTGGCGCCATCTAAAGAGCCCGTCGAGTAAACAACTGAGTGATGTTGGAAAGATTTCTGTAATTTTAGGTTTTGGCGGATTGGCGGTATATTGAAATATACTGTATTTTAATTATTTTATTTCAAAATAGCCATTCATAGTCCATCATTTGACATTTCATTCAATTTAACTCCATTAACTAAATAATCATTAGATGTTGAGTTAAATTAAATGGAATATCAAATGATAGACCATAAATAGTTAATTAAATTGGAAAAAATAAAACAATAATCATATAAACAATTTATTTATTTTGGTATAAAAATACACAACAAATAATTTCTTTCATAAAGTACTTTTCTTAACAAACATAATGACAACAAATAAATTATAGTGTAAAAACCATGCAATAATTAAAAAATATTTTGAGTAATATACATTCTAGATTGGAGTATCATTAGATTTTCAAATGATGTTAAATCAAGATAAAAGTAGGAAATTGTGTATGATAAGTTTATATTAATTTATTATTACACTTGTATAAACACACAGAGCTGGACAAACTGCAGGAGTATAACTGCTACTTACCTAATCAAAAAAAGTGTTAGCAATAAGTTGTTAACTACTAACTAAAATATTTTTATAGGAAAAGTTGTTAAATACTGCCCAGCTCTGTAAGTACAAGGTGCCAAGTAATTACATATAAGAGTGCTAAACAGCACTTGTGACTGTACAACATTTAAAATAATATATCTAACATTTCATTTCCACTTAAAACACATCTTTTTTCTTTACTGGAAGTATTATGTTTATAACACAAGCTTAAACCTAGTATATTGCATATTTGTATATTTCTTCTTTTAAAAGCATTCCGTTCTTATGAAACCATTGCATAAGGCAGTTTAAGTTACTCTGCAGCTCCTGGCAGTCTATGATTGTTAAAATGTTTCTTAATGGCTCTTAAAAATCTCACCGTCTCATGGAGTCCTTTCTCGTTTCTGGTTGAGGTTCTACAAGTAAATACACAAAATAACAACAATAAATAAGTAAACACACAAATATGTTTGAAAATTTATGTCAACAAAAGAAAACAAAATGCGCTTACTATCGAAATAAGTTTACACATGTTTTTGTACTAAGCCAAAAAAATATCAAAAAATGTTTGAATGTATACATTTGTTTGATTTTTTTGAGTCCCTTTTTTGAAGCTTTCGATTTTTTTTTAGGAATTCTTGATTTTTAACTATTTTTTTATTTTTTGTCTTTATTGGATATTTTGAATTTTTGGTTACCGCTAGACCAAATACTTAGACGTAATGCCTCAACAAAAGTTAATACTCACTTTCATTTCCCATAAATTGTCACACCATGGTCTATATATGAAAATCGGCAAGGGATCAATACCTTCCATCCCATAGCTGGTAGAGGGAATAAAATAAAAGCCAGATTACTATTTTTTCAATGGATACATTTTAAAATGGAATTGTTTGAGTATGGTGTACACACTAGATATTAATTGAGTGAATGAAAAGACGAGTACTGAGTATGTCATTTGATTAAAATTCCAGTTAAGCGCTTTCAGCCATTAGGTCATTCTCAAAGCTGTTGACAAGAGAAAAACATACAACAGGTACAATGTACACACAATGAAATAAAATGTTTGATGTTACATCATTATATAAGTAAAATTTGTTAAAATTACCCTATAAAGAGGGTGTGCACACATATCATTTAGTAGGTAATCAAATTAGACGTTTCGTTATGTGAATTACAATTGTACACACTCTTTATAGAGTAATTTTAACAAATTTTAGTTAAATAATGATGTAACATCAAACATTTTATTTCATTGTATGTAGCAGTTACAGGGTTTGATGTTTTTTTACACTTTCTGTATATTTTTTTCTTGACGAGAGCTTTCAGAATGGTCTAATGGATGAAAGCGCTTACCTGGAATTTTAATAAAATTGCACACTCAGTACTCGTCTTTTCGTTCACTCAATTTACATTTTAAAATGTCCAAAATTATAGCATGCTATATTGAATACAATAAAACTTACCATCAATTTTTGTTAATTTCCACTCATATAGGAAGGCAAATCAAACTGTCTTAATAACCTCTCTTCGTCTTTCTCAAATCTAAAGAAACACTGTTTTTGAAAATGAAGATCATATCCTCCATCGTTTCTACGTCGACAAATTTAATGATTAATTATCACTGATATTCAGCCATATTAATTTTATCTTCCTGGGTTGAAGGAACAAAACTGTAAAAAGAAATATTTACTTTATTAATGCAGCAATTTTCAGTTTAGCTAATGTAAAGAACAACCATGATCTCTAAAGTTGTCGATTAAATTAGTAAAAATTCTCTGTGTTTTATAAAAATGAAGATAATGGTTGTTAATTGTGAAAGAAAAAATGCTCGAATTTTTTTAATAAAACTTACCGAGTACACCACTTATTACTCCTTCAGAATACACTTTGACGTTGTCTTTTCAATTAATAACAATAAAGCAACGAAACAACAGATAAATATAACACTATAGCAATTAAAAAATACACCAAAATACCGTAACCTTAAATTAACCTCTACACTTGAACTAAGAAATGATAACAGTATAACATATAATAGGTGGGGATGAGGACGAGCAATATGATATCGCGCATACGCAGTTATAAAAATCAATAAAAGTTGATTTTAATTACTCGACGGGCTCTATAGATGGCACGGTCTGCAGTGTCCCTAGCCTGGAATCAATCACAGCCGCGCGCTCGCTCTCTTTGTTGTTAACTGCTGAAGAGACGCGCTCGTTTTTTATATAATTACGGAGTGGAGTAACGACTTGACATGGACACACAATTTTCAAATTCACCACATTATTCGGAAAGTTATTCTGTAATTTGTTTGTCCTTAGTTTGCGTGTAAAAGAAAGTGATATTTTAAGGTAATAAAAAACATGATGCATTTTGTATCCTTAAGCAGCACAATGCTCTAAGAGACAATATGCACTTGGTTTTTTTTGTTGTGGTCTAAAATAACAGCCCATGACACTAAACCTGTAATGATAGGGCTCCCAAAGGTCGTACGTATAATTCGTCATTCATAGGAGAACCCTACTGCCATGTCTAGGACCGGTCAACGCTATAAAAAAATAATAAATAAATAAAATAATTTTAGGTTTCTGTAACGAGGGGCATATTTCTTGGTCTAAAAAAATGCTTTCACACCTTCAAACACCTGTAAAATTATTTACAGTGCCGACATCACTGATAGAAACCGAGTGTTTCCGTGTTGAATTAGCTTACGGTACTTTATCTCTGCATATTCACAAAATGATTTTAGTTTAGTTACACGGACTGTGTATATGTGGAGTATTTATAAATCTTCACCACTAAGGCCTCAATATCGTTTGAGAGACTATCTAATACAATTTGCACACAGTTGTGCATAATGTGTGGTCCACATCTGATTCCATTGATTTCCCGTCCTAGGCTATTCTTGAGTTGATGGAAAACTTTGTTTTTCCCTGCTCTTTTCATACCACCGAAGTTAGTGTTGCAGTTATCGCCACAAAATCCAACCACTTTGTTGTTCAAACAGGACAGAGCATAAGTGATTTGTAAGAATTTCAGATGTTTCACCCTCCACAGATGTGAAATCTAACAGCTTTACTTGCACACCTAAATTAGGATTAAAGTGGCGCACGACAATTGGCACAAGTTTTATATCTTTTCTGTTTGATGCATCCATACTTACAGATACGTAGTTTGACTTGGTCAAGTCTTCATCTACATTTGTTTTATTGACTTCGAAAAAGCGTTCGATCGAGTAAAATACACAAAACTTTTCCAATGTCTAAAATCATATAACGTAGACCATCATGATATGCGCCTTTTGTTAAACTTATATCATAGTCAAACAGCAGTAGTCAGGCTAGATGAAATACCAATAAAAAGCGGAGTAAGACAGGGATGTGTTTTATCTCCCCTGTTGTTTAACCTTTATTCGGAAAACATATTTCGTGAGGCTTTATATGGCAGGACAAAGGGAGTAAAGATAGGTGGCGAAATTATAAACAACGTAAGGTACGC
This sequence comes from Galeruca laticollis, assembly GCA_963921935.1. Classification (NCBI taxonomy): domain Eukaryota; kingdom Metazoa; phylum Arthropoda; class Insecta; order Coleoptera; family Chrysomelidae; genus Galeruca; species Galeruca laticollis. Next base: position 59,973,297 of record OY998184.1, on the reverse strand, counting down.
AGATGATACTGCCATCATTGCAGAAAACATGGAAGACTTGCAAATCCTGCTGGATAGAGTGCATGAGGCTGGTCGAAGATGGGGTATTAATATAAAAATCAAGAAAACGAATGGATGACTGCAGGTAGAATAAACATAGGACCAATTCCGATTACAATCAACGGACACAACATTGAACTGGTATCCCATTTCAAATATTTGGGTAGTTGGCCGAACAATGACATAACGTGGCACGTAGGGCATTCAGCAAATGGAAACCAATTCTCACGAATAGAAACCTCACAGTTCAGACGCGGTTAAGAATACTCCGCTGTTACGTATGGAGCATTTTTTTGTACGGATGTGAGACATGAACGCTTAAGGTTGACATCATGAATAAAATAGAAGCGTTTGAGATGTGGTGCTATCGGAGAATCCTTAAGATCCCGTGGACTGCACATACCAGTAATGAAGAGGTACTCAGGCAGCTGTATAAGGATCGAGAACTTCTGAACACCATAAAAATAAGAAAGGTCAGTTATTTCGGTCATATAATGCGAGGAAACAAATATCACATCCCTCGGCTGATCATTCAGGGAAAGGTTGAGGGCAGATGATGGATAGGTCGCAAAAAGCTGTCGTGGCTACGAAATATTCGAAACTGGACCGGACTGGGAGTAGAACAACTATTCCGAGTAGCGACAGATAGAGAACAGTTAAACCAAATTGTCATGGAGATAGCCCACGTTTGAAGGCAGGCACGGCACCGAAAGAAGAAGAAGAAGTCTTCATAAGCTCTTCCTGACCTAATGGAGCTATAACATTTTAAACTATTACTCCACACTTAGTTTTTCCGAGTGAGAATTTAGGTTCAAAAAACTTAGAAATTAGTTTTGATGAACAAGAATTAGTATTGAAACTCAAGTTACGCTTTGCTGCTAAATCTAAGTTTTTGTCAGTAGAACTCGCTGTCTTAAAAAACTGGTCAGTTTTGATGATCTAGCAGCACATGCTAAACTTTTTTTGTGTATAATCGATTGCAAATGATCTTTTATATCAGATCGACCACCATGAGTAACCGAAAATTCAGAGTTACAATGTGAAGATCTAACTCTATCGTCTTGATTTTGATTACCAGCACATACCTTCTTCAAAAAAGGGAATTTATTCTGAAAATCGTTGGTAAATTTACACGACCGTTTTGGCATTTTAACAGAGAAATAATAAACTTTTAACTTAAAACATAAATAAAACAGCGCTAGCTCGCTAACACAACACGTACCGCTGACAAGGACTGACTAAGCTTCATCTCTATCGCAAGCAGTGTTGCCAGGTCAAAAAATTTCGTAAATATATGAAAATAAAACGATATGTGTTATAATAATTATAATATTTTCCATTCAATAAACGTATAGCTCATCAATATGAAAAAAAATAATTATGGACTTGTTAACAGTAAAAAATAAAAATTAGGAAAATATATAAAGTACTTAAAGTAAAATAAACACTATATGTTCCAATAAGTACATGTATAAATTTCTCTGTATAAAAATTAAAAAAACGTAAACTCGTAAAATTAGATAAAAAATGTAAGAAAAGGTATAAAAAAATAAAAGAAACTAAAAATGTATGTTTTGGATGATCGCGCGGGGTCTCATAAATTATTCTGAATCTGATTCAGGTGGACTGGCAGTCAGATATATTTTATTATTAATTTTTTTGTCATATCATGGGATACTTTGAAGTTTGTACAGTTCCCAGAATTTGTTACCAGACTTCTTGTCAGTAATAATCCTTCAATATTATTAGTATTCAGTCTGTTTCTTAGTTTTGTTACAATTAACCTGAGAAAACACTCGTTCTACGTTAGCACTCGAATGGGGAAGATAAAGTAAATTAAATACTAAATTACACAACCGTTAAAATTTTTGTTCTACGTCGCCAATTTTAATTTCAGAAATCGCCTGCCATAAAATCAAAATTTCAAAGCATCTCCATTCATTATCAATTTCTTGTATATTTTCAATTAAATTTGAAAATTGAATTGTCAAATCGGATATAGAAGAAATCGTCCTTTTTATAACTGTACTTGAATTTATGGATTCAAATTTTGTAAATACAGAATTTTTTAAAGGAAATCTATTTAAAATTTGCTCAAGGCTTTCAATGTAAAAATCTAGACACTTAATTTTTAGAAGTTTTAAATCAGCTGAATATAGTGTGCTTGAATTAATCATTGCACCAAAATACATTTCTTCAATATCTAAAAAAAGTCAAGGATTTCTGAACTCAATATCATATACGTTATTTTTACGGAGTACTTCAGGCTTAATATAATAATCCATAATGGATTTTACAATGTTGGTTACTTCGGTGTAAATTTTATAAATCTACGGTTTTTCACTTTGCATTATAATATTTAATTTGTTAAGAAAGGGCAAAGAATGCGCCAAAAACTCTAAATATAATTTTGTATCTGGTTGTTGTAGTAAACGTAAAATTCAATTATCTGCCTCAATATTTTCTGCATTTTCTGCAGACTGATCAGTGAAGTATAAGATCAGTGGGTTATACTGAGAAATAAGTGTTTTAACGGAACTTTCTACCGATAACCATCTAGTATGTGAGGGATGCAGCAATTTTACTTGTACTCTGCGATCTTCTTAGGACTATTTGAAGAGTAATTATATACAGAAAATTCATTCATTTTTAGAAACGGTGAGTGTTTTACCTCCCGTACAACTTGTTCCACATATTCAGGAAGTTTTTCACATGCATATGATGCACATAAGTGAAAATTGTGACGTATACATTTCATAATAAAGATGTTAGGTATAACTTCACGCAATCTGCTGACGACGGAATTATGTGCTCCCATCATAGTGTTTGTTCCATCAGATCCATCGACCTTGTTCGAACAAACCATCCATCAGGGACAAAACCACATTTGAAGAAGCATTTCCGCCTTCTTGTTTATCTTTACCACAACCACAACTTTTACGTTATGGGTATATCCACTTTCTAAACATAGTTTATACAGTTTTATCCCAAACTTGTGACGCTTATTTCTTATATATTGTCGTAATTTCAATCGAACACGGAAGGGAACCATAGTTTCATGTATGCAAACATTTTTCCCTGGTAAACAAACGTACTGGAGCCTTTCAATTAATTTTTTCAAAATGGGTGAAATTTTATGTAATCGATCAACATCATGCTCGTTCGTATCGATTACTTCATTATCGTTGAAATGAAGCCTCGATAAGAGCTGTTCAAACCGATTTCTGGACATTATTTTTTTCATATTGTTTTTATATAAGAAACTTTGGGACCAATAATCAGCTGATATAATTTCATCAAACCCATCCAAATAATAATTCCAAAGAAAGTTTTCATTTCTTCTCGGTTTGTCGGTACCCATGGTTTAGTCTTTGATATTTTGTCGATTCGTTTTGGATCATTTTTTGGTTATTGTAAATATTTGTTTGTTCAACAACCAGATCAAGTATTTCAACAGTGAGAAATAGTCTGTAAAAATCGTACGGCTCTTTATCATACATTATGAAAAACTCTTCTCGAATTCCAAAGTTTTTGGTTTAAAAATCAAAATTTTGTAATTTTTGTGTATCAACTGAACCCCACTTCAATTCAGTACTAGTGTCAAGTTCATTATCTTCATCAGATCCTTCGCTGAATACCCTAAACTCCGATATAACCGACTCGAACATTCTGAAAAAAAAATGTCAACTACCTGATTTTGATGTTGGACTTCTACATCACTGAGGTCAGATTCTTCGGAGAAACTAAGCTTAGCACTCTGAAAGAAAAATAATTTGTTCGAATATATGATTCACAGAATAGAATAGGAGGTAGTAAAAGCACCGAAAGTTGGAAATTATTAAAATCCCTTCGTCAAGATAACAAAAAAGATATTATCACACCAGTCACCCTACAAAAATGGGATGAATACTTCGGCAAGCTCCTGACTGAAAATAGAGAAGCATATAAAAAACAAGAGCCCGAACCTCGCATCGAAATAAGAACATTAGCATCTCCGATTAGGGTCAAGAGTGCAGAAGTTAAACAAATCTGTCAACATCTGAAGAATAGAAAATCACCAGGCCCTGGAAACATTCCACCAGAGCTGCTCAAATACGGCACAGACAAACTATATAGACAACTTACTAGCCTCTTCCAAAAGTGTCTCAATGGGGAGAATATTCCCGAAGAATGGAGAACATCCTACATAACAACTATCCATAAAAAATGTAGCAAAGACATCTGTGACAACTATCGAGGAATCGCCGTCCTAAGTTCTATCTCGAGAGTATACGGAAAGTTGGTTAAAAGAAGGATCGAAGACGAATATCGCGATATAGAAGCCGAAGAACAGGCCGGTTTCAGAGCAGGAAGATCTACCACCGATCATCTCTTCACAATAACGCAGATAATAGAAAAGAAACTGGCACGAAATTAAGAAGTTCACCTACTGTTTGTCGACCTCAAGAAAGCCTACGACAGCATCCCACAAATAAAACTTTGGGAAGCACTTGAGAAAACCAACGTCAACGTAACGCTTATAAAGGCTGACCAAGAACTATATAAAAACAATACCAGTAAAATAAAGCAGGGACATGTAATGTCAAAAGGTTTCAACATCAACAAAGTACTTAAGCAGGGATGCTGCTTATCGCCGACTCTATTCAAAATCTATTTAGAACAAGCTTTGAAGTTGTGGAAAGGGAAGTGTAGAAATATGGGAATACCATTAAATGATGGCTACACACTATACACGTTGTGCTTTGCAGATGATCAAGTTGTCCTAGCACAAGATTATGAAGACCTAGAATATATGACACGAAAATTAACGGAGGAATATGACAAGTGGGGACTGCAGGTGAACGTCAAAAAAACCGAGTATATGTGCGTTGGGGGAGAACAAAGGAATTTACTTCTAGAACAACAAGAACAGATTAAACACACAAGAAAATACAAATACCTAGGAGTTCACATCACCTGCGAAGGTAGCATGGACGAAGAAATTAGATACCGAAATAACCTGGGAAGACAGGCGATTAGAAAACTTAACAATATACTGTGGGATAAAACGATATCAAAGGGTAACAAACATAAAATTTATAACAGTACAGTTAAAAGTATCGTCTCCTATGGAAGTGAGGTATGGCCGTTAAAGGAAAATGCACTTAAAATGATAGACGCCACCGAAATGGATTACTGGAGGCGTGCTGCTGGAAAATCGAAGCTGGATAAAGTCAGAAATGAGAAAATCTGAGAAATAATGGGGACTAAACACAATTTAACAGAAGACATCCGAGTTAATCAACTTAGGTGGTATGGACACGTACAGAGGATGGAACAAACTAGAATACCAAGAAAAGTGCTGGATTGGACGCCATACGGCAGAAGGAAGAGAGGAGACCTAGGTTGAGTTGGAGAGAAGGAGTAGAAAAGGACATACAAGCAAGAGAGATAGAGGAGAATCTATGTACCGATCGAGATAGATGGAAGCTGGAAATCAGAAAACGGCGAAGAACGTTATGAACTGATGTATATATATATATATATATATATATATATATATATAGAATAATAAAAAATTCATACCTGGCCTAATGTTTTCGGAGCTTATTCATTTATATCAGAATTTTTCGACGTTTCCGGTACACTAAACGAGTCATCATACTTCTGTTCAATACCTTGTTTTGTTCTTTTGGCACGTTGTAAAATTTCACCGCCATCGGAATAATCTGACTCACTTGTAATGTATTCTGATGTACTTGAGCAAGCGTAAGGTTCTTCTACATTTAGGTCTTCGTCAGACATAACTTCATTGTGGAATTGTTGGAGTCTCTGTTGTTCCTTTTCATAAGAACCCATTTTTCCAACCGTTCAAACAAAACTAACCGTTTTTAAGCTGAACACCAATAACATACCATGGCAGTGTAACGAATTATCAAACACTAAAATGTGCTACTGAGGAATTGCCTACAGTGTTTACGACTGACCTTCATAAGAATTATAAGCCACGTTGTCCAAAAATATCTTATTGGTCGCTCGGACAGCGTGACATTAAAGTGATGCCTCATTTTTGTTGTTATTTTTACAACAAAAAAAAGTAGAATCTTAATAAAAACAAGATGTATCGTATATTTAGCTTAGTTTCTACAAATTTTTAAAAAAAAACGATGCCGGTCCGGGAGACCCCAAAATATCTTATTGTTAACAAAAAATAAAAAGTAACCCTAATTTACAACGTACAGAAAAACAAAAAGTTGTAACCATAGACAAATAATAATATAAGAGACAGTTTGATGCATAGGCAGAAAAGAAAGTTTGTGGTGGGTGGTAATTGTGATACTTGAGGTGTTTGATTCAGATGTGTGCCCTGATATAGGATTAGTTTCCTCTGCAGGGCTGGGTTGGGGGTGTGTTGGGGGGTTTGTGCGCGTTTGTACTGGGTCTGGTGAATTGGTTAAGATGCTTGGGAGATTGAGTTGGTTAGGGGGTGGAATCGAGGTTTCGGTGTGGGCTTGTCACTAGAAGATGTTCCAGAGGAAAAGCATTCTCGGTGTTTTTGTACTCCGAAAAAACAATAATAATCTCGTTGGGGGTGGGCGGGTACAGCTGCGGCTGCATTGTACCCAGAATCCAAACTACCAAATTTAAATATCCCGCCTGTAATAATTAGTTCTGTTCCCCGAAAGGGGGCGCTAGGATCGACGCGATGCCAACTGTTTATATGGGAACGAACACTCTCTTAATATGTTTATTTCTCTATGGTTGTAACTAATCAAATAAAAACACAAAAAGCACAAATTGATAAAATACCAAAACAATCACAATGTTACGTCTATGAATACTAGACACTGAATAAATTATGCAGGTGTACTATTCTATCCTCTCTGTCTTGTACACATCGCTGCATCAAGCTGTCTTTTTTCACAAGTAAGTAAGTTTTCGACGTTGTCACGTACGCCATAATTCTCGCAAATAATATTTTTTTAATAAAATATTCAAATAGACTAGCTGTGCTTATGTACAGCTCGCCTATTTGAAATCTATAATCAATATATTGAATTGATGTTTGTTACAAGTATAAGAAAAAAACTAAAATATATGGATTTTATTGTTATTTGTGTAATCAATTACCTATCGCTAGAATATATCTGGCAACACCGCTTATAATACATTGCTTGCTAGGGAGGGGGTGGTGAGTCACTGTACAGAATTTCGACTAAAGCGCTAAAGGCCTAAACCCCCCTTAGTACTCAGTACTAGATTCGCCCGGAGAGACTTTCCTATTGCGTATAGTTACGGTTGGCTAAACAAGACGATTCGATGATAATCTCGACTCCGCCCTCTTATATATTTTTGCGCTAGACGACAGACACTCTTATACCGAAAATTTCGTCTTTTCCCTCTCCCCGCTATTCTATATTTTTCAATTAATTGAAAAGTATATTATCTACGGGCAAAGTATGCATACATTTGCATTATAATTTTTATATGATCTTCCAGTTGCAGCATCAATGATAATTTTCCATGTATTTATTAAAAAGATATTCAGTTCTAAAAAATAAAAGTTGTAACTTTTGTAAAAATATTTCTAAAGTTTAAGGTTTCTCATGTGTGGTTTCGATATTTCGGTGAGAAAATCAATGTCGCCTCCGGTGATTCATCTCTTGCAGGAGTGGGGGTCGATGATTGAGTTTCAACCGCACTGATGCCCTGAATGTGGAATTGGGGCGTTATTCTTGACGTCGTTCCCAACGTCATGTATACGCAAGCCTGTGAATGCTGTATTTGCGAATAGTTCCTAAAATGATATACTCGAGCACCGTTCCTAGAATCATCGAATTGTATCGCTCCTCACAACAGCGTCAGTTGACGTTACAATATAAATGTCATTTGGTTATGTCAAATGTAAAGGTGCATTCAGATGCTACGTCGGGCGCGTTTTATGCGATCAGATGCTTACATCTGGTAAATAGTCGGGTCGTTCAGATGCTAGCGGTAAATTTTACCAATCGTCGAACCATTTAACCCAGTGGCCACATCTGTAGAAATTGACCCGCATGCGCTTTGCATTTTATAATGCATTATTGAGAAGTTTGGGTTATGTTTACAAAATTACAAATAATAGAGACTGTTTACATTTTTTTCTACACCCACATGATTATTCATTTTCTGCACAATTTACACAATGAAAATGTAGGTTATTTCGGTTAACAGAACGGATATAATTTCATTTACATCCTAGAATATATATGAAATTTACCAATCAGCATTTGCATTTAGTACTCGTCAACTCTTCTTTTTTTCAATTTCAATGTAACGTCAACTTGTCAAAATATTTCTTTAGTTTAGAAGAAAAATATTTTAGTAAAATGAGTGATTCCATTGATGAATCAAAAATCGATAAATATTACTTCATCAGATATTCGTTTAGCCGCAAAGGAGACGTTGTTACTTAAGAAAATATGTTGCATGGAGGGTAAGAAGAGGCGACTTTATTTGCCTAAATTTTTCTCTCAGTGTAAGGGTACGGATCGATTATTTGAGGTTACAAATGAAACGCCATAGTAGTTTGGGTACATTTTAATTTCTCCCTTTGTAATTATCAGCAGCACTCGTGCGCAATACAAGAAATAGCGCTTAACTTTTATTTAGGCCACTAGTGGCCGAATTGCGTACTCTGGAACATGCCGTACAGTTCAAACAAACCGCTAAGAAGAGGCGACGCGATAGATCTATTAGGTTACAAATTCGAATTGTTTTTAGAACAGCATTTTTTATAGAATGAAGAACAGGTATGCAAGTGTAAGACTATTACAAACTGGCGTGAAAGAATTGCCCCAATTACTATTCTATATGCAGCATATCTACCGCAGAGTATACTTTGCGTTTACAATAATAGTTTACCATGTAACAATGAATAATCGTTTTCAGGGTGAGGTATGAAGTCCCTATAATAAGAAGCCCATATACCAAAGAGTTCTTCAACGTAAAAATTTAATATAAACTGTCAGTTCAAAGTTTAATTTTAAATGTTGTGATTGTTTCTCCCTATGTGTCTGTTAACCTATGTGTTGAAAGTGTTGTTTAGTTCACAAACAAAAAATAAGACAAACACAACTTATAACTAAGGCTTAGCTGATAAGTCACAGTGGATGATTCCTTCAGCACTGCCGCCAGCTGTTACCGTAGCTTCCGGACCTTCTATGAAGTTGGAAAAGCAGTTTTCCGACAATCCGATGCAAGCCCCTGAGGTATGCAAGTATCTTTTAATCTTGGTTCCAAGGTACTTCCAGAAATAAATAGGAACAGAAGTTCTAATTATGAACGGTATGAGAAAGAGGTCTAAAAACATAATTCGGTATTATTCGTCGCTGACATGATTTAAGTAATAACAAAAAATATATTTTCAACTCAAATAGGTAAATCAATTAATCAATGTCTCAAGATATCTTTTGATTTATAAACGTTTATCTAGATAAATTTAAAATATCTAAGATTTCATCATGAAACTCTGACACAAACATATTTATGACAAACTAAGCACATTCTAATACCTCATTGACCTGAATCCCATACAATAGTCTAAATATTGTTCACAAATTAATAAAGTTAACTTATTGAAATCTGCTGAAAAGTATGACTTTTGCTTTGTAGAATTAGTTAATAATTTGAATTGTTCTTGAAAGTTCTTTACTATAATGGGATGATCAAGTGTTACTTCAGGATCTGATTTTATTAAATATATTGTTGAGAAGCTAAACTGATTATATTTGCAAAATCCGCAATTGCAGATCAGATGTTTGATGTGAATGTTAGAATTGTTTGAATCTTTGGTTTATAGAGTATAAGCCAAGTTAAAATACTTAATTTTATGTCTAGGTGCAGATATTGTATTACTTTGGGTACATACCTTCGGTGTCGGGTGACCTCAAGGTGGCTTGAATTTCTAGTTTTAGTTGAATTTCGGCAAGTAATTAAGTTATTATACCCTTCAGGGTACTTAAAAGTGCTTCTATTACCAATTACTCCTTGAATTTAGTTATACACAGTAATGCGCACTACTGACTCAGTACTGACCCAAGAATGGCCATTACTGTCCCAACAATACCCACTATTGCTCTAGTAATCAGTGGCGTAGCTAGATAGTCAGAGGCTCTGGTGCGAAAAATGGGTGGCCCCCCTAATAAATTGTACAGTTTTTATCAAGCAAAGCTACTTTATCATCAATTCTTTATCATGCACTGCAGCGCAGGGCACAGCAATGCTACTTACTGTAAATATGTGCACGAGTGTCTTACCTGAGCATAGTTCTACAGTTGAGAAGTTCAGGAATATACTTGAATAAATAATGTTACGTAATGAAACAAAATTAATCGATAGGTTTATTTATGTATTTATATAAAATATTCAATTGTGGATAAAAATAAAACATAGAAAATAATGTATTGTATTTCCCAAGCATTCAAAAATTTCATTTTGAATTGTTGGTCTCAGACATTTTGTGGATATTAGAAACAAAAAAGCATGATTTTGAATGAAAATTATTCTTAAATATGTAATTTTAAAGGGTTAATAAAATAAAATAAAAGAATAAATGAAATGGAAACAAAATTTAACAAATAAACAAAAATACATTTGGCCATATGCAAAACTTGCTGCAATATTTGATCATATCGGGCAAGAAGATGAACAACAGACAAGAACTTTCCAAGATGTCCTTCCTCACTTAAGTTCTCTCGATGTATTCTAAAAGCCAAATAATTCTTTGCTATAGTAAGTATAACATTGAATAATCTTCGAAGAACCATTTTCCAAAAAGATTGTTCTGTATTTATTTCATCTTCAGGTTCCTTATCAATAGTATAATTTTTTTACCAAAGTTCATACACAACATGACCATTCATAAAACTGTGTTATTTAATTATTTCTGATAAATGTCCCCTATCACGAATGCCTGTACACCATATACTTTATATACTTTTTCTTTGAAAAGAAAATAACCAGCAGTGTTGATAGTATTTTAGATTAATAGAGCCAAAACCGATGAACTAATCTATATTTAGAAGTAGAAAAGTTGGATGATTGAGGGATTGTGAGACTTTAAATTTTGACGGTTTTGTTAGTTTTGACTACAACCAGGCGGATGTACTAAAATTTTAATATTGAGATGACTATCTACCCATATAAAAAGGTTATCTATGTTCAGTTTATTTTTATGGGCCATCGTATAGACTAAGTTCAGTGTATGTCTACATTATCTTTAGTTACTTTAATACATTTTTCCTTTTCTGTACAATTATATTTACTGTTAATGTATAATTTGGTTGAAAAGCTTAATTATAAATATATTTTCTTTAAGTTCTGTGTTGTTATTGACAGCATATAAATATTTATATATACTACCAAAAAAAGACTGGCCACACTTTAGCTAGTTGGCTTAAACAATAGTCGAAAAATTGAAGAAAATATTTTGTAGATAGTGTAAAAAAAACGAATCACTAAATGAATAATAGAGCGATTTAAAAGATTAAACTACAAAGATAATTGAAATACTACCAAAACTGCCATCTACGGATGCGCCATGTACACGTCTCAAGTTACTCTAGAAAGAATAAAATTTCCATTTAATAAATAATTAAAGTACCTAATCAAATTTAAATCACAAAAATTTATAAGGCAGCAAAAATTGGGCCAAGTCTTATAAATTTATTTTATTGCCAAATGATTTTTTAGATCAGCTTAAAATTAGTTGTAAAATAACTATGTATATACAGGGTGTCCCGGGACTAATGGGAAAAAAGTCAGGAGTGTATAATCTGAGCCAAAATAATGTTAGAACTTCATATAAACTTTTTCAATGCAGGCCCTCGTTTTCGAGTTATAGGCCTCCAAAGTTTTAATTTTGAATTTGGTTTTTATTTTTATTCTTTGTACTAGTTATTTGATCTTTATAAAATTTACGGCAAAGCTATAATGTACGTATATGTTTATTTTGGAAAGGTAAACAGATTTACAGTATTGCCTTGAAGCCAGGGACGGACTACTCGCAATGGTTAGTGATCCAAAAATTTTGCAGGGATGGCACACCCTATATGAAATTATCGAAATTGACTTCCCCACACATTACGCTAACGAGAAGGTACTCTTGTTGGAATTCGATAAAATGAGCCGTTTGGCTAATATTTACAGTTTTATTAATGCACTACGTACCAATTTACCTAACTAACTTATTAATCCGATGTCCAAGATTTACCTACAGTACTACAAAAAAATAATTTGATGATAGCAGATGATAAAAACATTAAGAACTTATTTAATGGGAATTAAATAGGTAGGCAAACAACGTAATTAGTTGATTTTAATCAAAATTACGCACACAACATTATTAAGCCATTAAGAAAACCTCAAAAAACACAAGTTATACAACATTAGACTAAAACTAATTCCTAAACAACAACAAAAACTAACGTTATTCTAATAAATGTTAAATATGAGCTCCTCCCACTTCCACGTACATTCTAAGTCTACAAAGGTTGTTTCTTTGCACTTGAAAAAGCAATCCCATATTATTTCTAATAACATTGCAGTGTAACACAATCCTGTCTATTAAATCTTGCCTTGTTTGCACAGGTGTTGCGTATACCTTACTTTTGAGATAACCTCAGAGAATGAAATCCATAGGATTAACGTCTCCTGATCGCGGTGGCCATTGAAAAGGGCCTCCACGACCAATCCATCTATTAAGAAACCTTATGTGTAAATGCTGTCGTACATCTAAACTGAAATGAGGAGGGGCCCCATCATGCATGAACCATAAATTCCTACGAGTTTGTAGTGGCACATCATAACTCATTTTGCAAAAACTCCAAACATTAACCATGAATCTATACTGGTGCCTAGTTTGGATAATGCCATGTGGATTCACATCATCCCATAAATGTATATTATGAGAATTAATGACTCCATCTCTGGTGAAACCGGATTCGTCCATAAAGAGAACGGTTCTAATTAATGTGTTGTCTATTTGTTGTTGTCGCAGAAACAACTGGCTGTACTCAAGTCGTGCAGGTTAATCAGCCACTGTCATACTGTGTACTTTTTTCATGTGAAAAGGATATAACAACTATTCTTCCAGGACGCGATGAACAACTGATTTCGAGACGTTATGTTCTCTTGATATTTTTCGTAAACTCGTTGATGGTTCATTATCAACTGCATTTAACAAGTCTTGTTCAACTGCCACAGTACGTAAGTTTCGTACTGGACCTTCTCCACCTTTTTTGGCGAAAAATTTCCTAAAATGTATTATTTTGTTTTGTATACATGGGAAATTACATTTACTTATTCATGCCTATTTCTCGTAACCTGAGATCAATACGTTCAAACATTCGTCTGTCTGGCAATGCTCTGTTTGCAAAATGTTCTGCAAAAAGCCTTCTGGCCCCTCAAAACAGTTTAAACAGTTTCGAGAAGCCAGTCCATACATTAAATGCATATCCTCGTACTCAATAAAAGTGAATTGTAACTGTTAAATTAAGGACTTATTGACAAGTACTTACTACGAACAATTCTGCACAACGTTTGACAACTAATCCTATGGTTACTTGATAAACGGTAAAAACACTTTTAAAAAGTTTTTACCAACTTTCGAATTAATAAGTCGTTAATGTTTTTTATCTCCTGCTATCGGTAAATCATTTTTTTGTAGTACTGTTGGTAATTCTTGGACATCGTATTAATAAGTTAGTTTTACCTCGTTGTGTACGTATAAAAAGGGTGAATACGTGAATTGGTACGTAGTGCATTAATAAAACTGTAAATATTAGCCAAACGGCTTATTTTATCGAATTCAAACAAGAGTACCTTTTCGTTAGCTTAATGTGTGGGAAAGTAAATTTCGATAATTTCATATAGGGTGTGCCATCCATGCAAAAGTTTTGGATCACTAACCATTACTACTAGTCCGTCCCTGGCTTCAAGACACTACAGTAAATCTGTTTACCTTTCCAAAATAAACATACACGTACATTATAGCTTTGACGTAAATTTTATAAAGATCAAATAACTAGTACAAAAAATAAAAACAAAATTCAAAATTCAAACTTTGGAGGCCTATAACTCGGAAACGAGGGCCTGCATGGAAAAAGTTTATATGAAGTACTAACATTATTTTGGCTCAGATTATACGCTCCTGACTTTTTTCCCATTAGTCCCGGGACACCCTGTATAAAAATTTTATCTGAATAAATTTCAGTCAATAAATTGAGAATTATTTGGAAGAATGTTTCTTTGTAAGTATCAATTGAAAATAGAAAAAGGTGGATAAATTTAATATACGACATGGTATTTTACATGATTTCAAAAATTTTTGTGATTTAAATTTGATTAGGTACTTTAATTATTTATTAAATGGAAATTTTATTCTTTCTAGAGTAACTTGAGACGTGTACATGGCGCAAAGTTTTACTGACATCCGTAGCTGGCAGTTTTGGTAGTATAGTATTTACTAGAAAACCATCACACTTCTATAGTTTAGAATTAAATGACAATATGATTATACTTAATAATCCTACACAATTAATTGCTTTATACTTTTTTGGTCATCTAAAAAATCAAATTTAATTTATTCGGGGACGTGAAGGAAACCGGCCGGGGCACCGGGACGTTGTCTGAAAACCGGCCGGGGCACCGGGACGTTGTCTGAAAACCGCGACTGTCCTGGTCAAACCGGGACGTCTGGCAAACCTTCTTTTAACAGATGACGTTGATGACAGACAGCGTTATTCACAAAAAATAGTGACTTTAAAAATAAAATCAATGATTTTTTGAAAAAAATAAAAGTTTACCAAGTATATAATATTATTTCGAAACAATACATATAAAAATTTCATGTAACCAAATTATTGCGAATGAACAGTATCATTTTTGTTAAATATTGTTTATTTCAGTTCAAGTTTAGGAATTATTTTAGTAGAAGATGAAAGTGTTGAAACATGATTCACATCAGTGCATGTTATCTATTTTTAGAACAAAACCTTTCGATAGATCAGTATTCAAAATAATCATAGCCGATTGTGATACTATGAAAGTTTCGAACCTTGCTTAATCCCTCTTCACATGATAGACATACTTCTTATCGTTAATAGCGGCGTCTACTTTATAAACTTTTGAAACTACGTTTGCCGATTTGATTCCATTACTTTTGATAACGCTCCCACCGCTTTTCATTATTCTTCTGTTAATTTCCACTTCTCTACTGTCACAATTTTCTGTTTAACCTAGGTACTCGAACAGCTCAGCATGCTGAAAATTATATTCTTTCTCATTAATATGTTATAGTAAGTGGTTCCGCTTCTATTATGGTACCAGCACAATATCTACGTTACGATAAATAAATTCAACATCACCAAATTAGCGAAACTTTCGAATGCAATAACTTAACCACAAATCTGTTGTGTTGGTGAACGCACACTCAACTGACTAGATTTATCAGATATTCTCGTCATGTCAAAATAATTCAAAATTTTGTCAAAATTTTCAAGTAAAAAATGTTCCATGACTTGTTGTTCGCCTAACGCATGTGCGGCAAACTGTTGCAAACCACAACCAGAATGTTGTAAAATATGCTGTAGGCCATGCTGTTGTCCACGTCGACCACAATTAGAGCCATTAACTTTTTGGACCGGATTTCCAGAACCCTATCGTAAAAAGAAAAAGGGTAAAAATGGAAAGAACACTGCCGACAGAACTACTTCAAAGAGTAACATAGATTTAACCAATAAAGGTGTGGGAGAAGGTGATAATGCCGGAGGCCAATATGGCATGGGCGGTATGTACGGTATGGGCGGCATGTACGGTATGGGTGGCATGTACGGTATGGGTGGCATGTACGGTATGGGTGGCATGGGCAGCATGTATGGTATGGGGGGCATGGGTGGTAAAGAATGTAAGTGCTGTAGACGGTGCCCATGCCAGGCAGGTCTTCCACCGGGTGCAAATCCTAGACTTAAAGGACCTTGCAACTGTTGTAAAGACTGTCCATGTCATAAATTAATGCAACAACGTTCTTCTAACGGTACTAAAAAGCGTTCGGATTCCGTAAAGCCGTCAAAAAAAACTTGTGATTGTTCTAATGCCCGAAATGATTCGCGAAAAACTACTCTAGTTATGTGTGAAGACTGTGGGCACAGGAAAAGAGTTCCACTTTCAGTTGAGGAAGAGGAATCGCCGCTAAACGACTGCTGTACCTGTAATCGGGAAAAGATTACTCCCAATTGCAGCTCATGTGGAAAGAAGAAAAATCAACCCACTCCTTCGGTTCTTAAAGAAAATATTTGCAAAGGATGCGGAAAGGAAAAAAAACAGGCATCGTGTGACTCTTCTACATCAAATTCAAAGAAACCTCGTCTTTGTATTTAAACCTTGAAACTGCAAATCACAAACATTATTTTTTGTACTAATAATTTTCATATCCAAATGTAATTAAATAAATTTTTTTAAATATTTAGTGAAAAATACAAATTTTATTTATTATATTAATGCTCGCTTGCATTAGTATGTGTAGGTACGCGCCTATCACACTATCCGTATGTCACCATCAACTTCGTCCAGGAAATGAAGCGAAAAATAGGGCATGACCTCCGATATCCTTCACGGTGGAAGGATTTTTAAGAAAATTTGGAATTCAGTACATTTTATCCTCTAGATCAAAATCCATGTGCGCCTGAGGTGTACTTTTTATTTTAAGAAAGTGAAAACCACTACTTCATTCAAAAAATTAAACAATCATGTAAACACCTGTTTTATAGATTGCAATCGTGTCCTAATATATAAAATAGATGTTGCTTAACATTATGAGTTATAATTTACACATTAAAACATATTATTTATCCCGTTTCACACCTTAAATACCACCCTTAATGGTGAAATTACATAAAAAAATAGTTTGTTTTAATGAAATTTGCTGTTTCCACCCTTACTCTGTGGAATCTACTCATATTACTTTTTTAAATGAAACTAACTGTTTCTAGATAATTCCACAATATATTGATAAGAGGTAAAAATTCTAAATAGTATATTAAAGTATAAGTGGATAAAAAGGTCATTCAAACGCGCGATTTTTCGAACAAAATGGCGACTACAAAAAAATGGAAGTCCGTCCTCGATGCCCAGCCAAGTTTCATTTCATAAAAGTCCCTCCTCGATGCCTTGCCAAGCATCTTAGAAGTCCATCCTCGATGCCTAGCCAAGTTTCGCAAAATTCCATCCTAAGTAGTATTTATTTTGATTAAAAATGTATGTAGAATTACCGGAATTGCAAAAAATAGCGTATACACCTCTCGACTAAAGTGACATTAATCCCTTAGGTGGATTGCTTCCCTCGGGCTCCGCTGCGCTCCGTCCTCAGGAATCAAACACCACCCACGAGTTTAAATGGGTCACTTTAGTCGCTTGTTGTATAATATACTATTATTTGACGTTACGAGGTACTGCTGTCAGATAAATAATCAAAAAGATGTCATTTAGACTTTATAGTAATAATAAACATAGAGAGGGCTATTCATTCGAAACACGTTTATTTTTGCGGCCAACAATTCCAAACGCCAGTAGTGAAATAATGAATGAATTACAAAAAGTGGGGATGGTATTGTAGCTACATGGCCTAGGTATTCGGCTGTTTTTCTGACAAACTTGGCACCGACGAACCATGATAATCCAAAAACATTAAATTAATTAACTTAAAAGTTTATTTTGTCACTAAAAGTTTTGAAAAACACATCAAAACGAAAGAATTAAATGTTTACTCTCTAGTCCTCGTATAAACAAACCACGTTTGATATTATTTACTACAATACTACGACCTATTTGAAATGATCGTCTATCACAGTCTGACGATATTTGCATCTCTCTATATGGTAGTTAAACAAGGACAAAACTACTAAATAGATTACTATTGACACATTAAACAGTTACTGAAATTTTGAGCAATGTTGCCACTTTTAGTTATAACCATAAAGGCATCTAAGGATACAACAAATACTTGTTTAAAATTTATATAAGAATATGCCTTTATTAAATAAAATGCAAGTATTATTAATTAATTTTAAAAGCAGCGACTCAAATGCAGAAATTAATATAACTCTTTTTTATTTGCATAAATTTTTAACAAAATTTCAATTAAACTTCTAATTTATTTTTTCCCGCAACTAACGAGGATTTGTAAATATGGCAAAGCAGTGGAAGTGTCCGCAAGTGTGCTTAGAATGTGACCCAATGCTTGGAGCAGGAAAAAGTCAAAACAAACGTATCTATTTTATTTGTTAATCTGAGATTTAGACTTACGTTTCTCGAGTTGTTGTTAATATTTAAATTTTACTTAATTTCATTCGTTTCATGAACAAGATGTGAGAAAAATCGATTTTTTGTGACAAAATGTAATAAATAGTAATTTACGTAACAAGGCCGAAAGTACTGTTTTTTCGAACGAGTAGACAAGATTCCATGGCGAGCCGCAGGCGAGTCCTGGAAGTCTAGGAGTCCGAAAAAACAGTTTCCGGTCGTGTTGCGTACAATATTTTTTCGACAACCATGTAGAATAACAAATCATTGAGACGTCACATTTCTTTATTATACATTTTAATTCTTATTCGAATTAAACAGAACATAAAATACTGCATATTAACAAAAACATTCTAATTCTTAATTATATTAATATTTATATTAAAATTCGAGCAATTGCTAATATTGAAGGGATTCAATTTGTTTGAAATGCTTGGTATATCTAAATTGTTGAAGCCAGAACAAGAAGGCAAAGTTTCCGTTTCACATTGATTGTTTTCTTCTGATGGTTTTTGAATGGTCTTGGCCATTTTAATTTTGTTTATTTTGTTTGTAAGTGAATTATCTATATATCTTTCAGCCACATTGGTAGACTTCCAGCCACCGTGTCTCTTCAAATTTGTGATGTTTCCACCATTATCAGCCGAAGTTCGACGAATACTATGGCCTGTGTAATTTTTAGGATTGGGTAAATGTAAACATTTTGCGATTTTTATTCCGAGACTCCCAAAACTGTAGATACCAACAGGCTTAGTTGAAGATTTTCCTTTTTTGTAATTCAGGAATAATCTGTTATGTGGAGTATGTGATGGCCGTAAAGATAAATATTGCCTATACAACAGCAATTACAAAAGTTCTCCCAATATGTCTTTTGGAATCCGGTATTTTCACAAGCAATCAATTGACATTTTTGTTAGTTCTTGTCGTCTACACGCACCGGCTAACCCAATAATTGTTGCTACCTGAAAATTAAGTTGATACTTTATATCCTACAATCATAATATTTTGTTAAAATTACCTTCAGCATTAGATATGTTTCATTATCCGCTTCCCTAATACAGGATTTGACAGTTTCAGATTTTTGCGCCACATAAGCCAAAATTACATCCTCTGTAATATTTCTGCATTGCTTCATATCCATCCATTTCGTGAACAAATCATAAACGTTTTCGTACCTGTATTTTGATTTTTCAAGCAATAATTGTGTTGTAGCGGTAACTGCTATATTGGAAATTTCCCAGGGCACATTTTCAAAGTCACTATCGCTGCTTTCCATATTTTATTGCGCTCAAAAAAACATGCAAACTTCTGACAACTAATTTCATATGAACTGTCTGCCGTTATTTCGTTGCTATGGTAACGACTGAATATTTCCGGCCTAGGCCGGGAAGGACGTACTTCCCGGACTAGGCCGGGAAGCATATTTTTCCGCAAACGTCAAAAAAAGTAGACATTATTAACGTCAATTCATGATGTTGAAGTATGATTTCACAGACGCCACTTTTTTGTAAGGCCGTAATCGGACAAAAAAGTACTTTTTTGTACGCTGACGGCCGTACAATAAAGTAGAATTTTTAACAGGGAAAATAAAGCTGGATTTATAAACTTTCCGTTCGCCGTTGGCGTTGGCGTTCGCGTTGGCGTTCGCCGTCGGCAGTTCGTAGCAACGACATTGACCATTTATAAACTTGCCGTTGGCGTTACGAAAACTATCATAACCTCACTTTAATGTGTCATATCCATATGAATTTACAGGGAGAAGTCGTCTTTGTGTTTTCAGTTTACGTTTTATTTTTCTTGATTTCTGTTAGGATGGTCTGTATTTAAAGCGTTATATCTTAAATAAAATGGATTTGGATTTTGAAGCCGATTATGCACTTGCTGCGTTTTGAGTTATTTTGTGCTCATATGCATATCTTGTAACAAGTCGTCGGAGGCAAAGACGGTTTAAAGTGAGACCTATCAATAGGGCACGAAGAACCTTTGGAAATTTCAATTATTATAGAAAGATGAAATCGTGGGACCCAGAACAATTTTTTAAATACACCAGAATGACAGTTCCAGTCTTCGAAAAACTGCTGAACAAAGTGAGGACAAAAATCGGAAAACAGTATAGATCTGATGGTATTACACCTGAAGAAAGACTTGTTCTTACTCTACAGTAGGTTACATTTTAAATTGTAGAAGGATTTTGAGAATTTAATATTATTTTATTCCAGATATTTGTCACAAGGTACTAGTATGCAGGTCCTAGCTTGGACTTATCATATAGGACACACCACTGTGCATAAAATCATACACGAGACTTGCCAGTCTCTGTGGAATATTCTTAGTCCTGAATACTTGAAAACTCCAGAGTCTGAAGAAGATTGGTTGGACATTTCCAAAGGCTTCTATGAAAGATGGAATTTTCCTCATTGTTTAGGAAGTATTGACGGAAAACATATAAATATTCAAGCTCCGGCTAAAAGTGGCTCTTTATTTTACAATTATAAAAAAAACTTTAGTATTGTTTTATTAGCATCATGTGATTATAAATATAAATTTTCCTTTGTTGACATTGGTGCGTATGGTTCGCAGAGTGATGGTGGAATTTTCAGAAATAGTGTGTTTGGGCAGAGAATGGAATCTTCAAATTTAAACATACCTGCAGAAAAACAGTTACCAGGAACAAACATCGTCACACCTTTCTGTTTTGTTGCAGATGAAGCATTCCCATTAAAAAAATATATAATGAGACCGTATCCTGGGAAAAATTTAACAGATAGGCAAAGGATTTTCAATTATAGACTTTCCAGGGCCAGGCAAGTCATTGAAAATTCTTTTGGTATACTAGTGGCTCGATGGAGGATTTTAAAAACTACAATCAATGCCAAACTTGAAAATATTGACAATATTGTTAAGGCAGTTGTTGTTTTGCATAATTACTGCCAAACTGAACTTTCAGAGTCTGAAGGCACAGACTTATATTGTCCACCAAGTTATGTGGATACAGATGGTGAGCAAAGTGGAGGGTGGAGGGCAGAACAAGAACCTTTAGCATCTGTTGGTCGATTAGGTTCGAATGTGTCTAAACATTATATTTATGCAATTAGAGACACATTTGCAGAATATTTTATGTCAGTTAAAGGTAGAGTTGCATGGCAAGACAAGGTGTTATTTGCAGAATAAATATACAATTGTTTAAAATAATTTTTAGGGAGTGTACAGTTATGGGTGAATCTGCAGTTTGGCAAAGTTTCGACTTTCTTTGTATAAATATTTGTTTTTATTCCAAACTTAATATATTTACACTATTTTTTTTTACAAAAGCTAGTTCTATTGTGGTCAAGTCTGGGTGAATGTATAGTTTTACTCAGTTGTACATTTGTAAATTAGAATATATTTTTTTTTTGTAAATCAAACGTCATATAAGTATTCCAGAAACAATTATTTACCTGTATCAATAATTAATGTACTTGATATGGATTCACATTCCATTATTCTTATGTTTAAATATACTTTGGTGATGTATTTCTTGGGGGCTGAAAATATTAGTAAAAAAATCTTAAAAATAGTTTTGACTTTTTATTTTTCGTTAAATAACAATAATAATATTTGTTTTCTTTTTTGGCGAGCTTCCTCTTCGGGCATCCTCTCCAACTCCTCGTACAAATACTGCACAAATGTGCTATTTATGTTTTTGGGAACGGCCTGACTATTTTCAAATACATTTGCTATGGACTTAGCCATTCCCAGAATTTCGTCTAATTTCTCCTCTTTCCGTTTGCGTCCTGGTATGCCTGTGGTAGAAAATATTTTGATAAGTGAACTAACACATACTATTTATTTATTTATATTACCAACGGGTGTAGTGGACGTCGTACCAGTGGGCATCTTCCTTTTGATGCTACTAGGACCGGCAACTGGTGGTTCTTCCCCCTGAGTGGAGTGTGCAGGACTTGGTTCTTCCATGCTTTCACTCCCACCTTCTGGAGACGTTATGTTATCCATAGTGACTGTGCTCGATACAGAGGGTGACGTCGACTGCCTACTAGGCGGGGTTTTTTTTGTGGCAGTAAATGTCCTATAAAGCATAAAACCAAAATTATTGATAATATGCATATATAATAAAACAGTAGAAAAGTCAATAAAACAGTGAATACTAACTTTCTTTTCTTCGTCAGTTTATTATAGAATAGCATAGCATCAAAATAAACCCACGTGCTCACAGGCGCACCAGCACCAGAGGGAAACTTATTTTTCTCTTTTACAAACCGGTCTCTAAGGTGCTTCCAAAGCTTCATACACTCTTCAACTGAAACAGACAATATTTGAAATATTTTCAGATACAGCATTGAAATAAACAATGTAGGTACTCAGATATATTTCTCACCACTACAGTTTAGCACCCTGCTAATATGTTGCCAAGCCAATTGCTTCTTTTTCGTATCCTTGTATGATTTGTTGGACAAATCATACAAGTACTCGAATTCTTGGATTGCTTCTATCAAGAGGCCTGGATCTGGAGTACCTTCTTGTTGTTCATTAGGTATTTCTGTAAATATATATATATATATATATATATATATATATATATATATATATATATAGAAAACAGAAAATACCGAGGAAAAAACTACTAACCGGATAGGCTCTGGGTAGCCTCCGTCTCCAGTTCGTAACAATCCTCAAGGATGTCTTCACTGTGGTCCAGATCACACATCTGTAGAAGATAGAACATGAATTATGTGAAGTGAAATATATACCTATCTACCCACCTTCAAGCGTTTCTTTTATTGATAAAAAAATGTTTATAAAACTATTCACTATTCGACAAACTAACTAAACTAACTAACTACTGATTCAAACAAACACGATTAAAAATGAAGAAAAAAATGTTTTTAATTATTCACAAAATAAACAAAGAAACCAACAAGCTACTTGTTCAAACAAACACAACGAAATGCCAATAAATGGCATTTGACATACGACGTAAACCAAGTGACTGCTAAAAATCGTTTTGATTGGCTCTTCAGACTTGCTACGAACGGTGCTACCATAGACAAATAATTTCTCTGTGGGTGCTACGAACGGTCGACGGCGAAACTTAAAGTTCAATTAAGTCGAACGGCAGCCAACGGCGAACGGCAACGCCAACGGTAGATATAAATGGTCTTACGGGTTTATGTACTTTTAATTGGGAACGCCAACGGCAAACGGAAAGTTTATAAATGCAGCTTTATTATTAGTTGAACTTTTAAACTTTATTAACGATAATAATTATGAATAGTAAAATTACAGTTATTTAAGGTTGCACCGCACATATTTAATGCACTACCTGATTTATTTACTTCCAATTCAAGCGAATTTTGTGCAGAGTTGAAAGAGTTCATCGATAAAATTTCCCGTGACTCCTTACTTGTTGTTGCTTCTATTACATCAACGTCGACATAATTTCGCTCATGAAAAGCTGCATTCAGGTACAGTGAAGAAGAATTCGACATCAATATTTTTTCTGCAGTTTGTTTTTTATTAGACAAAGAGTCTTCAATGTATCCTTCAGCGACAGTGCTCGACCTCCAACCTCCATGCCGTTTCAAACAAGTAATTTCAGCTCCTCCATCCACAAACAAAGTAGCTGAAGTTCTTCTTAATGCATGGCCGGTGTAATCTTTTGAATTCGGTAGTTTTAAATAAGTTGCTACTGTTTTGGGTACGTTACTAATTGTATGAATTCCCTTGACCATGCGATAACATTTTCCCTTTTGAAATTTCAAAAAAAAGCGTCGGCTTTCCATAGCTTGTGGACGTAAAGAAGTATATTTTCTGTAAAGATTTATATATTTTTCTCCAATAATTGTGAACGATCGTGGCTTTTTAGATTTACTATCAGGAATCTTTATATGAATCATCATCATCATAATCAATCAGCCTGTCGCATCCACTGCAGGATATAGGCCTCCCTCATTTCTGCCCACTGTCTTCTGTCTTGAGCGCTCTGCATCCAGCTTGTAGTCTTCTGATATCGTCCGTCCATCGCGTGGGAGGTCTTCCCTTGTTTCTTTTGTCAGTCCTTGGTCTCCACTCGAGCAGCCTTTTTGTCCATCGTCCATCTGTCATGCGGGCCACATGTCCAGCCCAGTTCCATTTGAGTTTTGCCACCTGATAGATAACATCCGTGACTCCTGTTCTCGCCCTTAGGTCTTCATTTCTTATGCGGTCACGGAGTGACACACCAAGCATCGATCTTTCCATCCTACGTTGGGCTACTCTAAGCTTCTTACCGGATGTGGCTGTCAGAGTCAAAGTTTCGGCTCCGTAGGTCATAACTGGTAGAACGCACTGATTATAGGCCTTTCGCTTCAGACACATTGGGAGATTGCCCTTAAACACTTACCTCATTTTACCAAATGCAGCCCAAGAGAGCGTAATTCTTCTTCTTAATTCACATGTTTGATTGTCTCTCGAGATTTTTATCTCATGACCCAGGTATGTATACTTATCCACCAACTCTACCTCCCCGTCACCAATAGCAATATTTCCACTAGGAACCAGATTCGTCATATATTTCGTTTTCGATATATTAATTTTTAATCCAACCCGAGCACATACCTCCTGAAGATCTTCCAGCATTATCTTAATATCCTGTAGGCTGTCTGACATCCAGGCTATATCATCTGCGAAGCGCAGGTCTGTTAGGTTTAATCCATCTATATTCAAGCCTTTTCCGCTCCATTCAAGCATTCCAAAGGCGTATTGCAGAATTGTGGTAAACAGTTTTGGTGACATAGTGTCACCTTGCCTCACTCCTCTACCTATTTTTATGGGGTTGGTGTTTTCGTGCAGTCTTACCATCATGGTAGCATTCTTATATATGTTGTATATTAGCTTAGTGTAACGATAGTCGACACGACATTTTTGTAAGGAGTTTAAAACTGCACTCAACTGAACAGTGTCAAAGGCCTTGTGGAAGTCCACAAAGGCAATGACAAGCGGTCTGTTATACTCTATTGATTTTTCGATCAGGGTTTTGATGCTTTGTAGGTGGTCATTTGTTTCAAAACCTTTGCGGAATCCGGCCTGTTCTATTGGCTGGTAAAAATCGAGTTTGTTTTCCAGTCGTGTAGTGATAATTCTCGTGAATAGTTTATAGAGATGACTGAGTAAGCTTATTGGCCTATAATTTTCCAGTTCAGCTGTATCACCCTTCTTGTGAATTAAGATCACGATGGCATTATACCATCTGTCTGGTATGGTGCTATTGAAAAGACAAAGATTGAAGAGTTTTGCTATGTTCTCAAGTAAACAATTACCACCCTCCCTAACTGCGTCGGCAACTACGCAGTCCTCTCCAGGAGCTTTATTGTTTTTTGTTTTCTTCAGTGCCAGCTTTATTTCGTCCAGAGTGATATCGGGCAATAATTCTGATCCTTGATTAACGATGCCTTTTCTCTTTGTCAATATCTCCGGTTCTGCTTCCAAATTAATTTCATCTTGGCTTTTATATAATAGGCGGTAGAAGTCCTCAACCACTTTTAGAATATCTTCTCGGTTTGTTGTAATATGCCCCAGTTTATCCCTTATCTTTGTCATTTCTTTCTTTCCGCTTTCCAACTTTCTACGTAAGACCCTCATACTTTTATTTTCTTGTATTGTTTGTTCGATCTGCTTTTGGTTGTATGTTCTGATGTCACATCTTATAGCCTTTGAAACTTCCCTGTTTATTTGTCTTAGTTCTTCAGCAGTAGTTAGTTTTCCACTCCTCACGTCTCTTCTTTGTTTCATTTTCCGCATAGTGGTATCACTTAATTTCGATTGTTTCTTGGTTGTTGGGCAGTATTCGTTTTGGCTCTCTAGTATGGCGGTTGTGATGGCCTCGTTCAGGACATTTATGTTTTCTTCTGTCTCGGTGCCACTTAACTTATTTTTGATGCATTGCTGGAAGCCAGTCATGTCTGATGGACTCTCCCATGTTCTGTTACTGTTGGTCTTTCTGATCAACTTATGTCGTTCCTTATCAACGTCAATCGTTACTTTGGCTCGAACGATCCTATGGTCGCTTCCAGTGGTTATCCTGTTCAATACTGATACGTCTTTAATTATGTATTTTTTATCAGTGATTATAAAATCTATTTCATTTCTTGTTCGTCCGTCCGGGCTTCTCCACGTCCATCTCTTATTTTGTCTCTTAGGAAAGAAGCTATTCATCTGGAATAGGTTGTTTTGTAACAGGAAATCAAGCAAGGTGTCGCCCCTATCATTTCTTCCTCCTAGTCCATGGTTCCCCAGTGCAAACTCAGTTTCGTTCAGCCTTATTCCCATATTGGCGTTGAAATCGCCACATAGGATAGTATAATGTGTTTTTTGACCACTAAGAGCATCCCTGATGTCATCGTAGAACAGTTCTACTTCTTCGTCAGTGTGACTTGAGGTAGGCGCGTAAGTTTGTATAATTTTTATACAGTATCTGGTGTTGAGTCTGAGGACAAGGCATATTACTCTTGTGGAGATTTTCTTCAGGGACAAAATATTCATTCTGTGTCGTTTGTGTATCAGAAAGCCAGTTCCTCCCACTGAGCTATCGTCATCTCCTACGTAATAGAAACTGTGCCCAGATTTTAAAGTAACAAGCTGTTCACCCCGCCTTCTAACTTCACTAAGACCCACGATATCCCATTTGATATTTTCCAGTTCGTACTCAAGTTCAGTTAATCGTTCTTCCGATAGTAGTGACAGTGTATTGTATGTTGCAATATACATAATTTTTTCCTTTCTGTATCTCTTCTTCTTAAGTTTCTTTGCCAGATGATTGTCCCCCCCAGAATCCATGGGACAGACTGATTTAGCATCAGTGCGAGATTCTGAAGATAATCTTCTACTCGCCTGGGGTATATGAGTTTGTATAACTGGCATTTTCATGAGGGGTATTTTGCCATAGAACACCACGCTGGCTAGGCGTCTTGGTGAGCATATATTTCAGCCGCCCAATCTGGGTCAGACGCTGTTTGCAGCCGCCCACTCTGGGTCAGACGCTGCTAATCACCATATCTGGTTACCCTCACTTGGTTTAGCCTGTGGGTCAACACAGTTTACCAGGGTGTGGCGCTTGGAGCCATCAAGTGAGAGTTGGGTGTCTCGTGGGGACCAGTTGATCCAAACCTCCGCCCGCCTATGACGCTTGGAGTGACCGTCTAGAGCAAAAGGTACTACCCCTCCGACACAACCCCTACACCCCCCCTTATATGAATAACAGATCCTAAATCTTTTATATCGTCTATTGTCATGTTCACCATTTCATCGCATCTACATACTCCAGATACGCCCATTATTAGAACAACCTAAAAGTAGTAGGTATTTAAAAACTTGATTGTATTTATGCAGGTTAGAATATTATAACTAACCTTAATTCCTAGATATTGCTCATTAGGTGCATTATTTAAAAAATCTTCAAAGTGGTCTTTTGTGAATACCTTTGACTTTTTGGGAGTATACCTTTCATTCTGCTTCTTCAGATAAGCACGTAGTTTCATATATTTGCTAATATCTAATCTATGTTTAATATTCAGTAATGATTTTATCATGGAATACTGAGACCACATTGTTGAACTCTTCATTTTTAATTTAGTTGTCATTTCAAAAAATTAAGCTAGTAGCACATTTTCCGAATAGTTTGAAATGTTTTTATCATTGCACCATGTGAGAAATCTTTCGTAAGCATGATTATAAACTCTACTTGACTTAGTTGGAATTAAATCATTCGTAGCTGCTTTAGCAATGTCAACAACGTCGGGCGGTGTACAGTTGGGTTCTGAATCCGACATAATATAATCTAAAAGAAAATTTCAGTACACTTTACTACAACAAACGAAATTTTGATGCTCAAGTACTTACCAAAAATGCACAGTCCAATTGTTGCTTTAAATCACTTACAATATTTCTGACATTATAAAATATTATTTGTTTTTGACTTGGCAATCACAAAACCAGTAACCACGGAAATGTAGTGAGCAGTTTTATAATTATTATTCTCTGAATTTATCAACTTCGTTGCAATCGTTTTGAATTTTTATTTAAATATTAATTAGTTCTATAGTCTGGATGCCGTTTGGGGAAAAAATAGCATGTTTCATTCGGAGCAAAAGCACTTTTTGTGGCTCGTCTGAAATTGTCGGCCTCACTAACGTTCGGCCATCAAACATTCAGACTCGCCACAAAAAGTTATACTTTTACTCCTAATAAAACAATATACTATTGTATGTAGCGGTCGCACAGAATAACGATCGGAAAATTCCGAAGTATAACTTGTATGTAAGAGACATATTACTGTTGGTTTAGTACGTTTTTTGTGGGATGTAGAAAAACAGAAATAAACTTTGACATTTATTACTTCTGTAATAACAAAACAAACTACGTTCGTCTATATTCAACAAAACCTTCTAATTAAACATTTTTTGTAACTGTCACCTGTCTATGTCAAAATCATAATATAATCTACTAAAGGTGGCTTCACAATAACTACCACATTAAGGTGAAGTCGTAAAAATATTTTAAATATATTCCAACATCCCCTCTATTTAAAATCACTCAAACCCTGACTTCTGGTACACGATAAATGTTTCTTCTTTTCAACTGCTTTTGTGAGGGAATCTGCAACTTGCCTATCCGTGGAAACATATTTCAAATCCAATAATTTTTCAGCAATTTTTTCTTTCAAGAAATGATGCCTTACATCTATATGCTTTGTTCTAGCATGGTATGATCCATTTTGTGCTAGATGTTGAGCTCCCTGATTGTCCACATGTATAACAGTTGCATTTGTACATTGTTGGAACTCCTCGCTCAATCTTCTCAGCCAAAGAGCTTCTTGTGCTGCCATGCTCATAGCCATATATTCACTCTCGGTTGTAGAAAGAGCAACTGTTGCTTGTCTCTTAGTTGCCCACGATATGGCTGTGCCATTTTTCAGAAAAACATATCCAGTAACTGATCTACGGTCATCTGGGTTGCTGGCCCAATCAGCATCTGCGTAGCCAACAATCTCACTGGTTTTGTTTTCTGAACAATCAAATTTTAATCTGTACTTCAATGTACCTTTCAGGTATCTAATGATGCGTTTCACCGCAGTCCAGTGTAGTGGACCTGGATTTTGAGTAAACCTACTCACATTGTTGACAGCGTAGGATATGTCAGGTCTTGATACTTGTGCTGCAAATAAAAGACTTCCTACTACTTCTTGGTAAGGTACATTTGCCATTTTTTCAATGTCGGCTTCTGTTTTTGGTGACATATCCTTAGATAATTTTTCACCAAGTAAAACTGGGGTATCAATTGGGTTGCAATCCCACATATTATATTTTTTTATAATATTTTCTATATACAACTCTTGGTCTAACCATATTTTCTTATTCTTTCTGTCACGTGTAATCTGAATCCCAAGTACAAATCTGGCTTCTCCTATGTCCTTCATCTTGAACTGAGACATCAACTGATTCTTGAGACTGACTTTAGCTTCTTTGTCATTAGACAGAATTATCATATCATCCACATATACTGCTAGTATGATAATTATTGAATCAGTAAACTTGTAATAGATACATGGGTCTGTTTTTGATTGGGATAGATCACATTTTGTCTTGAGACATTCATCGAGCTTCAAATTCCAAACTCTGCTGGCTTGTTTGAGACCATACAGAGATTTTTTTAACCTGCATAGTTTGTTAGACTGTGAAAAACCTTCAGGTTGTATCATGAATATCTTTTCGGTAAGATCTCCCTGCAAAAATGCTGTAACTGCATCTAGCTGATCAATATCCAAGTCGAATTCTGCAGCTAAGGCAAGTAAGTATCTTATAGATGTATATCTAACAACGGGAGAATAGGTCTCCTCATAGTCTATTCCTTTCTTTTGACTGCAGCCTTTTATCACTAACCTTGCCTTGTGTTTGACAACTGTACCATGAGCATCTTTTTTTGTTTTAAAAACCCATTTACATTTTAGTGGTTTTTCATCTCCTGTGTAGTCTACTAAGTCCCACGTTTTGTTTTCAATTAAGGCTGAATACTCTTCTTTCATCGCTGCTCGCCACTTGTCACTATCTGGTCTGCTAAGTGCTTCTTCAATTGTCTGAGGATCAGAAAAATCAACCATTGTTGCATAGCTAACTTCATAATCATCAAGACTTTTTGGTAATTTCCTGTCTCTTTCACTTCTTCTTGTTGTGTCAGCTGGAACCTGCGCAACTTGGTCTGGAACAAAATCTGGATCCGAATGATATTCAGAGTCATTTTCCTGCTGTTCTTCACTATCAGATGGAAGTGAAGAAAATATTGACTCATTTTCATTGCTCTCAGAAGCTAGGTCACCCTGATCAAAGTCATTAACCTCTGGAACTATACCTTGATCTTCGGACAGTGCAGATTCGTCAGGAAAAACAAAAAATTGTTTATCTTGCTTTTTCTGAACCTGTTCAAGCAATAAACTGCCTCTTTCTTCTTCAAAAAATACAACATCTCTAGCCACGAAAACTTTGCCTGTAGAAGGATTATATAACCTATATGCCTTACTCTCAGTACTATAGCCAACCATTATACTGGCAATAGTTTTTCTATCTAACTTTTTGCGTATTTCTTTGGCTATATGTGCATGAACTTTGCATCCAAAAATCCGAAGCCCTTCTAGATTTGGTTTTTTATTACTCCATGCTTCTTCTGGGGTTTTTCCTTCAAGGCATTTTGTAGGTCATTGATTCAAAAGATATACTGCTGTATGAGCAGCCTCAGCCCAGAAACTGTTGGGTAATTTGCAATCAATCAGCATACATCTAACTTTTTCCACAATTGTACGATTGAGCCGTTCTGCTTTGCCATTCTGCTCAGCTGTCCTTGGCACAGTCAGCTGATGTACAATACCAGAGTCTTTCAAAAATTGTTCAAACACAGTACTTAAGTATTCACCCCCGTTATCAGTGCGAAGTGTTTTTATTGTTTTACCAGTCTGGTTTTCCACTAAATTTTTGAAAGTCTTGAAACAGCTAAAAACTTCATCTTTTGCTTTCAGAAAGTACACAAATACTTTGTGTGTATAATCATCTAAGAAAGTGATCATATAACGTGAACCTGCAATACTCTTGACTTCAATCGGTCCGCATAGGTCTGAATGCACTAACTGGAGAACTTCAGTTGTACATGTTTCGCTATCCTTAAACGGTAGTCTTTGACATTTGCCCATTACACAAATTTCACATTTACCATTTGTATCTGCATTGGGAAAATTTAGCCCCGATGCCATACCATTTTTAAGTTTATTCAAACTTCCAAAACTTATATGTCCG
This sequence comes from Galeruca laticollis, assembly GCA_963921935.1. NCBI lineage: Eukaryota > Metazoa > Arthropoda > Insecta > Coleoptera > Chrysomelidae > Galeruca > Galeruca laticollis. Next base: position 59,941,627 of record OY998184.1, on the reverse strand, counting down.
AGCCTACGGTGCCATAACATAGAATTTACTGATGCATGACATGCTACAAGCTGATTTTTCAGATCAAGTTTGAATAGGTCTTTATCAAATATCCCTGTGGCAATAACATTTTGTTGAGAATCATAAATTTCACAACCAGTGGTTTTAAAGACTACAGAATAATTCTTCTTCACTATCTGGCTCACTGACAACAGATTGACTTTCAAGTCTGGCACATACAGGATATTTTCGATATTTGCATTGAGCGAATCTGACAAAGGTAAGGTGATGCTACCTACTTTGTTTGCACACATTATTTGATCATTTGCAGTGGTAATGGAGCACTCGGTGGTATTTTTCACATATTCAAGTAAGTCCAAATTATTTGTCATGTGAATTGTAGCAGCTGAGTCCAAATACCAATCACTTTTGTTATAATCACAATTTGGTGCTACTGATAATGCAGAATATAGTGCCACACTATTTTTGTCTTTATCTTTGTCTTTGATTTTCTTTGGTTTATCACAGTTCTTAGCAAAATGTCCGTATTTGTTGCATTGAAAACATCTAACTGTTTTGTTTCTATTCACTGAGTTATAACCGTCACTCGTACCATTACAATTTCTGTTCCTATTTGGAAATTTTTTACTAAACATGGCAGTTTCTCCTTTATTCGACTTAATATCCTGCAGTAACTTTGTTTTAATGGAGTCTCCAGTTACTGATACTCCGGAACTTTCAATCCCCATAATCATAGGCTCATACTCAATGGGTAAACCAGCTAAAAGTATAGTACCGACCCATTCATCACTAACACTGAGACCAACACCAGACAACTTGTGGGCCGTGCTAACAATCTTGTTCACATAGTATTCAACTGACTTGCTGTCCTCCAATCTGGTTGTGATCAATGTTCTTAGAAGCCCTACTCTTCGGGTGAGCCCCGTGTCCTCAAAAGCTTTGTTCAAAGCTTCCCATACACCTTTGGCGGTTTTCTGACTTTGTACATGTACATAGTTGATGGGATCTATCAGAAGAATGATTTTACTCCTAGCTTTTGTATCCTTTTGTTTGTCTTTATCAGTTCCTACAACGCAGTCCCACAATTCTTCTAGCTCCAGATACGTTTGAACTGCAAATTTCCAACTGTCGAAATTCTCACGTCCTAGCAACTTTTCAATTGGCGGCAATACAGTCGACATTCTGAATGGAAATTTGGCGACGAAAAAACTTTTATACTCAACGGGAACCTGGGCCCATAACCTGTTGGTTTAGTACGTTTTTTGTGGGATGTAGAAAAACAGAAATAAACTTTGACATTTATTACTTCTGTAATAACAAAACCAACTACGTTCGTCTATATTCAACAAAACCTTCTAATTAAACATTTTTTGTAACTGTCACCTGTCTATGTCAAAATCATAATATAATCTACTAAAGGTGGCTTCACAATAACTACCACATTAAGGTGAAGTCGTAAAAATATTTTAAATATATTCCAACAATTACAACTAAAACTGGTAACTCTTACATACACAATGTTTATATCGTAAATCATGCAATGATACCTAAGTGATTAGTTAAAAAAGTTTAGTGATCTTATTTATTTATTTAAATTAAAAAAAACAGACAATGGATGCTTAGTAACAAAATACTAATTTATTAACGCGATACAAACATTATTTTCTGAACTTATTACCACCAAGCCCTACGTTTTGTTCTACGCAAATTTTTAATGTGTGTGCTGCCTTTTTCCCACTGTTTCCAATAGATCTTCTTCCAGAAAAAGTATTTTTTCCTCCCATTTTTCTTCTTGCCACTGACGTTGGCTGAATAGGAATTTTATTTCCTTTGCGGCGAGTTGTTGTGGCAGCTATTTTTTGACGAAATTCCTTTATATTTGAATGCAGTATGCATTCCACTAAGTAATGCAGTGGTTGTGTGTGCATATTTATCTACATTATTTAAATATGATTGTATAGCAGGATAATATTGTTGAGGATCTTGTTCAAGTTTAGTGACTATATCATTAGAATACGATATCCATTTAGCTTTTAGTTCTGCAATTTCACTTTCCGAAGACAAGTAGGATTCGTTATTCAGCTGCAATGTTCCATTTCGAGATGAAGATATTTTATTTTGGTGCGACACACTCTCGGACGTATTAGCTGATGATGTGAAAGCACACTCTAAAATGGGTTCTGTTATTTCTGTATTTTGCAGTGGAAGAAATATTATTTCAGGTGCGTTATTACCGGTTGCAATTTCGTACAACTTTAATTTAGCGTTTGTGGAGAGATTATTTATAACCGATAAAATATTATATTTTTTAACCACTAATGCTTGATGCTTACAATATTTGCCGTTAAATCCTACAGGGCATGTACATTTGCAACATAACATATCAATCTTGTAAATTAGTTGATTATTAGTGTTTTTAAATAAAACTCAAGGTCTCTAGTTAATTCCACAACAAAATTTATCGGTGTTAAGGAATAGTCCTGAAGGAATCCGCACTGTATGTGGTTATTTGTGTTGTATATATCCCTGGAATAAATAGGATCTAAATTTGCACAATAAATATCTTCTTTAAATGTTTGGATTCTTGAATAGGCTTGGACGATTGTAAAAAAATTTCTTGTTACTATAGTAGTTGTGTGAAAGATCCAGAATATACGGGGAGTAGATATTATTCACGAGGTCACTATTTTTGGTTATTAATTTTGCTAAAAATCTGCCAGCTAATATTCGCCTACGGAATCTTATTGGAACCTTACCAGCTTCAGCATATAAGCAATCAATTGGGGTACTTCTTAGAGCTCCTAAACAAAGTCTAATACATTTATGGATTATAACGTCTATCTTCTTTAAATGGCACTCTGCCGCTTGATCTTATATAAGACTTGTAAAGAAGCAACGCTATATTTGGATCTGATCCCCACTTGGTACCACATATCGACCTAAGTATGTTTATTCCTCTTGCACATTTTTTTATGATATAATTTATATGTGTTTTCCACAATAATTTTTGATCTAGCCATATACCCAAGTACTTCATAGATGTGCATATCTCATAAGTAGTTTCATTTAGTTCAATTTGTTTTGGAACACACTGTCGTTTTCTTGTAAATATACAGGCCTGGCTCTTTCTTTTTGATATTGTTAGTCCATTATTTTGACACCACTTTTCCAGATTACTATATGCAATGTTAAGATTGTTGCATCCTTCAGCAATGATTTTACATCTATGATATATACAAATGTCATCAGCATATTTTATTACTTTTGTATCATTATTTATTATGACAGAATTTTCTAAATCTATAGTATATATTAGATACAAAGTTGGACTTAGGATACTACCTTGTGGAAGGCCAATATTCGTTGTTTTTGGACCGTCCAGTTCATTATTTATTTTCAAATATATAACATGATTCGAATAAAGGTGTTTTTAAATGAAACTCAAGGTCTCTAGTTAATTCCACAATATAATACAAGTTATTGAAAATTCTAAAAAATTGACAATTGTTTCGATAAATCAATATCATCGTCAGAATGACAGAAGTTACATTTCATTTTATGCCTACCTGATGTTTAGTAGTTAATTTTGGCTAGACCAAGAAGTAACCTAACTTGTGATTGGCTTAATATATGTTTATAGAAAAAAGAAGAAGATGTGATATTACAAATATTGAAGCTTAGATATTATTAGCCCTATGGTGATATCCTGGATATCATTTTTCCAATTAAGATCAGTATAACTGTGCAATGATATAGAAAACCAGGAAAACTATATCTGCTGATCTTTACAATTATCACTTAAGAAGACAGTTTATTAGTGGAGAATTCCCTAGATTTAACTGTTCATTGACAACTTCATATTGTGGGTTTCTTAAATGTCTTCTAATTTCCAGTTCTTCAAGGAAATCCAGTTCTTGTTTCTTTTCACAAATATGCAGTACTTCTAGTTCTGTGTTAGGTGTCAATGAATGATTGGTGTCAAGTAGATGTTTTGCGTAGTGGGATTTATCTGGTTGTTTTAATCTGACTAACGTTACTTTCTGTTTTAAAAGAAATTGTTGTATTCGTTGCTGAAGATATTATCTTTGAAATATTATTAGAAATATTTCCTGCATATGTGATGGTTTTATAAGTTTTAATTTCATCAGCTTGTTTAGGATATATTAGTTGTAATGCCACTTTTTTCTCTTTTTTACTAATTAGCCTATTTATCATATCTAATGGATAACCGTTAGATGTTGCTATTTGTCTAATTGTATTAATCTCTCTATCAAAATTACATTTGTTCATAGGAACTGAAAAAGCTCTATGTATCATTGAATTATATGCCGCTAGTCTGTGTGAGACAGGGTGATTAGAATTGAATGGAATTGTCACATCAGTCTGTGTTGGTTTTCGGTAAATTGAATAATCAAGTACATTATTAACTCATTGAATTTTTAAATCAAGAAAATTGATTGAGCTATTTTCTTCAATTTCTAATGTAAATTTAATTTTCGGGTGTAAATTATTGATGTGGTTGAAAAATACATCTAATTGTCGTTCACTACCCATAAAACAAGCTAATATGTCATCTACATATCTATACCAAAATAAAATATTTTTCGAAATATTACTTTCAAAGATCTTTCTTTCTAAATTGTCCATAAAAATGTTTGCTAAAATAGGTGATATAGGGCTTCCCATTGGTAAACCTTCATTTTGAATATATATCTTATTGTCAAAAGTGAAATAATTCTGATTAATGCATACATCAAATAAATTAAGTATATCTGATATTATTCCTGGATTAATATTTTTATCTTCTAGTAATTTTCTTACAAGTATTAGACATTCTTTAGGAGGAATTTTAGTAAACATATTAGTTACATCGAACGATATGAGTTTATAGTTATCTTGCAAGTGGATTGATTTCAACTTTTTGATTAGCTCTATTGAATTTCTAATTGAGTACTGAGATTCATATCCGTAAGTATTGAGTATATTGTTGAGCTTCTTTGCCAATATATTATTAGGAGCATTAACATAAGAGACTACAGGTCTAATTGGTTTCGTTATTTTATGTAATTTAACTGTTCCATATAATTGTGGACAATGAGGATTCTTATGTATGATAGACCTCTTTTCGTAATCATTTAAAAGATAATTTGAATTATTAACAATATCCCTTACATTATTAGAAAACTTCTTTGTTGGGTCTGCTTTAAGAACTTTTACATCGCTGGATTTTATAAAGTTATATACTTTGGAATTGTAATTTTTTAGAATTTTCAATAACTTGTATTATATTGTGGAATTAACTAGAGACCTTGAGTTTCATTTAAAAACACTAATATGAGCATATTCCACGAAGTAAGGGTCGAGACAGTCAATTTCATTAAAAACTCTTCGAGAGAAGATTTGACCCGACTGTACCAGAAGTTACTACAAAAACGTTACAAAGCATCACAAAACATTTGGTTTAACCAAGAATGCCTTAGAAAAAAGGTAATACCAATTAAAATAAATACAAGGAATGCAGTTTAATCTTGATGTGAACTTTTTATTCAGTAAATTAACATAACTATTCGCTTTTGACTGACAAGTTAGAAAAATTGAAATTGAAATCAAATCATTTATTTGTAGTCAAGGTAACGACTACCGACTGTCTTTTAGAACAATTAACATATAAAGTACAATTTTACTTTAACACTTTCCCTTGTTAATTGTTGTAATAATAATGAAATAAACAAACAAAACATCTTAGTACCCACTATGTTACTTTAAACCCAATTTATCGCGTAATATTTGTAATCGTATTGCACCCAAAGGCTTCGTCATAATATCTGCCAGTTGATTCTCAGAAGATATTTGTTGAACTGCTAATTCGCCTTCGGTTACCCTCTCTCGAATAAAGAAGTGCTTGATGGCTATATGTTTTGTTCGTCGATGAAACTCTGGATTTTCGCTTAAACGCACTGCTGCTGTATTGTCGACCTCAATTATTGGAACTTGCTTTAAAGTTACAATATTTTTAAACAATCTTGAGAGCCAAATAATTTCTTTAGCTGCTTCACTTGCTGCAATAATTTCAGCTTCGGTAGTGGAAGTGGCTACCGTAGGTTGTCTTTGACTCATCCATGAAATAGCCCCTCCTGCATACTTAACTACGACACCAGAAGTAGAGCGACCAGTTTTCGTGCATCCTCCAAAATCAGCGTCACTGAAAGTCTCAAGAATACCCCTTTTTACCTTACGAGTATAGGTTATTCCTTTCGTCAATGTGCCTGCTACATAGCGGAAAACTCTTTTAACGCGAGCTGCATCTTCCAAAGATGGATTTTCCAGTGATCTTGATAAAAATCCAACGCTGTATGCTAAGTCAGGTCGAGTTCCTAGCATCAAATACATGAGAGCTCCGACCGCCTGTCTGTAAGGGAAATTATGTGCTTTGGAATTTTCTTTCCCTGATTGAGAAATCTCAGAAGCTTTCAACATTGGCGTAGAGACTGGTTTGCAATCTGATCAGTACCGTTTTTGTAGCCTTCTGGTTGCTGCATGTAAATAACCTCTTCAAGTTCGCCGTATAAAAATGCTGTAGATACGTCAAACTGTGCTAGATGCATCTGCTCACTTGCAGCTATGCTTAAAATCGACCGAATAGTTGCCATTCTTGCTACTGGGCTGAAGGTCTGGCTATAGTCAATGCCGTAGCGTTGACTGAAACCTTTTATAACTAGTCTTGCCTTGTATCGATTGACCGAACCATCTGGATTGGTTTTAACTCTGTAGGTCCATTTACATGGGATCGCTTTTGCTCCTTGTGGCAAAGTTGACAGCTTCCATGTGTGATTTTCATTGAGCGATTTCATCTCATCATCCATGGCTCGTTTCCACTGTAAACTTTCCCTACCTGAAACAGCTTCTTGGAATGATTGAGGAGTTACATACGTGTCAATAAAATCAGTGTTTTCAGCAATGTGTGCATATTCTTGTAGGTAACTTGGCTTTCTCAACTTCGAGCGATCTCTCAAAGTTCTTGCAGGTACTGGCGAGGGCGTCGCTGGCTCTTCCTCGTCATCGGTTGCCGATTCAGGTTCCGTGCTTTCCGACTCGTACTCAAGTGGTTCATCTTGTTGAACTGGTATCTCGGGGTACTCCAAAGGCTCTTCTAGTTCGACTGGAACCTCAGGATTTTCCTCGGTGTTATCTTTCTGTAAATGAGAATCTTTGAGTGGTAACTGAACCTCATGATCGCAATCTCTCGTTAATTCGCGAAATTGAACGTCTCTTGAGACAATAACTTTGTGCTCTTCCTTGACATAAATTCTGTATCTTTCATCGTTATCGTAACCTATCAAATAACCCTTGATTGCTTTCTCGTCCATTTTTCTTCTCTTTTCTTTAGGTATATGAACGTAGCAAGTTGATGCAATGATGCGTAAGTGCTTAATTCTCGGCTTACTTCCAATCCACAGCTCGTAAGGACTCATACCGTCTACTGATGATTTGCCTGTTCTGTTCAATACGTACGTAGCTGTAGTGACTAATTCTGCCCAAATGGCTTCAGGAAATTTCACGTCGGGATTGGAGTACTTGAATGTTCTAGCCATTTCAACTATTGTGCGATTTTCTCGTTCAACGCAACCATTTTGCTGTGGTGTATACGGAGCTGTCAATCTGTGCGTAATTCCATTTTTCTCTAGAATAGCCTTGACCTCCACATTGTCGAACTCGCCGCCGTTGTCACTCAGCAGCGCCTTAATCGAATGACCTTGCTGTTTTGCGTGAGCAATCATTGACTGTAAAGCTGCTGTGACGTCAGACTTCTCTGCAATTATGTAGCAATATCGAAATTTAGTGAACATATCTTTGAATATGGCCATATACCTCTTCTTGCTAAATGATACATCAAAAGGACTACATAAATCTGTAGCAATCAGTTCTCCAGGTTGGCTTGCTTTTCTTCTAGTACCGAAAGCTAAACGATGGGCCTTACCGTAAACGCACGGTTCACAAATTTCTCTGTCTAACTTGACGTTAATACCCAATTCTTTTTGTAACAAGTTTTTCACGTGCTGCTTGTCCTGATGTCCCCACCTCTCGTGATACAGCTGTAATTGAGAACTATCAGTAACAGCAACATTGAAACTTACATTACCAGCGGGAAAAATCGGTTTGATAGCTGCTTTGAATAGTGTTCCGTGAACATTTCGGACTCCACTTAGCAGTATCTTGTTATTCACTTTGAGCGAGCACCACGTAGCTGTTGATTCAAACATACTGTTTAGGTTTCTGTCTTGAGCTGCTAGAACAGAAAACAAATTCTTCGATATGTCGGGAACGTACCAAACATCGTGCAAGGTTAGGATGTATCGCTCGTCGTTCACTGTTGATACAACTTTTACGATGCCTTTCCCTACTGCTTGCAAAAGCTCTTTTCCTGCAGCCTTTATGCCACACGGATTCTTGAATTTTTCAAAATCTACAAAGAAATCGAAATTATTCGTTGCGTGCCTTGTAGCACCGTTGTCGATCCACCAGTCTGTAGTGTTGATCTCAGTATTGAAAATCTCTGAAAATGACAACACAAGACCTTCCTTAACCTCAACAGCATTGCTCTGAAATTTGTTTTGGTTAGCTTGGTTTTGAGAGTCATTAACGGACTTATTTTTGGATGGTCGTCCATCTGCGATCCACTTTCTGCATTCACTGACCCAATGGTTTTTCTTACCACAATAATTACAGGTTGTACCTGCTCTCGACTTCTTTTTCGCGTCTTGTTTTTGCGTCTCGCCTTTTGCCACTAGAGCTTCTTGAGAAAATTTGTCGTTGTTGGTGCTTTTCTTGAAATTTCTTTCGAACATACACAACTGTGTAGTCAGCTCGTCAAAGGTTTTCTCTGTGTCTTTGGTGAGCAGCATCCAACTGGACCTAAATGTTTCAAATGCAGCAGGTAAAATATTGAGCGTTTTACACACAAGCATTAAGTCTGGTAACTTGTTTTCATTTCGAGCAGTGAGACCGTTGTTGAGATCACTCCAAAGACTTCTCAACTTAGCTAAATGTGTAGACACGTCCTCACCTAACATCCAACTAAAAGCGAAAAATGAATCACAAATTTGAAAAACTTGATCCTTGGATGTCGCTTCAAACTGCTCTTTAAGGGCCTCGAAAGCATCACGCGCGGTTTCTTTATCGATGATTTTCTCATACACCGCATCTGTAACTGAGCTAGCAATCATAGACTTTGCGTAGCTATTTGCCTTTCGAAAGAAATCATACTTCTCTTTGAATTCTTTTTGTTTAGCCGCACTAGCGCCGTCAGCTAGAGGTTCTGGTTTTTTAATCTTGTTATCGATAACGTCTAATGCATCTTCATGATAATCGAGCAGATCACGAATCTTCCGCTTCCAGATCGGCCAGTCTGCCTCACCGGCCAAGGGTTTGATGTGCTTCGCCAAATCCATCTGTGGCTATTCAACGATACTTCACAGTCCAACCGTTTCTTATACGAATTTATTCTTTCTTAAATAAAAACGATTCTAGTACACAATTAAGCGTTCTGGGCCCATAACCAATTAAAATAAATACAAGGAATGCAGTTTAATCTTGATGTGAACTTTTTATTCAGTAAATTAACATAACTATTCGCTTTTGACTGACAAGTTAGAAAAAATTAAAATTAAAATCAAATCATTTATTTGTAGTCAAGGTAACGACTACCGACTGTCTTTTAGAACAATTAACATATAAAGTACAATTTTACTTTAACAATACCAAATTATGTGAATATAAAATGTCACACTAAAACACCACAAGCACAAAAAGCTATAAAATGTGCTCAACGAGTTTGGATAAAATCTGAATGTAAAAAATGGTTCAAAGTTAGAGACTCCTTAGACAACTACATAAAAGTTGTACATTCAGAACTCACATTCCAATTACATCCAGTAGAATTTGACTGTTTGGATGACAAAATTAGAGAAAATGTCAGCACGATGAAGCATATGAAATTTAAGAAACAAGAAAAGAAGCTACAGAACCTTGAACACACACAACATAAAATTCAATACTCAAAACATCATGAATCTGTAAGTACCTACATACCAACACACTTTGCACCACGATTTGAAAACCTTTCAGACACTAATTTTACAAATAGTGAAATAGAATTTTTAAATAAAGGTTTAAAGTACAGCATACCACCTAAATTTACGAATAATATTAAACAAATTATAGCTACAGAGTCAGAAATAGCTTTAAAATCTAATTCAAATAATTTTCTTTATGAGAAATTAAAAATTGCCAATTTAATCAAAAATATTGAACCTTCAAAAGTTAAACGTCAAACAAAAAATGACATTTCAGTTTTAAACGCAATAAAAAAGAAGGTAGAGAATAATAACCTAACAGTCACAAAATCTGATAAGGGGAATGCTACTGTCATTTTGACGACTGAAAATTACAATTCCAAAGTATATAACTTTATAAAATCCAGCAATGTAAAAGTTCTTAAAGCAGACCCAACAAAGAAGTTTTCTAATAATGTAAGGGATATTGTTAATAATTCAAATTATCTTTTAAATGATTACGAAAAGATGTCTATCATACATAAGAATCCTCATTGTCCACAATTATATGGAACAGTTAAATTACATAAAATAACGAAACCAATTAGACCTGTAGTCTCTTATGTTAATGCTCCTAATAATATATTGGCAAAGAAGCTTAACAATATACTCAATACTTACGGATATGAATCTCAGTACTCAATTAGAAATTCAATAGAGCTAATCAAAAAGTTGAAATCAATCCACTTGCAAGATAACTATAAACTCATATCGTTCGATGTAACTAATATGTTTACTAAAATTCCTCCTAAAGAATGTCTAATACTTGTAAGAAAATTACTAGAAGATAAAAATATTAATCCAGGAATAATATCAGATATACTTAATTTATTTGATGTATGCATTAATCAGAATTATTTCACTTTTGACAATAAGATATATATTCAAAATGAAGGTTTACCAATGGGAAGCCCTATATCACCTATTTTAGCAAACATTTTTATGGACAATTTAGAAAGAAAGATCTTTGAAAGTAATATTTCGAAAAATATTTTATTTTGGTATAGATATGTAGATGACATATTAGCTTGTTTTATGGGTAGTGAACGACAATTAGATGTATTTTTCAACCACATCAATAATTTACACCCGAAAATTAAATTTACATTAGAAATTGAAGAAAATAGCTCAATCAATTTTCTTGATTTAAAAATTCAATGAGTTAATAATGTACTTGATTATTCAATTTACCGAAAACCAACACAGACTGATGTGACAATTCCATTCAATTCTAATCACCCTGTCTCACACAGACTAGCGGCATATAATTCAATGATACATAGAGCTTTTTCAGTTCCTATGAACAAATGTAATTTTGATAGAGAGATTAATACAATTAGACAAATAGCAACATCTAACGGTTATCCATTAGATATGATAAATAGGCTAATTAGTAAAAAAGAGAAAAAAGTGGCATTACAACTAATATATCCTAAACAAGCTGATGAAATTAAAACTTATAAAACCATCACATATGCAGGAAATATTTCTAATAATATTTCAAAGATAATATCTTCAGCAACGAATACAACAATTTCTTTTAAAACAGAAAGTAACGTTAGTACAAAATTGTTAAATGTAAAAACAAAAATACCACTATTAAAGAAGTCAGGTATATATAAACTCAAATGTCCAGAATGTAATGCTGTCTATTTGGGTCAGACCCTTAGGAATTTTGAAGTACGATACAGTGAACACTTACGAGCATACAGATTAAAACAACCAGATAAATCCCACTACGCAAAACATCTACTTGACACCAATCATTCATTGACACCTAACACAGAACTAGAATTACTGCATATTTGTGAAAAGAAACAAGAACTGGATTTCCTTGAAGAACTGGAAATTAGAAGACATTTAAGAAACCCACAATATGAAGTTGTCAATGAACAGTTAAATCTAGGGAATTCTCCACTAATAAACTGTCTTCTTAAGTGATAATTGTAAAGATTAGCAGATATAGTTTTCCTGGTTTTCTATATCATTGCACAGTTATACTGATCTTAATTGGAAAAATGATATCCAGGATATCACCATAGGGCTAATAATATCTAAGTTTCAATATTTGTAATATCACATCTTCTTCTTTTTTCTATAAACATATATTAAGCCAATCACAAGTTAGGTTACTTCTTGGTCTAGCCAAAATTAACTACTAAACATCAGGTAGGCATAAAATGAAATGTGATGCGAAGATGTTATGCGCCGGGTTATTTTGCCGACCAGAGGAGAGGTCGAGTGATCAGTGTTTAATTGCTGGTTGTCTTACACACACGTATTTTGAAAGGAACACTTTAACTAACGAAATAATATATTAACATTGAATAATTACGCAGGAATAAAGAATAATATAAATTAACAAAATGTTGAACTTTTTATATATATGTCAAAATGACAATCTCTGCCGCTGTTCTATTTCTGCTGTCGCAGACCTCGTCGACCAATCGTTACAATTCTCCCCCTCTGCTTCACGAATCGTCTCGAGAGTAGGAGCAGGGAAGTTGGAGGTCGCTAAACAACAGGAACAACTTTTGGGTTTAGCGATTCTTCTCCTTGGAGGAGTTACGGTTTGGATCTGAGCCTCTTCTTCCGAGGTATCTTCTTGTGACATATCTTCCTGAATAGGGGTCGTGAAGATAACTGGAGCTGTGGGAGTCGACATCTCAGTTTCCGGTACAGTCGTCTCTGATGTAACCAAAGGATTATTACGTGGTCGACCTCTTTTTCGGATTGGTCGTACCGGCACTGAAACATTAGCATTGGCGAGGTTGTGGTATGAAGTCAACGCTGATACATGATATTTTCCAACCACTTCAAAAGGTTTGCTAACGGTACCAACCTCGTAAGTTGTCGGAGTAACCATACGGTGGATTTGGTACGGTCCATCGCGACGTGGAGCGAACTTACTAGTATACGAGTCCTTGGATTTACTAAGTGCGTGTACATCTACGAGTACAGTATCACCTACTTGTAATGGAGCCACAGGTCGGTGACTTTTATCGGTATAGTCTTTGGCACGATCTTGAGCATTCTCGTGATTTTCTCGGGCTACACTTAAGGTTGTTGCTAAAGTCTGTAGATATGGTGATATCTCGGGTACAAAATTGTCACAATCCAGGATAGCACGAGGGTCGCGATTAGCGTCATCTGGCATTCTTAATTCGCGCCCGAACGTAAGGTAAGCAGCACTAAAACCGGTTGATTGCGAATGTACTGAATTCATTGACAAACGTATCGCCGGTAATTTGTCTTTCCACTGGGTATGATCCTTTTCTGTCAAAATTGACAACTGACACTTGAGGTCGCGGTTGTTTCGTTCGACCGGATTAGCCGCGGGGTGATACACAGGAGTGAGAGTTTGCTTGAAGTCTAAGACATGGGCTACTTGTTGCATCACTTCACTTACGAACTGCATACCATTATCACTAATAACTCTCCTTGGAGTTCCATATCTTAAAATTATTTCATCGATTAAGCATCGAGCGCACCTTTCTGCAGTGTCCTTCTGTAGAGGGAATAGCTCATCCCATCTACTGGCAGTGTCCTCTATTATGAAAACCCACTTGTAACCGTCCACAGTCTTCGGTAATGGACCAAACAGATCAATTGATAGGGTTTCAAACCTTCTAGACTGAACAGGTGTTTGCAATTGTCCAGCTGGTTTTAAGTTATTTGCTTTGTAGCGCTGACACTCAATACAATTCGACACATACTTCGCTATAGTTGTTCTCATTCCTGGCCAATAATATCGTTTAGCAATTCTTCGATAAGTCCTTTCAGCACCATAATGGCCTGCCAGTTCTGAGTCATGATATTCTGCTAAAATGGATGGGATTTCCTTTTTGGGTACAACCTGCTGAGCCTCTTCTTCATCGGCTTCGGGAACATATCTGTACAGTATCCCATTATTCATCACATAACCTCTCTCTAACCATCTCTTGAGGTCAAGGTCATTATTTGATAGGCTCTCGAAAGAGATAATAATTTTAAGAAGATCTTCATCTTCCAGTTGCAGTTTGCGTATTTCGCTAACTGGCTGTCTGGGCATATCTACTGATACCAGGTTAGTCTCAGTGGCTTCCGCCACACTTGGGCGAGACAACATGTCCGCTACAACATTTAAACGGCCTGGGGTGTATTCAATTCTTAAATCATAAGATTGCAAAATTAAACTCAAACGTGCTAAGCGACCTGAAGGTGATCTGAGAGACATGAGCCATTTCAAGGGCTGGTGGTCACTTTGGACAATGACTGTAGAGTCTTCTAAGTAACCTCTAAATTTGGTTACTGACCAAACGACAGCAAGCGCTTCTCTTTCTGTCGTGGAATAGTTCTTTTTCGCTGCGGTCAACAATCTGCTAATATATTCGATAGGACGCTCATCTTCCAATGTCTCCCCCTGGAGTAAACATGCTCTAAGTGCGTAGGCACTGGCATCTGTCCTTAAAATGAAAGGCTTTGATTGATCAGCTTGTCGCAAGATTGGACTGGTGGTTAACCTAGCTTTTAATTGATTGAATGCCTCTATTTGACGAGGACCCCATAACCACTTTGCTTTCTTTTTAGTGAGCATGGACAATGGTTGGGCTACATCAGAAAATCCAGGTATGAATCTTCGGTACCAAGAACAGGTTTGTAGAAATGAAATTAGGTTCTGCACATTCTTAGGTTCTGGTATATTATTTATGGCATTAACTTTGTCATAATTTGGTGAAAATCCTAGAGGTGAAATGATGTGACCTAAATACAGGACAGAATCACATGGAAAAGAGCATTTATTTCGATTTAGGTGAAGTTTGAAATGGCGAAGACGATTAAATACTGTTTTTAGGTCCATTAAGTGATTACTAAAAGACGATGAAAGGACGATCAGATCATCCAAATATGCCAGGATATTAACGTCTTGAAGGCCAGACCGGAAGCGGTCAATGAGACGTTGGAAAGTCGCTGGCGCATTGCAGAGACCGAATGGCATTCTAGTGTACCTAAAGGTAACATATGGGCAAATGAAGGCAGTTTTATCTCTATCAGAAAATTTTACAGGAATTTGATGATAACCAGCTTTTAAATCCAGAGTAGTTATATACTCGAGTTGTTTCGTACTGTGAATTATATCATCAATCCGGGGCAGAGGATATTTATTCTTGCGGGTAATTGAATTAAGTTTACGATAGTCTACGGTAAGCCTTACCCCACCATCCTTTTTGGGAACCAATACCACTGGCGCTGCATACGGAGAGTCGCACTCTTCGATAATATTCATGGACAGCAATTTATCAATTTCCTTCCGAAGTAATTCTTTCTTATATTCCGAGAGCCTATATGGAGGGACTGAAATAGGTGTATTATCCAATAATTGTATGGAATGTTCAGCATATGGTGTAGACTCTAGAATGTCCTCAAAGATGTCTCTATTTTCCTGCAACACATTGTTAAGGTCAGTTCTTTGAGAAGGAGTTAAATTAGTCGCTTCGGAATCTCTTAGATTGACTTCTGAGAGATTTATAGCATTCAACGTACAATACGGGTTGAGAGGTTCCTCTACAAATGGATACAATATCTCTGGAGCATCCCCATAACACCAACAACCACGTGGGATATCTAATACAATGTTGCCTAATTTCAAGAAGTCAGAGCCGAGTAGCGTTCTACTAGAAGTATGCTCAGGAATTGCAATTAGACTAAAATTATGTTGTCTGTCTTGAAGCGTAACAGAGACTTCAAAAAACAGAGCCGTTACTAAGCTTACTTTTCAATCAGCTAGAATCATTTCCATGGGTCTAGTAGTATAAGGAATCTTGTCATTAAGTAAAATTTCCCGTAGCTTTGCTCCTGCTATACTGGATTGAGCGCCTGAATCAAGATATGTCACGCCTGTATGACCTTCAACTGTAATATATGCTAAAGGACGCAAGTTATCTGAAGCTTGAGGAAACGAGCTGCACAAAAATTCAGCTGGTCGAGTTGACGTTGATGGTTTTGAACATTTTGGACAGTTGCTTCGTATATACCCTGGTGTCTGGCAACCATAGCAAATTAAAACTTTGGATGAACCATTATTATCAGAAATGGTTTGATTATTAGGAGTGTCAGTAGATGCTTTCTTCTCACGGGTTAATAACTTACGACACTCGTCTTTATTATGTCCATAATTTTTACATTGTTTTTGTTTTCGAACATAATTGTGTGAGTTCTGATTTGAAGCAACAGGTTTTGAAGCACCGTTGTCTTGTAAAGATATTTCTGCATTTCGCGCTGCTTCAATAAATTCGCGAAAATCATTAATTTGATCACGACAGATTTTACCTCTAATCAATGGATTTAGCAATCCATACAGCATATCTATCTGTACGTGTTCAGAGACAACTGAATCACCTTGTAATCTTGAAAATAAGGCACGTTTTTGACTAACAAATATATCTGTTTTCTCGTTACCTTGAGCAGTGGAAAATATATCTCTAAATATTTGGTATGCGGGCTTAGCAAATCCATAAGCATGTAAAAGAGCCTTAGTTGCTTCATCAAAAGAAGTAATGGATCCTTTAATCCCTTGCCACCATGTAGCTGCTGCATCACATAGTAACATACTGAGACCTTTGATAGCATTTTCATCTGAAATCTTCAAACATTCTTTGTAAGTTGTGATTGCATCTATAAATGCATCCACATCCGCTCCTGAAGATCCGTCAAATCTAGCTTTGCATGCAGAGAAATTAGCACTACTTACTGTTTGATTATCATCTTTTATGTTGATACAAATGCTTTCGATGAGAGTTTTCAACATGTCGGGTGACATCACTATCTGCTGAGTCGGATCTGTCATGTTTCTGTCTTGCTTCTTACGGCTTGATTTCATTACATAACATGCAGTTAACTATAAAAGCAACAGAATTCAATAGTCACTACCGAAAACTCCAACAAAATTATTTAATGTGTTTAATTGCGGGTTGTCTTACACACACATATTTTGAAAGGAACACTTTAACTAACGAAATAATATATTAACATTAAATAATTACGCAGGAATAAAGAATAATGTGAAGTAACAAAATGACAAAACTTTCTATATATATGTCAAAATGACAATCTCTGCTGCTGTTCTATTTCTGCTGTCGCAGACCTCGTCGACCAATCGTTACAGCGTAAAGTATTCGTGGATAACTGGTCTTTCAAACGCTCTATTTCGAGCACTCCGGCTGCGCCGTCGTGCTCGAAAAATCGCGCGTGTTTGAAAGATCCTTTATCCACTTATACTTTAATATACTAATAATATATTCACAAATAAACTTTATATGAATAGGAAGTATTATGTACAACAATCGCATCTAATTACCTGTATATTCAAATAGCTCCCTATACCCGCTTTAGTAGAAACGAAACTGACGGTTACTTTCTTTTAATGACGTTTTATGTCAACTTCAGCCACAAACGGTGAAGTTTTGTATCGTTATTTTATATCGAAGATATGTAGGTGATATTATGTGGGAGTCGTTCTACAATAGAACTTCCCAATCTTGTTCAGGCTTTAATACAAAATCATCAAATTATAATAAAAAGAAAAACGATTTGCTGTCTGTAGAATATATAAATTATATCCACAAAGATGTATTATGTTACTTGGACCCATATCCTCTAAAAAATCATCGTATCAATCAAAAAAGAATGCCGAATACGAATAGAAGCCGTGGCGATAAAAGCAGAGTGCCAAATCCTGTATATTCTAAAGTGAACGCTGAAGCTTCCATTTCCTCTAAAAAAAGGCCGCGAAGTAGTCCTTGTAAGCGATGTGAAGCAACTAATGAGTTGAATACTCTCTCTGGAAAACTGTGCGAATTGTTACCAAAAAGTGCTCAACCACAAACGAAACCTTTTTATCCAAAATTGATCAATGAAGTATCTGAATCACAGAAGCAATTACCTGTGCATCTACAAAACCAGGAAATTGAGCAGCCTAAACCCATTCTAAAGCAAGTTACAAAAAATATTATTATTAGTGACAGTGATCGTCCGAAAATTGAAGAATGTACTTTAAAACTTAGAAGAAAATCCTGTATTGACAAAAATTGTCCATTGAAAAGAGCTCTATTTTATGAGAAAGTCGATGATGATAAAATTTTATTCTCGGTAATGTATTGAAATCATTTTTTAATTTTTTTTATAAACTTTTGGATATTGAGGAAAGTACAGTTTCTAGATTTTCAGCTAACAAAAAAATAAGCGGAATACCAGAGGTCAAACTGTCTATTATAAATAGTTAGTTACCGGATATAGTGTGACGCCTTTCCCTCCCTGTGGCGACATCTGCGCGCTGCGTTGCGCGTGATTTATCGGTAGCGGCCTCTTGCTCTACCTCTTAACGCCTCGGAAACGTCACTTCTGATACCTTTGAAACCTCACAATTTCTCGGGCGCCAGATTTTTAACGTGGTTGTCTCCACGGCCCCTCGACTTCACTCGTCGAGAGTTCCAGGTTCAGGACATCTCACAGATGAACCCTATTAATTTTCAGCTCACAATAGCCAGTACAACGGGTGCTATGGTACTTGAAGTACGACATTTTTGTCATTTTTTAAGAATTTTCAGTTTGTTAGTACGATACAGCCTACTGAGTGAAAAAGTCACCAATTTTATGATTGAATATTATTTAGAACATCTCACAGATGAACCCTTTTGATTTTCAGCTCACCACAGCCAGTACAACAGGTGCTATAGTACTTTAAGTATGACATTTTTGTCATTTTTGGAGAAATTTCAGTTCGTTAGCACGATGCAGCCTCCGGAGTATATACAAGTGACCAATTTTATGATTGAATATTATACAGGGCGTCTCAAAGATGAACCCTATATATATTCAGCTCATTAAAGCCAGTATAACGAGTGCTATGGTACTTGAGGTACCAAATTTATGTAATTTTTCGAGAATTTTTAGTTTGTTAGCACGATACAGCCTCCAACGTGTATACATGTGACCCATTTTATGATTGAATATTGTTCAGGGCGTCTTATAGATGAACCTTATTGATTTTTAGCTCACTGTAGCTAGTACAACGGGTGCTATGGTACCTGAAGTGCTACATTTCGTGTCCTTTTTGGAGAAATTTCGAGTTATTAGTTCGATACAGCCTCCGGAGTGTATACAAGTGGCCAATTTTATAATTGGATATTTGTCAAGATCTCTCATTCAAGGTGTCTCACAGATGTGCCATTGATCTTCAGCTGACTATAGCGAGTACAGCGGGTCCTATAAATCCAGATATACTGCGTTTTTGGTTACTTTTGGAGAAATTTCGGTTTATTAGCACGATACGTCCCCAGAAGTGTACAAGTGACAATTTTATGATAGAATAATATTCAGGGCATCTCACAGATGCGTAAAAGTTAGTTTTAGTGTTTATAATCGTTTATTTTTAAGTTATTTTCTCGTTTTTGAGTAAAAATAACACGAAAAAACGGTTTTTAGACAAAAATCCTGTCTGTATGTTGTCGGCCACTTTTCGTAACATGTGTTCTCCTGGAACTTCTTTGTAGCCGGAACTCGATGTTTAAATCGGCAACTGGACCCAAGTCTGCACTTTCCGTTCGTATGGAAATAACAGGGCACCGTCTTTAACGGGTACTGATAACGAGGAGTATAGTTGCAAATTAATATGTGGACACTGGAATCTTGGAAAATGAACTCTATCATGTTCCTGATGACTAGCCAATCCAACTGGTTGCTCTCTATCCTCGGCATTCCTAGTTTCTCCACATGGGATTCCAGCTCTTGATCTCGTAGCGCTTCCCACACATTCCGGTAGGCGGATCTGGAAATTCGTTTCTAGTTACCAGATAGAATACGTACCGCGACTTGTGTTTGAGTCTCAGGGGCTGGCATCTGATCCTAAAGTTTATCTCATTGTCCAAACTTCTTTCGAAAGACAGTTGCCAACCCTCATGCGTGTTTGTTACTGGCGGAGATGTTGTGTGCCAGTGAATACTCATCCGGGAGCGTGAACAAATCTTGTCTTTGTTCAGTAGTTACTCCGTATCTAGCTTTCCCTGTACCTCCGTATGCGCTCATAAATTCTTCAAAGGCTGGGTCAGCTCTTGTTGTATATGGCGCACTCCTTCCTCTTTGTCATGGTCTCCATCGAATGGCGTTAGTCGGTTTTGGCTTATACAATAGATGAGTTCGTTGATCCTCTTCTTGATAAAGTATGGACCTTCCCATGATTTCTGTAATTTTAGAGAAAATCTTTTTCTCCTTGTCGGGTTGTGTAACCATACTTTGTCTTCTTCGTTGAAACTGCCTTTTGTGGCCTGCGTATTGTACCGTTTTTTCATTCTGTAACTGGAAACTTGAAGATTTGTTCGAATCAATTCGTGCATATCGTCCATCCTTCTTCTCAATCGGTTCACGTGATCTTCTCCTGCTCGATCTTCGTCAGGCCGGCAGCCAAACTCCAGGTCACAAGGAAGCCTCATTTCACGTCCAAATGGAATCTCCGTAGGTGTTTCACCTGTGGACTCATTTATGACCGATCGATAAGCCGACGCAAATAGGGAAAGGTACTGGTCCCAATCTCTCTGGTGGCTGGGAACTACTTTGAATAGATATTTTCCAATGGTCCTGTTAATTCTTTCGACCATTCCATCTGACTGTGGATGCAACGCTGTTGTCCTGGTCTTATTCATTCCTAGCTTGCCACACATTTCTTGGAGTATCTGGCTATCGAAATTTCTTCCTTGATCGCTGTGGACATTTCTTACACCAGTCCTTCACATCGTCAGAGCTGTTCATCCAATAAAACCTTTCACGGACTCGCTGAAAGGTTTTCTTCACTCCCAGATGACCACCCGATGGACTATCATGTAACTTCTTCAGTACCTTACCTACTCTCGTTCTCGGGATAACTAGCTGTCTCTCATCTCGGAACCATCATCGTTTTCATGGACTCTTTTCAACAGCCCTTCTTCCAGGACAAGGGAGTCCCCCTGAGCCCAATATGCCTTGAGTGTCGGTGAAAATCTTGACACTTCTTGCCATGTAGGTCGCCGATTTTCTTCCATCCCATGCCGAATCTTCTTTAGGTGAGGATCATTCTCTCCGGATCTTCTCTGATCCTAGTGGGTGACCATTAACCGTTAACTACCGTAATTCTTCAGACTCCAACTTTGTTAGATTTCGACTTGTTGCAGTGGGAATAGTATGTTAGGCACGACCTTCTGGGCAGGGATTCGGCACTTCGGTGAGTCACACCAGTTCGATGTTGAAATCGTACTCTTGAAGTCGTTCAATCCATCTAGCGATCTGGCCTTCCGGATTCTTGAACTGCATTAACCACTTGAGGGCTGCGTGATCAGTTTGGATTAAGAACTTCCTTCCATAGAGATACGGGTTAAAGTCCAAGGAAACTCCTAATTTGATGTTTGTCGGTTGGTTGCGGTCATTGCTGAATGGAAGCAATTTTCTCTGGATCCACCGCCACTCCTTCATTGCTCACTATATGACCTAGATAGTTGACTCGGTTTTGGAACAGCTGACATTTCTTCGGGTTTAACATGAGCTGGGCAGCTTGGAGTCGTTTTAATACGTCTTCCAAATTCTTCAAGTGTTCGTCAAATGTCTTCCCCAGTACTACGATGTCGTCCAAATAGACCAGGCACGTATTCCAAGACAACCCTCTCAAGACATTTTCCACGAGTCTTTCAAATGTCGCAGGCGCATTACAGAGCCTGAATGGCATGACGGTGAATTGCCATAATCCAGATCCGATAGTAAAAGCAGTCTTATCTTTGTCTTCTGGTTCCATTTCCTCTTGCCAATAACCAGACTTCAGGTCCAAGGTGGAAAACAGTTTGCTGCCGGCGAAAGTATCTAGCGTATCGTCAATTCGAGGCAGAGGATAACTGTCTTTCTTTGTCACGTTGTTAAGCTGGCGATAATCCTCGCAGAATCTTGTAGATCCATTCTTTTTCTTAACGAGCACTACTGGAGACTCCCATGGACTAGTAGATGGTTCTATTAATTTTTATTCTGCCATCTCTCGAATTATTCTTTCAGCTTCCTCTCTCTTCGCTCGTGGAAGTCTTCGAGCTTACTGCCTAATTGGCTTAGCATTACCAGTATCGATTTTGTGTTTGACGGCTGATGTTCGCCGACGAAACCAATCCTTTTCCAATTAGTACTCCTTTGCCAACCTCTTCGTCGTGGTTCCTTGGCTCCATCGTAACCGGTGTACCTTCCTTTATGATTCCCTGTACCCGTGCTACTATCATCGTTTCGCTTCGTGCAGGTAGAACGGTATCTTCCTGTACAGCTGCCAACACCGCGCTGCCTTCACGTGGTTGAAGGAATACCTCCTCGGAACCCTCTTTAATGGTTCTGTTTCTGAAGTCTAATTGGAAACTATGTACATTCATTACGTCCATTCCCAGAATCACGTCTTCTTCAATGTCAGCTACGATTACCGTATGCGTGAACCTTTCTGCGCCAATTCCCAACTGGATTTGTGTCTCACCGTGAACGTTGGCACTCTCACCTGTGGCGGTCCGCGGTCGCAGTCTCGTTGGTAAAAGCTTCTTCTTGGAGTTTATTATTTCTGGTCGTATAATGGTTCTAGTTGTCCCAGTGTCTACTAGCAGAGTATATCTCTTGCCATTCACTTCGGCATCTACATATACACTGTCGCTGAGACATCTGAGCGAAGCTATCAGAATGAGAGGGTCTTTGGAACGATCATGGGTCGGTGCTGCCCCCTCGTATCCGACCCGTTCTAGTTTTCCTGTGACTGGGGTTCTTGGTTTGCAGGAGTCTTGGGGCGCTTACACGAACTACGTCATGCCCTAGCTCGCCACAATTCCAGGATCTGACCTTTCTCGGCTTCTTGTCCATCATACTTTTTATTAAACTGACGAACTGGTCAAATATGTCTTCGTCACCTTCTTTTTTGATGGTCCTAATTTTGTTATATCCTGAAGCCTTCGTTGCTGCTTCATATTCAAGAGCAGCTGTCAATGCGCCGACTAATGTTTTCGGATGGGCTAAACGAAGCGTCCTCTGCATATCGGGGTCACGGGCCATCAATAAGGGCCTGGATGCCCAGACATTCCATCATGTTCTCTGGTGCTGACGGATAAGCAAATCGAACGAGTCGGGCAATATCCACTTCATACTCTTGAAGGGCTTCGTCACGTTTCTGCCTTCGGTTCTTCAGCTGGGACTAGTACAAACGTTCTAGATGTTCGTGACCGTATCGCATGTTCAACCTCTTTTTCAGCAGCTCTAAGTCATCCGTTTCTTCAAGCGGTATCGTCTGAAGTACATCTAAGGCATCTCCCAGAAGCGTTATAGTTAGGTTCACTGTTTTCTCCTTATCGGACCAATTATTCACTCTTTCGGCTGCTTCAAACTATTTCACATAATTGGTCCACGACATTTTTCCATCGAACGTTGGTGCCTTGACTCGGGTAAAAATATCATCTGTCTTGGGTTGTCTTTTGGCTTGCAGATCTCGATCTTCTTTTCTTCTTCTGAAGTGTCTTGTGTTCTTAAATCGGCAATCTTTGTCTCTAACTCCTTGATTTTCTCGTCCATCTGATTTTCCATCGTTGTCATCTTATTCTCCATGTCTGATTTTAGAGACGAAATTTTATTCTCGACTTCAGCAGCAATGTCATTTTTCAATGATAAGATATCTGCAGAAATATCATTCTTCATAGCAGAAATATCGTTCTTCATATCAGAAAAATCGTTCTTTATTGCAGAAATATCGTTTTTCACGTTAGTTGAAATCTTCTCTTCAATGGCAGAAATATCGTTTTTCACATTCGTTGAAATCTTCTCTTCCATGGCAGAAATTGACGAGATTAAGGTGGAAGCCTAGTCATTAAGTAAAACTGTTTCTGGATCAAAGCCGTTATTTTCCAGTGCCACTTTAAGTCTTTCAACTAATTCACTTTTCTTGCCGGACGTTTCCAACTCACGATCTTCCAATTCTGCTATTAACTCAGCCACTTTCAAATCACTTAGTCTCTTGGCCATTTTTACGTAGATATTTATTTATATTATCTCACTTCTGACACCAATATAATGTTTTTCTTATTTATTAAAACGTTTTATTACGGGCGGGATAAATTCATACACACTGTATGGCTACTTACGAATTTATTTAAACACAAAACTACTCACTAACACACTTAATTTATATACATTTAACTATTCACTTAAATTTAATTTATATATACACAACCTTAATTATTAATTTATATCAACACTTTACTGTTCGCTATTTCGGTGTATTCTTGTTTATTTGTCGCGATGACTTTATAAACTATACTGAACTTCTCCGCTGGTCGGTCATTTATATATATTAGTGCCTTTTTTACTAGATAATTCTAGATTGCGCCTTACACAAAAACAATTAGATCTCACATTTTTTAGTTAAGACTGGTCACAAAAACATTGTCTAGATAAGATAGTCACAATCGTAAACAATTCTAAGAAATCCCTGTGCATCCGCCATAATTTTAACTTTCATACATGGCTTAGGCTGAGTCGGATTCAGGGACTATACCAGTGTGCTGTTTCGTAACAATATATTAAGTCAATCACAAGGTAGGTCACTTCTTGGTTTAGCCAAAAATAATTATTAAACATCAGGTAGGCATCATTCTGACGATGATAGTAATATCGGAACAATTGTCAATTTTTGAGAATTTTTACCATGTTTTCAGTACATTGTGAAATTGTTTAGAAACGGTTAGTTTCATTTAAAAAAAGTAATTCTAATATAGGTTTTTGTTTTTTTCTATATATGGAATTAAATAAATTAATAATCGTGGAGCATTTCTGATAGTTATACCTTCTAAAATAAAACTATAATCCTGATTTTGATTACAACCAGGAATTAACTTATACTTATGGTGGTTAGTTCAAACAAACATATTGGCGGTGTCTCCAATTGATTGTTTGATAAACTTATGATTTAGATCCGTTTAAAAATAAATAAAATCTTTTCAAACTTCCTGTTTACTTCTAATACTTTCAACGGACCGTTGCATAACATTTCGATTAATATCAGAAATATTAAGAAGCGCTTAATCGTTTTCTAGCTTGTCCCCATTATAAAGTCGATCAATATAAACTAGGACTTGTTGCAATAAAAATCCTTCGAAATTCCTTGATATTTAGAAAAGGTTAACATAGTTGAATGTGTATATATATAGGTAACATAAAAATATTAATTAGCGTAATGCGATTTCATTATCAAAAGTAGATTAAAAACCGCAATTGCGTTTCCTGTTCTGAGGGTTAGGCAAGGCGTTATCCACATCGCGATATTTTTTCAGTTTGCGCGAAACATTCGAAAGATATGAACGCGTAAAATTTCGCTTCCGAAAATACTACTACCATGGAGAAAGTTACAGTAACTACAACAGTAGTCAAATCTTGTTACCGCGTCGCTCCCGCTGACAATAATTCGCCTACGCGTTCGGGTTTCATTGATGATGGTGAACAAATTGATCAAAAACGTAGCGTTAATGCGCTCCACTGCGCCGCGAAAACGGTCGAAAACCTTCCGGTAAAAACGTCGTTACTTTTCATTAACGAGGCATCAAAAATAAGTACTTTGGAGAGCGTGCCCAAAAATGACCCGAAGAAAATAAGTGCTAGTGTTCCAAAAACACTTTACAAGGTATTAACTATTATCCATTTTGATATTTCGGTATTTTCCCTAACCATATTTTAAAATATGACTGTAAAAATAGGATCATTAAACTATTTGAATATTGAAATCAATATAAAAATATAGTTAATAAATATATTACCAAAGATGCCATCTACACATGTCAGTAAAACTTAACACGCCATATACACATCTCAAGTGACTCTAGAGAGAATAAAAGTTGCATTTAATAAGCAATTGAAGTAATGAAATATAAATCACAAAATCCCATGTCGTTTATTAAATGTATCCAACTTTTTCTATTTTCAATTGATACTTACAAAGAAACATTCTTCCAAATGGTTCTCAATTTATTGACTGAAATTTATTCAGAATTTTAAGCTGATCTAAAAAATCATTTGGCAAGAAAAAACTTTTGGCTTAAGGATGAAAAAATTGGACCAAGTCTTATAAATTTTGTTTCTTGCCTAATGATTTTTTAGATCAACTTAAAATTAGTTGGAAAATAACTATGTATATATAAAAAATTTATCTGAATAAATAAATTCAGAATGATTTGGAGGAATGTTTCTTTGCCAGTATCAGTTGAAAATAGAAAAAGTTGGATAAATTTAATAAACGACATGGTATTTTACGTGATTTCAAAATTTTTTGTGGTTTAATTTTTTATTAAATGCAACTTTTATTCTTTCTAGAGCAGTGTTTCCCAACCTTTTTTGTGCTATGCCCCACCCAAACCTTTCTAAAATTCTTACGTCCCCCTTTGTAACATATACATAATATTTAATATTGAAAAATTGATAACGAAAGACAGTAAGTAAATTTTCGACACAAAATAAAAAACTAAAATTCAAATTCAAAATAATATTAATAAATATTTTTCTATATTAATGTATTATTTTAATTTAGTGAGATCCTTGCGCTTGCTGCACAGAGATTTTATGTCAGGTTCCAATTTGGTTAGCTTCAGTTTCAAGTCTCCCCGTTGTGTTATATCCAACCGATTTCTTTTTTTCACTTATAATTGCACAAGTGGTTTGTATTTTATCGGGTAAATTTGGGTTGTTCAATGAGAAACTGTTTCCTAGCAATTTGACGAGAATAACTGTCAACTATTAAAAACACGACACCGAAGGTGGAGTTATTCAAAGATATCGGCTAAATAACTCACAAATTCTTTACCATCGACTGTTAATAAATACTTCATTTCATGTTTGTTGCTTAAAAAGAGTGTCAAACAGCTCCATAAATCTTTTCAAGCAATTACCTTTGGATAGCCATCTTAATTCAGTGTGAAGTAAAATTCTCACACGCTCTGCATTTTGTCTTCACAAAATAGCTTGAAGAGACGCTCACATTTGGCATTAGCTTTAATAGCATTGATACACTTTATTAATACTGAATGAAGTACTTCATTTAGAACAGGTGACATGTTTTTAGCTACCAAGTTTTCTCTATGAATAACACAATTAGACCAGGGTAGAAGCCTTTAAAAATAATAAAAAGTGAAAAAAAAATAATAGTAGGATGAAACCCATTAGAAAAGGAGGGGAATATTATAAAAATGAAAGGAAAAATAATTTACGGGCGATCTGACGTCGGGAAGGGGATGGGGGTGAGTTTTTAAGGGTAAAAAACGGTTTTTCTCGATTTCCGGCAAAACTAAAAGTCCTATCGAAAAAAGGCAAATGGCATAGTTGTAGTTAATAAAAAGATCTAAAACTTTTGTATCTACACTTTTTTCACATAACCTCAACATTTATGTGAAAAATTCAAAAAACCAGGTTTTTGCTTTTTTATTTTTATCTTTTACAAAAAATTTTTTTTAACGAAATTTGGTGAAAACTTACCTTTTTATGTCCCAAATACGCTGTAATTTATTTGATTAAAAATATTTATTTTTTCACCTTATTTTGAATTAATATCGAAAAAACACCCTAATTTTCAATCGAAAACTCACCCGTCAAAATATCAGCTTTTTTAAAAAAGTTGGTATGTTTTCTGTTCGTTGAAATCTCTACTTTCCGATGGTGAAAAAAAAATATATGTTACTATAGTAAATCTTCTCAGAAAATGCAAAAAATCGAAAAAAAACTCGAATTCGAAATGTTTTTTTTAATTATTATAAAAAATGTTGCGCTATTTATTAAAATTAACACTTTAATTACTCGAAAAACGTTAGATCACATGTTACATTGATAAAAAAAATTCCAAATAAAAATATACTACTATAATTAACAAACAAATAAGTTAATAAAATTAATATTTAATAAGACATCTACAATATTTGGAGAAAGTTGTTGAATCTTCTTTAAATGATATGCGTAGATGTCTATTTATAACTATTTTAAGATAAATTATATACCTGAGTGACAGTGTAAAATTTAAAAGGAAAAACAAAGTCTTGTCTTTAAAAACAGTTCAATCTTCCGTTAAAGTGAACGGAGATATTATAGCTATCGATCCATTATTGTTGCTTCAAAGAATATCGTTAACTATTGACAGTAAAAAAGATATGGAAACTTATTTTCAATATGAGCTTGCACCTTTTCCATTGTCACTTTTTACAGAAAATGGCCTCAGGAAAAATGTTAAATCTCAACTTTACGATTTATTTGTGAGTGCGAATGGGCCAACGCTTTCTGACGGTGTAGTGCATGTCGTTGACGGTGGATTTTTACTGCACAAAGTAATTTGGCAAAAAAATGAAACGGTAGAAGAGATAATGAATAAATATTTGCGCTATATTGTCTTTGATGGGTATCCCGAAATTAAAATATCAGTTAGTGTCACAACAGTACCAGCAGCTACTTCAACTAAAAGAGGAGAACGTAGTCGTAGAAAAACCTCAGACAATATTCCAGAGTTCGATTATCAAAATCATACAAAAATACCTTTTTTGCAAGAAAAATTTTTATCTAACGAGAAAAATAAGGATAAAATAATAAAAACTTTGATGAAAAGATTACAGTCACGAGGATTTTCCTGCAACCAAGTAGAAGAAGATGCTGATGCTGACATAATTGAAACCGCGATAAAAGTTGCAATGAGTACTAATAAAACTGTATTGTTGTGGGCCAAGATATTGATCTTTTGGTCCTTTTAAATCAGTTAAATTCATATAATCATGACATTTATTTTCTCAAACCAGATTCTGGAAATGTAAAAGACCTATTTTTCACGTCTAATAGTTTCAAACATGAATCATTAAGAAACATTGTTGCATTTCTGCATTGTTTTTCTGGTTGCGATACAACATCTGGATTTGCCGCAAAAGGAAAGAAAAGTATCGTCAATTCATTATTAGACGTTAAAAATTTGTCAAATTTGGCCAATGTGTTTTATAAGAAAGATGCGAGTAAAGAAGAAATAAAAAAAATGGATTACAACTAATCGATTCTATTTATAAATGTAAAAAGGAAAAAATTACATTGAATCAATTAAGGTTTCAAAAATATCAATTGGCAAAAATTAAATCATCTTTCGTTTTGGCAAACCTCCCACCCGCAGAAGGAGCAGCAGAACAACATTGTTACAGGGCATATTATCAGCTTCAAACTTGGTTGGGTAACGAACTAACAGCAACAGATTGGGGCTGGAAGCAATATCAACGTGGAATTATGCCCAAATTTACACAAAAAGAATTAATTCCGGAAATATTGCTCAAAACTATTTGCTGCAGCTGTGAAACTGGATGTAACAGTTTAAAATGTGGTTGCCGAAAACATGGTTTAAAATGCACAAATTTATGTTCAAACTGTCATGGTTCTGAAAATTGCTCCAATATTGAAAAAGAAACCTACGAGGAAGTTAATGATTCAGAAGAAATTGTGGATGAAGAACCAACGCAGTCTGGAAATAATGTTGGAGAGGAAGAAGGTGATAGTCATGAAGATTTCGAAGATCTACTAGAATCGGAGATGTTTGACGAATCTAACGATGAAGAAATGCCATCAAAAAGACAGAAACTAATGGATAAGTGATTAGAATTGAATATAAGGTATTTATGAATGATAAGATTAATGTGTTTAAAAATATTGTAATGAATAACGTAATCAGAATAAAGTATCTACATTTAATTGTACGATTTATATTTATATCTAATGAGATTTTCTATGACATAAATGTAATTAGTATTAAATAAATCAACTTTTAATTGAAACAAATTGCAGCAATCACATTTTTTAGATGCAATTATTTATAATGATTAAAAAAAATTTGAATTCGAGTTTTTTTCGATTTTTTGCATTTTCTGAGAAGATTTACTATAGTAACATATATTTTTTTCACCATCGGAAAGTAGAGATTTCAACGAGCAGAAAACATACCAACTTTTTTAAAAAAGCTGATATTTTGACGGGTGAGTTTTCGATTGAAAATTAGGGTGTTTTTTCGATATTAATTCAAAATAAGGTGAAAAAATAAATATTTTTAATCAAATAAATTACAGCGTATTTGGGACATAAAAAGGTAAGTTTTCACCAAATTTCGTTAAAAAAAATTTTTGTAAAAGATAAAAATAAAAAACCAAGAACCTGGTTTTTTGAATTTTTCACATAAATTTTGAGATTATGTGAAAAAAGTGTAAATACAAAAGGTTTAGATCTTTTTATTACCTACAACTTTGCCATTTGACTTTTTTCGATAGGACTTTTAGTTTTGCCGAAAATCGAGAAAAACCGTTTTTTACCCTTAAAAATTCACCCCCAACCCCTTCCCGACCTCAGATCGCCCGTAAATTATTTTTCCTTTCATTTTTATAATATTCCCCTCTTTTTCTAATGGGTTTCATCCAACTATTATTTTTTTTGGTTTTAAAAATTATCGACCCTGGCCTAAATGCACCAGAATTATTTCTGGATTATCATCTTTCATAAATTTTAAGCAGCCATATTTCTTGCCCATCATATTAGGAGCACAATCTGCAGCACAAGATGTTATATTTTTAATTGGTATATAATTGACATCTAAGTAGCTCTTTAGTTTATTATATATATCTCTGGAGGTAGTGGTGCTTTCTAAATTTTTACAGAACAACATTTCTTCAGCAAAATGCCCTTTATCAATATATCTTACATAAGTTATCAACACTGCCTCACTGTCTCTCATTGTTGATTCATCCATTTGCAATTAGAATTTTCTTGTTTTCAACTTTTCAATAAGTAGTTTTTCAATATATTCACTCATTTCGTCTATTTTTCTGCCAACAGTATTGTTACTGAGTGGCATAGCTTTTACATCTTTGTCATCTTTTTCAAGAACCGTTTTAAGGAATGCTGATTTGACGGTTTTATTAACTGCTCTCCTGTATTATGATTTTTTCCAGATTTAGCGATTAATAAAGAAATTTGATAACTAGCCTCAAGAATACGATTATTCATTGATGTATGAGCAGTAAACTTAGACTTTAATGTTGTTCTCTTTTCAAAATTTTTCTTTAAATTTTGAGAGTAATTCAAATCTGAATTAACATGAGCACTATGTTTAGCCTTCAAATGCGCCTCAAGACGACCTCGTTTCATTGGTTCGTTGGTCCAGCATTGTTGGCATAAAAGACAAAAAGGAAACCGCTCATCGTGGACAGCGGGTATGAATCCAAATTTTAAATATTCTTCCGAATATTGACGATTTTTTTCTTGCTGGCACCCCTCATTTTACTATTGGCTGAAAGAAAGAAATATAAGATCAATTGAAAACTAAAACTAAAGTATGTGTTAAAATTAGTTTTACTACTTTTTCTATAACCATTTAACAATCAATAACTTTTGTCACATTTTACTCCAACTGAAAACGTCAGTTCCGACACCAGTGATAAAATATCCTATAATGTTAACTTTTGTCTCTAGTTACGAAAGTAAGAGATTGCAATTTCTGATATTAAATTTCTGACGGACCAATCGTTTTAAATAACTGTTCTAATATAATTATCAATCAATAATATATTTGAATCACTAATAAATTTTACAATACTTCTATTTAGTATCGAGTTATTCAAAGTTTTTAATTACTAATAAAATAAAATTATTGTTGCAGTAATTGATTTCATTTTTAGGATTTTATACAGTATGTACAGGGCAAAAGTTTAGAGAAGTCTAATTATAATATAAAGGTAGCTGCCAAAACAAACATGGTTAAACGGGGTTTACCCCTAAATCGCAGATATCATCGAGATCATTTTAAATATAATTGTATTCCTGCAAACTAACGTATACTTTCAAATATCGTATGTTGTAATCCATGATTATAGAAAAAGTATAGTGTGTTAATAGTCGAAAAGAATTTTCTGCAACTTCTGCGCCTCGTTTGCATAAAATGCTGCTTTTGTCAATCATTAAACAATATACTATTAAAGTGACATAGAGTAAACGTATACTTTAAATGTATACAACACATTTACCTCAATGCCACCGCAAAATAACGTATGTTTTCCATTTGACGAATTTGTTTTGGAAAATTATGGTTCTAAAATTAAAATAAATAATAATAAAATCAAATACTCACCAATTATATCATACAATGTATATCTTTTGAATCAACGAGACTTTTTCAATAGTATTTATGGATGCTTATTTCAAATGAACACCAACTGAATGCTACGAAACACTACAAAAGTTGCGACGGGTTATTCAGATGCGAACAACTGCGTTGTTTAGCGATATATTGAAGCTTCCGGGCTTCTCCGCAGAGCCTGCCGTCTGTCGCATCGAGGTTAACATGACGACGCCAACAACCCAGAACCCAGTTGATGTTTTGGTATCGTCAAACTAATTTATAATACTTATTGGTCGCAAACTACTAAACGTCAATTGGCTTAATTGACAAGCAACATCTGACATCTGGAACAAGATTCAGCCATGCGGTTAATAATCGTTGTCCATAATGGAATTATTCGGCAGCTGTCACCAACAAACATAAGTCCAGCTTCGTCCTTTGAACTGGAAACGCCGTTAAAAGCGCTTGTCGCTCTGTAACGTTAATCACAATCCGAGGTACGATACGTCTCTACAACCCTGAACGGAGAACAGCATGTCAGCTATCCCTACGAGAATATATCCCATACAGGAAACATCCGGAATTTGAGACTTCTTGAAATCTGGACATGATCATCCTATCATTCATTACCATCACCCATAAAAACTATTAAACCATATTCATTTGTCAAAAAATATTGTAAAAACTTGCATGTAAAAAACTATGCTGTATAGAAAAAACCCTAAAAAGAAATTGGGGGTTATAGCCGTGAAAATATATACAAAATGAAAGCTTACCTTGTTACCAAGGGTTTTTCACCACTATAGTTCCCAAAATAAATGGATTAAACCATGTGCCACCGGCCATTTTGTATACTCACGACTTGTCCTCATTGATAGTCAACTTAACCATTCGAGAAGTATCAGACAAGTGATTTCAACAATTTTAGCTTCCCTTTACCATGGGCATTTATAATCAGTGTTACCAATGGCAGTCAAATAAACTCCCCACATAAAATAATAAAAGACTCATGGATTGATTAAATCACATGAAGAATATTAATAAGAATATTACTCTAGACACCCATTTAATTATTTACATCCCATTATTTCAGGATATGCTGAAATCATTTTAAAACCTATACTTAATTCCCTTATGCAACCAACTATACAGAAGTGTGTATAAAGTTGCATACTCAGTGGGTGACTTAACCGAATTAATGCACCTCCGTGAGTTACTCGTATAATACAATACAAAAAAACATTGTATTTTTATCATGCTACAATGGACGACTTTGAAAAACATTCATTTTGCCTGGGACAAGCATAACGTAATTTTACTGGAAAACTATGAAATTGTTTGCTGGCGACGAACATGCTTAAGAAGTATGAAGCAGTACAGTCCATATCGGAAGCGAGGAGGGATTTTAAAAGGTTCGCTAACCTCTCAGTAGTGCCATACGGGATATTACCACGAGGACATTAATTCGGATTTTGAAGACTATTTTGGTGAAATGATAAAATATATCTCGGCTGATTCAGTAGTTAGTTACGGATAACGCAAGCTATCTTTCTCGACGCATAGTGAAGACTTCATCTTGGAGAAAACGAGAAATTATTGCCTGGCTAAACACCAAAAGTATCGAATTTGAAGATAATTTGATAAAAAGGGAATTATTAGTTGTAGCAAACATCGTTTTATGAAATATGTCGTGGAAGATATAGCAGAATTAGAATAACAATTACTAATGAGAGCTACAGCAAGTAGACTATTTGCTGACAACAGCAATCTTTATTTATGTAAACAGGATGTGTTCATATAACTGGCATCTTAAATACTTTCTCAAGTCAGGAAGCTATGGGGAAAGGAACGTGACTTGGCTGCCAGTGAGAGAAGGGGCCTCTGAACCCACCTACGCCTAAAGGGAGTTAATTTGTTATACATATATTCTCAGATTTACACATAAAATAGATATGTTTGTTTTGACTTTTTGTTGCCCCAAACATCGAGTCACATTCTAAGCTCACTTGCGGACACTTTCATTGCTTTGCCATATTTACAAATTCTCTTTAGTTACAGGAAAATAAAATTAGAAAATTTGTTAAAAAGTTATGCAAATAAAAAAAAAGTCATAAGTAATTTTTGCATTTAAATCGCTGCTTTTAAAAATAATTAAAAAGACTATTCAATAAAAGTATATTTTTATATAAATTTTAAATAAGTATGTGTTGTAACTAAAAGTGGCAACATTGCTAATAATTTCAGTACTTGCTTTATTTGTCTAGTGCACAGATCAAGAATAGGGAGCTTGTGGTCTAGTGTAAACTATCTAGTAGTTTTGTCCTGATTTAATTACCATATAAAAAGAGATGCAATTACCGTCAGTACATGCTCGACGAAAATATCGAATCACTGTAGTATTTGTAGTAAATAATGTCAAACTTGTTTTGTTTATATTTATTACGAGCGCCATTACGAGTAACGATTAAAAATTTAATTATTTCCTTTCTCAAGACATTTGGTGACGAAATTAGCTTTTAAGTTAATTAATTTAGTGTTATTTGATTATCATGGTTCGTCAGTGCCAAGTTTGTCAGAAAAACAGCCCGGTATTACCAAGGCCATGTGTCCACAATACCGTCCCCACTTTTTGTAATTCATTCATAATTTTACTACTGGCGTTTAGGATTGTTGGCCGCAGAAATAAACGTGTTTATGAATGAATAGCCCTCTCCCTATTGTATTACTCTAAGCATATCTATTTATAAAAGTTGATTTTCAAAATAAACAAAATTTAAAAGTTATTATCGTTGAACTGATTCATTCATTGTTATCAATTAGATACGATTTTATGGTTTCGGTTTTGTCATTTTTCCTATTATCTTGTTGTAATATGTTAGTTTCGCACGTTCGTGCACACCAAAATAAATGTAGTATTATTCATATAAAAATGAACTCGTGGAAATGTTTTACTGAAACTGATTCATTCAAAAACGAGTGTTCTAAAACCGTGTTGAAGCGACGTTATTATCACAGAATTATTAACACGGTAAGATTTATATAATGAATAAAATTTTACGTTATTTACATCTTCATTTTAATTCAAAATGCAATTGATGTGAGGAAAACAGTAAACAATATCTATAAATTGTATGTTTATGTGTGAGAACAAGTTTTAAGAAAAACCCACTACTTAACGCTTGTCTGAATAACAAATTTGCCCAGTCAATAGTTATTTGTAAAGCAAGTGTCACAATGACTCGTTTTGTAGTACGAGTGAAGTTTGCGCAACGAACCGCGAAGCGGTGAGTTGTGCAAATCACGAGTACTACAGAAAGTCATTGTGGCACAAGTTTTACACAAAATTTTTTATAATTCGCATTTATTTAATTTTTTAAATAAAATAGAATTACATATAATCCCTGTTTTTAAACTAGGAGGAGTGGTTTGAATTTAAGTTGGCAATTCTGTAGATTCCTGATTGTTTAGATCACAGATGGTTTTATTCAGCACTTCTGACATATTATGAACGAATAATTGTGTAAATTGTAAAAAACTTTCATTTAAGCAAACATAGGATGATTAGTTGTTTAAAAAAGAGCTTCTTCGTATATGCTCTTGCGATCTATTTATATTTTATCATGAGCAGAATTATTTCTGTAATACATCTTCACATAGATATCTGGTAATTTATCTCAAAAATAGAACGTTATGGTCAACCTATATATTGGTCCTATACAATAGAAAAATAAACAATTGACAAATCATTGATAGATAAACGTTAGCGTACTTTATTCATTAATATTTTTAATATATAAATCATTCTAATTTACCTTTAATATAATAATTTGTTACCTAGAACAACGCTAGACCATTTTCTTTATAATTTGTGTCAAGGTTAATGTCAAATAAAAATATAACTAAATACAATAACCAACTGTGCACTAAAAATTACTAAAACAGTGTTCAAAGAGCTTCATTGTGACACTGTAAACAATGTTATAATAAAGTCTCTTTTATACGCGAATTATAAAAATATTTTTATATACGTAGTTTGCTATTTATATTGTAATGTTTTTCTTATCTAATTAAACAATAAACGGGTGGGATAAATTTCAAACACTCGGTATGGCTACTTACTAATTTATTTAAACACTAACTCACTAATCACTAACACTTAATTTATATATACAGTATATTCACTTAGACTGATTTATATGAACAGTTCACTAATTTATATTCACTAATTTATTTGTTTATCTCACGATGTCAAATTATCAACTAACTAACTCTTCCTGATCGGTCCCCTTATATATTAAAGCCATTTTTACTTGTAAATTCCGGACTGCGGCTTACACACACAAATAACTTTTCTGGCCTATTCTAGATAACTCTGGTCACAAAAACCAGATAAGATAAGATAGTCTCAATCGTAAACAGTTTTTTATAACTGCGTATCCGCCATAATTTTAACTATTATACCTGGCTTAGACAGGGTCGGTTTTAGGGACTATACCAGTGTGCTGTTTCGTAACAATATTACTGGAATTAATTTTATTTTTCACTAAAAATATTTTCCATGATACACAAATCACAACCAATTTTCGTCTGGCAACTGATATACATGATGTTGGTTAGATGAGTACCATAAACTAGAGGAATGGTTCAGGAGTATTTGAAATAACTACCTAAATACAATGTTTTTTAACATTGTTAGTTTGTGAGATACATGCTGATAAAGGCTGAAGAAAAAATACAAAATTTATTGCATCTCACGGGGGGGATAGCAATACAAATTTGTAATTATTTGTAGGTCATAGTCTCTTCAAATCGCATCAATTTTCTCAAATTCTAAAGGGTTCCTAAACTTTTATTGTATCTAATTCTTGAAATTTTGAAGTAATAATTTTTGTCTTCAATTTTTCACTAAATTTCCTATATATAACTCTTTGTTGAACTCTTTCCAACACTCAATTTTAAAAGTTTTTTATTTTTTATTGCAAAGAGTCACTTTTTTACATTATATTTTTTTAAACAATAAATTTTTAGTAGTTTTAAATATTTTCCAAACACACAATTTCCTCGTACCAATTGTTTTCTACATTATAGGTGAGATTCAAACCATTTTAAAGGAATACCACGGATGCCATAATATTCTAGTTTGTTTATCAAAATTTCATGATCAACATAATCGAAGGCCTTCGCGAAGTCACAAAAAACCGAAGCCGTGAAAAGTTCATTATTAAGTGAAGTATATATTTCATTA
The DNA here is from genome assembly GCA_963921935.1 of Galeruca laticollis. Classification (NCBI taxonomy): domain Eukaryota; kingdom Metazoa; phylum Arthropoda; class Insecta; order Coleoptera; family Chrysomelidae; genus Galeruca; species Galeruca laticollis. Next base: position 59,904,108 of record OY998184.1, on the reverse strand, counting down.
AGATCGGAAAACATTGCGTCATTAGTACATTTATTAGGTAGGAAACCGAATTGTTGGAATTTCAAGATTTTATGTTTGAAAACAAAAGGCAATAGACGGTTTTTCATTAGTCTTTCGATTATCTTCGATAAGATTGGTAAGAAGGCCATAGGACGATAGTTACTAGTATTATGTTTCTCGCCACCCTTGTGGAGGGGAACAATTATAGCTGTTTTTAGACAGTTAGGAAAGAGACCTTTTTAAAATGATTCATTGATTAGAGAACATAAAACGTTCATCTGGAATATTTAAAAATAACCCATCAATGCCACAGGAAGATTTGTTTTGAATGCTGAGTATGGTTTACAATAACTCAAATTTATCTATTGGTCTAAGGAAGAAACTATCAGTGATTCTTTTAGAAGGAACGAAGAAAGAAAGAGCATCACGACTTGGAGATATTTTAGAGCTAATATTCTTACTAACGTTTCCGGAATAATTGTTAAGTTCGTCTAGGTCGGGCTCAATAATGTTTGAGGAACGAGTTTTGTTCCTTAAATCATTGATAACAGACCAAGTTTCTTTCGAAGAATTTTTAGCTTTAGCGATGCAATTGTTATAATAGTTTTGTTTAATAGATTTGGTAGCTTTCCGGTACAATATTTTATAGTTATTGATATAATTGAGTATGTGAGGATCGTCATTGAATTTTTTAATATACATGAATGATCTCATATTCTTAGATGAAGTACGTGTTCCTTTCGTAGACCATGATTTGTGATGTTTATCTTTACGAGAGCGAAGAGGAAATTATGTATTGAAGCACCTGATAATTTTATTAAGAAAGTCCAAAAATTTAGAGTCAATATCTTCAGAAAGATCAATCCAATCATTTGCTAAACATAAGTTATGAAATTTGGTGAAGTTTTGTTGAGAGAAGATCCTCACCAACAGAGTGTTTTTCTTAAGAGATTTACAAGGTAATACAAATTCGACGAAAACTGCTTCATGGTCAGAGAGACATGATTCACATCATGGGGTAGAAAGTCAGGAAATATTTCATCTAAAATTGACGAAGTTGTTTTAGTAGTTCAAGTTGGTGAATCCACGTGCATATTTAGGTCAAATAACTCAAAAATATTTACCAAAGACCTTTGAGTGGCACAATCATTAGTAAAGTTGATATTAAAATCACCGCATAAAACTTTGCTTAACAGGCAGAGCGTGAAGTAAATTTAGAGGATTTTCAAAAATAGAATGAACATTTGATTGAGGTGGTAAATACAAATTATATATAAATCGATATTTTTGTTGTAAATTATGTAAAATTCAAAAGTATTTTCTACTTGTAGAAAATTATATCTTAATACAACCGAGAAGTTCTCGCCAGAAGATAAAATTAGGGTTCCACCGTGAGCTGAATTACGATATTGTTCAATAAAAACAGGTTCGTTTGCGTGTAACCAGTGTTCAGTAATAGCAACTATTTGCGGGAACCCCGATCCCTCCAAAAACAAATACAACTCGTCCGTTTTATTCCGTATTGACTGAATATCAATTAGAACCATTTTTAATTTACTGTCCTTAAAACTAAGTGAGGATTCTAGTTCCTCTGGACACGTCCTATCAACTAAAAATTTTTCTTGGAAGAATTGGCAATAAAGTAACGGCTATTGCACTCTCTAATGGGATCAACGGGCAGACCCTCAGATGCTAAAAACACCTTTACACTTGTGGAAGTACAACCTTCAAAACATACAGACGATGGTTGGTCATGTAGATAGGCGAGGAATAATTTGAGAGATGATAAAATAGCCGGTTCTCTTAATCTAGACACAATATAACGATTACTTCCAGTAGAGAACTCCTGTGTTAATCTGACCGTAGGAGGAGTCATCGGGTCCAGCGAAAAGTTAGTGTCAGTGTGTGAATCTTTTGTAAACTGAAATGATTTATCACACGAAGAGCTGTTTGATTTACATACGCCTATAGCATGTTTTTCAGATGTGATGGCTACTACTACGGGACGAGAAGGGTCAGAACTTTTACTTGATTAACTTTCACAGGCTGAAGAGAATCCATCATCGGAGGAAGCGAGGCTTCTTGGGATAATGAAGATTCAACAGACCATTTTAATGAAACTCCAGATGGCCATACATCATTGTTAAACAATTTGCTAGCAGAAATTTTTGTTAGAAAACCAATTTTATATGTTGATGTTTTTGAATCATTGCTTGAATTGATTACGGGAAAGCAACGAATGAACTGTGTAAAATCCAGCTTTTCTTTAACATGATGTACAATATGATTTGTGGTGAAGCCTGCAGGGAGGTTGTTGACTATTAGTCCGGGAAAGTAAGGAAATAAAAGTCAAAAGTTTCCCATAATGTATTTTTCATTTTTAAATGAAAATATATTGTCCCAGCATCACTCTCCTAGATTGTCTAATAATTTCCGCTGGAGCTTGCGACGCAGCTTGCAAGCACAGCTTAGACCACCTAAAATTCAAGTGATTTATGCTCGTGTCATTTCTGCATGAGTTCTTACAAAAAAATCGTAGAGATGAAAATTGAAGCAAATCTTATGCTCTTGAAGGTGACGTAAATAGTTTTTCCAAAAAAAATTTTTCCGATCTTACTTTTTCCAAAAATTGAAAAAATTTACGAAAATTATATTTTTGGTTGGTAATTATAAATAGAATATTAATATCGAGGTCAAAACATAGATAAACATAGAGGGAAAACTTCTAAAAATTTACATTTTTTCAGATTTGGAAAATTCAAAATGGCGGCTGCGCAAATTGAAAACAAATTTTTTTTTCAATCGCGTCTAAATTTATGAAAATTAACGATATTGAGAAACGGTTTGTTGTAATCGACAGAGTGAAAGTTATATTTTTATAAATAACAAACAAAATTTATAAAAAAAAATTTACATAATTTTTTACATTTACCGAAAATAAAAATTTTTACATCTAGTTTTTTCTCATTTTGGCGTTGAAAAATAAATTTTCAGATGCGACTTTTACAAGCTGAGATAAACAAATTCAAAATCTGCTAGATACTGTCATAATATTAATTGAAATTTTCAAATTTTGATCACTTCGCTAGGTTGTTGAATCCCAACTCAACATAAACACAATTTTTCATGTGTCTACCGTTAATTGGTCCATTCAAAAGAGAACAGTAATCCTAGCTCGCTCGGCCAAACGGTGCGGCGGCAGCTGCTTGGCGTTCTGGTGGGGGGTTAGCGCTCATTCTCTTCGAACGCCCAAAAGACCCTTACTAACATGACCGACGACGTACTTGTACCCGATGAATTATTAAACATTATTTCTTGTTCTTGTACCACAGGGTGCTCTACTACCAGGTGTGGTTGTAAAAAAGTTGGCATACATTGTACGATATTATGTAAAAATTGCGATGGCAAAAACTGTTGTAACATCGAAATTGTAAGTACGGTATTTGACAATGACGAGGATGATAATGAATCTCTGAGTGATGAGCTAAATTTTGATATGACTCAATTAGTTGATTGTGAACTTGCAATTGATAGTAGCAATAATATCGATGAGGATTTGTTTGCTAATGATAATGACGAGGAAAATTGTACAGAGCCATTTCCTCAGAGACCAAAAAGGGCGAGAATTTGTAGAAAATACATGTAAATTTGTAAATAAATATTATTTTTAGTATCTACGTTTCGATTTATGTATAATATATATATATATATATATATATATATATATATATATATAATAAATGGATTTATAGATATAAATTATAAATATCATTGTACCTTATTTCTAGCAATATGTAATGGTTGCCCTCTATGTTTATCTATGTTTTGACCTCGATATTAATATTTTATTTATAATTACCAACCAAAAATATAATTTTCGTAAATTTTTTCAATTTTTGGAAAATTTAAGATCGGAAAATTTTTTTTTGAATAAACTATTTACGTTACCTTCAAGAGCATAAGATTTGCTTCAATTTTCATCTCTACGATTTTTTTGTAAGAACACATTCAGAAATGACACGAGCATAAATCACTTGAATTTTAGGTAGTCCGAGCTGTGCTTGCAAGCTGCGTCGCAAGCTCCAGCGGAAATTATTAGACAATCTAGGAGAGTGATGCTGGGTCAATATATTTTCATTTAAAAATGAAAAATCAGTTATGGGAAAGTTTTGATAGTTAACAGATTTTTCGACCTTACTTTCCCGGACTATATTACATAATGCCACCTTTGATTGCGGCTAGGGGATAAGTTGTTCGAAACTTCTGGAAGACCGGCTACATCAGGAGATGTTTCAGTTTGTGTCGAGGATGTTATAATATAGGTGGGACGCTTCTTCTGATTATTGTTATTAATTTGGGTGTTCATTTCTCAATAAACTGTATATATGAGTTAAATCAGTTTTCAAATTATGCAAATCTTCTTTTATCTCCACGGATGAAGAATTTTCGTTGTTTCTCCAGAATCGTTGAAAAGCATTGAAGATATATTGAAGAGATTATGTTCCATATCCCGTACTGATTTAAACAACAAATCTGGCTTAAATACAGTAACCATGTCGGCTATTTCATTGATCTCGTCTATCTCCTTTTCCATAAGATTCCATTTACATTCATTCTTTAATAACATATCGTATATCTCAGTTGGTATGCTGATGGTTAACTGATTTATACGATTTGCTAGCGAGTCAAATATTTCATGTGAAATCTGATTCTTGGTTAAATCAGAAACCTTATCATTAATGTGTATCAAATTAGGAGAATCGCATAGTATACAAAAAAATGCAAGTTGTTGATCTTCACCACTGCATCTAAACTTATTATATTTATCTTTTTCTAAAAATTCCTTACAGCAATTGTCACATTTGTACCCGGCCATATCTAGATCAAGGTCATTGCCGATACTAAACAAGAACAAACTTATGCTAGTTAACAGTAACAAAAATAACGAAAACCAAAACAAACACACGTATTGAGTAATAGTCGGACTGTGTAAAGAATACAAAACAAACACAACCGATAGATACGACAGTCGAACTAGTTCTTAGCAACGTGAGTTTTCCCTGGTTTTGCAGAACTGCCCTTGCTTCTTCTATTTTCTTTAATTTAGCAACAATAAATAACCAAATATATACTATAAACGCGGCTCATATACTTTATTACTTTTCCGCCCAACCCTATCTAATATGCGCGAAAAGTATTGGTTTACCCTAAAAAAGTTGGAATTTTGAAAACAAATTTTTCGTTTTTCAGCAAGAACAAGAAAAACCGGTTTTTAGAAAAAAAAATCCTGTGTGTATGTCGTCGTCGTTGTCATCGGCCACTTTTCGTAACATGTCTTGTTAGCACGATGCAACTTCCGGACTGCAACAAGTCACAAATTTTATAATTGAATATTATTCAGGACATCTCACAGATAAACCCTATTGAGATTCAGCTCATTAAAACCAGTACAACGAGTGCTATGGTACTTGAGATATCAAATTTTTGTCATTTTTGGAGAATTTTCAGTTAGCATGATACAGCCTCCGGAGTGTATACAAGTGACCAATTTTATGATTTGATACTGTTCAGGGCAGTGTTTTAAATGAAACTCACGGTTTCTAGTTAATTCCACAATATAATAAAAATTGTTGAAAATTCTAAAAAATTGACAATTGTTTCGATAAATCAATATCTTCGTCAGAATGATTGGGTTGTTAGCACGATACTGCCTCCGGAGTGTATACATGTCACCAATTTTATGATTTTATATTGTTCAGGGTGCCTCGCAGATGAACTTTATTGATTTTCAGCTCACCAGAGCCAGTACAATGGGTGCTATGGTACTTAAAGTAACACATTTTTGGAAAAAATTCCGTTTATTTTTTATTTATTTTATATATACACCAAGCCAAGCAAATATGTCGATTGTCCTTGTCCAAAATGTCTAAAGAAAATCATAAAGCAAGTATAATTTAATTGTTTCGTGTTTCGTTCTAAACAGAGGTTAAACCTCCGAAATCAGATAGTAAATTTTTATCGAGTTGGGCAACCTCTCAAATTTCGTGTTACAACAACCCTATTGACGTTAACCGATGGTTTTGATTTCAAAATGTAATAACTAATGCTGATATAAAGTATTTTTTACGAACAATTACCTATTAATTAAAAGCCAAAAACAATCTAATGCTAAAGATATTAATTAAATAAAGAAGCACATGAAAGAAATTAAATGGATATTAATCATGACATTGTCAATCAGTTAGAATAAGCGTTCAAAATGCCTTCCCTTAAGAAAGTTTAGTGTTCGTCACAAACCTCGAAATGGTTTACTCTGAGACAGTGATGGAAAACAGATTTATTGATAATTAAAAAGGTTTTTAACAAATAGGTAAAGGTTTTAAAAAATACTTTATACCGACATTAGTTATTACTTCATCATTTTGAAATCAAAATATTCCGAAAACGGTACACATTTTTACAAAGAGTACCTTTTGGGTGTAAAATTGAATGTTGTTTGAGTTCACATAAAATTTGGGCTGCGAAATTCAACCTCAAAAAAGATGTGTTTAAAACTCCTCGGTATGAACCGTCTAACTAGCGCCCTCTGTGAGAGGCAGATATAAAGGGAAATTTATGCGATACGTCAGCTTCCAAAACATATTCTTACAAAATTTCATTAAAATGTCGCCAGTAGTTTCAACATAATCGTAAAAAATGTATATAAGAATTCTTTTTTCAACAGTCTGTATCTTGAAACCGAATGCTGTTCGGAATCTTTTTACTGGGCGGACCCAACTTATTTTACAGTGTTCTAGTTATCCTAGCAAGGGGGTAACCTTTTTTTGAAACACCCTGTATTAGTTCGTTCAGTCGAATAACATCTTATAATTGAATGTATTTAATTTAGTAAGAGTTGAGAAAATATATTTTTTCTTTCGCATTATTCAGTAAAAATTGTCCATTTAAAACATCTAACGGGCATTTTATTTTTATTCTAGTTTGGTGAGAAAGGATCTGGAACACGCTCAAGGAGTGGAGAGGTACAGGATTTCTATAACATACGTGATGAGTGTCTCTCAAATGGCACACTTTTCGAAGATCCTGACTTTCCTGCTGTTGATTCGTCGTTGTTCTTTAGTGAAAGACCAGATAGGGCTTATGAATGGAAAAGGCCCCACGTAAGTAACATCAATATTCATACGGCGGGATTGAATCCTGTACAATATTTAGATCCTAGAACCCTTAATTTTATGTTTTTCAGTATTTTACATATGAATATATACTTTTTTCCCTTCAGAGATGTTGCTATAATGTATGTAGGTTATTTGTCTTATTTTTTATCTACAGCTTACATATAATAATTACTTGCGAATACCTCTTCGCCTATCATAATTTGAAACAAAATTCAAATATCTACCCGACCACGTTTGTTTTTGTATACCATTTAGTGGTGCTACTTTCAATTAATGCCACTTGTGTTGGTGTAATAAGTAAAAAACTTCACCGTGTGAAGTTATCCACGAATTTTTTCAACCATCCACGAATATTTTTTACAAAATACGCTGTACTTTTGCAAAAAAATGTTAATGTAGGAGATATATACTGACATTTTAATAGGCTACATAATTTCACTACCAAAAATTAAAGATTAACTGATTAAAAAGTTTTCAAATAGTTGTTCTTGTACATATTTCACGATTTTGAATCGAAGACCCAAAATAAAAAAACAAATTATTCAACTATTGTGATGTAAATATTGTTTATAACGTCAAAAAAAAATTCATAAAGATTTGGATTGTGCGCTGACGCCCATCGTTCGTTTTGAACCCGAAGCCCCAAAATTTTTTTAAATTATTCTTTAACTATTTCAAAAGACATTTAATTAGGAACCCATTAACTAAACATTGTGATGTAAGTATTTTTTATAACTTCAAAAAAAATTCATATAGATGCCAATTCACAGAGTAGTGCTCCATTTAAAAAAACGTATGTTTGTTTCATAACTAAAAACAAAAGGTGTTAGGAAAAAACTCACTATGTCACTCGATTCTACTAAAAAAAATCTATAACAGTTTTAACTTAAGTTTACAAATAACTGAGATACGAGGGGTACCTGAAGATCAATACTTTTCAATTCCACCCTGTATCTCAAAAACCAAAAGGGCTATCAAAAATATGCTTGCGCCATTTTTAATTTCATAAAAAAACTAGTAAATTTTCCCGAAAACCGCAATCCTCTATCTTTAAGATAAGGGAGATGCCCCGCAAAAGTGCCCAAAATGGGTTACATTGTACATCATTTTTATTTTCTCGGGAACGACGATACCAGCCCCCTGAAAGTCGAATTCAAAACATTCCTAATAAAAAAGGAAGTACTACAAAAAAGGCAACACCTGAAAGGCACAAATATTAGCATAGTGCACGATCAAACACAGAAACAGAGAGAGGAAAGTAAGTTACTCCGAAAGTACCTTCTGAAGGCTAGGCAAGAAGAAAACAATACTTGCTATATAAAAAACAACAAACTACATGTGAATACAGAAGTATACCCAGTCTCAGATCTACTAGCCCTTGAAAATCAAATTGTAGAAGAACCGAAATCAATTAGTGCTCCATCGACTCCAACTCCCGAAACACAGCCAGAAACCAGACAACAGCAGAAAATAAGAAAAACTTCTATTACAAGCAACCAGCAAAGATCTTCCAGTGTCAGATTACAAGAAAAGAAGAAATAATTGCAGTGATCACGTACCTACCTCACACTTGTGACCTAATTTATATTTATAATAATTCAATCCAGCTTTGTCTTTTTCCCAAACGAGGAATGGATCAGTTCATTAGAGATTACAGTTATAAAGAGTTCGCAACAAAATTTTTGGATAGTGCAAATAATTTCAACACTTTGAGGTTTGGAAATGATTACTTAAAAGTCTGTCGACAAAATGTACGAAGCATATCCAAAAACTTTGAAAAATTGAAAGTTTTTTTAAATCAATTCAAAGAACCGTTCGACTGTATTATTTTAACAGAAACGTGGAAAATTCAAAACAAGCATTTTTTCGATTTAGACGGATATGAGTCAGTCAGTAAAACAAACATCGTTAAGTTAGGTCCGTGCAGATTAATTGAAGTTTTGATCGATATGGGCGAATGTATAAAAATTGCCTGTACTTACAGGCCTCCATCCACCAACGAAAATGAATTCGTTTTGGAATTCCAAAACTACCTGGGTCAACAACGGTACAATGAACATTACTTCGTAATATTAGGCGATATAAATATAAATCTCTTTTCAGACAATAACCTGACTAATGATTACCTTTATATCCTCAGTGAATTCAATTTCACATCGACAGTAAATATCAGTACAAGGACACAAGATGAATCGAGTACCTGCATCGACCATATATTTGTTAGGGCTCAAGATGGCGATTTAGAAAACAAATGTTCTGCGTTTGTTTTAGATAGTCACATATCCGACCATAAAGCCACTATAATGTCTTTAAAACCAGCAAATGAAAATGTTCAAACTGAAAACCATCATCAGGTCATCGTCTCAAAACGTATTAATTATAAAAAATTAATGTAGTGTTTTTGTTATTTATTTAAACAATAAACGGGTGGGATAAATTTTAAACACACGGTATGGCTACTTACTAATTTATTTAAACACTAAACTAATCACTAATACTTAATTTATATATACAATATATTCACTTAAACTAATTTATATAAACAGTTCACTAATTCACTTATTTATTTGTTTATCTCACGATGTCAAATTATCAACTCACTCATCCGCTGATCGGTCCTTTATTTATATCAAAGCCTTTTTTACTAGAACATTCCGGACTGCGGCTTACACGATATTTCTCGATTGCCGGCTTAATCCTTAAAAGACCTTCCAAGAACATGTCTATAAAAACGGCCACAATAAATCCCAATAGACCTTCTCAGAATTCGGCGCGATCGCCATTTTTTAACTCCGTTAACATAACGTTACAGGACCGCACTTAGTATCTGCTTCGGTGTGCGAGTTCGTAACATTAAAAATAAACTTAACAGAATTAAATTGAAATACTTTGTACGAAATGAATGACCCCGTACTTGCTAATTCATTTTTCTCAACAAAAATCTCTGAAATTATAAAAGACAGCACTGTGACATTCAAGAAGAGCAAATTAAACAAAAAAAAGATTGGATTACAAAAGGAATTATGAATTCATTTATCAGTAGAGACCGCTTATTCAAAGAACAAAAACAATTTGGAACTGAAACAGAGATTTATTACTCATAGGAATAAACTCAATACATTAATAAAAATAACCAAACAAAATTATCATAGTGCTGAAATAGAAAAAAGTAAAAATAATCCCAACCAGCTATGGAAAGTTATCAATTATATAACAGGACACAAAAATAAAAATACTGTTTTAAATAGTGTGTTGAAAGAGGATAATAGCCTCACCGAAACAGATTTCGAAACGGCAGAAACATTCGCAAATTTTTTCACCAAATTTGGACCAGATCTCGCAAAAAAATATAAAAACCCCATTATCACCACCTCCATCCATAAAACCCAATCCCAACTCCATGTTCTTGACACCTACCACGGAAGAAGAAATATTTGACATAATAAACACTCTAAAAAATCATAAGGCGCCTGGAGTCGACTGCATTACATCCGAAACCCTAAAAGAAATATCGTGGGAAATTTCATCCCCATTGTCATTTATCATCAACCTCTGTTTTGAAAAAGGTGTTTGTCCTCCCGAACATAAAATATCTGTCATTAAACCACTCCATAAATCGGGTAATAAACAAATTATATCAAACTACAGACCACTCTCTTTGATTAATAGTTTTGCAAAAGTTTTCGAAAAAGCGATAAAATCACGCCTGGAGTCATTTATGAAGAAATTCGGATTTTTGAACGAAAATCAATTTGGATTTCAAAAGAACCGATCAACGGAGGATGCAATTTTAGCCTTGACGTCTAGAATGTATGAAGCCCTCGATAACACCAAACCAGCATTATGTGTATTTCTTGACCTTGCTAAGGCATTTGACACCGTAGACCATGCACAATTATTGGGGGCCTTGCAAAATATGGGTTGTAGAGGGCGTGTACACGAGCTTTTTAGAAGTTATATCTCAAACCGCCAACAAATTGTCAAAATGAATAACAATATCAGTAATGTTGAGGAAGTGGAATGTGGAGTACCACAAGGTACCGTTTTAGGTCCACTATTATTTATAATCTACATAAATAGCTTGCTTAATATCAATACCAGCGGAAAAATCTTCAGTTTTGCTGACGATACTACAGTGCTTTATACCGCTGATACGTGGAATGATCTGAAACGGAATGCTGAGAATGATTTCACTAAATTCGTAGACTGGTTCAATCACAAGTTGTTGACGATCAGTTTGAAAAAAACCATTGCACTTCCACTTTCAAGCTACGTGAATGGATTACCTGACTTCGATACACTAGATATTACATATGACAACCAAATTATTGAAATTGAACTGACAGATAAAATGAAATATTTAGGTGTCACAATAGATCGCCACTTGAGATGGAATATTCACATTGAACAAGTCAGTAATACGCTTTGGACAATGATATATAAATTTAAATATCTTGCTAAAGTAATGAAAGTACCTCAATTGAAAATTGTCTACTTTGCCCTTGTTGACTCTCGGATAAGTTATGGTATATTAGGGTGGGGAGGACTCGCTTCATCAAATCTGGAAAGGATCAATGTACTGCAAAAATGTTTTCTGAAAATTATTTTGAAAAAGGACCGTAACTTTTCAAGTGATGCTCTATATGAAGAAAGCAGAATACTTGACCTACGTCAGATTTATTTTTATAAAATAGCATTGTGTTGTCAAAAAAACAAGAATAAGTTCTTGCTTGCTTCCCTTTTACATGGGACTAGAAATAAAACCAATAAAAGATTTGTCCTATCAACTTCAAATAAAACTGTTGGTCAGTTTATTTTGATAGAAGATAGAAGAAAAATACACCATATAATAGAAAATAAACTGAATGTATAGAGTAGCACTTAAAATTTCACATTTGGCTTTCTGCTTATGTGGTCCCATCTTTATTGGTATTGAAATTTAAAATTGGAACTTGATGTTCATATTACTCTTAACAATTTTTTTAGCGGACAGCCTCTAGGCTTTGTTAATTTGTCACTAATAGGCATACACTTACTGTTAGTTAGGAAAACATAATGTACTACACCGAAATTGTTGCCAACTCTTTAATGATGTTCCGCATGGTTCGCAAAAGTCCAACGCAGACAGCCCTTTGGCTTGATATGTTTTGAGATAGTATTATGATTAGTCTAAACACGTTTTTATTGTACACACTATCCGCAGATAGCCAATTAGGCTTTGCGGTTTCTTTTTGTTTATTTGTCCGATTATTTATGTAATTATATTTTTTTGTATTGTACAAATAAACATTATTATTATTATTAGTGTTTTAAATGAAACTCATGGTTTCTAGTTAATTCCACAATATAATAAAAGTTATTGAAAATTCTAAAAAATTGACAATTGTTTCGATAAATCAATATCATCGTCACGATATTGATTTATTGAAACAATTGTTTATTTTTTAGAATTTTCAATAACTTTTATTATATTGTGGAATTAACTAGAGACCGTGAGTTTCATTTAAAAACACTAATATGAGCAGATTCCACGAAGTAAGGGTCGAGACAGTTAATTTCATTATTATTATTATCATGTTTTTGAATATGTTTTTGTGTAAAAAAATCTGGGATCATTCGAATTTGTATAAAACATTGTGGTTTTATTATTCTAGGAAATTTGCAGTGATCCTAAATTTTTCGTCGAAGGGTTTTCCCGTTTTGACGTACAACAAGGTATCCTTGGTGATTGCTGGCTTTTGGCAGCTACGGCTAACCTAACCCTACACAGTCGTTTGTTCTTCCAAATTGTACCTGATGATCAGGAGTTCGATGATAAATATGCAGGCGTATTCCATTTTCGGTGAGTTTCTTATTTCAATATTAGAATAATACCAACAATAAATCAATGCTATGTGAATTATATAATATCGATGGTTTAGCGCACAAATGTTGTAAGTGCAAAATCAACAGTTTTCAGGATTTAAAAAACAAATTTTAAAGTGAAATAAGAATATTCTATTAATTTGATTTCAATATATTAATATTGCAAAATAAAAGGTACCTAAGTTCTTTATATATTTTTATTAGAAAACTAAATTGTTATGACATACATTTTTTTCAAAAATTAAGAATTAAGAGAATTAAGTACGGCCTTAAATACCCGCACTAATAGAAAGAGAAATTTCATAGCTAAAGAAACACTAATTATTCTGAATCAGCGTGAACCATAAGGTCAGCATTATTTGATGTTGTTGGAATGTTATTTATAAAGTCACTGTAGTCATCTGGAATAATTTTTTTGTTTAACAAGTATATCAGATCCTTTTTTTTTTCTGAAACTGCAATGCGACTATTGTATTTACAGCTTAATTGGGCCGATTCCCGCTTACGTTTACGTCCTGATCGGCGCTTACTTTCTAAAGTATTTATTTCGTAAAAAGCCTCTGCAGTTAAATCATACTTATATTGAATTATGTTGGGTTGACATTTCTGCAAACGTCAATTTTTGTAAAAAAATTACCAAAACATAAAAATTGGTGCTAGAAAGCACGGATAGTCCACCATAATTATTTATGTTGAATAGTGCAACTTTTCTTCAGGCAAAGTTTATAATGAAAGACCCTGTACAGACAGACAGACAGACCTAGAATTTAATGTGCCGTGGTAGAAACCCAGACTCGAAAACGGCATGTCAAAAGCAGCTACGGTTTAAAAGCTTCTAATTTCTAATTTCATTTTCTTCTTTTACCCCTTCAACCCGCCACCACCTCAACCAAAATTCAGTGAGTTAAATACATGCTCACATAGGACCTTTGTACTAAATTTTGTGGAAATTGGTTGAGACGTTCTTGACTTATGATTTTTTCTAATATCTAACCCCCTCTTTCGCCCCCTCAGCCCGCCAATACTTTTATCAAAATTTGATGAAATTTGAGAAAGTCAAAAATCACGATTTTAATAGTCCACTACTCGGTCCACCCATACTATCTTGGTATGTTGGACTAAAAAATTACATTAATACGTACCGGTTCTTGTCACACATGAATAACCGGCTACTGAAGGATCTTTAAGTTGTCTAGGATCTTCGGTGGATACTACGGCTTTCTGCATAACATAGTCTGCTTGAATAGACAATTGACTTGACTCAACCGTTGGTTCAACAATAGCTATAAACAACAGAAATCTTAGTTAATGTAAAAAATGTATCAGAACATTTAAGGAATAAATAACAAGCAAAGTAATTACTACCTACCAGTCGTTATCAAAGTTTCGGAACCTGGCATTGTGGATTTTTCAAGCTGTTTATGAGAAAATTCAGTAGATACTAGAGGTTCTTAATGATCGTAGTCGGTTTGAAGAGGCAACTCGATTGACTCAACGGGCTCAACAATAACTATAGAAACAATAAATATTACCCATCCTTTTTTAATATACCAAGATACGAAAACAATATCTAAACTCACTTCTCGGCCACATTTCATCTTTGAGAGCTAATTGCATTCTATTAATTCGCGACATTTTTAAAATACTCACTGATGTGCTAACCTCAAAATAAACAAAAATGTCAAAACACAAATGTGGCAAGTAAACTTAACACATATGTATTTCACAACAAAGTAAGGCACAACGGTGTTAAGTGCTTTTGAAACATTTGTTATAGAAATCTGTAGTTTTGAAGTACTTAGTACAATTACAGGGTGGCGTTGTTAGTCTCAAAATAATTTTTATTACTTAGCACATGTGTGCACATGAAAACTTGGTGTTCGTTAAGTCGCTTACCACCAAGGACTCAATATCAAAAAAAAAATCACAACACATTTGTGCGCTAAGCCATCGATATTTAAATATACAAAAAAAAATTATGCATTATACTGGTTGGAATTCATTGAACCGTTGGTGATATTCATACTGAACACAATATTTACTACCACGACACTCACAATTACTCTGTCTGATGCTCGTTTCTATAACCAAGTTATCTTCAGACACCAAAGGTGTTCATTATAATGGCACAGCTTTGCAAATGTAGGAATATCCCTGAGATTTTTATGCGCTGTAAACAAACCAGCCCCACTACCTAGTAAATGCAAAGAGCTCATTTTTAAATTGTATTCGTGCACTTCGTATCGTTGGTATAGTCTCGGACAAAAGTTGAAAATATTTTTGTTTGTTTATTATTCAAAAGTGATTTTGCCAAACAAAATGCCGTTTAAAAGTAAGGTGAAAAATAAAGTTTTGACAGGTCAAAGTCGTGAAATTATAAACAATGTATTAAAGTTTTTTAAGCAAGAAGCTAAACCTGGAACTCCCATAATGAACATATCTAAGGTATGTTCAATTTTTTAATATAGTTCTAAACCTTTTATTAATTTATTCACTAGTATATGAGTCCTTGGATTTACTAAGTGCGTGTACATCTACGAGTACTGTATCACCTACTTGGAATGGAGCGACAGGTCGGTGACTTTGATCGGTATAGTCTTTGGGACGATCTTGAGCTTTCTCGGGCTACACTTAAGGTTGTTGCTAAAGTCTGTAGATATGGTGATATCTCGGGTACAAAATTGTCACAATCCAGGATAGCACGATGGTCGCGATTAGCGTCATCTGGCGTTCTTAATTCGCGCCCGAACGTAAGGTAAGCAGCAATAAAATCGGTTGATTGCGACTGTACTGAATTCATTGAGCAACGTATCGCCGGTAATTTGTCTTTCCACTGGGTATGATCCCTTTCTGTCAAAATTGACAACTGACACTTGAGGTCGCGGTTTTTTCGTTCGACCGCATTAGCCGCGGGGTGATACACAGGAGTGAGATTTTGCTTGAACCCTAAGACATGGGCTACTTGTTGCATCACTTCACTTACGAATTGCATACCATTATCACTAATAACTCTTCTTGCAGTTCCATATCTTAAAATTATTTCATCGATTAAGCATCGAGCGCACCTTTCTGCAGTGGCCTTCTGTAGAGGGAATATATCAACCCATCTACTGGCAGTATCCTCTATTATGAAAACTAGGGATGCACCGGAATTCCGGCGTTACCACTAAATCCGGCCGGTTGGCCGGAACCACCGTTCGGGCCGGATCGCTTTCCGAATTTTCGGAACTGTTTTAATATAATTTAAATTCAAATATATGCAAAAATTAAGAAAATTATTTTAAGTTTTTTTTTAATTGATGCCTACTTTTACCTATTGTTAAGTCGTTAGTTAATCACACATAATTTTTTTTTTCAAAATATATTTTCTTTCCAAAAATTACAAAACATTATTAACAGCCAAATTCTAACAGCAAAAATAACAGCGAAATTCCCTGTCATGGATAAGTCTTATAAGATAAGTAAGAAAAATTAGAGTGAGAAAAACTTAGCATTCATAATTTATTTTATTAAGATTATAGTGAATAAATAAGAGCTTTTCGGCATTTTCAGAGTTTAGCCTACGCCTATTATCAACATATATCTTACCAATTTCTGAAAATAGTCGCTCTGAATAGATACTAGTTGCTGGGCTTGATAGGAACTGCCTAACTAAGTTAATTAGATCAGGAAATTTTTCACGGTGCCTGCTCCACCACTCAACTGGATCTGTCTTTGTATCTATAATTGGCATTTCATAATAAGTATCAAGTTGATGGAGTATGTCATTTTTTAAACCAAATATAGAAGATGCAGACGTTGAAGCATAATGTAAAAGTGGAATTTGTTGATGAGCAGTTGTTTCATTTATTCTTGCTCGTTTCTGAATTACAGCTAAAGGCTCATCATCCTTATCTTCGGTGGTAACCCTTTTATTTTCTCGTGTTTCTGCTTCATCAGTGGTACTGCAAGTATCTTTTATTTTTCCCAATAGAACTTTTTTAATCTCGTCTCTTTTTGAGTTACTTGAAAAAAATAAGTTTTATATCGAGGATCTAAAATAGTAGATATTGTATAATAATTTTTAGATGCAACATCGGAGAATCTCTTATTTATTCCCGTAACCAGACTTTCTTTTATAGTTCCAACACCACATAACTGTTCTATCTTATGGGACAAAAGGTAGCGTTTTAATATTGAAATCGTTGGAATGACTTCTGAAATTATCGATTCTGTGTTGCTCATTAATTTTGTTACCTCTTCAAAAGGGCGCAATAACTCAAGAACCGATTGCAAGAGGTCCCACTGGTTATTTGTTAAATTGTATAAATTGCTATTTTCAGTAAGGTAAATAGTTATAGTTGCGAATTTGAAATACCGTGTTTATTATCTTCGACCGTTGTTAACTTTACCCAGTGGGGAACAATTTATGGACCGTAAATAGCATAGTTGTAAATCAAGACAAAGTACACAGTCCGACCCTACGCAGGGACGTCTTTAACATTTTTTATTATCGTTTTTGCGTCACTTGACAAATGTTTTCTTTTAACCTTCCTGTTGTCCGAAACATCATCTTCAGTATCACTGCTGTCACTAATTTCAATCACTTCATTCTCTATTACCATTTCATTCGACACAATGTTTTCCCATGGAAACATTGCCATTTTTATTTGTGCGATGAAAAGTCACAGACTGCACCCTTGCTTTACCTGGTTGGTGATTACTCCGACCCAGTTAGGACGCAGGTATAAAGGATAATTTCTAATTTATGAGGAGGCAGTATATGTGGTCTTTATGCATTCTTGTTGTATTTAACATTTACACAATGCTCTCTGTCATAAACACGGTATTTCAAGTTCGCAAGTATACACACCGTCTCAAATGAAGCAACCTTTCTAACATGTAGCAAAGTGGAGTTCCACCGCGTCTGTACATTTTGTATAATTTTTTTCAGTTCCATATTTAGCTCTTGTTGTATTTCAATTAATTTACTGCATTCTAAAGAAGAATGATTGAAATGAGTTGCAATTCTGCGGGAAGTACTAATCATATCTGACACAGTTCTTTGAGATTGTAAACTGTCATTGATTATTAGTTGCAGTTTATGCATAAAACACCCCTCACTATTTATTTCTGCATCTTTACATCCTCTCACCATATTGGTTCCACTATCCCTCATCAATAAATGAATTTTTTGTTTGTCAATAGCCCAACCGTTTGTCAAAGTTTCAAGTTTATCGGCTATTGCAAGTCCCATATGACTGCCTGCAGATTTATCGCAACACAAAATAACATTTCGTTTGTCCTACTTTTCTGAAATCCAGTGGCCTGTAACACTAATGAAGCTTTCATTTGTATTCGGGCATGTCCAAATATCAGAAGTAAGAGAAATAAATGAAGCTTCACCCAGAACCTTTGAAATTTTTATCTTAACTCTATTATAAATGTCAGGGATTATTTTATCAGTTAAATATTTTCTGGAGGGGGATTTATACTGAAGAGAAATAGTATTGAGTAATCGCTTAAAACCAGTATTTTCTACCAAGGAAAAATGTTGGTTATCTAAACAAATCATTTCTGCAATTTTATCGTGAATTCCTTCAGCTCTCTTGTTATTGATATCCCATGCTTTGTGAAATTGTGTAAATGCAGTTAAAGTAGGTTGCCTGGTCTCGACTGAGCCTGTAGCTGCAGATGTAGATGCGGAACCGCGTCCAGAACTCTTGTTTTCTACGAAATTTAAAACTTTATTATATGCGGTCTATAAGATAATATGTATTTTACTTACAATTTTACTCAATCAAGCTATCGTACATCATGAAGTAAAATTTTCATTAAGACAGGACCAAAAAAAATTGAAATCAGACTAATCAAATCACTATACACTATTTCAAATCAAAACATGTTATCTATCGAATCCGATAAATAAGCGACAAAAAAGTAAAACATTCAACAAACAAAGCTACAAACCCAATCCTTCACCCCAACAAAAAAATATAGATATAAATATATTGTACCTTTTCCTCTCAAGTTATTTGAAAATTCTTCAGGATGATGCCGCTTCAAATGCTTTATTAACGGGCTTGTAGATGCCGATTTACCAAACCTTTCCCTCGAAACCACCATTTGACACAAATAGCAGATAGCTTTGTTTTTGTCTTCTTTAAAGACATAAAAAAATTGCCAAACTTTTGACATTTTGACGATCTGTATTATAGAAAAACAGCAATTAGTTGAATTAGTTTATTTAAAAAAAACAGGCCATTTTATATCTATGTAATTATAATGATTGATTTTTTTACTTACTTAAATACAAGACTAAAAATCTCGAACACAAAACACTAAATTCTGAGAAACACCAGCAGACATAAATACAAAATGCAAAGAGGGATTTTTTGTGAGCAAATGAATAATGAAATGACCTGCAGCCCTGTGCCTTTGCTTATGATTAGCAGGCGTCTGGGATTTCCCGAGTTTCGCGTCTGTGATTCCACGACTTTCGACCAGATATATTTTGTAAATGGTCAACAGTGAAGGGTGTGCGTGTTTCCTTGCCTATGATAGACCGACGGCTGTGGTTCCCCGATTTCTTTTTAATTTTTTTATTATTGACAGGTGGTTGCTATTCTCCAATTGAATGAGTAGAATTGTTTTAATTTTGTTAATGCTGATTAAAAATTTATATTTAAATAAACAGTAATTTCTATCTAGGTAAAATTAATAGTAATAAACATTCTGCATACTGTAGCTAGTAAAAATAAACCAGCCTCAATATTTTCAATGTTTTACGTATAAAAATAGGCACGCACATACATTTTAAATGTAGGTCCCGATCCGGCCGGAACTCCGGCAGTCCGGTCCGGCCAGCGGCAAAATACCCGATCCGGTGCATCCCGAATGAAAACCCACTTGTAAATATCCATAGTCTTCAGTAATGGACCGAACAGATCAATTGATAGGGTTCCAAACCTTCTAGACTGAACAGGTGTTTGCAATTGTCCAGCTGGTTTTAAGTTATTTGCTTAATATTTTAAACAATTGAAACCTTTGGTTCAAAAAGGTAGCTAGTGAAAAATTTATTCAACTTTTAACTATTGGATTAGGTTAGGTTGTTTAAATTACACTGGTAAACACAGTTTGGTCTTCTTATACATCAATATGTGTAATTAATGTTTTTTGTCATCCTGATTGTGAATCTGATTTCAAACTTGGTCCATCGCGTCAGGATTTTGAGAAATTAGAGGCAGTTTTGGGATCACAAATGCTTAGATCAATGGCAGAAAAGGTACCAGAAGTGATATTTAAGTGAGTATTTGATTCCGTATTGAGAAGGCATGAATTAGTATATTCTCAATAACTTTACCGCATCCAAATGTGCGTGAGGAGCCCCACATACTGTTGTGGGCGTTGAAGTCACCCACAAGTACAAAGGGCTGGGGTAGATTGTAAACCAAGTCAAGTAGCTCTTCTTCATTTAGTTTTTGGTCGGGGGGAATGTATATGGAGCATATATGGTTAATTTTTGGGGACAATAGGCTGTTATAGCAATGGCTTCAAGATTAGTAGTAAGGGGCAGATGAGTTGAGTAAAAATCTTTGGATACTCCACCACTGGCTCTGGAGCAAATTGTTCGGATGTAATGATATCCTTCGAGGTCCTTTGGTGTAAGGATATTGGAAGATGTAAAATTAGTTTCCTGGAGACATAGAAAATCCGCGTGGAACAGGGGAATTAGGTTTTTGAAGACGTTCAAGGTGAAGATAGTATCCGTCGCAATTCTACTGAATTATCGTGAATTTATTAGTAATATCAATAGAGGTCGGTATCATCACAATTGGAGTCACTATCATTAGACCTAAAAGATTTAAGGCTAGCAGAATCGACTGCATCGTTGGGATTCATGGTACATAGTATTTTCTTTGTTAGACGGGTAATGCGATTTTTGAGTGAGCTATCAGAGATGGCATGATATATTTTACGAAGATCTGCAAGGGGGGATTTAATGTTTGAAGTAAATTGGTAAGCTTCTGCTAATGGATCGTTGCTTTCGAAATAATTTTCCAGAAATGCTATTAATTGTTCTGAAGTAATTGAGAAGGAGGTAGGGTCTTTTTTTGTCAAATTTTCAATGATTGAGCGTGAAGAGGGGCTAATAGTTGTTGCTAGAGTCTTGGACTCTTTTTTCTTTTTGGGGACACGAAAGGCGTTGTCAGATAGTGAATCTGTTTTGTCTTGGCTGAATGTGAGAGGAACAGATAATTATAGGGGGAGATTCGAGGCTAGAGTCAGTAGGATGAAGGTTGGTCTAAAGGAGGGAGTGTGTTGGCGGAATGATTGTCGGTGGAGGATATAGGGGCAGTGGTAGTAGAGAAAGTAGGATCATTAGAAATATTATCAGTAGAATCGTTCTGGAGAGGTAGGAAGTGTCGAGAGGATTTTGGCAGGTATCCGCAGTATGTCCAGCTTGTTTGCAGAGGAAACACTCAACTTATCTGAGGTAACGAAGACCCGGAAAGCAGTATTTTCGAAATGTATTAAAACAGAGGTTTCTATTTCAATGTTATCTTTGTCTGGTATGACATAGATGGACCGACGAAAGCTTAGAATATGGGAATAATCTTCTTCAGGTGAGCCAGTACGGATATTGGTGATGGGGGATTCAAGTTGAAGTCTGATAGTTTTTTAGAGCCTGTTCGATGAGTTGATTAGGAATTGAGGGACATACGTTAGATATTAGTAATCTTTTAGAGGGGCTGATAAGTCTGTGTATGGGGACGATTTCTTCTTTAACGGTAACTGGTTTTTAAAGAGCTTATCAACGTCTAAAGTAGAAGCGAGAAAGGTGCAAGTACGTTGATTAGATATACGGGAAGCATGGGTGATTCCTTTTGGTATCACAATTTCACCTATTGCCTTGATGTAATCGAAGAGAACTGTATCCGGAAACGCATTTATTATGATAGCTTGATTTCTACTAGGATATGTTATAGGTGTCAAAGTTGATTTTCTTGAATTTGATTTAGTAACAGCAGCAAAACTTCAAGCAGTGGGTTGTGTTGACATGTTAGAATATTTTGGATGCCAAAATATTTAATAAACTATATAGACCAAGCAACTGGCCTATAGAAGTAATTTTAAGTATCAAATAGTGTAATTAGTGTTAGACACATACCAATATGGGCCAACAAATATTTGACAAGAAAAACTAATCACTTGTGTTGATAACGTTAATGAGCATTCGAACGAAAAATAATACCTTCACATTCGGAGGCCACACGTGGAATCATGATTACTTTTAATAGTTTGCATCTGCAGCAAACATCAAATAAACTAAACACAAACTAAATGTGACAGCAGGTAGATAGAATACTACTTTATCCTGCTCCCGCACTAAATTTTTGCTCAGAATATGAAATGACGTAGGCTTCAAGAATAATGTAAACACATATTTTTTTATTCATGTATCTATGTTCACAACCCATGTCCACGTACCTTTAATCTAGTACAAAGGAAAAATGGAATAATAAGCAAACTAATTTTTATCTTTCACTAAATCTTCCGTCTTTTCCTAAATCATCCTTGAGTATAATACATAAATACCTTTTTACAAATACAAATAAATATTATAGGAATATATTAATTCATTATTAGAATTTCAGTCAGTAGAAGTACCTGCTATTCAGTGTTGCTTCCAACAAGGAATAACAAAATTATCACAGATTTTCTGAGGAGAAAAAATAATCTTCATTCAAATACTTAACAGCATTTTTTTGTTTCAGATTTTGGCAATATGGTAAATGGATAGATATTGTAATTGATGACAGGTTACCAACATATAGAGGTGAATTGGTATTTTTACATTCTACTGAAGAGAACGAATTTTGGAGTGCCTTATTAGAGAAAGCTTATGCAAAGTAAGTAAAATTTATGCTGCTATCTATTTTTGTAAATAGTATTTCAATAAACTCATATGTCCTCAATTAATTTGTATAAATATATGAATACTTTGATGGATGCTAAAATTGTATATAAATATATGCTAACTACGATATTGTAACCTGAAATTATTTAAAACAAATGTTTGTTGCTCTTTTGGTTATAAGAACTAAGAAACTTCTCCATATTTATAAATTATCAAAAGATTTAAACAGCAAACTTAAGGTATTCTTCTTTTTTCAAGATATTTTTTTAATTAATATAATTAACCACTGAATTCATATATACATATGACTGATGACTATCATATTTTAAAATTAATTTGGATACAATTTGAACGTCTGGTAAATCCCATCCAATATAGTTGTCTGAGAATGTTTAATCATTTTAAAAGTAAGATAAAGTTTTGAGGGTTGTAGTTTTCTCCAATGATGTATTGAAAGCTATTTCCAATTTTTGTGGTTCTTCAACTTCATAATAAAAACTCTAATAAAATATATAATAGAGTTATTATCTTCTCACAAAATACACATACTGGAGTTGGTGAGTTTGACAATATATGCCCATATGGTAGTTTTTGGTATACCCAAGGAGTCAGACAAGCAACAACCCCTACATTTGGGACTTTCCTTTATACCTAAGTTATGAAGGTGTTTCCTCAGGCAGCAGTGCGCTGTTAAGAATCCTGCTATCTTTCTTAACCTACTCCTTGGTTCTGCAGCACTTCAGCCAGGTTGGGGGAATATTTATCGACCTCCCGGTCTAGATCCGCTGAGTTTAGTTACAACAGGGTCACCACGTGAAGGGTGTGATCATCATCAATCATGTTGGGAGTACCCAGCGATCTTGGGATAGGTGTAGGATAGTCTGAATCAAAATGATATCACAAATACAATATTAAGTATGCCAAGAAGGTGTCAATGTATCATTGATGCCCTAGGAGGACCTACTCATTACTAGCTTTATTTTTTTACCCTATTTTTGTAATATTTGTTATTTTCATTTTTCCTAGCTTTTGTTAACCACCTGTATATTAATTAAACCTGCTTAATTTTTTCTAAATATTGTTTGTTTATTACTTACCCTAAAAATATACAGTGACTTTCAAAAATAAATAAAGATAGATGTCTTTAAAAAGATGATTTTTAAATTATGTGATAACTTTGCTGGAGAGTGAATTTGTTTGTTCCGGATACAGTAAATAAGGTACAACGATAATTGCTCTTCAGTGGCGTGCAATCAAAAAGCCCCGTAAATCAAAGTGCAACCGTTTTGTTATATTTCCATATCACGTGATTTTAATGACTTTTGTGTAACATTCATCCAATAAAACAATTACCAAATATGAATTATATTAGTTGTTTATAAAATAATGAAAATCACAATTAAACTAAAATATGTTTATAATAGATAAAATTATTAATATTACTGACAAATAACTTATTTTACATACTTCCCTGGACTGAAGAGTGAAATTGCGAACTTTGGCATTCATTGTTTCATTATTTTTATATTATCAACTGGGTTAAATTGCATTGCAACCTTAATGTTTATTGTACCCTTCAATATCTTTAGTCTGTGGATATATTCTTAACCTGGAACTACCTTAGATAGGTTCGGTTTAATTTGAATTTAATTATCAAATAAATAAATGAAACAAAATGTGCATGTTCAAGTTTATACACTACACTTCACATCTTTTAAAGTGGTAAGCACCATATCAGTTGTCAAAACACATTTGCAGAAATGTGTTATCAGTAGATAAGTAGAAGATTCTATGCCGAACCGAAAAATTAATCTATAAGGCAGGAAAGTTTGAAGTCTCTGATTCAAACATTGAATATTGCCGTTGTTATAGATTTGAATTATTTACATTTTAGATTAAACGGTTCCTATGAAGCACTTAAAGGAGGATCCACATGTGAAGCTATGGAAGATTTTACCGGAGGAGTATCAGAAATGTATGAAATGGAATCTGCTCCACCGAACCTCTTTCAAATTATACTTAAGGCCTATGAACGATCTTCACTTATGGGATGTTCTATTGAGGTAAGTTTTTTGATGATATTTTTTTAATTAAGTACGTTTCAACTACTAAGAGTTAACAGCTAGCAGTAAATTACACAGTTAGTTTCAGTACAAACAAGTTCGAATATTACAATATATTGTTATTGTAGTTTCGTTATCTAAAACAATGTCTCCATAAGGTAATAACCTAAACTTCTTTTTCATATCTTCCCTATCCTTTTGAATAATATTTTTGTAATTTATACTATTTGCAATCCAACGGAGAGCATTGTTAATAAAAACACACACAAGACCAACTATTGACAATTGAAAGTCATGCTTCAGTTCTTCAAAGTTAACAACGTCATTTACTTTTTCCTTACTATTTATATGTTGGTTTTCTTATAATTATAATATTATTATTGTATTGAATTTTAAATAAATATCCATTATATCAAGCCTCCTTTTCGAATCAATATATGCTTTGCTTTAATTCTTCTTCTTTGTGCCTTGTCCGCACAGCGAACGTTGGCTATCATCAAAGCAATCGAGACCTTATTAACAGCTGCTCGAAAAAGTTTACTGGATGTTTTACCATACCATTGGCGTAGGGTTTTCAGCCAGGATACTCCTCGTCTGCCTTGTCCTCTTTTGCTGTTAATTTTACCTTGGGTAATGAGTAGAAGCAAGGCATATTTGTCATTGTGTATGATGTGTCCCTAATATACAAGCTTTCTTACTTTAATAGTCTTCAGGAATTGTCTCTCTACTACCATTCTTTTTGATACTTCGTTATTGGTTACATGTTCGGTCCAACCGATTTTTAGAATTCGCCAGAACACCCACATTTCAAAAGCTTCAACTCTCTTGCTTGTAGCTTCTGTAAGCGTTAATGCCTCTACTCCTTATAATAAAACTATTCTCATGCGCAGTGGTAAACTCAGGGTGTTGTTGGAGAGCGCACCTCGCATACGTTGTTCTAGCTTTTTTAATTCGTTGTTTTATTTCCCTGCTGTGGTCCCATTGATCATTTATCGAACATGCCAGGTAAGTAATGCTCTCCACTCTTTCCAGTGCAACATCATTCGCATATAGTAATATCTCTATTTTTAAATCGTGTATTTGAAATATTAAATACAGTATTTTAACTATTTTTGTTTTAAAACAAAAATTACAAAATAGAGTCAGCTATTAAGTTATGTAAATAGAATAGAACTAATCCAGCCCAGCCTATTAATCAATAAAAGAAGAATTTCCTTTCATGAACACTAGATTTTAAATGTACTATCAGACAAACAGCCTCTTGTTGGGGAAAGAATAAAACTTGTTATAGAAAACAATCTTTCTATAGGTCACGATGAGCACAAACTTGTGTTATTTAGTATGAACATATTTTTTATATTAAGGTAGCGTTCAAGGATGGTAATCTCTTTGCTTTTATCATTTAGGAAGCTGACTAACTCTTAACTCCAATTTGGATGTCTGTAGTTGATCACCACTGTCCCTGTTCACAAACCAATTGTGTTTGGAAACAAATTCAATATATTCCAAACATAAACCTTTCAAGAATTCTTAAACCACCTCTGCCCATCACGTACTCTAACGGTTTTTGCTCACCAAATGCGACGGGGCATATCTAACGAATCATATCGCACCGGTACCCTATTATTGGTCATAATCACATGGTGACGTCATTTGCGTTTCGTACAGTATGCCCCTAGTACTTTTCCGGCGAGTTTTCAGCGTAAAATAAGACACATAGCAGTTCAATATCAGACGCTAATGTATGAGCATTAAAAATCTAAAATGTACTTCCCACGGCAGTGACCGCTTAAATGGAGAATTTCTCTTTATAATCAGTTAGACTAAATAGTCCCAATTTCTTGCAAAAATTAATACTAGTGTAGTTACAATAAACAAACAAACATAAAATCGAATTATTGCACTTTGATTACATGCCAAAACCAACCAAGTACCTATAGAAATACGAAACCTCCTATCGAACAACCCATAGTATTAAGGGAAGTAAAAAGTATAACCCAATTCTACAAATTGAATAATCATCTTTTTTACTAGTACTGCAATTTCTGCTACTCCCAGACATTAGTACATGTTTTTTGTAATTTGCTATTATTTCCATTCCAGTTGATTCATAATGTGTATCTTTTCTTCATTTATTTTCATTACAGCCAGACCCCAACGTTCTGGAAGCCCATACTCCAGAAGGACTTATAAGAGGTCATGCATACAGTATAACAAGAGTTAAATATGTTGAAATTCACACACCAAATGTTTCCGGTAAAATACCTTTACTTAGATTACGTAATCCTTGGGGAAATGAGGATGAATGGAGTGGACCCTGGAGTGATGAGTAAGTACTAGAATAGCACATTTATACACCGTGTTTCATTAACAATGGGACAACCATTAACTGGAGATACTACAGGTTAAATAATTATGATTCAAATACGCCTTATCCGGGTGTTGATGGATTGGAAAATATAGGGTGTGCAAAGTTATAATTTTATTTTCTTTTTTACTATTATCTTCTTGGACTATCGACTTGAAAATTGGCAGCTTTACGGTTTTTGGTATGATAATAATGATTATGTTAATATTTTCTATGTTGCTCTTAGAGGGCGTTACTTACAACCTGTTGCTATGATAAATTAGATCATAACTTTTCACCCATATATCTAACGATAAATCAGTTTTAAAATCTGAAAGAGCAGCCATTTACGTTAGATTATATTTTAATGCCAAATTTATACTAGTTTGATATGTCAACTTCAGGGCCTATTTTACCAAAAGGTACGTACATAAGGCCCGGGTCATTGGCCCGGTGGACAGTGGAGTCCGAAAAAATTTTTATATAACTTTTTTCGACTTTTTTCGCACATATGGTACCTTAAAAACTAAATTACCATTGGTTGAGAAAAGATGTGACATAAGATGGTCAGCACGGGCTGATGCTATTAAATCTATTGCGCTTGGTTTTAGTGAAATAAAAACAGCGTTAGTAGAACTAAATGACGAAGCAAACCAAAAGAAGTCTACCAGAATAGAAGCTGGATATTTACTTCACAAATTGAATACATTTGAATTTGCCTTGATGACAGCAAATTATAAAAGAATCCTAGACAGAATAAACTCCACCAGTAAATATCTACAAGATAATCAAGCCAATTTAACTGTGGCTTGTACACTAACAGTGGTTTGATTGAATTTGTCAAGAGCTTTAGTGAACAGTTTGATCAAATTGAAGAGGAAATCCAAAAAAATTCAGCCAAATAATAATGTTTACAGGAATGAGATTTCAAGAGTTCGCCCTGCACAAGACCCTTTAAACGGTGCTGAGAACTTTAAAATAAATACTTTTTCTCCTATATCTAACAAATTGATTTTTGATGTAAAAATGAGAATGTAAGCGTATAATTGAAGTTTTTGATGTATTTTTTACTGAACTCTCAAATGAAAAATTTAATGTAAGTATAAAAAAATATTACAATATGGATGTGCATGCTACTGATGATTTAGTGGATGAAATTGTATAATTTAAAGCACTTTGTAAAGCAAATTATATTTCCTCTAATGATCCCCAGGAAATGTTAGAGTCAACCTTCTCTAATGATATCATTTTCTATGTTAAAACTGGTAAAATACTATCTAAGAAACTCATTATATGAAGAAAATGTTTCATCTATTCTAAACGTAGAAAGCGATATTCTCGATAACTTAAAAATAAATGGTATAATAGATAAATTTTTTTAAATCAAAATACGTAAAAAGATTAATTAGTTGTTTCTTTTTATTAATTATTATTTATTTTGTTCGTTGGTCCTTAGAAGGGGAGTTTTTTTGTTGTGTTGTAAATTTTGAGTTAGAAATTTCATTTAAGTATCGTTAAAATATTTTCAATGTTTTGTAGTAAATAATTTATGTTTTTGCTAAATAATTGTTTTTATTTATTCAAAATTATTATTAAAACAATTTTAATTGAATAATTGAAAATTAAATAATATTTAACATTTTTTTATCATTAACCTGAGGGTGCCAAGGGTAAGCAGAAAAATTCTTATTGAAAATTCATATAGGATATTGGGGCTCGAAAATTTGCTTGTGCCTTGGAGACCAACTAAATTAAAAATAGGCACTGGTTAAATAAAACAATATCTTAGTATAGTAAAAACCAAATAAAGTTGCGTTTACGTCACCAAGGGCGTATTTCTATCGCATGTGTGGCTACATTTCTATTGAAAAGTGCATATACTTAAATTTGTTAATTAATCGGTTCTAAAGATAACCCAATCAATAAAAAACTTTTTGTACCAAAATAATGTATAAGCAATATAGCTTTATTGGGTTTATACATCCCTCGATGTAAACATTTGTGTTCAAATTTTCATAAAGAAGCCTCCAATTATTGACGGTAAAATAGTCACTGCCAGAAATAATGTCATGTTGCCGCGTTGTTTGTGACTTTTCTACTCGTGTATTGTCATCGATTTCTGAGGTTATAGTTACGTGCTTTATAAAATTTTCTTGTGAGAAATATTTATAATCAAAACTGTTTTTGTTTTCAAAACAACAAAGCATTTTCTTCTGTGATTGTTAAAATGCCCAAACAGCTGAATAGTCGATGCAAAGAACTTGTGGCTTTATTAGTAAATTATTTTGAACAAGAAAGGAATAATAATGGTCCTTTGTTGCCCTTAAATGCTGTACAAGAGGTAGGTAATACGTGAATAAAATATCCTTACTTTACTTTACGAAAATTTCTATTATTTTAGCGTGTAGCTGCTGCTTTAAAAATCAGTGTAAAAACAGTAAGCAAAATTTGTCAAACATAGAAAAAGGTGAAGAGCTTGAGTCACCAAAGAAAAAACGTTGCGCTCATAAACGAGTAACAAATACAGAAACTTTAAATACAAGCTCTATTCGTGATACCATTTACAACATGTACCAGAGAAGTAAGTATAATTACGACAATTGTATATTTAACATATTTTTATTTCTGTATGCTTTTAGAACAGCACATAACGATTCAATCATTGTGGTCCCAACTAAGAGAAAAAGAATTACTTAATGGTAGTACCACTTCTTTAAATAGATTGCCCAAAGAACTTGGGTTTAAGTGGATGAAGGATAATCCACGACGAGGACTTATGGAATTACCTAATGTTGTTTTGAAAAGAGTAGAATTCTTAAGATATTATAAAGAAGCAAAGGACGAAGGTATATACCAATTTGTGTTCATCGATGAAACCTGGATATTTCAAAATGGCATCATAGGTCATTATTTAAACAATATTATTACAGATATATTATACTCCATGCTGGAAATGAAGGTGCTGAAGCAATATTTTGTTCAAAAACCCAACTTAATAATTATCATGGGGAAATGAACCAGGCAAATTTCTTGAAATGGTTTGAATATCAGTTGCTGCAAAATTTAGAGAATCTTTCTCTAATTATACTTGATAATGCACCTTATCACAGCATGTTATTACATAAAACTCCAAATACAGGATGGTCAAAATGTGCTATTCAGGAATGGTTGACAGAAAAAAACATTCCCTATTCTCACATGATGTTCAAAACAGAACTGTTGCAAATCGTTTCTCAGTAAATATACAGATATAATCTTACTTATTGCCATTTATTTTAAACATTTTTTTTGTTTTTTTTTTTAGAAATAAGCCACCAATCAAGTATATAGTGGACGATATGATAGAACAGTATGGACACAAAGTTTTACGTCTTCCTCCTTACCATTGCATATTCAACTCTATCGAATTAATTTGGGGCATAGGAAAAAATTACTACAATAGGCATACTGGTAGGGATGGTAACAGTGCGAATAACTGCCTGAACATGTGGCACGAGGCACTGCACATGATAACTCCTGATATGTGGAAAAATTCTATACAACATACTGAAAGAGAGATATTTAAATGGTATGAGAGGGAAAGAATATTTGATCGTCCAGAAATTAGTCCGATAGTTATAAATTTTAATAATGAAGAGAGTGACACTGATGTTGAATCAGATGAAGAAAATGAACAAGAATTTGAATCTGCCTAGTTTCATTTCACAATATGTTGATTTGTTTAATGTTAGTTTTGTCTTTGATAATACGTTCATTATTAAACATATTTCATTTTATTGCTTGTATTTTTATTATATTTAGTATATTTATTATTATTAAAAGATTTGGTAAGTCAGTAATAACCTTTTATTCTAGAATTCCTTACTTTGTGAAATCTATTCATAAATTTAATTAACAAAAAACGTAAATGAAAAAACTCCACACTATATTAAACGAAAACTATCAAACTATCGATAATTTTGTAGTTTTCATTTATAATATTTTCTACATTTACGTGTTCTGTTGACTTCAGTTATTTTCTGTTAATTTCCATATTTCGTGAACACACTGACAACGCTACAAATGTTCACATTGATGACGTAAACGCAACTTTATTTGGTTTTTACTATAGGCTTGTTCCACTATCTCAGTTTTCAGGGTTTTTCATAGATTCAAATTAATATGTCACAGTATAATTTTTGTGTTGTTTGTTTTATTTTCAGACAAATTTAAATGGACGCACTGCGGCCATAGGCATTCCCAATTATATCTCCTCCGCAGGCAACCCAATCATAGAAATTTGTAAAAGCATCTTTCCAACCCAAAAGTGGATATAGCGTTCCATGAACCATATCAGATGATCAGGAAGAGGGAGTTTATGTTAGAATGTGCGTAAATCTATGTGTAAGTACTCGTCGTGTGGAAATGGGCATAAGTTTACCATCGATTTGGAAAATTTTGAACAAAGAGAAGTTCCAGCCATATCACTATACTCCAGCGCAGAATTTATTGCCGGAGGATCCTTCTGTTCTCCTACGGTTTAGTCATTTCTTAGAAGAGCAGCAAAATATAATATAATAATATCTCTTCACTGATACGGCAACGTTTATTCGCCTTGAAGTTTTCAACTGGCGAAACAACCATTTGTGGGAGTCAGAAAACTTCCATGTCATAAATGAACCACATTTCCAGCATGCATTTAAATGTTCAATGCGGCGTCATTTCAAATTATTTTGTTGGACCTCAAACAGACCTTGCGGTCTAATTACAAGGATAATATAATAACAAAAAAAATCCATATATAATACATTAACAAACATAGGTAAGTTCAAATCTATAACCTAAGTTACCAAAAATAAACCTATGACAGAAAATGTAAAACACATCTAATCAAAATGAATGATAGATAATGATGAGACGAAAACAGCTGCTATATCGATAAATTAACAATTTGTCTCAATACTGTCTTACGAAAGACATTTTGGGTATTAAAATTATTTGCTAATCGGCACATGGTCACAAGAGGGGCCCTGGTGGTAGTCAGAAATAATGGAATTTTGAACATTACCGCAGTGCGTGTTCTTCCTGATGGAACATTAAATCTTACTAAAAGTAGGATTTCAGGTGAGTTTATTTTATTATTAACAATTTTAAATAAAACAATGAGTGCCACTAGTTTTCTTCTGTCTCCTTAAGATAATATTTTGAATTCATTTCTAAGGTGAATACTCCTAACTACGTTCGCGAATATAATGCTTTTTGTAATAAACATATCTTAAACATTTATTTTGACTTTTCTCCAACATAAATAAAGTAGTCCGATACTCACCAAACCATATTTGAGCACCAAACTCTAATTTTGACATTACTAGGGTATAATATAGAGTTTTTAGTGTATCTATATTTGTAAAATTGAAAGTTTGTCTTATTACAAAACCCAACAGACAGTTTGTAGACTTTGCTATATTTTTTATATGTTTAGTGAAAGACAACATGTGATGCCTAAATCCCTTGCCTTTATACAGCGCACCAAAGCTTCCCCATCCATTTGGTATTCAAAAATAGTAGGATCCTTCATACGTGTCACAGTTAAAGTCAAACATTTTTCACATTAAAGTATAATTTATTTCCAGAACTCAAACACTATTTTAATCTCTTTGTAACAATATATAGTCTGGAACTGTTTGTACACGTTTGAAATTTTTCAGATCCTCAGCGAACAAGAGACATTCTGAATATTTTAGAGCTGGCAGTAAATTGTTAATAAAGATTACAAATAAGAGAGGCCCCAAGTTGAAGCCTTGAGGAACTCCTGAAGTAGCTTCAAATTTACTAGAAGTATTTCCATAATGTTTTACCATCAAAAATCTATTTTGCGAATAACTCTTTATTAATTTAATTACGCCACAGTGCGATTTTAACAGTCAATTAGTATAGACGTGTTTAAAACAGCTCTCTTATCAACAAATCGTTTTTGTTAAGAATTCCAATTCTATTGAACCGGTCAATCCACCTAGTAAATCAGTTAATCAAATTTATAGTTCAGTGAAAAATGTCTAGTGCAGATCCCCCTGACAAAGGGGGAACTTCAGATTTGTGCAATAAAAATGATAATTCAAGGAATGTGCGTTACAATGCAACATACCAAACAGCATTTCAGGAAAGCAAAAACTTAGGAAAGGATAAAGAAACACGCTTGTCTGGTCAGACAGCGACAGGTATTTCAGTACAAGTAGCAAAAAAGTTCAAACTTGATAAACCTAATTTATATTCAATTGATAAAATTTATGTATTTATCGAAAAAATTAATAATGAAAATTTAGGAAATTTACATCCCATGTCAGTTGGACACTTATTACATAAAAAACTAAAAGTTCAAAACATTACCAAAATACAAAAGGTAGCTAGAAATAGAGTAAGAGTAGAGGTTAAAACTACTAAAGACGCTAATATGTTAATAGAAAACGAAAACTTGAAAGAGGAACAATTAAAAGCATTCATACCCAATAATTTAATAGAAAGGAAAGGGGTAATCAAAGAAGTAGATACCACATTCAGTGACGAGTATTTGTTGGAAAATATTGAGTCTCCAAACGCAGTCACCAGTATTCGTAGATTTAAACGGAAAATTGATATTGATGGGGAAGCAGTATATATACTAAGGCAAACAGTTTTAGTGTCATTCGAGGGTAACGTGTTACCCCCATTTGTTATAATTAATAGCGTTGTATGTCCTGTAGAAAAATACATTCAAAAGGTAGTACAGTGTTACAACTGCTTGAGGTATGGCCATATGGCCAAGCAGTGTAAAAGCACTAACACACTATGCATAAATTGTAGCAAAAAAAAGGAAGAAAATCATTCATGCAAAGATCCTGAAGACACATTTTGTTTTTATTGTAAATCAAACGATCATAAAACGATACATAAAAAATGCCCCGTATTTGAAAAACAGAAGCAAATAAAACAATTCATGTCAGATAATAATGTAACCTATATAGAAGCAAAAAACTGGTCTGATAATTCATATATTAGTAAAATTAGCAATAATAGGTTCAATGTACTTGATAATACGTCGGAAAGCTTTCCATTACTTCCTAAGACAACAACCCACCAATACAAAACAAATAGGGAAAGTAATACATTTAAAAAAAATACACCATCAGAACCCTCAACATCACACAGTAAACACACAATCACACAAACCAAAAAACGTAGGATACAATCACCCAACAATGAAATCACACAAGCACCCATCTTTCCCAGATCCTTTGGTCCTAGTAAACCAGTATTCCAATTTAAAAATAATAGTACGAATGAAAATATGGAGATAGAATCCATGCAGTCAAATGAAGAAAATGATACAACATTGATTCAAACGTTCTTCCAAGTTTTCAAAAACATCTTGGAAGACATTAGCTCATTTGAAGAATTACAAAAAGTTGACATTCAATTTGTAACAGATAGGTTATATAAAATGAATCATAATCTGCCAAAAAATAACAATGCTTAATAAAATTAAAATATTACAATGGAACGCGCGCTCGGCGATTGCAAATAAATATAGTTTGATGAAGTGTCTGTCAGAACACGATATTGATATTTGCGTTATATCTGAAACGTGGTTAAAAAAAACAACATCATCAATTTTCCAGGTTATAATCTAATTAGAACTGATAGGGATGACGGATATGGAGGTACAGCAATACTAATAAAGGTAAAAATAAATTTTAAAAAAGTAGATATTAACATTAAAGTAAATACTGACATCAACATATGTGCTGCCGAAATTAATTTTAATAAATATTTACAGTTTAAAATATTATCTGTGTATTGCCCCCCAAAAATTAGCATCAATAACAGCGACTGGAAAAGCATATTTAATATCATATCTAAAGAGAACGGCATAATATGTGGAGATTTTAACGCACACAACAGAACATGGGGTTCGTACAAAAATGATCAGAGGGGTATACAACTTCTAGACGTCTTAGAAAATCATGACTTAATATTGGCAAACGATGGAACACCTACTAGATTAAACCGCAACGGGGAAAATTCCGCAGTGGACCTGACACTTAGTACACCCTATCTCATAAACAACATAGATTGGAACGTAATAAAGGACACACTGGGTTCAGATCACTTTCCAATACTTATTAACATCAATGTGCCTAAAAATAAGTGTCTACAAACAAAGGAATTAATATGTCCTTCCAATAAATGGAATATAAATAGAGCAGACTGGTCAATATTCAAAAACGAAGCAGAACTGCATTTCTCACAAACACCACCTATTTTTAATGATATTAATGCAAAATATGAATATCTAATACAAGGAATAAACACAGCTGCCCAAGTATCCATACCAACAAACAAACCATTCAAGATAAAGTCAAGAACACTACCACCTTGGTGGGACAGAGAATGTGACATAGCTGTAACAGATAGAAAAAATGCGGTAATTGCCTACAAAATTAACAGCACGTTGGAAAACTTCATTACAGTGCAAAAAATAGCAGCAAGCACAAAAAAATTTTTGGAGAGCATACTGCACCAATCTGAATAAAAACACATCAATGTCAGACATTTGGAAACAGGTCAAGAAAATGAAAAGAACTTTCATACAGAAAGAGAACATTCATTTCTCCAGTGAGGATTGGAAAGAAAAGCTACTAGAGAGAATAGCACCGCCATCTACCTTCTACCAAAATAATTTAGAAAATGAGCAGGAACATGAGGAAACAATACCACAAATATTCGAAAATCTGATAAATATCCAAGAACTAGAAAACACAATAAAACAAAGAAAAAACACCGCACCAGGCTTAGACAATATCAGATATCCGATGTTATGCAACCTACCAAATAATGCCAAATCTTTTTTATTGGAAATATATAACAACATACTAAAAATGGGCAAATGCACAATACAAGATTGAAAAAACCTAATTGCAGTTCCAATATTAAAACATCAAAAAGATCCAAATGACCCTGACTCCTACAGAGTCATATCATTATTAGCATGCCTATTGAAAACATTCGAAAGGATATTAAAAAACAGAATAGAATGGTGGTTAGAAGAACACAAAATTTTACCAATTCATCAGTACGGATTCAGGAAAGGATATGGCACAATGGATGCGGTGAGCCAACTTGTCACTGATATACAAATTAATTTTGGAGAAAATGGGTATACTGCAGCTACATTCCTGGATGTGAAAGGCGCATACGACTCTGTAGAAATTCCAATACTGAACGGAATGCTGAAACAAATCGGTATGCCTACCAAAATACGAAATATTCTGTGCGATATTATGACAGACAGAAAAATATTTATAAGACAAAAAGACACATTATTAGGACCAAGACATACATCTAGAGGTTTACCACAGGGCTCCGTTTTAGCACCACTGTTATTCAACATATATACCATCAAAATGCATCAAGCATGCAGGAATTACACACTTATACAATATGCTGATGACTTTGTAATATATGTCAAGGACAAAAAATATGAAAATTGTATAAATACTCTAAACAAGGCCACCTCAAACATCATAAAAGCTATTGAAGATGTAGGGTTCGATATATCAACGTCTAAATCAAATGTCACCATATTTTCAAGGCACCGTATCCCAGAAACTCAGAACATCCAGTTGGGGGACCACATGATACCATATAAAAAAGAAATTAAGTACTTAGGAGTAACATTAGATAATAAATTAAATTGGAAACCATATATCGAGGCAATCAAAATAAAATGTAATAAAGCCATTAATTTCCTCAAAATGATCACCAAAACATGGTGGGGCGCAAGTACTGAAATATGCCTGTTATTCTATAAAGCATATATAAGGTCCATTTTAGACTATGGTTCCGTTCTATACGGATCTGCATCAAAACAATCACTGAAACAGCTAGAAGTAATACAGAATAAAGCGTTAAGAATATGCTTAGGAGCGATGTCAACAACACCTGTGGAACCACTAAGGGTGGAAGCACTCGAACCACCATTGGAATTGAGAAGAACATTTCTCGCTGAAAAAATGGTACTTAAGAATAAAGCAAAAAATTCTACACTGATGGCCAAAATATGTGAGTTAAATACATTGGACCTGACGAATAAATATTGGGAAAAAAAGAACTCGCCACCGATATGCACCGCATTTCGTAACACCAATAAAGAAGAAATTTTAACGTATGAAAGTTGCAATTACTTTGAGAACA
Organism: Galeruca laticollis; assembly: GCA_963921935.1. NCBI lineage: Eukaryota > Metazoa > Arthropoda > Insecta > Coleoptera > Chrysomelidae > Galeruca > Galeruca laticollis. Next base: position 59,866,548 of record OY998184.1, on the reverse strand, counting down.
TAGAACACTCTGCAAAAATAATAATTCCTGCGTACTCAGAAATACCAGAATTAAACAAAGAAAAAATTATCAGACTTACAAAAAAAGACATCAACAGTACAATAACAATATATACAGATGCATCAAAGACAACAAAAGGTACAGGCACAGCGTTCTATGTGCAAGAAACGAAAGAAGGAAAAACCTTTAAGCTAAGCAACGATTATTCTATATTTTCAGCAGAAGCTGCAGGCATAATGAAGGCGCTAGAACACACAATCCACCAAAAAAAGAAAAATGTATCTATCCTAACAGATTCGCCACACATTAAGAAAATTCAATCCCTACTACACCAACTTACTAAAGAGAGTGACGTTCAAATAATATGGGTAAAAGCACATTATGGAATTTACGGCAACGAAAAAGCTGATCAGTTAGCCAAAACAAGTGCTGAAAAAGATGAATGTCAACCGAACGAAGTGGCACTACAAGATTGCTTAAATAAATACAAAAGAAAATTTCAAGCAGCATGGAAAGAGAAATGGGACCACTATGTAAAAACAAAACCTACTAGATACACACTACTGCATAGGGAAATACCAAAACAACAGTGGTATAAAGGAATCAATTATTCACGTAGGGAAATTAGCAGTATAATTCGAATGAAATTTGGACACGCGTCTTACCCAGAGCACTTGAGCAAAATAGGCGTAATCGAATCAAACTTATGCACAGCCTGCAATGTCATAGGAGACCTGGATCATATATTTTTTGAATGCTCGGAATATCCTAATGCCACGAAAGAACTTTATAATAACATAATACATGAAAAAATATTCCCTCCCATCAACATGTTACACTTACTGGCGCTGAATAACATCAAAATATTAGACTGTCTAGTAAAATTTCTAAGGATGACTAACATATCGATATAGTTAAGTTATATAGAGCTTGTGACCTTTGTTACCCTAACCCAAATGTTTATACCTTCCATCCGTGGTCTACCTTTGTATGTGTTCAAATAAAGCCCTGAACGACCCCTGGGCGAGAAAACTTGTAACCCTGTGCCAATCCTTTGATCGAAAAGCGGTATTAACTTGAATCGCAGACGACGATAGTTTGATATGTTGAATTAGGGCTCGCTTAAGTAATAAGATACATATCCACAACACGAAAATCAATAACAAATTCAGTATCGATTCTGATTGGCACTTAATTGAAATTGGATTCAAATATAAACTTCAAATACATCACCATATATACTGTATATATAACCTAACACAAAGTATTTGGCTGCATGGATACCTCCAAATGCCATGAAAAAAAAAAAAAAAATTAATTACGCGGGACAGGGTACCAGTACATTTCTCTCGACCAGTGCGTGAATATTTAGATAACGTCTTTCTCTATTATTGGATTGGTCATGGCAGTCAGTTTGCTTGGCCACCTAGAAGCGCCGATTAAAATCCAATGGATTGTTGATATTGGGCAAGGATGAAATTCATAGTGTATAAAGAAACTGTTGATTCGCCTGAGAAGTTGTGGAGTAGAATACAAGCGGCTGCCGATGAATTCGAAGGCAATCAAGAAGCATTACATTACAAAATATATCGAAGTGAATGGTGCACACTCCGAACAACTGCTTTTAAAGGATCATATTTCTTAGTTTTTGTTTTGTTTTTCTTGTAAACTTTCTAGATAATGATAATTTTTCTTAAGAAAACCTTACAAGCGTTTTTCTTTCTAGGATTAAAACATAATCTGTAATAATTCGTTTTTTCTAGAATATTGAAGAGGAACGATATTGCATATTTATTGAAAAAATGGCTGCTCTTTCAGATTTTAAAACCGATTTATCGTTAGATATACAGGGTGAAAAGTTATGATTTAATTTATCATAGCGATGAGCAACGTGAGAAATATTAACTTAATCAATATTATCGTAACAAAAACTGTATACCTGCCAATGTTCAAGTGGATAGTCCAAGAAATACGATGATAATAGTAAAAAAAGCAAATAAAATTATAACTTTGAACACCCTGTATTTTCTAAACAATGAATATTTGGATAAGACGTATTTGGGTCAATCATCATTATTTAACCTGTAGTATATCCAGTTAATGGTTGTCCCATTCGTAATGAAACATCTTGTAAGAGAATAAACTACTACCCAGCACATAATCAGTTCGATAATCACTTTGAGAACATTCCTATTATCCATTCAACCAGATATAATTTATTGCTGAAGTATCTGGTAATTTCTTCCTTATTTAAAACCCCCATTCTCTCTTACTGTGTTAGTATTAAATATTATAGTTTTGAATAATTTCTTTCAGATCGCCAGAATGGCGTTTCATTTCACAGGAAGAAAAAGAAGAGTTAGGTCTTACATTTGATAAAGATGGCGAATTTTGGATGTCATACAAGGATTTCATGAAAAACTTCAGTAGATTAGAAATATGTAATCTGAATCCAGATTCTTTGTCTGAATCCGAACTCCATGAAGACAATAAGAAAAAATGGGAAATGTCCGTATTTGAAGGAGAATGGGTTAGGGGCGTAACTGCTGGAGGATGCAGGAATTTTCTTAGTAAGTGTTTAATCATTTATTATTAATTTCAAAAAATAAAAGGATAAATACCGTCATGTAGTATATTCTTTTGATTTAGGAATAAGGCTCCTAATCAAATGTAATTCAATTTTGTAGTTGATTTCCTCTTGTTTTCTATTATTATAATCTTTATGCAGTGTGTCCCCGCATTGTGCTAAAGGAATAAAAAAGTTTAGTCGTAGAAGGCTTTGACTCGAAAAAGATAAACACTAAAAAATAACTTCAAACTGTAATTCTGGATTTTTTGGTGTAAATGTTATTGTTATCACAAAAAATATATTTTTCTACTTCCATGTCTGTAAACGTCAAAAATCGCACTGTCAACATTCCTTGTAAATGACATTTAACAATAACATGCACGTAATGAGATCTCATAACATACACGTGCGTTTTGAGAAGAAAACTTAAACTTCTTGGTTTAATTAAATTTCAATCAAATTTTTATTTACGTAAGACTCTATTTGGTCTATTTACATAAATTTAGTCAATTAAAAAACATAAAAACTTTTAGCATTAGCGAGATGTATTTAGGATTGAAACAGTGATGCCCCTAAATGTAGGCAGCACATCATGCAATTTCTTTAAAAATAGGACACGTTTTCTTAAGTAGTATGCTATGAAAATAAATGTGTAGTCATTTATATTCTCAGTTTCTTGAACAAAATATAATACAATTATAAATAACCGGTCATCACCATTAAATAATAAAGCACAATCGATTTACAATAATTGTTCAGTTGTTATTAACAACTATTATAATACAGTTTAAATGATTGCGATGTTTTTTACTTAATGGAAGAAAATGAATGGGCGTAGAAAAAGTATAGTACGTTACACGAGTTGTAAGCCCATTACGCACTCATGAAATTTATAAACTTTTTCATTTCGTGCGTAATGGGTTACTTACAACTCTTGTTACGTAATATACTATTAATACAATGTTATGGTATTGGGGAAAAGAACTACCATCCCATTGCGGAAGAATTTAATGAAACATTTCTCGGAGTAACTATGTTCCATTTGGGTATAAGGAAGTTAGTGAAACATTTTTTGGAAACTGATTCAGTTCCCAATTCAAAGAAAACGAAACTACTATGTAATGAAGATGGTGCTTCTACAGTTTTAATTTTGGATTCTGTGGAATATAATCCTAAACTTTCATTACAGAGATGGGCGCTTCAACTGAATATGAGCAAATCCCATATTCAAAGAGTTTTGAAGAAACGTAAATTATACCCCTAGAAACCTATTTTTAATCATACGTTAGAACCAGGAGATGATGAGAAGCGTCTTTATTTTTTCATGTGGATAGGATATAAAATAATGGAGAACAGACATTTTCACAAAATATTTGTAATTTATGATGAAGCAACTTTTTCTAGCAATGGTACTGTTGCATCGCAACATGTTCGTTATTGGAGTGATACTAAGCCTCACTTTAAAATTGCATCAAAATGTGAATATTTTGATAAGGTAAACGTTGCAACCGTATTTCAGGCGGAAATTTATGCCATTGCTTCATCTGTGGAGAGTTTGGGACAATCCAACCACACACATAGATCAATAAAAAATTTCACGGACAGCCAAGCGGCCTTGAAAGCACTTAGCTCGTACCGTGTAACGTCGAAATTGGTTCTAGACTGCCTCGACAGGAGAACGCAACAGGGTATCGCTGGTTTGGATCCCTGGCCACTCTGGTATGGATGGTAATGAGAAGGCTCACTCTCTTGCAAGAGAGGGTGCCACTCATTACTTTATCGGACCAGAACCTACAATTGGAATCGCAACAAGTGTTGCCAAACAAACACTAAATACCTGGACTGCAAGAAGAGTTTTAGACTTTTGGCATAATATACCAGGATTGGTTCATTCAAAGGCCTTCATACATCCTTCGAATAATTATCCAAACAAATGTTAGGCTATAATAGACACGATCTACGGTGCCTAACAGGCCTTCTAACAGACCACTGTCGTTTGAATCATCATATGCTGAAACTTGGACTGTCGGACGATCCGATTTGCCGTCTTTGTTTGGAAGATGATGAAACAGCAGAGCATATAATTTGTGCCTGCCCCGCCGCGACTCGAGTCAGGTATCTGATGTTTGGAAGGGTCACTCTCTTGCCCTCGGACCTGAAATATCATTCACTGAACAAATTAATCGGCTTCGTTAAGAAGCTGAATTTGTTTGGTGAAATTTGAATAGGTATGAGCCACAATAGACTCTCACGAGTCGCATTGACCCACTCATTATAAACCTAATCTAACCTAAGGTAAACGTGTGTTGTGCTATCTTACCGTGGAATAATAGGGCCATATTTTTTTATGCTAATGTAAATCAGCACATTATTTGGAAATATTGAGCAATTTTTTCTGGGATCGTTTAAGTGAATTCCCTCTTGCTTATCGGCAGAGGATGAATTTTCAACAGGATGGTTGTCCGACCTAGTGTTCACGCATTATTGCTGCCAGGCTTAATCCACAACGATGAAATAAAACAATATATTTTATTTAAATCTTCATTTATTTGAACTAATGTTAAATTTAAACTTGTTGACGCGTTTCACTGTTAGTGAAAACGCGTCAACAAGTTTAAATTGAACATTAGTTCAAATAAATGATTTAAACAAATTATATTGAAATAAAACAATATATTTTGTTTAAATCTTCATTTATTTGAACTAATGTTCAATTTAAACTTGTTGACGCGTTTTCACTAACAGTGAAACGCGTCAACAAGTTTAAATTTAACATTAGTTCAAATAAATGACGATTTAAACAAATTATATTGTTTTATGTCATTTTTCAGTATGGATCTTCATCAAGTAAAAGCCTCATCTATTCAATTTTTAATCCACAATTCGAAAATAATTGGATATGCAGGAATGGTCTTGTTTTGTGGCTTCTAAAAAGCCCTGACTTAACTATTTTTATTTGTGGGGACGGTTAAAGCAACTAGCCAACAAGGAAAACTTACCTAACAATGTGGTAGTATTAAAAAATCGTATAAGAAATGCTGTTGCGTCCTTGATTCTTGAAGAAATTCGCGACAGTTACAAGGAACTGCAACTTATAGTCGAATTATGTACTGAAAGGGGTGGCGAATTTATGGAATAGTTTTAAACATTGTTTCTAGCCTAGTTCTTTTTTTAATGTTGTTATTGAAAAAAATTCTAAAAATGTGTACGTACTTCTAAATAAAGGTTTGACAGTTTCGTAATTCTAAACATAGACTTTGAAATCAGGCAAAAATTTTTATGCCTTTAGCATTTTTTTGAAAAATCCAAAATACGTTCTCCCCTATCCCCTAAGCTAAATCCGGGGACATACTGTGTATGGTCTTGGTGGCTTTTGTCATTTTTCTCTCGCCTTGTTTCTGATACTTTTGAATTCCAGTACCTTGGTTGATACGTTCCTGGTATGACGCCCCAAATTCAGATTTAATTTTTTTATAAGTACTAATCATCAAGTTGAAGAAGTGTTATGACGATCTGCAGTTTGGTTCAAAAATTAGAATGGTTGTAGTGAAATTCTTTTTTTTTCGGTCATTAAAAACTAACTTCCGATGTGATATGTGACATAGCCCAAAAGGTGGACTTCTGGGGGAATCAAACCATCAAGGACATATATTACTAGCATTTATTTATATACACTAAATAACACTTACAAATAACTTACATTATGATATATACTTATTCTATCGATTAATACACCCGGTATATTGCTGTACTCGTATACGTTGGTCAAGTGCAATAGATTACAATTACCTAAGGTCTTGATGACATCTATTAAATACTAAAAACTGTCCTATGTATAAGTTCATAACAACAATGTATGTGTAACTAAGTTCTTTATATTATTATTCTAATATTTATATTGATTAAACTATTTTCATATGTTTATTAAATATATATTAAATTATTTGTTTTGAATATTGTTTGAGACTTTTTGGAATAATTAATATTTAGAATAACCTTAATTTGTCATGCAATATAATCATGACAAGGTTGAGTTCACACATATTCAATATCCACTACACCTTTCACGAAAATTTGTCTATAATCATCATATTGTTTATAGTGACTTTAGTGTTTTTATGTATAGATATATTATTTATTTAGTTACACTGTACTTTGTTCGTGACCTTCACCTTACGTTGTACTGATATAACTGATTTTTGTGAACTGTCTTGACCTTGTTTGATTATAATTTACACTATCTATTTTTGCAACTTAGAATGAACCTAAATATTACGAATCAAATTTTGTCCGGTCTTCCCTCTTTAACAATACAAGTCTCCCTCTTTAAAGTCCGTAGGAGAGGCTATATGTCGATTTTTTTCTCATTATTTTATGTTTTACTAATAATTCTTTAACTCGCTCGTGGGCGTATTGAAGTTTATATCTGAGTTAATTGTCATAAGTTTCAAAGTCGTAACGTGGTTCTATTCCCGTGTTGAGATTCGCTGGGATGTTCGACTTCCTCTCATCGTTAACTCAAATGGTGTGTAGCCATGATACATCATGTTAGATGTGGTATTGTAGCAATAATTCATTCTCGCATATTGGCACCTTTCTTATTTTGTCTCATTTATAAAATTTCTGTCTACCTTGTTAAAAGTTCTATGTAATTTCTCACAACTCCCTATTGACTAATAATGGTGAGCCGTAGAGAAGTTATGTTTAATGTTTAGTATTTCTGTTAGTTTACTCATAATTTCGTTTTTATTTTCAGTTCTTTGATCCGTACGCTTAATTAGAGACAGTTTGCAAACGTTTTCCAATTAGTTTTGTTGTTTTCCATAGTTCTTGATTTGTTCCATCCGCCAGGTATCTCTGGCTGATTTCTTCTAACTCTTTTATACCATATACTTTGTCATTTATATGTAAGGTGTTATAGATTAACTTAGCTTTGTCTCATTTTTCTCTTGCCTGTTTCATATACTTTATTAGCTGTTTTCTTTATTCCAGTATGTCTTTGGGATATTTTTCATTAATATATACCCTTGTTCCTTTCAACGTTTCTATTTTCTTGTGACAGTCTTTCATCTCTATTAGGACTGGTCTGTTTTTGTTTCTGTTTTTATTTCCGATTCTTCTACATTTCAGAATATCTGTTTTAACATCTAATGTGTTGTTGACCTTCCTCATTACTTCTAATTTGTTTTCTAGTTGTGTCGCATTCTCTATAAATATCGATAAACATGTCAATTCTTTTCTTTAAAATATCATTCATAAGTTTTTATTTTTCTGACAATTATTTGATAAATAAATCTATCAGAGTTTGCTATATCGTATACATGGCTTATCCAAAGTAAACGTTTAATAAATAAATTTAGTATAACCTTAATTCATCTTGTAATAAAATCATGACAAGGTTGAGTTCACACAGGTTCAATATCCTCTACAACGATATCTTCATGTTAACATGATGTTATATTTTATTTTCAGCTTCCTTTTGGCATAATCCTCAATATCGAATTACTTTGACTGAAGTTGACGAGGACGATGATGAAAACAAATGTACTATGATCGTGGGATTGATGCAAAAAAATAGAAGACAATTACGTCAAACAGGGGCCGACTTATTAACAATTGGATTTGCCATATACCATGTAAGTTTTTATCATTAAATCAATGGATATTATGAAGTAATTGACTGCAACATCACTATTTTATTAACATCGCACGGGATGTGGCGAGAAAATAATGAGACTTGTAAGACATGATAAATTTAATAAAGCAGCAGTAAATGGTTAAATTTCGTTTCCAACTGCTGAAGCTTTTATTAAAAGAAGTACAGTATGCTTCCAAAGTAGTCCGAAATATTGTGCATCATTGAATTTTGAAACAAAAAGCTCTTGTAAATATAAGTATGTGGTCTTAACTTAATTATTTCTTTTTTTATATTTCAGTTAACTTATCCTGACAGACTTCCCAAACCATTAGATTTAAACTTCTTTAAATACAATGCTTCAGTGGCACGCTCTCCATCCTTTGTTAATTTACGTGAAGTGAGCTGTCGTTTCAAGCTTCCACCAGGAACTTACTGTATTGTACCATCCACGTTCGATCCCAATGAAGAAGGCGAATTTTTACTTAGAGTGTTCACAGAAAAACAAAACGTTATGGAGTATGGATATAATTACGATAACATAAGAAATATTCGGGGAAATGATGTGGATGAGGAGGAAGAGGAGGACGATACACCAAGCGCCCCCTCTTTCCCTCAACCTCACAGCCCCACGTATCCTGAAAGTCCAGGATATCCCAGATATACTCAGCCTCATGCTCCTAGTTATCCCCAACCTCATAGTCCTGGTTATCCCCAACCTCATGCTCCTACTTATCCCAACCCTTATTCTGATTACCACGCAGGCGGGCATTCACAACCTCCACAAAATTATCCCGGTTACCCTAGCCAACCTGGATATCCTGATAATTCAGGATATTCAGGACCTCCGGGAGGATATTCAGGTTACCCTGGATATTCACAAGGATATTATCCTCCTCCTAATCAATATCCAGGTGGTTATACTAATTATCCTCCTAGGAATAATGATAATAACGATCCTATTAAAGGAATTACCAATTTCTTTAATAAGCTTTTTAAGTAGTTTTTTTTTATAAATATGAGTAATAGTTTGCATTTTTATTAAAGTTGTGATTACTATCTCGAATTTTTTTGTTTAGAGACTTAAATCTGTTGATATATTCCTGTTTCTTAAAAAATATTCAGCGAAACAAGTTTCTCATGGGGTAAAGTTCGCGTCCCGACAAGAAACGATTTTTATTTAATTCTTGAACGTTATTTGGTATATAAATCTTCCAACATATGGAATTTGGAAATTTTGATGGATGAGGACTCAATTCAAACTTCAATTTGTTGTTTCTCAATGAATTGTAATAGTGGAAAAGAAATTTTTTCTCATACGTTGCCGTTTTCTTTCAATGCGTTGTTAATATCATATAATTCCTAGAACTAATTATTTCTTCTCAATGACGGTAGCCATTGAGCTTTCCAAAATAAAGTGGCATACCTGGAACGGTTTGGCTATATTTCACCAGCTTTTAATCACCATGTTGACTGTGGGTCGATTCAGATTGGTAAATATCCGTTTTATTTATGGTGCATAATAATTCTGTTCACTACTCGCTCATCGCGCGCATAGTTTTTTTATATTCAAATGTTTATATAAAATGCGTCCGATACGTTCTTGCACAATATGTAGTCTCACTTTATTTCTACGTTTTCGGTAGTAGCAGCCCTATTTGCGGCGTCTTTTTGCCATTGTTTGCTCCAAAACATAATTTTGTAAACCAACCTTCTATCATTTTCCATGCATAAGGATTTTTAAGCCAATATATACATTCAAACAGTTATATCTCTAGAATTACTAACTTGATATCCGTTACATTTTGCCACATAACGTCCAATATTGTTGGGTTTGATATTCTGTATGTCATAATCCTGGTGCTGCATTCTCTTGTTGAGGCGAGATCTTTCGGTATACTTATTACCACCTTACTCTGAATAAAAGTTTTAAAACATATACTCAAGTATTTTGTATTTGCATTAATGTTACTACTAACATTATATTAGTTATAAGTTAGTTACTATAAGTATTCCTAATCCTTGCATCTAAAACCCGCTATTGTTAATTGCATATATAAATAATACCTACTTATCTTAACAAGGTCAAACAAAACTGTTCTCTAAATTATTATTTGTATTTTCGTTTTTTTTACAACTTGTTAAGATAGAGATTAAATTTATTTATTTATAATTTTATACTATAATCTATTGCTTTTGCTATCTGACCTTACGCTTGATTATTATTTTGATACTACCTGTCGCTACACTATTTTAGTATTAAAATTCTCCGAATCTTTTTTAATTTTCATTCCCATCTACTATGGTTTGCTCCTAATTTTAATAAATTATCACAATCTACTGCTAATAGAGTCTACTGATATTCTATTTATTTGTTATGACTCTGTGTAAAAAAGCGCTTTCAAAAATGGCGATTCCAAAAATATCGCCTAGAAATAATGGTGCTTGTAAAAAACGCGCGATAATAATAGTGGGCATCCAAAAATGGCGCGTTATTAAGAGAGCGCATATTAAAATAGTGCTTTAAAGAATACCTAATAGGTAATCGACACAATAATATCAAATATCATTTTATTAAATATACATTTTTATAACAAATAGTTAAATGTGTGAAAGTTAATTAAACACAGCTGATAGTATACAATAATTATTATGAATAATATAAGGAATCGACAGTAAAGACTGAAATTATACGACATGGTCTTTAAATATTCAATCGCCAATCTGAATGAGTAATCTTCAACCATTGTTTTATTTTTCGTTTTAAAATCACATTGCTGTGCGGTGATTCTCGTTTTCTCACACCGGAGTTATATCTGCCATTTAGAAAATGTGTAAAGCTTTGTCCTTTTTTGAATTGCTCAGCTAATCTTAGAATTGTAGGGTGATGGCAGTCAAACATTCGTTGAAACGAACAATGCCAGCTTGTTCGTTTTTGGTAAACTATCTTTGGTGCAGTCAAACACATGAGTTATGACTTTCAAATTCCTCACTAATATAGTTTTAAGTATCCATTAATCTTATCTAAAGTGTACTTTAATAGTTAAATTTTTTTCCTTATTGATAATGTACCTTGTCTTGTAATTGATAGTTGAGCAGCTTGCGTTCAAAAGCGGCTATATTCATTTAGAAAAAATGTTCAGGAATCGACGAAAACTTCTCATCGGTTCGCCTTAATACATAGGGATAGCAAAAAATGTTTATTTGTGGTGTTTTAGGAAAGTAGTTTGATGCAATTTGAAATTTTTTCTCAAATGTCCATAGTTTTTGAAAAAAATTGAAAATTAATCTGGTTTTGATAGCGAAGCCTTAAAAATTCTCAACAAAAAAATAAAATGCTTAGAAAACGTATTTTTATTAGGAAAATTCAACACAGATATGAAAAACAAGAAAAAGAAACAAGAGGAACATAAAATATTTATATATGATGAGCAGCTTCTTCATCTAAACAGTCACATGGCACATCCTGTTCGCCCTCATCTTCTTCCTTGTCGCTAGTTTCTGTATCTGCATTACCAGAAATAAGTAAATCTTTATACCGATTTAGATCTGCTCGCGACATCCAATTTTCACCGAACAGCTATTTCAAAAGCTTTCTAAGACTATGTTTCTTCTTATCCGGTAAAGAGTTTCTGGGCTCTATTATGTTAAGAACCAGGTTGTCATCGTCTTTTCCTTTTTTTAGCATTATCTGACACGATGTATTTTCAGGTGCAAACCGATAATACAGATGTGTATTCACTTCAATCTTAGGATTTCGTTGATTTTTGTTACTTTTTGCGATAAAAATTCTTTTTGTTTCAGCAATGTCCTTAACCTTATTGTACACTTTCTCTAGTTCTTTTACATTATAAATTTTCCAGTAGTTTTCTAAAATTCTCACTTTTCCGACTTCTGAATAATATTTAATGTATTCCTCTTTAGAAAATATATCAGTATTTTTCCTAAGCAACCTGTCCACTCTCCCGAAACAACGATCAGCACCCATGAAGCTATGTCCGCGGACTGGAAAAGTGATTGAGAATTTGGACAGACCTTCTGGAGACTTATTTTTGAGCCAAAACATAAGTGCGTGAACTATGTAGGAATTTTTGTTTTGGCCTGTACGCCATCACAGAAAAGTCTTATTTTCTCAATTCTATCGTAGTCAAGAGACTCTAGATGGCGAAGAAGTGCTGAGGCAATTTCTGTTGAGCCACGCCCAGCATAATCTTCAGTCCACACATAGAAAGTTGGATTACGTGAAGACAGCTCGACACAGCAAAATGTGTATAAACTTATCTGATGTGAGTAAAAGGCATCGTCAATAGCCGTCCTAGGTAAGGGCTGTACCTGCTGAAGGTCAAAGCAGAAACTTAAACTATTTTCTGGGGCTTCTTTGGCTAACTCATAAAAGGCAACAGCAGGTTTTCTATGTACACGGTATTCCACTAGCAGCTGATTTCTAATTTCAGCTTTTGTCTCAAATTTGTACTGTTACTTCAGTCGCGTACATTTACTACACACATCCGAGGCGGGCGATGAAAACCCGATGTTAAAATCGTGTATAAAAATTTTTCGGAACATAAAATATGATACCCGATTTTGTGGGTATTCCTTATTAAACAGTCTCCATAACTTGGCAACTGACAGACTTGCAGACAAGTATATTCTTTTAGACTTTTTCCTGTTATAATGACTTTCGCGTCCTTTTAGTCTCTTGAGAAAATGACGAACACATTCTTTTTTTCTTCACTTTTTTGAGATTTACGACCACCGCCCTTATTTTCCTTCGGGACTCCACCTGCAAACTTTGCGACAGTATTAACTCTTTGTTTGGAGACACTTAGTGCAGCAACAAAAAACTTTTGGCACACCCGCGTTGCTTTATTGTCACACTTAATAAAATACGAGACACTGAGATTCTTCAAGGGAGCCAGATTAACACCATCCGATCTTCGACGAGCAATAGAAGCGACGGATAACATATGGCACAGTCTAATGTCTTGGTTAGTTTTGATCGAATCCGCATAAAAGTCTGAATGTGCCGTTTTTTAACTGTAGCACACTGAAATGATTTGCCATTATGTTGACAAGGCCGTCCGAATCGAATCAGTGCTAGGTCGGGGTCACCATATCTGTAAAATGCAAAAAAAACTTCTTGCACTACAGCTAAAAAATGCCATATTTATCTCAGATGAGACTCAACTCAAAACATACAATCGTATGTTTACAAATAAGTTACGGCTGTATTCACAAAAAAAGCGTACAACCTGACAAGTAAAATGTCACCGACTCATAAGAATTACATTAAAAACTGTTAATGAGTCTAACCCATTTGTATGTTTTTTTTATGAATACAACTGTACATAAAAGCTATGTAACTAGTAAATCGTAGAATATATTTCAATTATTTCGTACCTTGATAACTGTTTAGTCTGGCGTTTTGTCACATTTTTCACACGGCATGTAGAACCTTTATTTCCTTGCGCCATGGTAATAAGTTCTTCATCCATATTGCACGTGGATCGTCGTCAATTCCGAGATCAAACAATCATTACTCTCCACAGCATTTAGATGATAACTGGTAGTCAACGCGGGGTCGCCAATACAGATCTTACAGTCTTGCCAGATGCACCACTATGTTGCCGTATTTCTGAATATAACGAATTATTGGATATAACTACCTTTGATCGCAAAAAGAGGATATAGCCAGTATTGATGCAAAAGGCCGACTTTATATGCGATTTTAAAATACAAATAGCCCGATTTGAACGCAAATGCTCGTACCAGTTGATAGATCTTGTGAAACTTAGCAAAAAATTGCAAAAAAAGCACATCGGATATAGCCGCTTTTGAACGCAAGTCCTAAATTGTCAACTAGTTTAAATAAAGTTTTTAAGAAGTAATTTTTGCAAGTGAAAACCATAATTCATGTTTAAACAGCGACTCTTAAAATAGCTACATATTAAGATGTTTTGCAATCTCTCCGTTTGCATGTAGTATTTTTTTTATACTAGCTCTGTACCTTGTTATGAATATCTCACTTTTTCTTTGTTCATTTTGTATATGATCTAGTAACTTGTGAACTGTTGAATGGTGACAGTCTATCGCATTGTGCCACGCCTCGACCAAATTATCGGTTTTTGGGAGATCTAATACTCGATCATAAACATTACATAACTTAATTTCATATTTGGGTTGAACTTGAAGTATTCTTCTTCTTAGTACGCTACAATTGAAGCAAGCTCTTGTGGAAGTCTTCTTGAATAATTTCAAGTGCGAATTGCACGTCCCTCGAAGGCAAAAAACTTGCAGCAGATTCTTATACACTCTCTTTCTTTGTAAAGGTTTGTTAACCCCTTCTTTTGTATGTTTCGCTACAGGTTCTGCGATAGATGAAAATGACATCCCACTAACTCTACATAAGGAAACACGTTTTAGCCGAAATCGACGAATTCTCAAAGTCTTGCTGCTTATTTTCAAGTAAAACATAAAACATTGGTAGATATTTGTAGTCTATTAGGGCATGTATGGTATAGAGTTGTAGAAAACATTGTGGTGCAACCATAAATGTTCGGTTAAATTTAACCAAAATTTGCAGGCTAGCATGAGTTCGGAAGATCAGAATCCGCTTTTCCAAATCAAATCTTGAGTTATAGAGAAGAAACATGTCGCCACTATTGAGAGTTCGATATTTATCCATGATAACCACTTTATGTACATTCGTAAAGATTGTTGATGATTCACGTTCTGGGCTCCTTTACCGATTAATAACTGTTTAAGGCATTAAAACCATTTCTTGTTCATTAAGGTCAGTGACAGCACTTCCAACTAGATTTCTTGGCCGAACTTTGACATTTTCTTTGGATATAGCATTTTTCAAAGTATCGATTTTCTGTTGTGCTGGGTTTGGAGCACGATTATGCGGAGAAGTGGTCTTTTTGATACCCGACGCATTTTCGGAAATAGCTCTTCCCTTGCATACCGATCTTGAACAGCGCCAAACCATAGCTGCTCAGCGAATGAGACTAGGTTCAAACGATTCAATATAGATTTTGGGATAGTTTGGTAGACAGAAACGAGACTTGCCCACCACTGTATTAGAAAATCGGAGGATGTACTATCCCTAAAATCTAAGACCTCCGGGAGTCTGGAGGGGGGCACTGTCCGGATAGGAACCAGATATGTGACGGTGAAACAGTCTTCGGAAGATCCCAATCTCAGAGACTGGACAAGAGATTGCCGGGATGGATCAAGACTGTGAATCCTATCTGGGGCGCTCTACACGTTAGCCACGCTAAGAATAATCTAGCGTGTTACCGACTCTACCACGGGAAGGTATGCAGAACTTGACTAGGAGGGGCTGCAAACTTACAAGAGCTCGCTACCGGGGTTTCAAAGGCTTCGAGATAAAAACAGTATAGGTCGCCCTGTATGGCACTACTATCGCCTTCAAAAATGTCCGGTCGCTACGCTCTCTCGGCTACAGTTCATGCACATCTTGACCCTGAGAAGGATTTATCTCTTCTGTACCGGCACCCCTCGTATTGGAGAAACGATTTGCCCTTTTGAGATAAACTTCCCATTTTTTTGTCAAAACTATTTTCGCATCAAAATGACATGTATCAGTTTCAAACTATTAACACATCAAAATGACATTTATCAAAATCGCAAAAAAACGTGAGCAGTGTTGGGTCTAAAAGGAAGAAATCATATTTTCTAATCATATGGATGGTAAAATTATTTATTATAAAATATATTTCTTCTTCCCCACATTGGTTAGAAAAGGCGGGGGTCCAGTTTTGAAGGAAAAACTTAAATGACTCTTAGTGGGATCTTTATAATATCGCCGTTGCAATTATCAGTCTTTTGATATATCGCTGCTATTTCTATATATCGCTCTTTTAAATGTCGCTGTTTTGATACATCGCTTTCCTGAGTATAGCGGTTTTAATATGTCGCTGTTTAAAATATCGCACTTTTAAACCGGAGCCATGAGACTCAAAGCTAGTAACATTTTGCATGTTCGTCTAATATCCTCATTTTTGCAATATTGAGAGGTTAGGCGATGTCACTCTTCTGTATTTTCCACCACAGACTCTCAATTAAATGAAAAAAGCACCCTACAAGTGGAAACACATTTTGAATAGCATTTATTGCTGCCATTTCAAAAGCAGTTATAATACTTGCTGGACTCCATGCAGGCTCAATTTCTACTAGCGTTTTCAACAATCTTATGACCCTTGCCGTTTGTCCGGCAAAATGCGTAAATAGGTGGTACCGATTTTTATTCCATTAATGCGTGAACAGTATACAATTGAGCAAACATTTTCGGGGCTACGTCAAATCTACCATCTACATGCCAGTTCTTGAACTCCTTCAAAATGGAAACATTTCTGTATTTTCAGAAAATTAAAATTGTAACGATTAGTCGACGAGGCCCCTGACAGAAGAAGATAAAGAAATTGAAGAAGAGCAGACGTTGTCAATTGTCATTAATAAAAAGTTCGCCATTTTGTTATTTCATATTACTCATTATTCCTGTGTAATTATTTAATGTTAATTATATTATTTCTTTAGTTAAAAGTGTTCCTTACAAATATGTGTGTGTAAGACAACCCACAATTAAACACAAATCACTCGACTTCTCCTCTGGTCGCCAAAAATAACCCAGTGCTTAACATCTTTGCATCAAAATTCTATTGCCATTCTCTGTTGTATCTGATAATAAGAATGATTCCCCGTTCGGCAGTTTGGCGTATTCTTCTGGAAAAACAGTATCAGAAGCTGTTTCAAAATTAAATGATGTTCCACGAGCATCTGTTCTCACACTATGTATTGTTTTCTTAATAGAATTATAACTTGGAATGTTGACATCAACTTCAGAATTCATGATGCTACTACTGGCCACCAATTGTATAATTTGCCTTCGTCTCTATTCGGATGTCTTTGCCAATTTTTTTATTTCATTTTTAAAGGCAAATACTCCGATTTGTCCAGGATCTGGAGCATGGTTATGCTGAGTAGTTGGCTTTTTCGAATCGCCGTAAGCAATTAAGCGTCTATTGTACATCTCGACGATCTAGAATTAGAATGTTGCCGATCCTTGTGGTAGCGATAGCCTTCGTGAGGAAACATTCTCTTATTTTTCTGGGACAATGAATACTGATCCATGTTATCACATGTACTTATGGCAATTGGTCAGAATGTCGCTTTGACAATAAACAAAAATTGAGTAGTAGTGCAATGAGAAATAAATAAATAAAGTTTGTTTATGCAGTGCGTTTTTTTAACTTGTGTCATAGGATTTTCCGTGTTTAAATTTTCAATCCAATGTTAGGACTTCTACAGTGTCGATACTGCTGAAGCTTGTTTTTTTTTGGAAAATATTGTCAGTTAATGGTTAGCTGATCATTTTTTTGGAAAAAGATGGGGGTTAGAAGGTTAGCTTAGGATTTGATGATCCAGTCTTTCCATAGGAAATGAATTGTGGTTTGAAAAAATTGTCAGAATTTTTACAAGGCGCCGTTTTGCAACACGCTCTTACATTTATTAAGCGCCTATTTGCGCAGCGCTTTTTTTAGACGAGCAATTTTTACAAGTGCTATTTTTCGATGCGCTATTTCTATCAGCGCTTTTTTGCACGGAGCCATTTTTTAACGAAGTTACACAGTAAAAACATATTTTTTTAAACATCAAAACCAATTTTCTTTCATATGAAAATAATTTTTTTTATTAAAAATAGTTTTCCTGGACTCATCATTTTAGTATTCAATACTACTAGCTATTACCATTATTATTATTGAATCAGTAATAAAATTAAAACTACTAGATTTTGCCATTTAAAATATGAATTTAACGAAATTTAAAATCGCAGATCCATTCAATATATACCTACCCATAAAATTTAATTTTTGCATAGTATGTGTCTATTTCCAAATTTTGCGCGCACCCTCTTTCTCAGTACAACAGGTATTTGTTTTATTTTTTTCTTCAATCAACAGTATTTTCATATCCTCTGAATCTGCTTTCTGTTTCCACCCTAAACTGGTTTTAAGTATAATATCATCTACCTAAGATCCACACTTGTGTCTTGTTTTGATGAATTAATAAACTTTTCACCACTTAGCTGGTTTTTCTACAACAAAGTGTGGTTCGTAATTTTTTTTTATTTGTATAAATCCCAAAGTTTTGGTTTATTTCGCACATTTATTTATGTATTCCTAATATTTTTATACACGATACCTATTTAGTTTGAGGAATCCTGTTTTTCCTGACTGAATGTGTGTTTTATACGATAAAATGTATAAATACACAAAAACTGGTTTCTTTGTTGTTTAAATATATTTCATATTAATACATGTATTACTAATTGACAGTAAAACTCAAGTATATAATGTCAATGTGAGATTACCAAATTTTTTTTGTAATGGTACCAGCTAGTCATATGTAATCAGGTAAACGGTTTATCTTCTAGTCTTATGTAATCAGCTAAACTTTTTTTATTACACTTTTCCAAGAAATTAACTCATCACCAGAAAATAACAAGAAATTTGATATTACTTTTTGTGTAGACCCCGTATCTGATTTAAATGTTAGATCTGTTAGATTGCTGACTGATCATTGACCTATCTTCTGTAGAAGTACTTTTTGGTTATTGGATGTACATTTAAGAATAAATTTTTCTGCAAGAAATAAGCGCCTTAGGTATAAAGGAGGTTCACCACATTCAGCCAACAGTGTGTTAGTAGGTGTGGATTTGAGAGCACCTAAAACCAATCGTGAAGCCTTGAATTGTATTCTATCTAATTTGTGGCTGATCCATATAAAAAACTTCCATAATCCAAGATTGATCTCGTATAGGCTCTGTAGAACATAAGATTGGTTGTGGGGCCAGCGCCCCATTCGTAACGATTAACAACTTTCAGCATATTTAAACTTTTTTCACATGTGACAATACATTGGTTTATGTGATCATTCCAAGTTAGTTTTGAATCCAGTGTGATACCTAAATAAGTATAATTTCTATTAACTGATATCGTCATATTAGTGAGTTGCAGGTTGGAAACAGCTGGTAGACGATGTCGTGTGAAGAATACAACAGAATATTTTTTAGGTGATATGTGGAGACCTAGATCTGAGAAACATTTATTACAATGTTGCATAATGACTTTTAGAGATTCAATACACTGTTGATAAGTCTTTTCCATCACATATAAACAGAAATCGTCTGCATATTGCAATATGTTGCACTCTATATCCAGAACATGTATGTTTAATGTATATAGGTTAAAGACTAGTGGGCTTAGAACTGATCCCTGCGGTAAACCTTTGAGAACAAGTCGTGGGCCCAGAATTTGGTTGTTGCACCGAATAAATATTTGTCTATTCATAAATAGTTCAACCAAGACATACGCACATCTGTATGGAATACCAATTTGAATTAATTTATTAAAAAGTGAATGCAGTTGAACATTATCGTAAGCACCGGTAATGTCCAGAAATAACGCAGCAAGGTAATTGTTTTCGGTAAACGTTAATTGAATATCTGTGACTAGATGTGCAATGCAGTCCACTGTGCCTCTTTTCCTACGAAACCCAAACTGTGTGTCTGGAAAAATATTATTGCTTTCACACCACCACTCCAGTCTAATCTTCATAATCCTTTCAAATGTCTTTAATAAACAAGACATAAGGGCAATGGGTCTGAGGGCAGTTGAATCACTTAACTTCGGAATTGGAACGATAAGACATTGTTTTAAAGAGTCGCAATTGTCTCCTTTCATCAAGATATTGTTATAGATTTTCCATAAGAACTGTAACGCTACGTCCGGCATATTTCCTAGCATAAGGTAATTAATTCCGTCAATTCCTGGACTAGACTTTTTAGAAGTTTTAATACTTGCTTTTATTTCACTGATGTACATCAGTGCTAGTAAAAAATGTTGTTCTGGAGAATTAATAGGCCAGTCTATTGGATAATGGACGTGGTCGGGTGCACTCTTTAGAAGCAAGTTTTCAATTAAGGTTTCGTTGACTATACAAGATTTTTTAACGCTATGAACGTTATTAACCCTTCTCCATATGTCGCTTAGATGAGTTTGTCTGTTAAGCGAGGAGCAAAATTTGGCCCAATTTGTTCTTAATTTGGTTTTGAATAACCGTTTACACATAGCATCTATTATTTTATATTCAATGAAGTTAGAAGGGATTAAGTTTGTTCTGTAAGCTTTTAACGCATTTTTCCTAGACTTTGTCGCTGCGAGGCATTCTTGATCCCACCAGAGAATGTATTTAGTCGGATTATGAGTAGTTGATTATATTACCTTACAAGACTTGTTTGCAGCAGCTGCCGTTATTGTATCAGTGAGAAAAGATATCATGGCGTTAGAATCGTTGCAAATAGGGACGGATTGGAATGATTCAATGATAGAGGTTTGATATAACTTCCAATTAGCGTTGGACATTGACCATTTAGAAGTACGCTTAACCGAAAAAATTTCTTTTTGGATATCTTTGATCACAATCCTAATAGGGAAGTGATCAGAACCATATGTGGCCGATAAAACGGACCACGTAAATGAAGAACACAATTTTGAGGATAAAATAGTCAGATCTACAGCAGATTTAGCTTTTCCTGGAGAAGAAATTCTTGTGGCACAACCGTCATTAGCTACAGCTGAAGCAGGAAAATAATCTAACGCTTCAACTAGTATATTATTATCTGTCGAGCACGTCTCCGAACCCCAGATTCCGTTATGAGCGTTAAAATCACCACCGATGATACACTCGTGCTTAATCTGGTTAAATAAATTGATATAATCTTGTACAGTTGCTTTAGTTGTCGAAGGTTTGTACAAACTTATAATTGTCAATTTTTCATCACCACTAGTAATGTTAATACCACATACTTCTATTTTGGGATTGAAGTTATTAACAAATTCAATAATTTCGTATTTAATTGAGTTTGATATGAATATAGCCACACCACCATGTCCTTTGTTTCTATCTCTTGTTATTATATTAAAATTTTGAAACCTTTTGACATCCGCTGGTTAATACCAGGTTTCGGATATCAGAGCAATATCAAAATTGTCTTCAACATTGAGTTGTGGTAACGAAAATTTATTGGAGTTTAAAGATCTGGCATTCCACTGAACTATTTTCAAGCTAGTATTGACCATTGTTGAATAAACTATCGACAATATTTTTAATTTTACTATCAATATCATTTTCGTTAAATACTAACTTATTATTCATTGCACATGAAGAAGATTGAGGCATATCTCGTATAAAATTTTCAAGCATGGTTTTTATTTTGGAGCTAAGTTGATAGGCAAATTTATTAAAATCATTTTCGGTATTCCTTTGACTAAACTGGAATATAGGACCGGCACAAAAGCTGGTATTGTATTCTCTACGAATGGGAGGGAAGTCAGATAGACTATTATTACTTTTTCTCTTTTTACGAGGATTTGAGATAATTTCTGGAGTAGGTGAGGTTGGACTATTTCCTTTTAGAAGGTTGCTAGAGGAACGATTTTGATAACTGGAAGGTTTTAGAGTGGGAAAATCAGCTTCTGAATTAGCTAGTAGAACAAACCTATTTTTTTTGGATAATGCTAGTGTAGCTGGGATTATCGACTACTTTTTCAACCTCTTTAAATTATATGTTCAAATTAGCCATAGCTTCCTTGGTTTTCTTTTGTTTTATATATACTGGGCATTCCTTGAATGAAGAAGAATGGTTGCTAGTTTGACAGTGAACACAGTATCTACTACAGCTATTCGGACAATGATCAGTTTCTTCATCTGATCCGCAATGTTTGCACTTTTTCTTACCTTTGCATTGAGAAGATGTATGACCGTACCTAAGACAATGATAACATTGCATGACCGGACTAACATAGGTATCGACAGAGCACCTAACTTTATTAATGTAAATAAATTGTGGGATAAATTTGCCAACAAAAGTTACAATTATCATCTGTCTAGGAACCCGCTGTATAACGCCATCTTTCTCCACTGTTCTATTCAAACGTTGTATTTTTTTAATTGCAACATTCGATTTTATAATATTTAGAAGAGTATTTTCGCTCAGAGATGTGTCAACACCTCTTACTATGCCACGTTTTTCGGTTAAATAATTTGGAATGTATGCAATCAGGTTATTTTATTCTTAAAATGGTTCTTCTACTAATTTATTGGCATAGTTACTCGAATTTACTTCAATTTTTACGCGATTGTTTCCAACACTAGTTATTTCAGTAATATTATTTTCATAATTTGATAGCGCTAACAACTTTTCACCTAATTTCATCGGATGTAAACGACCAATATTTAGTTCTAAATGTTCTACAAAAATAAAATATGGACCTAAATTGGTCGGTAGAAATCTATTGTCTGTATTAACTGGCCTACGACCAGTGTTTACATTACTTGATATATTAGAACCTATTAGCAAGTTTTTCACTGATTCCGTATCATCATTGTTTTTGTTCACCATTACGTTTGAAATATTATTAATTGTTGAATCCATCGTATTTTGGTTATTTTGATGATTCATATCAATATCTCCAGAAAATGTAACTTCTTCCACATGCACATTAGGACAATTTCTTCTCGTTGGTCGTAGAGGTGGGTCTTTGCTCCCTTTTTCATATTGACTACTGGACATCTGGGCTTCAGAGCCGGGGCAAAACAAATAAATAGAAAAAAACTACTTACAGTATCGCTGCTACACTAATTATATACAACACAGAAAAAATAATAATAGGAAACTGCTAGGTAAGCAAATCACTTATCGCAAGAGAACTAAAATCGATACGTCCGCACTGTAGGATAGTTCGACCGAGAATGCTGGAGAAGTGTATATCCTATGTATTAGCAATTAATCAATAACATTTTTTATAAGCTCAAGAGCAGGTAGATTTCTATTGGCTTGGTGAGGAATTCTCCAGCAGTATAACCTCTTTAAGTGTTTTTCACATCGGCCGGCCAGTTCCTTTCGAGTCTCATATTGACTCGGAGTTCTAAAGAGAATAAAAAAAATAACCTTATATGATGCTTTGAACTTGTTCTGTGATTACATTTTATTGGAAGGTATTTTCGAAAAGTCATGTTTGACACATATCGATTATATTCGCAGTGTCTGGGTTCGCCATTTTGAATGATGCTGTATTTGTTTTGCACGCAGTTGAGCCATATGGATCTTTTGGCAGTTTTGTAGATGAGAATTTTGTTTTTCAGATTTTATTTTGATTTTTTGACACTAAATATTCTTTATAATCGTTTTTTGTGTCAATAATGAGTATTCCTATGTATTTAGTTCTTATAAATTGTGAAATTTGAATGTTATTAAGTGAAACTGGAGAACACTGCCCTTTTCTTAAGTGTTAACATATTCGTTCGTTGTATGTAACTACTTCTGCACATCATTTAATTGTGCCTGAAATATATTTTTAACATTCACTATAACACTCATTATTTTTCTAATTACATAGTAAAATGGGCATGGGCTTTTTAAATCGATCTCTCACGCGTTTCTTTCTGTGTCCATTTCTATACCAATTGTGAATACCACTATCCTTGATATTTTTACAATTACAATCAGATATCATTGGATAAGCAATAAATTATTTGATTAACAAGGATAAATTATGGGGTAAATAATTAATACACATTTACCTGTTTACATCTGTTTGAAGGGTACCATTAGAAAAAAGTCAATGATTAAATAAGTTTTTCAATCATTTCCAGGTTATGGATTAGTAATCAGCGCAGGCTTTCAATATATACAGTTTGTCACATAAAATATATATTTAATTAGGAAGTATAATGAGGGATCCACAATCTAAACTATTAGTGCAACTATGTAGTTCTCATTGAAATATCTTTTATTTTCGATTGTAATAAACGAGATTATAGTTACTCAATATTAAATCTGTAGTGTAAATAGTATTTTTTCAGTTCTTCTAAAATTTTATGAAACTTCTGGTAGCTATATACAGTATTTTTTATAAATTGTGAATTTTGTACAAGAACCAAAACTAAATTAATCTTGAACTTTGAAACGGACACTCTAATACATCTTAATGCAGATTTAAGCATTTTATAAACATGGAATTATTTAAAAATCTACATACCGCTATTATTGAATTAATTATAATTAAATAACATATACTTTAAATGTTGGGATACTGCTCAAACAGTAGCTATTAAATTTTTTTATTTTTGTTTAAATAAAGAACATGTTTGTTTTCCAGAAGTTTTGAATCTGTATTAAGACCCAGTTGGTCGTATTCACGCTCGTGTCTATTAACGAAAACTCATGTAGCTTTAAATTTGTACATAGACGTTTTAAATGTTGAATTAATACTTATTGTTAATAAAATAAAAAATATATTTAAAATCGGTACTGTTATTTTAACATGTATATTTTTTAACCCCCTTCCCTGAAGGCAGGTTGATAAGATGCTACGATTTTTTGCTATAATGTTCTAATTTTTATAGGGAGAACGATGACAGTGTAGGAATTGGCGAAGTGGATGATAGTGTAAGTTCACTAAAATAAACAGAAAAAAATGCAGCTTTGCTTTGAGCTTCCTATATTTTTTTGCAGCTTTAAAAACTACGTTACATTTAAACACAGACTATTCTCATGAATAATTGAAATTCTTATTGCTATTTGTAAACCTAGATTACCACAGTGATTTTGAAATGAATCAGAATCACTTTTATAATACTTCCAGTTATAGTAACATCTATATTGGATTACAGTCTTCGCTCAACTTCTATCCATATATTATTTTCATGAATAAATATGAATGAGAATGTTATAATATTTGATACACAGTTTTTGAAGATACAAAAGGTAAAAATTGGTTCTTTTTTTAAAAAGTGTGTGCGTGTATATTGCGTTGATAGGAGTATAATTATTTATTGAGCCCAGTATTGAGAATTGTCTAAGTGAAATATAAAAAAATATTTAATAAAATAAAAATTTATTAGAAAGGATTAATAATTGAAGGGGCAAATGGATGAAGGTGTTATGTAAAGAATTGCAAGTTCTAAGATTATTGAAGTTTAGTAATTTATTGCGTGAATTTTTTGTTTTGCATTATCTCGCTAAGGCTAAAAGTCTCATCAGTTGAAATCCTGTCAGATGTATCACATACAGTGAGAATACGTTCTTTCTTTTAGAAATTACTAAACCTTTTTGACTTTGGATGAACATAACACCATCTTTCACCATTATATGATACTTTCTAAAACTAATTTGTAATGGAAGAATAAGGCTTTATTAAAAAACTATTAGAAACATACATATTATAATAAAAAAATATTCATGTTGTTCTTCTTTTATTCTTAGGAACACCATGATCTACTTGCAAAATGTCTTCGTAAAACCAGCGAAATTTCTCCTTCACGTAAATGAGCTGATTTCTTAAATTTTCAAGTTTCTTTTCAGATAATGTACCAAATTTTTCTTTTATTCGCATTATACGTATATTTTCAGCTATTGGACGCCTTTTTTCATTTTTCAGAATTGAAACTTTTTTAAATGGAGCACATAAAACGTAATTTTCTTTATAAAATTATTAACCAAATTCAACAACTCGAATCCATTTCACCATATCTCTAAATGCAACTTTCTCATTCAGGACATTTTTTTTCTTTTGTATGATATTCAGCTGATTTGGTTTTGCACATCTCTAAAATGATTTCTCATATCCGTAACATCATGTATTTTTGAAGATTCCCTAATTATGTCTTGATATTGATCAGGTAGATATGTGTCATGTTTCCTCAAAACCTTTTCCATCCGGCCAAAATCGAGGTACGAATGCCCTACTTCCGGGAATTTGTGCTCAATAACTGAAAATATAACTTTTACAATCAAATACTGGCAGAAGCTGATGATTTGGAAAATTTTCTTGCGAATAAGTTCTTCATTTGTTGCTATAAATGTGCAAAGGCCACCAATAACTTCAAGACTACCCGTGTTTGCCATATCTGCTGTCCAATTGTAGAAAAAGGCATTTGCTCCATTGGTTGATACTGAGTGGATTCCAAGGTTGTAGAACAACATTTGTCTCGGGTAGAAAGCCTTAGACGTTGTCAATTTCGGCAGAGGCATGGTCTGTTGTAAGTCCATCGTAATATACAAAATTCATGCTCATTTCTTGCTTTTTCTCGGTCTATACATTGATCTTCAAAAGCTGCCTTGGAATTTTCCTTGTGTTCTGTATGAACCTTACCAGAATCACAAGTACTGCAGGTATCACTTCTTGGCGCTCCAAATTACAAATTGAATTGAATTGTGTAGAAAATATTTGAATAAGTACATTTCTTGACTTCATAATTCTGGTTTTTTTCATCTTCTTCACATTTCTGATGGTATGATTTGTGGATTTTGGATATATTTAGTATTGGCGACAAATAATTTTTATGAGGATTATTGTGCTTCGAATATTGCGATTCTTCTGCGGGCAATTACCAAATATGATTTTGTATGTAGGTAACTGTTTCATCTGGAATTTTATGTGGCCTGTTACAATGCTTTCCTCGTGAGTCAGAGGAAGGGGCTAATTTTTCTGTTTTTAACTGTTTTTCAATCAAGTCAACTTTTTTTCTTCCTATTCCATATAATGAACAGAACACGGTATTGCAGACTTGTTGGGATGTAGTACTGAATGTCACCATGAACTTATAGGAAACGGTTGTATGGTATTTTGCATTTGTTCTTCTTCGCCGCACTTCGCCTAACTGTAGACTTTTGAACAGTAAGATATCCTTAACATTTACATCTAATTTGTAGTACCCATTGAAGATATTCTCTCTTTCTATGGCAGTGAACCGCTCCCCACATTTGAGCCTGCAATTTTTTTTACATAATACTCCTAATTTAGGAAGTTTTGCCGGCACTTCTTTATATGAAATGTAAGCTTTCCCCTGATCTCTAGCTATAGCAGCCTTTTGTTTCTTCCATTCTTGCTCATTTTTTTGTCTTTTCCTTGATATATTTTCTTTCAAAACAACTTCTTTATTTTTTTACCTTTTTCTGTCACTTTTATAACATTAGTTTTCGTTCCACATTTAAACAATTTTCAACAGTAATATGCTCAATACTCATTATTTTCTTCTGGGTGGCTATCACTATGGTTTGATAGTGAACCTTCAGTGATTGATTTTTCACTGCCACCTTCAGCTTGGGACTTCTTGATCCTTGAATTTTCTTTCTGAATTTATTTAAAATTCGGCTTGTTTTACACCCATATATTCAAAAAAACAACGCAATGCTTATCAACTTCCGTCAATGTGAACTGTTGATGAATATTAAATTAAACGCGTGAAATATAGTGTTTTCTTCTATGGTCATAGTGAAAATAATAATCCAATATTAAAACTTTACACCTAATTATATTATTCAGAAAGAACCGGCATGAATAGTATTGGATTTGTACTTACCATTGTAATACGGATCATCGTCAGAATTTTCTAGGTTAGAATTCACTTCACTGGTTATATTTTTGTTACTAGGGTCTCTATTTGATGATACATTTGACTAGAGAGTTCTTAAAACCATTATTTTTCCCCTTGAGAGCGATATAGTATAATCATAACAAGCATATCACTTTTTATGACACAGACTGAAGAAAGCACAGCACACGCGAATACGTTATCTTTTGTTCTGAAATGAATAAAGACGTTATTTGCACTTGGCAGTTGGAGTAAATTTACTTTCGCTTTGTAATGGATGAAGGTATTAAGTAAACTTAACACCATCATCCACTGGAATTATAATTTTGGTGAGTGTACATAACACTTTCATCAACCAGTATCTCTCAATATATAGCTAATTGAACAATGAACGATAGGGGGTATAATAGAAACCATCTTCCACTAAAAATTTCAAAAAAAGTTACTCAACACCTTCACCTACTTGCCCCTTCAATTGTTTAGAATTATTCATAAATGATGAAACAGTAAAAATAAAGAACAAAGTACACTTCACGTTTTTTAAACACTACCTCTATTAGAAGTAGCTGAGTCGAAGTAAACGTTAGTAATTCAATCAGTAGTGTTACAACCATATTTCTTATTTCACGCACTTAATAAAATCGTCTCTGGGATGCAAGTAGGTTTTCGTGACCTTTCAAGTAGAATAAGTGGACAATGTCGCGAGTTTGTACCGAATAAGTTGAATTCGAAATAAAAGAAAGGGAATAAATGATGATAACTACAGACGAAACTATCCCATGATAGTTTGGTTGAATTGGACTACATCACTGCTACAACTAAACTGTCATGTTGTTGGGTGCACAGACTGGACGATATCCAGTGATTGAACAGAAATCAAGCTCAAGATGAGCAGCTGTTATTGCTGTTATTATAAAACGACGGAGGAGGAAAATGATTGAAAAATAAACGGTTTTAAAGCTTAAAACTAACTTTTCCGCACACCGGAGGCTGTATTGTGTTAACAAACCGAATTTTTTCCAAAAATGATCAAAATGTGATACTGCAGGTACCATAGCACTCATTGTACTGGCTCTGACTAACTGAAAACCAATAGGGTTCATCTGTGAGATATCCTGAACAATATCCAATCATAAAATTGGTCACTTTTATACTCCCCAGAGGCTGTATCGTGCTCAAAAACCGATTTTTCTCCAAAAGTAATAAAAAATGCTTTATACCTGGATTTATAGGACCAGTTGTACTGGTACTGAAAACCAATAGGGTTCATCTGTAAGACGCTCTGGACAATATCCAATCAAAAATTTGGTCACTCGTATACTCTCCAAAGGCTGTATCGTGCTAACAAATCGAAATATCTCCAAAATTGATCAAAAATGCATTATATATGGATCCATAGCACTCATTGTACTGGCTCTGACGAACTGAAAATCAATAGGGTTCATCTGTAAGACGCTCTGGACAATATCCAATCAAAAATTTGGTCACTCGTATACTCTCCAAGGGCTGTATCGTGCTAAAAAACCGAAATTTCTCCAAAATAGATAAAAAATGCATTATATCTGGATGTATAGGACCAGTTGTACTGGCTTTGGTGAACTGAAAATCAATAGAGTTCATCTGTAAGACGCTCTGAACAATATCCAATCAAAAATTTGGTCACTCGTATACTCTCGCAAGTGCTGTATCGTGCTAAAAAACCGAAATTTCTCCAAAATTGATCAAAAATGCATTATATCTGGATTTATAAGACCCGTTGTACTGACTCTGGCGAGCTGAAATAGTGTTCATCTGTGAGATGCCCTGAACAATATCCACTCATAAAATTGGTCACTTGTAGACTCTCCAGAAGCTGTATTGTGCTAAAAAACCCAAAATTCTCCAAAAATGTGGTACTTCTGGTACCATAGCAGCCGTCGTACTGGCTCTGGTGAGCTGAAAATCAATAGGGTACATCTGTGAGATGCCCTGAACAATATCCAATCATAAAATTGGTCACTTATATACAACTGGAGGCTGTATCATGCTAACAAGAAAAAGTGGCCGACGACGACATACACACAGTATTTTTTTAGAAACCCGTATTGCGTGTTTTTCTCATCGAAAAACCAAAAAATAACTAAAAAATAATTTAAAAATTCCAACTTTGTTTGGGGTAAACCAATACTTTTCTCGCATCGTAGATATGGTTGGTGGAAAAGTAAAAGCTGAGAATATTGAGTAGATCCAATAGGTACACAGTGGTATAACTGCTTGGCAAACTTCCCACCACAGATTTTTTTTTAGATTCATATCCGAATATTCTTTTAAGCTCTTCTTGTACAGGACTGGTCGTTTATCGATCTGTTCAATTGGGTTTTCTATTGTGTCATCTGTTATCGACGCCATTGACAGCACTATTTACACACATACAACACACACAAATAATTGAAGGGGCAAGTTGATGAAGGAGTCATGTAATATTTTATAAAAAATTATAATTTTGCTGTGGATGAAGTTATGTACTAATGTGTCTTGCCCCAAAAGTATTTGCAATATCTAGACAGATACCCAATAGAAGAAGGAATTAGTTACAGTAATTCAGTAATTATTGTCAATGTTGCTATGGAAGAAAGAGTCATGTACTCATAACCGCTTCTTTCTCCCGAAACCATAACGTTTTACTGTTACATTGTAGTAAGCTCTAAAAACTTAACCTTTCATTATTTTCATTGAATATCAGGGTCAGTTGTGTTTTTGTTTCATTTAAGTTCAAAATAAAAGGAAAAATGTTGGCACGAGGCAGACCCCACTTAATGGTCGAGTCTGCGTAGTAGGCTATTATAAACCATATTGATACATTTTCCACTGAGGAATCGCATTATTCAAGCAAAAGCAATCCAAGTAAGAGGTACCTCGCTCCTAATCTAAACATGTCACTCATGTGAAGATTGAATATAAAAGAATCTACAGAACAGAAATTGCCAAAAGAATTTTTAATGAAAAGGCATCATATGCAAAAAATTCTGCAATAAGTATCTTATCATTTTCTCGTCCACAGAGTAACACCTGCCTAAGTAGAATTCTGGGCAATCCAATGGAGAACATGAAGAAAACGTTCATCTAGGCTTATAGTTGATGTCAAAAAACTGTGAAAAAGCTTTAAACGATAAAAGTTTGTGTTACATAATTGTTGACCTCCAGCAAACAATGCCTTTGCCCAAAATGACTACATCTAACGCATTTTACCTGAGACAACTCTGATTCCACAATATTGGTATACACGTTATCGCTACTGAAGGGCATTGATCTGTAATGCAGATTTGGACTGAAGACGACACGAGAAGGAGACTCTACCAATTTATGACAAACATGGAGGCCAGATTGGAACAACCGTACTTCAACCCAACGCCAGGGATCATACATTATCTCACCGGCCACGGGCCATACCCAGCTTACCTAAAGAGATTCAATCTGAAAGAAACAGACACGTGTGTCTGTGGAGAAATGGGCACACCAGAACATGTGGTGATGGAACACCAACAATACCTGGAACAAGACAACATCAGAATTAACTTGAGAGGAAAAACTACAAGACAGATAATGAGTACGCCAAAATTGTTTGACAAACTGACGGGAAAAATCATCTCGAGGCAGATTTAATAGACAATTACCCGGAGTAGACTAATGGGTGTCTTCTGAACAAATCCTCGACTAAGTGCTAATGGCTCACCAGATTTCCAGAGACACCCAAAACCCAAAAAAGGACTTAGTATAAGGTAGATAGGATTGATAAGGTAGAATAGAATATTAACTAAAAATTTCATTGTACTAACAGAGTAAGAAATTGCATGTATAACGTGTAGAGTCATAGTAGTAGAAGCAGTAACAGCTAACAAAGTGCAAGTGAAAATAAACAAATAAAAGCATGTATTTAACCATAACCTTGTACTGCATGAAAACACTGCACTTAGTAGATTAGGGCATTAGTAGAGTTTAATAGTAGTTTGGTGATAAAATAAATTTTACTTTTTGGAAACTGGAATTGTATTATATCAGGCATCAGCCCATTTATTTGATCCTTTAACGAAAAAAAAACCTTCCAAAGGTTAATGGATGATTCAGTTACCAAAATTGAATATTGGTGTTCATACGAATGAAAAGACAGAAAAGATTGATTTGTCATTAAAGTATAGAGCAAATATGATAGAAGCGTTAATTTTGGAAGTTCCCCATTTACTTTTGTACATAAATGCATTCACCGTCATTAAAACACCAATAATTCTTAAGGTTTGACCACAAAGATGGTTGTTAATTTTATTTCAATTGAATCTTTTTATATGTTTACTTCAACTTTTTAAAAGCAAATAACTCGTAAATTCATCGAGTTAGACCGATGTGTAATATATTTTTTATTACTTTGATCTTAGTTTAATAAAGACCTTTGATTTACTGAAGCATTAAATATCGCCCTATATCAGCAATGCTGATCAAATTATTCAAAACACATTAACTAGATATTTTCAAGTAGGTACTGCTGGAATGTACGAAATTAGTGCAAAATTAAAAAACCGAATTAAAACTTAAAAATCTCAGAAACCTGTAAGTTTCGTATTAGGAATGTTGGACAGAATCTTCATATTTTGGGGCATACAATCTACAGTTTAGAATTGACCATTTTTAATTATTCACTGTATACATTTTCAAAAACTGCTTTTCGCAACTTTTAATTATTTTGCTCAGTGCATTCCCTGGCATTTGGTAAATTTATCACACATAATGATTGTTTCTCCAGGCAAAAGCAGAACCATCTGAAGAAGAAAAACAAGAATTTGATCAAGTTTATGAATTCTTCCTAAAACTTGCCGGAGAAGACAAAGAAGTAGACTGGATGGAATTAAAAGAAATTTTAGATTATTCACTCAAATCAGGTGAGACATTTTTCATCAGTATCCTGGTTAAAGACGCAACAAATAATTTTTATTAATAAGAATATTCTTTTTTGGGCTGCATTGAAATATAAGGATTATACTGCGTAAAATAGACCTTTTTAGCCAAAGACAGTTGTAACAAATAA
Organism: Galeruca laticollis; assembly: GCA_963921935.1. Taxonomy (NCBI): domain Eukaryota; kingdom Metazoa; phylum Arthropoda; class Insecta; order Coleoptera; family Chrysomelidae; genus Galeruca; species Galeruca laticollis. The sequence continues at coordinate 59,833,824 of OY998184.1, read as the reverse complement.
CTGGTCGGTAATTTTAGGTTCTGCGATAGTTTAAGGTAAAAAACAGATAAACCCGTAATAAACAAACATGCAAATATTTATTTGTGTAACTAGTGCAAAAAGTGCATATTTGTTGCACGATGCATGAAGTTTGCAGCTCGAGACGAAATAAATATGTTTTTAAATCAAATTTTATTAGACTATTTTACAACAGGTACAACAAAAATTACTAATAATTTTACTTTGTTGAAATAATTTCAATTATGATATCGCAATTAGCGATTATATTAGTGATGGACAAACTTCATTTCCACTGATTTTTTGAGTTTTGGTTGTAACATGTCGCTGATACATGTTTCTATGTTCATCAATTATTTTGTTCATTCTTATGAGTCCTGTTTCCAAAATAATCAGAAAAAGCAAATTTAAATCGGTGGAAAATAACCATATAAAGAATCTGTTATAAATTCGCTTCATAAAAAAACTTTGGACGCAACCAGATTTTTTTAAAGGGAACGGCGAAGAAAAAACTGGAAACGCCATAACAAATTTTTTTTAAAAACGAAATATTTCAACTAGATAGAAAAATCGAAATAGAATGATTTGCAAGCACACAGATACAATTTGAAAATATATAGATAATTTACCAGCCAGAAGAATTAATAACACACAAAATTACTTACGAACTGAATTTGATTATCATCGAAGAATGAACAAGCGACGATTCCTTGAATCGTAGTTTTAAATAGCAATTTAACGATGGTAAAAACGATCCCCGATATGTTCCTAATATTTGAAATAAAAGGATTTGGAATTAGAGGTGGGAGTAGCCGACGAATAAGTAACGCTCCAAAATAATTGATGAAAATAGAAACATCTCTCAGCGACATGTTACCTGGTTTTATTTTTGCTTGTGGATGTCTCATCATAAAAGTCCGTCCTCTATGCTTAGCCAATCATCTTAGAAGTCCATCCTCGATGCCCAGCTCTTTTTCGGATTGTGAAGCTTCCGGTACTGGTACTTGGTTCACCTTCTAGAATTTGAGTAGCTATTTCTGTTTCCTTAGATATTTACTCCTCAATGTAATCCAATTCATTGACAATTCGAAGTGTTTTTTGCACTAGTGCAACAAAGTAAGTTACTTTTTGCACCAGTGCTAAAAAGTTAAACTTTTGGTATAGTACATAGTTTAAAAAATAGTAACTTTTTGCACGATCGTAGAAAAATCCAATTTTTACTCTTCACAATTTATACTTGACAAGTTTTGAGTGAAAAAAAAACTAGTAAGCTAATAAAACATTTTTTATTAGATTTAACGTGCTTGAGACAACTATAGCCATTAGAACAAGGTACAGTAAATTACAATAAATTATCAATTTATCATGTGAAAATAATTACAAACAATAATGTACTATAAGACTTTAAATTTTATTCAGAAGGTTCTCCTCTTTTAGAAACTGGATGACTATGGTGATTTGGTGTGCGCCAGTTAGGATATCCTTGTCGGTTTTCATTCCAAGCTGCTGACGTCACTTAGTATAATAGGGGCAATCTACAGGAATGTGCTGGATGTCAAGTAGAGACTGGCAGTGTTGGCTGGGGGGAAGAGGTCATAAGGTGGCCATGAGTGAGTCGGGTATGACCAATACGCAGTCTTCTTGCGACGACCTTCACGATTCTCCGTAAATCGGGGATGTCAAACTATTCAATAATCGGATGTATTTTCCTTAAACATGTTACAGAATGGTTCCAGTAGTTTAGCCATTTCTTCCGTATAAGTATAATAGGTGTAGTGGTGAATGAGGCAGCTTCTTTAGCAAGGCGATCGGCGTTTTCATTACCAGTTATACCAATGTGTGAGGGAATTCATATAATAGTGATGGTTGCAGCATAAGAAATAAAGTTTTTATAGGTATCGTGGATGCGTTGAACGAGGGGATAAATTGTTGATGGATTGAATAGGTGAGAGAGAGTCTGTGCAAATAGCAACTTGTTGATGAGGGATTACGCAAAAATTGAAGGCTTGTAGAATAGCGAATAGTTTAATAGGATCCCACGGCTGTTTTCGTAGTGGTGACACCGACACCAGTCTTGTTTTTTGAGGCATCAGTGAAGATGATCCGGTCGTATTTGTTGGAAATTAGGATTTCTAAGGATTTCCTTAAGAGTTCGTGACTGGTTTCTTCCTTGCTGAACTTGGTGAGTGATATGTTACATCTTGGAGTGTTTTGGTCCAGGATGAAGTATGTGGGATGGGAACAGGGCTGGTTAGGGATAATTGAGTGTGAGGTATTAATGCTTGAAGGAGGAGAATGGTATGTATGCGCGGGTCGGGTGGTGGGGAGCTAAGAATGTGAGGTATTCTGGTTTCTAAAAAGGAAACTGGATTATAGGGGTGGTGGCAGCATAAAAAGGAGGAGATATTGACGTCTGAGCCAGAGTTGAGGTTCATTCGCTTCAAGGCCAAGGCTCTCCACTGGACTAGAGCGAAATGCGCCTAGACAAAGTCGGATGGTAGTATTGTGTAGAGTTGAGGGTTTTCAGGACGTTTTTGAATGCTGACATTTATGCAATACTACCATAATCGAGTTTGGATCGAATGAGAACCCTGTATACTTTCAGAAAGGTATATTCGGTAGCTCCCTACTGACAGTAAGAGAGTGTTTTGATGATATTGAATAGATTTAGGCAGTATCCTCTGATTTCTCGAATATTGTATTTCCAAGAGTCGAATTTCACTCTTAGAATTTTGCAGTGTTTGACGACTGGGAAAGGGTGGTTGTTCAATAAAATTTCAGAGTAAGGGGATAGGGCATTTCTGCTGAATCTTATGAGCTTTGATTTTGTAGGGGAGAGGGAAAGGCCGAGTGAATATATTCTACTATGCAATAGGCATATGCAGCAGATTTGACATGGGAGGGAAGATTGTTACATAAATTACTAATAGATAGAATGAATAATGTAGTGCTAAGAATAGAGCCCTGGGGAACAGCGTCTTGTTGGACATGAGTTAATGATAGGCAGCTATTTACAGAGAGCCTAAAGGATCTATTACTAAGAAAATGTCTGATAAATGAGAAAATGTTACAATTGAGGCCATAAAATGAAAGTTTATCAATAATCTTCTGCCTTGCTATGGTGTCAAATGCAGCTTCAATGTCAAAGACAGAGGCTAACACCTCTTGTTTACGATTTATAGCATCGGTAATGTGGATTTGTAAGACTGCGAGGTTATTTCTTGTGGATCGGTGACAACGGAAAGCGGGATTGTTCTTTTGGTAAGATTTGGCATATGAGTCATCTGTTTCTCATCTTTTCCATTAAATTGCATGTAATACATAAGAGAAGTCGGTCTATAGGACTGTGGTAATGTAGATGGCTGTGCCGGTTTTAGGACGGGAACAATAATGGATGTGTTCCATTGAGCAGGGAATAATTGAGAAGACCAAATGGTGTTATAAATGTTAATAGTTTAGTAAGACTATAGGTGGATACATTTTTGAGAAAAATGTAAGGGATGTCGTCAGGACTAGCGGCAGAGTTTTTACTTGGAGATAAGGTACAGTAACTAAAAAAGGTGAACTAATATCGTCGACATCTTGTAGGTGAGGTAAAGTGAGTTTGGGGGTGGCAGATTTATGAGGAATAGATCTAAAGAAGGACTTGAGATTATTTTGAAATTTTTCATCAAATTTATCAGCAAAGATGTTAGAAATAGTTTAGCTATTGCTATAGGAAGTGCCATTAAAAAAAATGGGGAATTTAGGTCTTAGTTTTGTGACATTGGACCTGTCGAATTTTTTTCCATGAATGGTAGGGGTTTGAATTATTATGCAAGGTTGTTACATAATTATGCCAGGAGTTTTTTTGCTCTCTTTGATTACATATTTGGCTTTGTCTTTTAAATTTAACTTGGTTTCCAGGACTTTTGTGTTTGCGGAAAATGTTAAGGGCAGTTTTGGATTGTCTCGCTGCTTATTCGCATTGAGGGTTCCTCCTAGGAACAGTTTTGTGACGAGGGATATGGGTGGCTTTGCCAGTGTGAGTGAATATTATTATTATTATTAGTGGTAGGTAAATTACACAGGTGAGATTCAGCATCCACAGACAACTCCTGCCATTTCGCTTTGTTGAGACGCCAATCATTTCTCACATAAGTATGTTCATTTGAGTTATCACATATAATTATGGTTAAGTTAGGAGCAGTTTTCGGATCACAAATGCTTAGATCAATTGCAGAAAAGGAACCAGAAGCGATATTTAAGTGGGTATATGATCCTGTATTGACGAGGCATGAATTTGTACAATTTAGTATATTCTCGACAACAATACTGTTTATTATGTTGCTGGATATTCACTCAGTTGTTTGTATTGTTTGGCCTTAGTAGATTATGATAAAACGAACATCCCTTGTAGTTAGCTGGATGAGCCCCGTTACATAGGGCGCATCTCGCAGGGGTATCTCTGGCTTTATTGCAAGTTATTGTGTTATGTCCTCCTCCGCATTTGACACATACATATGGTCTATTACAGTATGAAATTAACTGTCTCGACCCTTACTTCGTGGAATCTGCTCATATTAGTGTTTTAAATGAAACTCACGGTTTCTAGTTAATTCCACAATATAATAAAAATTATTGAAAATTCTAAAAAATTGACAATTGTTTCGATAAATCAATATCATCGTCAGAATGACAGAAGTTACATTTCATGTGATGCCTACCTGATGTTTAGTAGTTATTTTTGGCTAGACCAAGAAGTGACCTAACTTGTGATTGACTTAATATATGTTAATAGAAAAAAGAAGAAGATGTGATATTACAAATATTGAAGCTTAGATATTATTAGCCCTATGGTGATATCCTGGATATCATTTTCCAATTAAGATCAGTACAACTATGCAATGATATAGAAAACCAGGAAAACTATATCTGCTGATCTTTACAATTATCACTTAAGAAAACAGTTTATTAGTGGAGAACTCTCTAGATTTAACTGTTCATTGACAACTTCATATTGTGGGTTTCTTAAATGTCTTCTAATTTACAATTCTTCAAGGAAATCTAGTTCTTGTTTATTTTCACAAATATGCACAGACTAGCGGTATATAATTCAATGATACATAGAGCTTTTTCAGTTCCTATGAACAAATGTAATTTTGATAGAGAGATTAATACAATTAGACAAATAGCAACATCCAACGGTTATCCATTAGATATGATAAATAAGCTAATTAGTAAAAAAGAGGAAAAAGTGGCATTACAACTAATATTTCCTAAACAAACTGATGAAATAAAAACTTATAAAACCATCACATATGCAGGAAATATTTCTAATAATATTTCAAAGATAATATCTTCAGCAACGAATACAAGAATTTCTTTTAAAACAGAAAGTAACGTTAGTACAAAATTGTTAAATGTAAAAACAAAAATACCACCATTAAAGAAGTCAGGTATATATAAACTCAAATGTCCAGAATGTAATGCTTTCTATTTGGGTCAGACCCTTAGGAATTTTGAAATCCGATACAGTGAATACTTACGAGCGTACAGATTAAAACAACCAGATAAATCCCACTACGCAAAACATCTACTTGACACCAATCATTCATTGACACCTAACACAACACTAGAAGTGTTGCATATTTGTGAAAAGAAACAAGAACTAGATTTCCTAAGAATTGGAAATTAGAAGACATTTAAGAAACCCACAATATGAAGTTGTCAATGAACAGTTAAATCTAGGGAGTTCTCCACTAATAAACTGTCTTCTTAAGTGGTAATTGTAAAGATTAGCAGATATAGTTTTCCTGGTTTTCTATATCATTGTACATTTATACTGATCTTAATTGGAAAAATGATATCCACGATATCACCATAGGGCTAATAATATCTAAGCTTCAATATTTGTAATATCACATCTTCTTTTTTCTATTAACATATATTAAATCAATCACAAGTTAGGTCACTTCTTGGTCTAGCCAAAAATAACTACTAAACATCAGGTAGGTATCGAAACAATTGTCAATTTTTTAGAATTTTCAATAATTTTTACTATATTGTGGAATTAACTAGAAACCGTGAGTTTCATTTAAAACACTAATATTACAGTATGATTTAGAATGTCCGTATTGTTGACACCTCATACACTGTGTGATTCCTTTTGTTTCTTTTAGTGGTTCTACCTGTACTGCTCTATTTTGAAGATTTGTTAATTCATATATTTCTTTATTGTTCTCGGCCGGTTCTAGATCGACAAAAAAAGAGATTTAGTTGTTCTTTGGTTATTCTACTTTTGCAGTTCATTATGTTTCTAACTTTGTGTCCATTTATGGCTAGCTCAGATTTGATTTCATTGGTGACTGTTGTGTGGTGCAAATGTTTAATCACAGTTCTGAACGCACGTTCTTCTTTAGGTTGGTATGTATGATGTATCGCATTATTATCCCTCATGAGTTTTATTAACTTCCTGTAGGTGTCAGGTGTATCACTAATTATTTTTACTGTATTGTCAGCTAATGATTTTGTAATGAACTGTTTGCTTTCCACTACTGTATTAAGTTTTTCTGTCATTTCCTTGTAATTGATTACTCCATAGACAAAGATTGGGTGAGGTTTTGGTGTTATAATCTCTTCGGTGTTGACGCCGTCTTGACTGCCTCCCGCATTGTTGTTCTCTTGGCTGGTTTCTTCATTATGTAGACTTGTTAGAGCACTGAACTTGTTATTTGTAATTGTTTCAGGCAATTTTTTGGCTGCACTGATGTTTATTTTCTTTGTTTTTCCTCTTCATTTCCTGCCAGGGATTTTCTTTGGGGCTATTATTTTGTTCACTCTCATCAAAACCAAGGAATTCTTCGTCGCTAGTTGATGACAATCTTTGCAGATATTAGACATTGTTTGTTTTGTCTATTGTCCGACATGTGGTTGGTTTTTAGGGTACTGTGTATATGATGTATGCATGCTGTTGTCTTGCAGATCCAGTTGACTAAAAGTTTGCATTTGTTGATGTTGTGGTATTTGCGTTAAAATATGGTACACCCTGTATAACACTGTGTTTGAAAACTCTGGTTGGCTGTTATTTATACCTGGTCTATTGAAAGCAGGTATTATGTTCATTTTTATATTTAATTAAAGAGTTGCTTAGTTTTTGTTAATAATGATAATTTATTTTTAATGACACACTGTTTTGTTTGTTTTTATTGTAGCGCAATTTTTAGCAGCAGCAGAAGAACACTGGTTACACTACAAAATTCAAAATGCGACTCAATTTTCAGAATCATATTCATTATTTGATGCTTATAAAAACATTAAATTACAACAAAACGTAACTTCAAAAATTTTACATGTACACACACTTAAAACTCAACAATTTTAAAACAGAAATTTCAACATGTGGCTTAACAGAAAATGTATATACCTAAATGTTATTTTTGCTACAAAAATATAAATAACAAAATATTAAACAATAATATCCTCATTGTTATCTGGGGTTGGGGATCTGGTATTTGAATTTCTGCAGAAGGGGCAGTGATTGTTTTGCAACATTTGTAGTTCGAAATCATCGATGTGGAAACATTTGAAACAAAAGTTGCACATCGTTATGTGCAGTTCCGGTAATAAGTTTCTAAAATACTTGTGACGTAGTGGAGGAGGCCACTTAGAAATTAAAATACTTGAACTATCCAAAGATAGTAACGTTTTTCTACCAACCGTTATTGGTTTAAATTCATTGGATTTTGTAACTTTAGTCGTGAACGGATCAGGTTCCTCCTCAGGTGGCACTTCTAATTGTAGAGTTTGCTGGGTTTCAGAAATATTTTCTTTCCAATTCTCTTCAGTTGGAGTTTCTATAAGTCTCAATGCTTCTTCATCGCTTATGTTTTCTTCTAAATGAAATTCAACTAAAGGTAACAACTCAAAACTTACAAACGAATAAAGAAAATTTTCCCCACAATTTAGACAACTGTTAGTTGTAGTTGATAGAGGGTTGTAAGTAGAACAACGGTAACACATAGGTAGCAGCTCTTCAGGATCACTATAAGGCTTCGCCCTAATCGCTATTGTAGCTATTTCGACTTGTTCTTGAAATTTGAGAGGTACTCTGAGGTTAGTAATTTTGTCGAATAGTTGTTTGGCCAACTTATTAGCACCCAGTTTTTTTGCCTAAAAAAATTCAAAAAATATTCAATTTGAAAACAGCATAAGCAGTTTTTGAAATCAAAAGTTCATCCAAATGATCAATAATATATGGATCCAGAAATTTAATTTTGTTGCCTATCCTATATATGTAATTTTTAATATATAGATACGAAAGAACCAACCAAAAATTTTTACCTTATTCTAAAACTTCCCATATACTTTTCATTTCATAATTAAGTAAAACAGGTGATTATATGTACTGCAGTGACAGATTGGTGTTGAAAAACTATAAAATGGAATGTTATGGTTCGGTCACTTCGGATTGATTCAATATTTTTGACAGAAATATCTTTTGATAATTTGGCTGACTGACAAAGACGCACCCATAGCACAACGAAACAGAGCAGAGATTCTAGAAAAGCACAAGCTGAATTTGTTGCAAAATATTCTCAGCTAATGCAAGATATTTCATAAAATTCACGGTTTGAATGAAGTGTTAATACAAAAGATCTGGATGTTTTTATTACCTACAACTTTGCCATTTGACTATTTTCCATAGGACTTGTAGTTTTGCTGAGATAAACCATTTTTTTACCCTTCAAAATTCACCCCCTTCCCCTTCCCGACCTCATATCGCCGTAAATTATTCTCCTTTTCCAATGGGTTGCATCCTACCATTATTTATTTTCACTTTTTATTATTTTTAAAGGCTTCTACCCTGGTCTATACCATTATTAAAGCCAAATAAACTCAAAACTGCTATATCGTCATACCGTCCAATATACTTAACATCAAATGTCTTCAAGGCAATGGAAATAATTATAAAAAATCGGTGTATACGGTACTTGGAAAAAGAACATCTCATAACACCATTACAAAACGGATTTTGAAATTCAATGAGGTATTTATCCAAAATCAAACAGTGGTTGCCAACTTCTTCGACATGGAGAAGGCTTTTCATACCACTTAGAAATACCATATTATAAAAACTTTACAAGATTGAGGCATAGACGGAAACTTCTTAGCATTCCCAACAAATTGTTTAGATAATAGGTCTATTAATGTAAGAATCAACCATCAGTTATCAACCCCAAAATCTATATAAAACGGAATTCCACAAGGATTAGTTTTACGTCTTACGCTTTTTCTAGTGGCAATAAATAATATAGCACAAGAACTTCATCTTCCATTAAAACCAAACCTCTACGCAGTTGACTTCACGGTATACATAAGAAGTAAAAATCCTACATTAGCCATTATTTAAGTTAGAAAGTTGGACCAACGGAACAGGACTTACAATTTTAAGTGATAAAACCAAAGTGGTAGTTTTCAACAAACACAATAAAATATCGAATATTCAACTCCAGTTAAATGAGTGCATTCTGAAAATAGAAATCAAATAACCTTTCTGGGAGTAACATTCAAATCAAACCTTATATGGAACGTACACATACTTTTAAATCTTTACAAAACACTGATCAGAAGCAAACTGAATTGAATGATTCTGACAGCAACACACTACTACACAAATTAGATACAATCCAAAGAACTGCACTCCATATTATGTTCGGAGCATTTCACACCAGTCAGATTAACAGCCTCGGAACTCAAGCAGCTGAACCTCCCTTAAAACTTTGTTGAGAAATGCTTTCCTTGAACTATGTTGTAAGGCTACGGAACTACTAAGAATAACCATTTGTCTTCACTCTTAAAATCCAACAATCAATATTATCCCTATCAAAATATTTGCCCAAAAAATTACAGACTAGAGCTCAATCCTAATACGCAGCATATACTCATTACCCTGCCATGGAAACTATCTACTCCTAAAATGGACTTTTCCCTACAAATATATCCAAAACATTCCTACTTCCAATCAATTATCAAAGCAAAATAAACAGAAACGATAGGGCAATATCAAGGCTATAAACTTATTTTCACCAACGGATGGAGTTGCGGCAGCTGTCTATCATGACAAAAACTCCGTAGCTGTGAAACTTAAAAAATAATACAGCATATTCACTGCTATTAAGGAAATACTAAGACTTTACAGATATATTTAGTCTAATGTACTCATTGTTAAGGACTCCTTAACCTCTACACGGATTGAAACAAATATATCTCAATCACACTCTACTATCCGAAATTAAGGAAGATTTACAGAATCCGCTACTAAGAAACAAAGAAATAAAATTTATCTGGGTGCCATTGAAGGCAATGAGAATTTCCAATCCAACTATTAGTAATTCCCCCTAATTCCTCCAACAGACATTAAAATTATCATTAAGGATCATATTTATAACACCTGGCAGCAATTGTGGAACGTAAGCGACTCAGAACTTAAAGAAAACAAAACTCGGCCGTTTTCACAGGGAAAGAAAAACCAAATTCTTATCAACCGCCTCCTTTTGGTCATACATTACTAACGCATCTACACTTCATCACCAAAGAAGAACCACCAAGATGTAATTGTAATATACAATGAAATTTACTGTCTCGACCCTTACTTCGTGGAATCTACTCATATTAGTGTTTTAAATGAAACTCACTGTTTCTAGCTAATTCCACAATATAATGAAAAATGTTGAAAATTCTAAAAAAATGACAATTGTTTCGATAACTAAATATCATCCTCAGAATGACAGAAGTTATATTTCATTTGATGCCTACCTGATCATTAGTAGTTATTTTTGGCTAGACCAAGAAGTGACCTAACTTGTGATTGACTTAATATATGTTAATAGAAAAAAGAAGAAGATGTGATATTACAAATATTGAAGCTTAGATATTATTAGCCCTATGGTGATCTCCCGGATATCATTTTTCCAATTAAGATCAGTATAACTGTGCAATGATATAGAAAACCAGGAAAACTATATCTGCTGATCTTTATAATTATCACTTAAGACGACAGTTTAATAGTGGAGAACTCCCTAGATTTATCTATTCATTGATGACTTCATATTTTTGGTTTCTTAAATGTCTTCTAATTTCCAATTCTTCAAGGAAATCCAGTTCTTGTTTCTTATCACAAATATGTAGTACTTCTAGTTATGTGTTAGATGTCAATGAATGATTGGTGTCAAGTAGATGTTTTGCATAGTGGGATTTATCTGGTTGTTTTAATCTGTATGCTCGTAAGTATTCACTGTATCGGATTTCAAAATTTCTAAGGGTCTGACCCAAATATACAGCATTACATTCTGGACATTTGAGTTTATATATACCTGTTTTCTTTAATGGTGGTATTTTTGTTTTTACATTTAACAATTTTGTACTTACGTTACTTTCTGTTTTAAAAGAAATTGTTGTATTCGTTGCTAAAGATATTATCTTTGAAATATTATTAGAAATATTTCCTGCATATGTGATGGTTTTATAAGTTTTTATTTATTCAGTTTATTAGGAAATATTAGTTGTAATGCCACTTTTTCCTCTTTTTTATTAATTAGCTTATTTATCATATGTAATGGATAACTATTGTATGTTGCTAATTTGTCTAATTGTATTAATCTCTCTATCAAAATTACATTTGTTCATAGGAACTGAAAATGCTCTATGTATCATTGAATTATATGCCGTTAGTTTATGTGACATGGGGTGATTGGAACTATATGGAATTATCACACCAGTGTGTGTTGGTTTTAGGTAAATTGCATAATCAAGTACATTATTAACTTTTTGAATTTTTAAATCAAGAAAATTGATTGATGTTGTATTTGCTTCAATTTCTAATGTTAATTTAATTTCTGGGTGTAAATTATTATTGTGGTTGAAAAATACATCTATTTGCCGTTCACTACCCATAAAACAAGCTAATATGTCATCTACATATCTATACCAAAATAAAACATTTTTTGAAATTCTTCTTTCAAAGATCTCTCTTTCTAAACTGTCCATAAAAATTTTTGCCAAAATAGGTGATATAAGGCTTCCCATTGGTAAACCTTAATTTTGAATATATATCTTATTGTCAAAAGTGAAATAATTCTGATTAATACATACATCAAATAAATTAAGTATATCTGATATTATTCCTGGATTAATATTTTCATCTTCTAGTAATTTTCTTACAAGTATTAGACATTCTTTAGGAGGAATTTTAGTGAACATATTAGTAACATCAAATGAAATAAGCTTATAGTTATCTTGCAAATTGATTGCTTTTAGTTTTTTGATTAGTTCTATTGAATTTCTAATTGAATATTTAGATGCATATCCGTAACTATTAAGTATATTGTTCAGCCTCTTTGCCAATATATTATTAGGAGTATTAACATAAGAAACTAAAGGTCTAATTGGTTTCGTTATTTTATGTAATTTAACGGTTCCATATAATTGTTGACAATGAGGATTCTTATGTATGATAGACCTCTTTTCATAATCCCTTAAAAGATAATTTGAATTATTAACAATATCCCTTACATTATTAGAAAACTTTTTTGTTGGATCTGCTCTAAGAGCTTTTGCAACGCTGTTCAGTTGTCACTTCTTGGTCTAGCCAAAAATAACTACTAAACATCAGGTAGGCATAAAATGAAATGTAACTTCTGTCATTCTGACGATGATATTTAGTTATCGAAACAATTGTGAATTTTTTAGAATTTTCAACATTTTTCATTATATTGTGGAATTAGCTAGAAACAGTGAGTTTCATTTAAAACACTAATGTAATATACAACTTTCTTCTAACCAACTTCTAACAATCTGCCCACAGACCAAAAGAAATTGAATATTCCCTAGTTTTAAAAGTAGACAATGTGATAAACTTCCTGAAAAAACACTAACCTGTTTGGCAGTAAATAAATAAATAAAAAAATTAGAATGACAAAATTAACAACTGATGGAACATATGAATTGATAGTGATTTCACTGGCAAGAGTTATTCATAGTAATTACTTATCTTCTATGTTATTTTATTACAAATTGGAATTGATGGTGGGGAAAGATAATAAAAATAGAAGGATTGATACCATAAAAGATACCACAGTATATATCGTTAATTAGTATTATTATGTGGCGCCAAGAATATTTGACGTTTAATCCGGGTCCGGACAACATTGAAAATTAAAAATTTGGCGTGGCACCTGTGGGAAGTCAATGGCCAACCACCTGCCCCTTCTATATGTGGTAACAAGAGAGCAAATTACAGGTAGAAGTAAGAGATCGCCTATGTCAGATCACGGGCTGGCACAAGAAGAAGAATACTAATGGATTTATACAGAATTCAGACTTATAGTAATATAATATTTAATACTTCATATAAAGTAAATATACTAGTGTTTACCTGCTTAGCTAAAGTGTAATATATAGCAAACGTAGATACTCCTTTAATTCGTTGTTTTTGTCCAGTTGCTTCTGTCATTAAAAATCTTGATATATTAAAAAGCGCTTCAGGCATATAGGACGTGAACGGTTCTTCTAAATATTTATGAATTGTGTTATAAGTGTAATAGATTTCTGCTAGTTTTTCATTGATTCTAAAATAATTTAAATAATGCTCCGTTTTTTCTTGATTTTCTCTTGACATATCCAAGTATTGCCTCGAAATAATCCAATAGTAATAACTGGCATCTTGAAACCTGTAATATAATTCCTAGTTTGAAGTATTCTCATTGTTAACTAGAAAACTCCATTTGCGAAAATGGATATGGTTCAGTCTTAATGGCCAAGTTAAAAAAAGGAATCTTGCGACCACAGATTAGTAAGAGCAAAACTAATAATAGAGAAGACAGATTAATCAACAAGAGATAATAAAAGAATGAAAGAGGCTCTCTACCCAAGGAAAGAGAGGTGCAATGAATATGATAATGTAGACAGTGAGGAGAAACATTTAACAAAGTTCAAGAGCTACATTATAAAACAAATAATAGGAGAAAATGAAAACCTTCAAGTACTGAAAATTGGAACTAACGAGAGCATTAACATGAACAATAATCTTCCAATAAAAACAAACATAGAACAAACAAGAACTACTAGACGTGACAGAAGAATATCCAAATTTATACGCACCAAAAAAAGAAAAACCGCCAACAATGAATATAAGAGAAACAACAAATATAGGATCAAAAGACATATCGGATAAAATAATAAACAAAATTAAAGACCCAGAGCTTAGAGAACTAGGAGATGTGAAAGATTTGTTGAAAGCCTGAAAATATTCAATACCCGTAAGAACACAAAATACAAACAAAAAGAAAAGGGAGAAAATACTGATTTAAACAAACGCAGCTTACTATTAGCGATTTATAAAACATTTACTGAAATAAAAAAACAAACAAACTGACATCAAAACTGGAAACAGAACAATTTAGAAAACACTATAGAACCATTGACCACATATAAGCCATTCATAACATAATTGAGAAAACACGAGAGTACAATATGGACCTACACCTACCATTTTTTGATTATAACTATGTGAAACATGAGCCATAAGTAAATTCCTACAGAACTGTTGAATTCATTTATGATATATCGAACTTATCAAGAATATATACAGTAAGCTAAGGTAAGTAGCACTGTTAAATTGCATGATAAATCATAAAATTAAACTTATATACCTGCACTCAGCAACAGCATTATCTGTGAGCTGCATAAACACTTTAAATGCCTCTTGAGATTTTCCGGCTTTATGAAAGGCCTTCTGTGCCTCGACAAATTTATCGTTTTCGGCCAACCAATGGGCATATGGTAAATAAACTAAAACATTATATTGCGGTTGATCTCGTACAAGAGCGAATGCCTCTTTCCATTCTTTAGCTTCAACATGTAAACGTAGTACCGCTTCAGAATCTCCAAGTCTTCGATAGATTTCAGCAGCTGCAGATGAAAATTTTAATCGCTTCAGGTGTTTTGCTATTGTCAATAGAGTACTTCTTTCAGATTTTTCTAATTTTCGTGCCAAATCTACCAACTGTTCACCCCATCTACAACAAAAAATCTATACAAATAACACTGCTTGTGGTATTTTACATAGAGGCAATTAATGAAACTTCAGTTGTTACTTGGAAGCTACATTGTATAGAGGAATCAATAACGTTGATATGAACATAAACAAACGAATAGTAGATTTCATAGATGTTCAAAATATGAACCTCCAACTAAAACAACAAGTATCCGCTTGAAGTCCATTATGTTCAGAAAAGCCAGGAGACATTACAACCTGGTATGACGCGATTTTAAATATCTTTTAAAGTCAAATTAATTATCAATAAAAAGCAAAAATAGTTCATTGTTATCACGAAACTTTGAAAACTCCTAATATATTTGATAAGATATTTCATTACAAAAAAAGTGAACTGACATACTCATTTGAAAGTTGTGATAATGTTTGAAATTTATTCATTATTATTTAAATTTATTATAAATTTAACTAGTTATCATTACATGGATTCTATTCATATTTTTAATAATAGGGTAGTAACAAATGAAATTATTGATAGTTAAATTGAATGTCAGTAACTTTATTATAAAGAGAAAGATTGTTCAACTAACCCATTATCAGCATAAATTTCCACTGCAGATGCCGTGTCTCCAACAGAAAGGTACATATCAGCAGCTGCTTTGTGCTCATTAATGTTTCTCGCCCAATCCGCTTTTCTTCGTATCAAATCCGTATTGTCATTTGTACCTAAATATTCCTGAGCTTCGTCGAACATCCTTAAATCAGTATACATTGTCATAGCTTTGAATTCATGTCCAGCTCTTTGGTATATCTTTGCTGCTTCCTTTAATTTACCCTTGTGTGCCAAAATATCACCTAACATTACTTCTTTTGGATAATTTCCTACAATAAAATGTATCCTCACAATTTATACAGAGATAATCATAAGTCATAGGTTGATTTAAGATTTGAGCATTAAGAAAGCAAAATTCTTATATTTACTGAACCACAATGGGTCCAATAATGGTCTTTATTGAGCTGGAAGGTGTTCGAGTTTTAGATATAATCATGAAAGTTGTATTGAATGTAGCAATTGTGCCCCCTATATGCAAAAAAATGATTATTCCGAACATGAAAGTTGTGATTTGTGAATATCAATAAGAATTTAGACAAGAAAGGTCAATGACAAATCAAAAATTGTAATTGTAATTCGCAATAGGTACATATTATTTGTAGACTAATTTAGAGTAAAATAAAATTAAATATTTAGCTCCAAAAGAATTAGAGAGAATTTTTTTTATTCAATAAATCAGCAATCAAAATACATGGTATTCTATAAGCTAATGTGCTGGCATATGACCTAGCTATGGGAAGAAGCTGAGGTCAACTAGCATGATGAGGTCCTCTCCAGCGAATAGACCTTCTGCTTCCTGTTAATTTCGCAAGCCAGTTGGCCATCGTCGTTTTAATCTTCTTATTACATCATTTTCAAGTAGCGGTTGTAGTAAAGGATTTGTATGGGCTTCTAGTTTCTTGTGGTGGCTAGCACTTCTTTCATGAATGACTTCTTTTACTGTTAAGATCTTCAGATCATTGTGGATCATTTTATTTGTTATATACCATGGGGCATTAACAATATTTCTTAGTATTTTAGACTGGCTTCTTTGTACAATTGCTATGTTGGATTTACTGGCGCATCCCCATATTTTGATGCCATAGGTCCATATAGGTTTAATTATTGCCTTATATAATAGGATTTTATTTTCGATGGAAAGAGAAGACTTGCGTCCAATTAGCCAGTAAATATCTCTACTTCTTAGGTCTATTTGTTTTCGTTTCTTCTTGATATGTTCCTTCCAGTTCAATTTGGCATCTAGATGTAAGCCCAGGTATTTCACTGATTGTGGGATTTGTGTGTTATTCAACTGTATTGGAGGACATACGTCTTTTCTTAGAGTAAAGGTTATATCTGTAGATTTTGTCTCATTTATTTCGATACTCCAATCTTTTAATCACTTCTCTAAATTTTTAAGATATTCTTGGAGGATATGGTGGGCTTGCAGCACATTACTATGGGTAGTTAGAATGACAGTCTCATCAGCAAATGTTCCTATTGTGATGTTTGGTGATAATGGGAGATCTGAAGTAAACAAGATATATAATAGTGGACCAAGGACACTGCCTTGTGGTACACCCGAGTTGATAGGCAGCATAACAGATACGTCTCCTTTTATTTGTAATCTGAATTGGCGATTGTTTAGATAAGATTCCATAGTTTGAAGAATGTTGGTAAATGTTTTTTAATCTTGTATAATAGTCCAACATGCCAAACCCTATCGAAGGCCTGTCTAATGTCTAGAAATACTGAGGTACAATATTCTTTGCTGTTTAGAGAATTTAGTATTGTATGGGTTATGCGGTGACACTGTTGGATTGTGAAGTGGGCTCGTCGGAATCCAAACTGAAGTTCAGGTATCCAATTGCTGGCATCAAAATCAGGATCAATTTTTCGAAGAATCAGTTTCTCTAATAATTTTGATATAGTTGAAAGCAGACTGATAGGTCGATAAGATTTTACTTCATATGGGTCTTTCCCAGGTTTAAGTATTAGGATCATTTCAGCAATTTTTAGTTTTTCTGGCCAATATTGGATTCGAATAATTGCATTAAATAGGTAAGTGAGGAGTACTATACCTTTTCGCGGTAACTCTTTTAACATCTTTGGAGTTATTAAATCCATTCCTGGGGCTTTCTTAATGTTTAGAAGTTTTATTTCATTTGCTATGTCTTTTGGTCTAATCAGGTCTATTGTTTAGTTTGTTTGGATAGGGAGTTCTAGAAATTCCGTAATTTCTATGTCTGGTATTGTGTTGTGAGGTTTGTAGATTTCTGAGAGGTGCTTAGAGAATGCATCTGCCTTTTCTTTATCTGATTTGGCCTATTTTTCTTCAGCTCGTGTCTGTGTTTCTAGTCGTAGTGGAGGAGATGTTAATATGAGTTTATTTTTAGACTTTACTGGCTTCCAAATAGAGTTATCAAAACGATTTAAATTAGACAAATAGGTTTTAAAGGACTCTTCTTTCATTGCTTTTAATTTGGTTTTCAATTCGTTGCTGAGTTTATTGAAGTTCCTTTTATCTGCAGGATTATGACTTCTTTGCCATTTTGCTCTCGCTCTTCTTTTTTTAGCTACTAATGTCTTAATTTCTAGAGATATACTACTATTTCAGGAGTTGTTTGTTGCACTGTCTCTTGCAGTAGATTTATGAAATCGTTTATGGCTTTCTCGATTTCATTTGGGGTTTTGAGGCTTATGTTTTAGTGTATTACTTCATTTAGTTTATGTTTATAGTGGGTTCAATTGGTTTTGAAGTTGTGTAGTCTAGGTGTAGTTTGAATGTGTATGGGGCACGAACTGATAGTCAGAATTACTGGCGAATGATTCGAAGATAGATCATAGCTTGGAATAATATCTCCGTATGCTAGGGAGGTGCCATTAGTGACGAAGAAGTCTAGCAGGTCTGGCAGTTTATTTATATCGGTTGGCCAGTATGTTGGTGTTCCTGTGGACAAAAAGGAGTATCTTTTTTCCTGTATTACTTTAGATAGTTCTCTTCCTTTTGTGGTAGTTATTCGAGATCCCCACATCTGATGTTTACTATTGTAGTCTCCACCTGCTATAAATCTTGAACCAAGTGTGTTGAAAAATGATTCAAACTGATCTTTTTTTAGGTTATGCTTCGGGGTACAGTAAACTGCAGTAATCGTTATCTCGTATGGCATTGTATTTACTCGAATTGATGTGGCTTGTAGAAATTCCTCCTCGTATTTTGGTAGCTCGCAGTGTTTGATTGTTTGTTTAATTAAAATAGCTGTGCCCGCAGGCGCGGTACCATCCGGATGATGTGTGTAGTAAATTTTATAGAATGGAATCCTAAAATAAGATTTATTAGTAAAATGGGTTTCACTGATTAGAAGAATGTCAATTGAGTTTTGTCTAAGAAATAACTGGACTTCATCCGTGTTGAACAAGGCCGTTAGCATTCCACAATGCAACTCTGAGAAACTTAGCCATTATTTAATTTGTCGATAAGCATTGTCAACATGTTGAGAACTATACTATTCTGCTGTATTAACTGTTAAACATAGCTTTAAACTCATCTAAGAATTTATTTAATGTCATTGAAGATTCTTCACCATTAGCTCTATTATGTATTTCTACTCCTGCAGTTGCCTGCGCGTAGCTCCTATTAGTATGTCTGGGCTGAGGTTGTTGATTTTGTATTGTTTTGTGTCATAGTAATCCTATTATTATTTATCTTTACTTTATAGTTTTTTTGGTAGAATTCGCAGCCCCTGTAATTAGCTGGATGACCACCTCCACAAAGACCACATGTAGCTGGCGTATTTTTACTTTTTTACAATTTGCTGTGCTGTGTTGGCCACCAAATTTAACGCATAGGTATGGCCTATTACAGTAGTTAGAAGCTTAGTTATTTCGTAAACTTTTTTATTGTTATCAGAAGGTTCCAAATCGACGTAAAACATGTTAAGAGGTTCCTTGGTTATTCGATGTTTAACATTGACTATATTTCTTACATTGTGGCCTTTTTAAATTAATTCATCCTTTATATCTTTCAAGTCCATTGAATGGTGCAAATATTTAATTGCGACACGATAGGATCTCTCTTCCTTGGGTTGGTACGTATCATGGATTATATTATTTTCTCTCATGTAACTAGCCAGTTTTCTATATGTATCCGGATTTTGACAGCAAATTTTTATAGTGTCATTTGCCATGCTTCTTGTTGTGTTTTCCTCGGCTTCAATTATACAAATATGGGAGGAGGTTTACTTATTTCAGTGTTTTCACCATCATTATTTTTATTATTGGAACCATATGTTTGTGAATTTAGTACCGTGTACTTATTGTTAAGTGAAATTTCTTCTTCAGCATTTTTACTACTTCTGTATTTCCTTCTTTTCGTTCCTTTGACCACTTGCCATGTATTTTCTTGAGCAGAATAAGTGTTATCTTCATCTTCGCTGGTAGAAGTCATTCTTGAATACGGCGTATTATGTATTTGAGTATTTGAATGATTACTAGATGATTGTTGCATATTTAAATATTGTTCTTGATTTGGCGGAATGTAATACTGGTTTGATTGTGAAGGACACAGTGATATAAATTCAGTTTACAGCACTATCACATTCGATTTTTAGTCCTTTTTGTTTTTATGCAAACTATTATCAGTAATATTCCGTCGCGATAAATGCTATTTATTAGAACATGTTTACTCGACGAAAGTAAAACCCATACAATTAGAGAGAATGTAGTAAAAGAATGGGTGATATTAATGAAATTTTTGGGGTAAGAGGAGGAGTTACACGAGATGAATCTTTATCTTTTACATTACTTAATTATAAATTGGAATTTATGGCGCAGAAAGTTAAAATAAAACGACTATATCCATGAAATACACAAAAAGTCAAAAGTCTGTCGCCAATGTGCACGTTTCAACAAATGCTTTTTATGTTTTATAATTTATATTAGTTAAATTTCATCAAAAATTTTCGTGTTTTCGACATGTGTTCAGTTAAAATTTCTGTATTGTATGCATGTGTAGCTAGTATAATATTGGCAAATTTGCGAAAATTTCTTTGGTCATTTAACCATACTGTATATAAAAATGTAGAGAATTTTCAAATAACTGTGTCTGATAAAAAATTAATTAGTTTGTAAAACGTTGATTAGTCCGGGAATAAATCGTAACATTTTAATTTGTGTACCAGATAGCCGAGTAAAATTAGTATAATGGCAAGCAAATGTTCCACATGTGATGATCCTATTGGTGATAAGTCTGTTGCATGTGATAGCGGTCATATCATTATGCACCCTACTGAACACTGTATTGGCTTGAGCCCGTCCCAACTTCGTGCTGTGGTTATTCAGAAGGGGACTGGTTTATTTCTGTACTGATTGTCAGTTAGCATTTAAAAGTGTTCCTAAGATATTGAGAGAAGTTGAGACTCTTAAATCTGGAGTTAAGTTACTCAAAGCTGAAATTCATAAATTGAAGGAAGAGCCGATGTAAACTTGTATCGCGGGAGTGCCACAGAAATTATATAAAATATAATGAAAATTGTGTTCAGGGCCGGATTAAGACATTAGAGCGCCCTAGGCTGACATCAGTTTGGCGCCTCTAAACTAGGAAAGTAAAAATATAAATACAAGTAAAATAAAAAGCGTTTCACAAAATATATATGTATTTGTGAAAATGTACAAATCGATTATTTAAAGGTGGATTTTAAAACACTTAATAGTTGAAAATTTTTGTATGATATCGTCAAAATTTCTTTCTTTTAGTGCCTCACATTCTATATATAATATTGAGAGGCCAGCAGTTTTATCGTCTGTTAAGGAATTTCTTAAGTAATTTTTTACTCGTTTTAACACGGAGAAGGACCTTTCGCCTGTACAATTCGTCACTGGCAGACACATTCTTAAAATAATGTCCATGTTGGGAAACGTACAAATTAAATTTCTGCTGCGGAGTGTTTGCAACCATGACATAGTTTTTGATGTTTTTTTCTCAGAGTTAGATGAGTCCAGAGTTTGAATAAAATATTTGAATTGTACACATTCATTTTCAAAATTACAATCCAAATCTCTAGTATAAATTCCTTGAAGATGTCTGCACTTTTCTTTTATTATATTGTCTTCAGTGTTTTCTAAGTTTGTAAGAAAACCAAAAGATCCATTGATTTCATTGTACGAATTTTTTCGCCTCTCGAGTTCTGATACTATATTGTCTACAACTAAGTAGAACATATTTACTTCCATATCTGTCCTACCATCAAAAGTAGTTTTTTCGTCCTTTTCAAATCCAACGTGCAGGTACTACATTTTGTTAAAAATTTACCGCTTTCCTCGTATTTATTATAAGTTGTTCTCATTTCCGTAACAAAGTGATTTATAGAGTTGAACGGCTGTCACTATATCCATACTTTGCTTTTGCAAAGACTAGCTTGTTTTGTGGAATTGAATTAAAATATCTCTCCAGAAAGAGAGTATAATACCAGTCTCCAAGCTCAACATTTTTTGCAATATACCCTTCCCCTCAGCTTTTGTTTTAGGTGCTTGCGAGGTATCATTCACAATAAAATTCAATGCTTCTTTAAAAGCATTGTAACTGTCGTAAAGAGCGGTGCAGGCATCAACTATAGCTGACCATCTAGTAGCTGAAAGTTTTTTAGGCACATGTAGTTCTTACCCACTCACAGTTCTGTTATGTGTTAAACACTCTTTCATTATTTCCCACCCATAGGTTGATGTTGAAAAGAAAGTGTATATTTCTTCCACAAACAAGAAGAAATTTGTTACAACAGGAGAACACTCTGCAGCGCAGGTTTCTACTAAATTCAGTGAATGGGCAGCACATGGTATAAATTTTGCCAATTTGTTCTTTTCCTTGATTCTAGCTTGAAAACCAGAATATCGACCAGACATGTTGCTAGCGTTATTGTAAGATTGTCCTCTACAGTTCTGTATGTCTAATGACATATGTTCTAAAACTTTCAAAACTGCTGTTTCTATACCTTAAGCTTTGTGCCATACCTTAGCAGCAAATGTAATATATACCGAACCATTTTCAATTACATATCTGAGAACAACAGTAAGTTGGTCAGTATGGGATATGTCGGATGTAGAATCTATGATTATTGCAAGATATTTCGTGTTTTTTATTTCTGATGCAAATTGTTCTCTTAGATCAACCGATTCATCACAAATAGTTGATGACAAATAAGAAACATTTCCTTTTCCTGGATTGCCTTTTGTTTCAATGTGGGTTTTCAGAAACGGATCCAATTCTGCTAAAAGCTCTAACGAACCTAGGTAGTTGCCGTTATCAATAGCTCCAAACATTTCACTAGAACCCCTAAATGCCAAGCCACGCGATGTCAAAAATTTTATAACTGCAACTACTCGTTTAAGTATGTTAACCCAGTAATGTCTTTCTGCAATGTACTGCTTATGAACTTCGGTATCTATTTTCCCTAAGACATTTGATCGCGCAATATACGCCTTCGCATTTTCAGTGTTCAGAAGAGTCTTCATGTTCAGAAATCCGTTGGGTATTTTTCCGTTGGGTATTTTTCCAGTCGTTGAATCCAGTCATCAAATAATTCGTTTTTGTCCAGTTAA
This sequence comes from Galeruca laticollis, assembly GCA_963921935.1. Taxonomy (NCBI): domain Eukaryota; kingdom Metazoa; phylum Arthropoda; class Insecta; order Coleoptera; family Chrysomelidae; genus Galeruca; species Galeruca laticollis. The sequence goes on along the minus strand of OY998184.1, from coordinate 59,810,608 downwards.
ATAATTTACAATACAAACAATAAACATTTCCTGTTAGTGTTGAATATAATAGCCATTGACGACGTACAGTTTCCCCGTTGTGTAAAGTTTTGAAAAACATATTTTTTGAAGCATATTATAAATTCGTTTCGATTTTTGGAAATCAATTTTAGAAATTTCTTGTACAATTACAGATGGGTTAATTACAATGTAATTTATGAAACTTTCGTTTATAGCCCATCCAGCTGGGTCTGTGAAATCGACTTTTGAAAATAATTCTGACGTTTCTTGAGGATTGCTTGATGAAGATGCACAGTCCTGAACTTTATCAGTATCAGAATTGCATGAGTTTATTGCGGTTTCTAGAGGATACAAAAATAAAAATTACATTCTTACACCGTGTTATTAAATTATCGGCTTACCTCTATCCATAATATCATCATTACTGAGAGTTGATTATTGTTCATTATCTGCATCGGCTTCCGTACCTTGAACAGGCTGACAAAAGAAAAGAATTTAATTTGGGTATTTTTTTCAATAACTTCTCCATTTTTTCTTTTTCAGCCTTCTTCCTTTCCAACCCACTAAGTTTTCTACTTCCTCCACTTCCACTCATTGTTTTCGATAAAATGATAAACAAGACAAAAATACCGCAACTGATCGATATTATTTTAATTGACGATTACTCGATTACTGCCAGCGACTGAACTAACTCAACTGACTACCTTCAATTTTTAAAATAAATGTTTCCAAAGTTTTCCAATTTTTTTTGTAAACTTTGCGTTTCCAATCACCCTTTGTCGGTTTTTTTTTGTTTTGGCGTGCGCAAGGCGAATGTGGTGGTACTTTGCATATTAGCATATTTATCTCTGGCGGCAACCCGTCACTGCCGCAAATCAGCAAAAAGAGATTTGTCTATAGTTACCACAATACCGCATTGATAATCAAAATATATGGATGTAAAGCGGTGCTTTTCAATCTATCCAAGTATTCAAACCCGGCCGACTGAAATAATGATGTCTCTATTCACTAATGTTGTCAATAAAATTTTGTTTAATATTGGTGCCTTACAACAAATTCGATCTCCACGAGAAAAAAAATACGTATACAGCAAAAATGATTTGCACGAATTGTGACTATCGTTAGTGGTTAGTCCGGTCAGTCGGCGCCTATTTCTTTCTCGGCGCCCTAGGCTATAGCATAGTCCGCCTATTGGATAATATGGCACTGATTGTGTTACAAATAATGTGAAGTTTTTTGGAAGTTTGTAAACAGTAAGAGGGAGAATAACATTATACCTTCTGAAATGACATGGAGACTTTTCTGCTAGTAACGGGAATGGTAGCAACTCTATTTGCTAAACATCAAAAAGAAAAACAAAGAATGGGGACAGAAAACAAACTATTAGATCTACATGCCTAATTATGAATAAGTGTATCATGGAAGTTGAAACGCCAAATAATATTGTACTATTGGATTTCAGTTTACTTCTTCTCATTATAAGTACTAACATTATATCCAAAAAAAAATTGTGTAATTCGTTCGATATTCAAAATTCATCCATTTACATAATATTTAAATTAACAGTACAGTTGATGACATTGTACTTTTATTGGAAATCACAATAGTATATACTTTTTCTACGACCATCATAAATCATAAACAAACCTGTAATATTTTTCATACCAATTTTTATTATAAACTTTCCTGCCTTCATTTTTGCATGGCTTAGAGAATTTTTTCTCTGAAATTATTAAGTCGGATTCTTAACCCGTTGAATGAACCATATACTCTTTTCTTTCTCTACATGTACCTACCTACGTCGTGAAACAAATAACGTTCAACATTTTCAAATTTTGACAACTCGGGAATAAAAATACTTTATGCAGAAAAAATCGTTATAATTCACCTGCGAAAAAAGTTATCAATTATCGTGTCTCTTTAAAGAAGTTATATCACCTCCTGCATCTACCAAAGCAATGGCTAGTTCACATATCGGGATCAGCATGTCAATGTCAAATCATCCCCAGACGTTTTCAAACATGACTCGATCATATATTATATGTGATCAAAAAATTCGTTAATATAATGACAGTCTAGTAGCTCATGAAAGTCGTGGGAAATGAAATATTTCGATACAGCTAGCCCATGGGAAATGAAAATCTGTATTACAATGTGGTAGGTTTCTTAATCGAAGACGCACTTGAAATGTACAGTTTTCGTTATGGTCGTAGAAAAAAACATTCTCCTATTTGATAATTGAATAACTACAAACCTTTTTGATGAAGCTCTTGTAAATCATCTATCAATTCTAAATAAGTGAAATCCTGCAACTTAACAAAAGCTAGTCGGGCTATTTTAAATTCCAAATGTTCAAGTGCAGCGTGTGCCAGTTCTTCCCAATCACCTTGTGTAATTCCTAAGCACGCAACCTTGTAAGCTTCTTCATACATTCTTTTATCAATATACTCATACATTGGGGTACTGAGGGGTAGTTCAAGTGTATTCATACTAAAACCATTAAGACAAAAAACTTTCGATCCCGACAAACCTACTACAAATCCACTCATTGTTTGAGTATGCACAGGAAAATCTACAACCTTTAAAACAAAATAAATCATATTTTAGAAAAGTAGTAAATAAACAAGCTTCTACTTTTAATTTAAGAACGAAAACATATTTTTGAGAGAAATTAATATTTACCTTTATAGAAAGAGTATTGTCTCCACTGTAGGCTAACATATCTTCAAATAAATTATTGAATGCCACACTGTTAGCGTTAGCTTCTTGAAATAACAATTCTCCTGTTGTCGCATGAAATATTTGACATAAGCCCGAATCATCAACTACAGCTAATTTTTGCTTCAGCTGACTCAAATCAATACATCTGATACCTTCTTTAACTGTAACCTAAAAATCGTGAATCAGTAATAACAAAAACACTAAACGTCAAGTATTTCAATAGAATTGTCACAAAAGAGAAGACCGATATGGGGTATACTACCGATAGCACATAAGGTTAAATAATGGTAAGGAAAACAGACACGTGGTAGGTCCAATAATATCAATTTGTGTAGATGTTCCCTAAATTTCCCAGTTGGTATGGTTGTTATGGAAGGTTTCCTGTTTTTATGTATGATCGGTCTATACACAGAGTGGTCAGATCATGGATCAAAACCGGATTCTACCTTCAATTTCTTGGTATTAATATCTGCAAGTCTATAACAACAGTAGTTTTGTTCCTATCTGAGGACCACTAAGTAAGCTCTCCAGTGGATAATTATTGTTTATATTTATTTGCCTCAAAGTTCTTTACCTTCTGTTGGTGTCAATTTTGATCCCCATATAGGATGTTTGCAATTGTAATCACATCCTGCAATGAATATTTTTCCCTAATGTCTTGAAGTATCGTTCAATATGCTACTTCATCCTCATAATAGTCACGCTAGTGGCACGTAGATAAATTTGATGAAGGTTTCTGTTTCATAGTGTTTTATGATGATGGCTATTCTATGTGCCTTAATAAAGGAATGATGATGATTATAGATTATCATGGATATCAATATTTTGTTCATGTATGAATATTTTGAGTTCTTGTGCATGTTGAAGTCCATTGAAGTGAATGATTCACACATTATAAAATAACAAATTAACATCTGCCATGTTGCTTTCTCGAAAACTAAACCCCGTATCAATTTGAAACCCAGTTTTTCAGCTGTTTTTCTGGGAATACCCGAGTCGAAAGATTGTAGGAGCGAAATGGAGCCGTGAGGACAATCCGGATAGACGAGAGGGGAAGAAAATCGCCAGAACATCGGCACTTTTTATATATATTTCTGTATATATTTTATTTTCTAACCTTTTTTGTAATTAGGGAACGAAAAACTCAAATAAAGAATCTAATCTAAATCCATTGAAGTTTCAGACATGCATTTTATATTTTTGTCGTTTATCCATTAGGCTAGGAGTTAGATCAATTCCTTCGTTGTAAACAGACCTTCGTTCGATGTAGTGCCAAAATTTAAATCGAATATTTTTAAACAATTTGAATATACTAGTAAATTGGTTTGTTAAGGTAGTAAAACATCGTTAGTTTGTGATAAATACCCAAAAAATAAGTTTCAAATGAGTGCTAATAGCTAGCTGCGGTAAACCCCCCGTAAACCAGAATGATGTGATAGATACAAACGATAAAACAGATTTCCTTAACGTCTCTGATAATGAATTTAAGGGATTTACATCACAAGAACAAAATATTCAGATAAGTAATAAAATATTTTCAATTTCAACCTTATCTGTGAAATAAATGAGAATGATAAAAACGAGAAAGATCAATTAGTAAACAAATCGCCAAGCTCACAAATTAAAAAAACCTAAACAAGTTTTTCTATATCAACAATCTGACCTCGGCCCATATCATGTATATGTTGAAAATAAATCAAGCGAATTTAAAGGTAGATTAAATCCTTTAAAAATAAGTGATATCATCCATTCAAATTTTGTTCATCTTGACAAAAAAATATCTATTCCATTGGCAGAAATAAAATAAGAATCAAGTTTAAAGATTACAAATAACCAAATTATATTATCGATCAAAAAGACAATCAATTTTTTGTTAAAAATAATTTAGAAATAATATATATGTCCCAAAATTTCTATTAATACGTCAAGGCATAATTAGAGATATATCTACTGAATTTAGCGAAGAATATGTTAAAAATAAAATAAAAATGCATGATATGCATTGTAAATTTCAAGTACTAGAGGTTAAGAGACTAAACAGGAAATGTGTAAATGAAAATAATATAGAGTATGACCCAACAGAAACTTGCGTAATAACTTTCAAATCCCAAACTCTCCCAAAATACATTAAAATAAGTAAAGTACTGAAACCGGTGGAAGCATATAAACAAAAAGTTATATTGTGCTTCAACTGCTTAAGATATGACCATCAAGTTTGACAATGTAAAAGCAAGCCCCGATGTTTTAAATGCAATCAATCTCATAATTCAAAAGTATGTAACGAAACAAATATTGAACCAAAACGTTTTAGTTGTTCAGGTGATCATCTCACCACAAACTTAAAAGCATGCCTCGAGTTCAGTAGACAAAAACTAATCAAAGAGGCTATGTCCACATCAAATCTAAGCTATCATGACGCAAATAGAGAAATATCAAAAACTCCTACTCCAATGTGGTTTCAAAGAATAGTCAACTTGAACCATATCAAATAGTAAATGTCTTCTGTCAAAAATCCTTCCCCCCATTAAATTCGCATCGCACAAATCTACCTTCACATCCAGTCATCTATACCTCCACAACTCCACATTCCCAAAAAAATCCTTGAAAACTTCCACAAACCAAAGCTCATCTCAAGCAAACAAGAGGCACAGACCAAACAGCCCAGACTTAATAATAGAACAACATAAAGAGATACTATCTCAACCTAGACTTCCCTTACCAAAAATTGGAGGAATAGTAAACCCCAATTACATAAAAAACATTAGTGAATCATCAAGTACACAGATGGCAGATCATAGCATAATAACAATATTAGAAGTCGTCATAGAAACTATCTGTAAAATTTTAGCATCAAAAAATATAAATGTCCCAAAAGAAGAGCTTATGCATATAATTAGTACACAATTTAATGTAAATACGGCCTCACATTCGCAGACAAACAAATGAAATAAGTATTTTACAATGGAACTGCCGATCAGCAGTTTCTAATGAGGCAAACTTAGAGTACTTATTAGACAAATATCAATTTTCGCTAGCACTTTTATCCGAAACTTGGTTTCATCCTGACAGATATTATAATTTCAAAAACTTCAATAATGTTCGGGCAGAGCGTAATGACGGCTACGGAGGATCAGCCATTTTAATAAGAGAAGGATTAGTTTTTAAAGAAATCGAAATACAAACTTCATTAAACTTGAACAAAAATGTATTTCTGTGGAAATACCTTATAAAAACAAAAAAATGCGTCTAGCCTCGGTATATATTGAACCACGCTCCCATATAACTTCACAGCAATGGATTCATTTTCTAGAACATATTCCAAAACCCTTCATACTGGGAGGTGATTTCAATGCTCACAACTTAGCGTGAAACTGCGACTATGGTGACGTAAATGGTAAGGTACTATTACAAGCGATACAACATTGTAACCTTATAATATTAAATGATGGATCACCTACCCTAGCACACCATCAAACAGCAATAGATCTAACACTATGTTCACAAGATATGTCATTTAATTCCTTGGACTATTATGAAAGATCCATTTGGATCAGATCACCTGCCAATACATATTAGGATCGCCTTGAACTCCTCACCAACAAATATCCCCATAAAGATACACAATATATGGAATCTGAAGAACGCCAATTGGGAACTATACACTTCAGTATTAGACTCTATTGAACCAATACCAACATATGTAGCCATAATTAATAACATAAACGGAGCCGCGAGTATTGCAATTCCTCGCATACAACAAAGCGAAACCACACTTCTAAACCATGGTGGAACAGAACTTGTGAAATAGCTGCAAAAACACGGAAAGAAGCTTACGCCCAATATCCACAAAATCCAAATGTTCAAAATCTGACAGAATATAAACGATTGGATGCAATTGCTAAAAAAACTTTCAAGGAAATGGAGAAAAAAAGTTGGATAGAATATTGTCAAAGCTTAAATCAAAATACCCCAATCAAAGAAGTGTGGCACAAAGTAAACAGATATAAAAATCGTAAACAAGCAAATAAAACTCCTATAGACCCTAAAGATGCTTGGATAAACGACTTTCATGTAAAAATTTCACCTCCATGGGTAGATAATGAGAGAATTCAAGAAATTTACACAGTAAACAAAAACCACACACATTTGCTACTACCCTTTAATTTTTGAGAACTCGAACAATGTTTAAAAAATACTAAAAACACCTCACCTGTGATAGACATACATAATGATACACAAAATGCCTCTAAAACACAAAAAGGCATTATTAATTTTATACAACTCTATTTGGGCTGGCAACATCCAATTTCCAACAAACTGGAAAGTGTATATAGTACTGCCTATTAAAAAACCAGGAAAACCATCTGACAATTCAAACTCGTACCGCCCCATAGCTTTAGCATAGATTACAACATTGGTTAGAAAGGAAAAAACTACTTCCGGAATCACAATATGCTTTTAGAGTGTCCAGATCCACTCAAGAACCCTTAACAGTGTTAACAAATGATATCTATTTAGGTTACACAAACAAATTATCAACAGTAGCTGCATTTATAGATATTACATCAGCATTCGACAATGTTTAACTTAATATTCTTCGTGAAAAACTCACTCAGATCGGACTGCCAACCTCCTTAGCTAATTTTTTGAACGTAGCATATTCTGAACGCTCAACCTTTCTCAAGATTAATCATGAAATTACTCAGACCAGATGTTCCAAATTCGGACTACCTCAAGGCAGCATACTCAGTCCTCTTTTATACATAATCTATACCATGGACTTAGAAAACATTATTCCCAAAAACTCCAACATTATACAATTTGCTGATGACATAGTAATATACACATCAGATAAAACTGTTGAAAAATGCTCAGACAAATTAAAGGTCGAATTTACAGAAATTTAACAATGGTGCAACGTAATAGGACTTTCCATCTCTGAACCGAAAACTGAAATATGCATTTTTTCTAGAAACAGAACCAATTACCAAGGACAACTTACAAGAGGGTCATATAAGTATCCCATAAAAAATACAGTTAAATACTTGGGCTTATTACTTGATAAAAAATTGTTATGGAAAGATTGTATTCAACAAACAATAAGAAAGAGTGAAAACTCTATAAATATACTAAGGGCGTTCTGTAAAACTAAATGGGGATCAGACCCAAATATTGCACTTCTATTTTATAAATCAATGACAAGATCAATAATAGATTATGGAAGTCATTTGTATGGCGCAGCATCTGAATCTCACCTACGTAAAATTGAGACTCAAAAAAATAAATGCCTCAGAATATGCCTAGGTTATCTAAAATCGACACCTATAAATGCCATGGAAACCGAATTTCGAGAGCCTCCCCTCAAATTGAGGAGACAATTACTTTGTGATAATATAATTATAAAGGCAACATCAAAAATGGCGCCATATATAAACAAATTACATAAACTAACAATTTTAACATTAACACATAGGTATTGGCATCTCAAAAAAGTCCTAACTCTAACCAACAGCATTACTAAACTTGCGGATTGCAAACATCTACTATATACCAATCATCACCTACCTTATTATTTACATGAACTGGAAGAATTGTTCTGTTACAATATACCCTGTAAATACTTTGAACCGACAGTCGATGTAGGCAGCTCTGCTCCATCAACATTCAAGGATGCGATGAGAACACACTGGTCTGATCATCAGCAGATATATACGAATGGGTAAAAAAAAAGTGGTCACACCAGATGTGCTATATTCCACTCAAACAGAAATATCAGCCTAAAATATAGCCTACATAAAGATGCCTCAATCTATACTGCAGAAGTAATAGCGATACTTGAAGCTAAGAAATATATAAAATTAAATTTGGTTGAAGACAAATGCATCATACTTACAGTAGCGCCGTGGATAGATTTAATCACATAGGTAGCAAAACAAAAATAAACCACATTGAAGCCCAAACATTAAAACTCCACCACGATATAAGAAGTAACAATAAATCGGTCTGCCTTATGTGGATAAAAGGACATGCAGGTATTCATGGTAATGAAGTAGCAGACAGACTAGGAAAAGAAGCCCTACTCTCAACAGAAGTCCTACAGCACGATCTATCAATATCTAATTTATATCACAAATTTAAACAAGAAAGCAATGAGGAATGGCAGCAACACCAAAGAGATGCAGTGATTGGACAAAATTATTTTCTAAACCAACCACAAATTCCAAATCAAAGATGGTTTCACCAAGAATCTAATAGAAACTTCATAATTACAATAAACCGTGCTCGATCTAAGCATGCCTTAACACCAGAATACAAATTCAAACTTAACATGGTAGACAACCCCTATTGTTCCTGCGGCAATGTAGGAACTCTTGTTGGATTGTCATATAAATACCGTTTGAAATCAATAATTTATATAGTAGTTTAATTAAATATGAAACAACTCTCGCAACAGACCTCAACTGCATGTTATTTTCTAAAAATACTAACATATTGTACGTACTCTATTTACATATCAAAAAGTGTAAAATAAATTTGTAGCTATATATAGATAGAAAAAAGAAGAAAGAAAAAATAATACAAAGGAAAACAGAAAAAAGAGAGAAAAAGTAAAAACAAATTGTAAAATATAACCACAAATATATTAACAAAAACAGCCTGGCTAATTGGCAATTGCCAAAGCCATCAACCTAGTTAAAAAAAATCACTTAGGCTAGTTTGTTGATGAAGGCGGTCAGAACATTGTTTCCATCTGCTATTTACTGGTGTTGTTTGTTTACAAGTACTATTTAGTATATTTAAGAAGGTGATAAAAATATTGGCCAGTATGGATACTTTGTCTTAACTTACTTTTAACAGAGGATGAATATTGTCTAAATGCACTTGCCAAACTTGTCCGTTTTTTAGTCCCAATAATAAGCCTTCCTTGCCGGGAGGTCCGCCAGTATTTTTGATATATCTAATAGGACTTTCAAACGCCCATGTTTTCTCTTTTTCTCCGTTGAAGAACATGCTTTGAAGCGTTTTTTCTTGGCATATAACAAGATGTTCTGAACAAACTACTAAAAGGCTGCATTCTAACCTCTGTGTTATTTTTTCTTTAGCTCTGTAATGCATGTCATTACTATCTTTTGAGTATAGTTCGTAAATTACAACTCTTTCTGGCAGCTGCACCTAAAATATTGATTTTTTATGTATTTATTCAAGTGAATGTTTCAATGGTATTTTCATATTTATTGTTGAATTGAGATTGTAAACTTACAGCCAAACGATCTGTATATATCGCAATTTTCTTAATGAGATCTCTACATTTAATCCTAACTTTCTGTTCAGTGATTAAATGTTGAATTATAATATCAGTCATATTTTCTCTAAAAGCGTATCTCTCTCTATATAATCCATGTACCATATTGAAAACCAATTGGTAATAAGCCACTGTTCCATCTTCACAACCAACAGCCTGAAAAAAATAATAAATTTCTATACTAAAATGTATCTTCCTTCACACTACAATTTATTATAGTTCTGACAGACCATTTAGAACAAAAATGAATGAAATAATCTTCCAAAACCAGCCCAAAAAGTCTGGAGTCACATAAGGCAGTTTTTAAGGACTAATGCTAGTTACACACAATCATTGGCATACCTCTCAAGTGTGATTCAATATAGCTACGGACTAGGATAAGAAATTATGAACCAACATTCTCTATACCATGATATAGTACTGGCATCAACCTACTAAGTATATTTTCTTAATTTTGGTTTTAAGGGAAACACTGTCATATCTTGTATATTAACTGTGACTATTGCATCAAGAATAAGAAATTAAAAGCCACAATTTTTTTCAAATTCAAAACTATAACCTAACACTACAACTATAGCTTTTGATAAATCTGGATCAATACATTGAGTGTTTTAAAATAGCGTTGCTGGATATTTTTCTAAAACTATAAGATTATACATTTAAAGATGAATCTATTTGCTTACCACAAAATTTCCACTCGGATGAGCTTCGCAACTCCATACCCATGAATTCTGCATATCTCCTATAGAACCTAATTTGATTCCCTCTTTGGTATACATTGTACAAGCCATATTTAATCCACCGATTAAAATAAATTCACCTTGCGCAAAATATCTCACCCGTAACGCCTCATAACCAATGTGCCTTTCCTTTCCCACAAGTTTCCCACCTAAAATTGTACATTCCAATTATTCTGCCATTTACTTCATGTTAATTGCGTGAGGGAATTAAGTATATTTCTTGACATACATGGGATACATATGAACGCTACTCAGTAACAAGATTAAATATATGGCCATATTTGAAATGTTTGCTTAGAGCTTGTTATATAAAATGGTGACAATGTTAGGGTTTAAGTAAATATTTTTGGATCAAGTTGTTTTTGCTATTAGAATTAGGTTCCTTATCTCTTTAAACATTTATAATTAGGAATATTGTCAATAAATAGCAAATACTTTGAAGGAAGGGTGGAATTTAATTTAATGAAATTAACTGTCTCGACCCTTACTTCGTGGAATCTGCTCATATTAGTGTTTTAAATGAAACTCACGGTTTATAGTTAATTCCACAATATAATCAAAGTTATTGAAAATTCTAAAAAATTGACAATTGTTTCGATAAATCAATATCATCGTCAGAATGTAACTTCTGTCATTCTGACGATGATATTGATTTATCGAAACAAATGTCAATGTTTTAGAATTTTCAATAACTTTTATTATATTGTGGAATTAACTAGAAACCGGGATTTAATTTTCCTATTTTTATCTAACAATCCAATCAAACTGCTCACTAAATCAGTAATAATGACGTCTCCACTAAAAAACTTTTCCGCATCTGTGAGATACAATATTTTATCATAAACTTGTCACTTGTACACACTTCGGGGGAAGTATCGTGCTAAGAAACCGAAATTTCTCCAAAAATAACTAAAAATGTAGTTTGTTTAAATCTTCATATATTTGAACTAATGTTCAATTTAAACTTGTTGACGCGTTTCACTAACACAGTAGCTTTGTCAAAACGTCAACAAGTTTAAATTGAACATTAGTTCAAATATATGAAGATTTAAACAAACTATATTGTTTTATTTCATCGTTCAGTATGGATCTTCATCAAGTAAAAGCCTCATCTATTCAATTTTTAAAAATGTAGTATATCTGGATTTATAGGACCCGCTGTACTCGCTCTAGTCAGCTAAAAGTCGATAGGGTACATCTGTGAGATACCTTGGGAAATATCCAATTATAAGATTGGTGACTTATGTACACTCCGGAGGCTGTATCTTGCTAACAACCCGAAATTTCTCCAAAAAGGACCAAAAATGTGACACTTCTGGTACCATAGCACACGTTGTACTAGCTTTGCTGAGCTAAAAATCAATAAGGTTCATCTATAAGACGCCCTGAACAATATTCAATCATAAAATTGGTCACTTGTATGCAGTCTGGAGGCTGTATCGTGCTAACAAACTGAAAATTCTCCAAAAATTACAAAAATTTGGTACTTGAAGTACCGTAGCACCCGTTGTACTTGCTTTAGTATACTGAGTATCAATAGGGTTCATCTTTGAGACGCTCTGAATAATATCCAATCATAAAATTGGTCACTTGTATAAACTCTGGAAGCTGTATCGTGCTAACGAACTGAAATTTCTCCCAAAATGACAAAAATGTCGTACTCAAAGTATTATAGCACCTGTTGTACTGGTTTTGGTGAGCTGAATATCAATAGGGTTCATCCGTGAAACGTCCTGAATAATATTCAATCATAAAATTGGTGACTTGTTGCACTCCGGAGGCTGTATTGTGCTAACAAACTGAAATTTCTCAAAAAACTACAAAAATGTCGTACTTCAAGTACCATAGCACCCGTTGTACTGGCTCTGGTGAACTGAAAATCAATAGGGTTCACCTGTGAGATGTCCTGAACAATATTCAATTATAAAATTAGTGACTTATTGCACTCCGGAGGCTGTATTGTGCTAACAAGACATGTAGCGACGACAACGATGACGACATACACACAGGATTTTTTTTCAAAAAACCGTTTTTTCGTGTTGTTCATAATGAAAAACGTGGAAATAACTCAAAACATTTTTTCAAAATTCCTACTTTTTTTGGGGTAAACCAAAACTTTTCTCGCATATTAGATAGGTTGGGCGGAAAAGTAATAAGCAAACACTTATTCACGGACTAGAAGTGATCGAGAAAAAGCAGAATTATTTACACAACACCCAGCCACTTTTTTTTTTCTTTCTCTGATGATGATCTACAAGAAAACCCACTAAATGTACCAAACACAATAAGGACGTGACAAGAGTAGAACCAGCAACTCCCAAGAGATCAAATAAAAAAATATCTATTTTAAACTGCATCAGGAACCGATTTGATTTCATAAAAAAATAAAAAATAAACGGTTTTAAGGATTAAAACTAACTTTTCCGCATCTGTGGCCCTGAACAATATTCTATCATAAAATTGTTACTTGTATACACTTCGGGGGATGTATCGTGCTAACAAACCGAAAATTCTCCAAAAATGACGAAAGTTTGGTACTTCAAGTACCATATCACCCGTTGTACTGGCTTTACCGAGTTGAATATCAATAGGGTTCATCTTTGAGACGCTCTGAATAATATCCAATCATAAAATTGGTCACTTGTATATACTCCGGAGGCTGTATCATGTTAACAAACTGAAACTTCTCCAAAAATGACAAAAATATCGTACTTAAAGTACTGTAGCACTTGTTGTATTGGCTCCGGTGAGCTGAAGATCAATAGGGTTCATCAGTGAGATGCCCTGAATAATATTCAATCATAAAATTGGTGACTTGTTGAACTCCCGAGGCTGTATCGTGTTAACAAACTGCAATTTCTCAAAAAAATACAAAATGTCGTACTTCAAGTACCATAGCACCCGTGGTACTGGCTCTGGTGAATTGAAAATCAATAGGGATCATCTGTGACATGTCCTTAACAATATTCAATCATAATATTGTTGACTTATTGCACTCCGGAGGCTGTATCGTGCTAACAAGACATATAAGGAAAAGTGGCCGACGACAACGACGACGACGACATACACACAGGATTTTTTTTCTAAAAACCGTTTTTTCGGGTTGTTGTTGATGGAAAACGTAAAAATAACTCAAAAAAAATTTTCAAAATTCCAACTTTTTTTGGGGTAAACCAATACTTTTCTCGCATATAGAAAGGTTGTGCGGAAAAGTAATAAACGGTTTTAAAGATTAAAACTAACTTTTCCGCATCTGTGGCCCTGAACAATATTCTATCATAAAATTGTTACTTGTATACACTTCGGGGGATGTATCGTGCTAACAAACCGAAATTTCTCCAAAAATAACCAAAAATTTAGTATATCTAGTTTTATAGGACCCGCTGTACTCGCTCTAGTCAACTGAAAATCAATAGGGTACATCTGTGAGACACCTTGAACAATACTTATTCATAAAGTTGAACAATCGTATACTCTCTGGAGGCTGTATCGTGCTAACAAACTGAAAATTCTCCAAAAATGACAAAAATTTGGTACTTCAAGTACCACAGCACCCGTTGTACTGGCTTTGGTGAGCTCAATATCAATAGGGTTCATCTTGAAGACGTTCTGAATAATATCCAATCATAAAATTCATCACTTGTATATACTCCGGAGGCTGTATCGTGCTAACAAACTGAAACTTCTCCAAAAATGACAAAAATATCGTACTTAAAGTACTGTAGCATCGGTTGTATTGGCTCTGGTGAGCTGAAAATCAATAGGGTTCATAAGTGAGATGCCCTGAATAATATTCAATCATAAAATTGGTGACTTGTTGAACTCCGTAGGCTGTATCGTGCTAACAAACTGAAATTTCTCGAAAAACGACAAAATGTACTTCAAGTACCCCAGCACCCGTTGTACTGGCTCTGGTGAGCTGAAAATCAATAGGGTTCATCTGTGAAATGTTCTTAACAATATTCTATCATAAAATTGGTGACTTATTGCACTCCGGAGGCTGTATCGTGTTAACAAGACTTGCAAGGAAAAGTGGCCGACGACAACGACGACATACACACAGGATTTTTTTTCTAAAAACCGTTTTTTCGTGTTGGTGTTGATGGATAAGGTAAAATTAACTCAAAAAAAATGTTCAAATTTCCAACTTTTTGTGGGTAAACCAAAAATTAATTGAGAGGCCAATAAGTTTGCCATCATCTATATCAAAATTACTTGGAAAGTTGATATTGCAACACATATATCCTATTCTTAACATAATATATCAAATAATTGGTGTTTTTCATTTCTTTAAGACACTCTTTCTTAAAGAACGGTTATTCCTCTTTTCCATTCATAGCTTTCTGTTGGTTTTTGTTTTGTCAAACAAACGCCCATTTATTAAACTGCTTTTCAATGCAAACCTGTACCTCTTGTTTCCTGTGAATTTAAATCGTGTTGAAACATTGGGCATTGTTTACTTTTAAACTCCAAACATTAATTTAAGATTAGGAAACGTGCACCTCTTGAGGGTGCTAATTTGGTGGTTCGTTCTGTTAACTTTCTTATGGAAAAATGTTTAATAACAGACTTTAGATTATGAAATATTGACTCTTCATAAAATTTAAAATTTGAATAAATAAATAAAAAAACAACACAAACAATATGGTTCAAATTAGAAAGACATTGTTATGAAAGGAGCAACAATTAAATAGACTGTTAACTGAACAAACACCTAATGAATTTGTACTTACCTAAAGTATAAAATGATAGATTCTTTTTCCAATCGGTGACACAAAGAGTATCTGTGGGATCGTCTCTATTGGGACACCAACTTAAAGCCCAAATTGCGGGATTTTGTGGTCTTTCTATTTTGTGTTTTTCTTCACCTTGTTTGTTGCGTATCGATATAACTCCATTATTACATCCTAACGCTAAATATTGACCATCGTTTGTCCACGAACAGGAATTGACTCTGGCCTGAAAAAAGTTAAATTTTGAACCTACAAGATCTATGATGAATATAAAACTGCGAAAAGTAGTTGCAACAGAGAATGCTTTCAACTGATAGTACATTCAGTAGAACTGAACCAAGACAATCCATATTGTAAGATACAGTTCCATGCTTAGATTCAACAATTATCCACATTTTTTAAAATAAATAGTTTCTCATGATGAAGCTTCAATAGTTTTTATTTAATGGATCCATTTATTTTTACCATTTATTAAGTCAAAATAATTCCAGAAGCAATTCTCAACAAATCGAGCCTTCTTATTATATTAACTGATTCTCCCAAAGATAATTCAGATAGTTTAATAGTCCTTTTATTTTATCCTAGTTTATTATTAAATGACTGTACTTACATTTATTTTATGCTTCTGAACAGATTTTTGTTCTGTGCTCCAAAATGCAAAATCCGATAAGGCACATGACGCCAAAGTATGTGATAAAGGATTGAATGCAAGGCATTGTACTGAATCTCCATGGCTATATTTTAATAATCCTTCCAGTTTATTTGACCAAATAATAACAGTTTTGTCGGCACTGCCACTAGCAAACTTTTCCCCATTTTTAGCATAACAAACAGCATGAACTTTATCTTTATGACCTTTTAGGAGTTGAATTAAAGTACCATCATTAGTATCATATACTAAAACATGATGACCACCTGCTACTATTAATTGCGTTCCGTCTGGTTTGAAACAGAGATCATATATACTGAAAGAAAAATAATTATTATTCTATAACTATATTATAAATTAAATAATAGTAGTGTACGCCTAGACACCTTTGAGTAACAAGAGATCGGATTATATTTGTATGTACAATAGTAGTTAGGTACCAATAAATCACTTCTTAAGTACCCACTGCCATTCAGTTTTTGAATATTGAAGCTGAAGTTTTATTATATTATATATAGAAGTTATTTTATGAACAAATTATTTAAATTTAATATTTAACAAAACAGAAAAGGATTTATCAATGTTTACAGTGTTTTATCTACAACATAACATTGATTTGTTTTACTTGTTGCAGTAGTTGCACATACTACAGTCACCCAATGTTAATGGGTTGGATGACACATAGCTTAGATAAGTAGTTCCAAACTAATCCAACAACTTTAGATTGTATAATACCAGACATAGACACATAGCTTAGATAAGTAGTTCCAAACTAATCCAACAACTTTAGATTGTATAATACCAGACATATATTTCTTAAGAGATATTTAGTTTAAGACTAAGAAGTTGGGAAAAACTACTTCAATTGTTTAGTTAACAATAAGTATAATTTTTTTTAAATTTCACAACCACGAAGTGTTTATTCCTATATACTGTTATAGGAGTTGGTAAATTCAGAGTAGGTATTTTGGATTCCAAGAACTGAGATGGTATATCAACAAAGGAAACTATCAAGGTTTCATTTTTTAACAATTTTTAAAATAAAAGCTCTACTCTTGATATTTTATAAATATTCATTGTACAAACAATCTGTAGCTCAATTAGATTGTTCACTTCTTTCATCATCTTAGCCTCAGCAATAGCTCAAATTTCAACTAAAAAATGTTTGACCCTTCACAAATGATGTTGAGTCGATATATGGTCACAAATATTCAAGAAATAATCATATCTTCTACAGGCAATTACCACATAAGTTCAATATCATTTTAGGCTGAAATAAAGATATACAAAATATATACAGTATATAGTACATGTACAATTACACATAAAAAATCACATTTTGTTAAGCGTTTATTAGAAAAGAGAATTACCTAATTTACAATTTAAGGATTAAAGACCATATTGGGAATCCTATAAAAATATAAAATTCTTACTGAATAAATCAACTTATGTAAATTTAAACTTGTAAATTACCTACTAACCCTTAACCGGCGTGAACAGAAATTTTAACAATAAATGCGTTATGGATTCCAAAATCAAAAATTTGTTTTTTATTATTGACTAGCAAAAACGTTTGTTCGCACTATAACTAATCAAAGACATATGAAGAATGAAACTTTTAAATGTATTTCTAACTGTGTAAGAACCCAATGCAAAACAATCTGAAACTAGAAATAATAATTTTTTAAACCAAAATAAATATGATGTTACTTTTATTCATATTCTCCAAAAAATATTACAAAATACAAACTTTTTGTATTGAAAACATATTTATTAAAGTGCATTCTTTACAAAAATAATATATTACTTCTAAATTTAAGTATAAAAATTGACAATGGTCCAAAAGGCCCTATAAACAGTATAACAATTCTGACTACATACTTTCAATGCATTGAACACACATTATTTTTGAAAACTGTGAACAAATTGTTTTTTTGCACTGAACACGTGAATAACCTGTTTTTCTTTTTAATTTTGGGTTACAGATGTAACAATATTTTCTGTGATTTAAATATTCTTTTGATTATCAGCTGGTACCTCAGATGCCAACTGGACTGATGAATTATATATGCATTTATTGAAGGCATATCCACAAGTCTGTAAAACAGAGCTCTTCTGCTGCAGCAATATTTGGAACATTTTTTGCCTACAGCGTCAACTCCAGATTTTGTATTACATATTGTAATATGAAATTATATCAGGCAAGCCATTATCATCCTGTTTCGAGTGATGCCTGGAAAAAATTAGGATAACAGCTGTTTTTCTTTGGTACTCTGGAAATCAATGTTTTATTACTGGTAAAGCCATATAATATGGATCCCATCTGTCAGGTTTTGGAGGGTAGACATTCTTTGGGTATCTCACATTAGCTCCTTTTCGTAGTTCCAATGTACGTGCATCTATTTTTGAAAAGGTAGTCTGTGAGCTCTATTGAGGAGTACCAATTATCACCAGTTGCTTCCAAATATAGGCTTACATAGACGAATAACAGCTTGCGAAGGAATACTGAACAGCATTTACTCATCTGTGATTGAGTCAGTGTCGTTGCCACAATAAATATACTTGTTGTATATGTAATGGGTTCGAGCATCTACAAGGTATTGGACATTCAAACCATATTTAGCAGGTTTACTTGGTAAATAATCTTAAATTTGCACCTGCCCCTAAAACTGACAAGCATCTCATCCACAGTCACATTGGCTCCTAAACAGTAAGCTGATTGTAAATTTTGTTTACATTTTTCAAAAAGATGGGAGATCACTGCAACCGGATCCATTTTAACTCATCTTTTTTCATGAGTATCAAACCTCAGACAAGCCAATAGAATATAAAACCCTTTTCTTGACATTACCAGACAATTTTTTTTGACCAGTGCCATCTATTGAAAACATTGATTTAATGGACTCATCATTAGACTAAAAAGAAGTAGTCAACAGCAGAAGTCCCAGAAAACCATTTATGTCAATGGAGTTGGTTTCTCTGGGCTCTCTGCAATTCTGATTGTAGGACATGAAACGAAATTCTTTAATTTTCAAATTTGTATATCGCACAACAATATCTGGTATATCTTGTGAGAAAATTTGATGTTATGCATCAACGGTTCAATCTTTTGTATGGCATTTTTATTTCCTGGCAATTTCAATATACTGTGAGCTGGCATTCTTACATTTTGAGTTGGTTCAGTGACATCCCATTTATATCCGGTTTTTCAGTAAAATTATTTCTGTCTTGGATGGCTAGTGACACTTATTCACTTAAATTATTATCATCCTTGATAGTAACGTTGCTCTCAGGATTACTACCTTGATCTGAAAACTTCGAGTCACTATCCTCAAACCATTTTTGTACCGTTTTCTCAAAGTTGGAATATGTATCTGATATTTTTCAATTGATTGGACATAGCCACTAAAATAAAAATACCACACTCACAGTGTCACACAGACTCTAAGGTCTTTGTTACATGCAGTAGCCTTCATGGTAGACTGAAGTAAACTGTGCATGTGGCGTGTCTACCTACCACATGAAGTACACAACAATATATGCCGCCTGGTTAATAAATACAGAAGTTACTACAGAATTTATATTTGCTAGAGTCTCAGGGACTCATCAACTCTGGTTAAGGGATCATTTGGTTCATAGACATGACATATATTACTCAAATATCTTTTAATTAATACATATAATTCAAATAATGTATGAAGAAAATGATTGATGATTTTTATTCAATTTTACATGGTTTATGATAGACAAATAATTATTTGTAATCTAAATTACGGTATAAACAAAACTACCCTTATCCCATTAACTTCATAAAATCATGGACATAACCACCCCCTTACATTTGGAAATGATTTATACAAATGATACAGTACATATAAATAAATAAAATCACAATGATTTGTTGGAACAAGCGTAATTCATGAAAACTTTTATAGTTTCATGTATCATGTAAGCTTTTGAGTCTGTAGGTTATCTGTGTTTATGTGTAATTTAAGCATATACTCTGCATGTAAGGGTGTGCACTACATAATATTTCAGAGTATTCAATTTCAACAAGTAATATTGGTAAATGCTCTAAACTACTTAACAAATATATACATAAGCATCAAATTTACAATGGCAAATAAAATTTAACTACCTCAGTTGCCTAGTACTTGGATGCGGTTTACTGCTACCTAAACGGAATGAGAATGCTGATTTTGATGGGCTGAAAGAAATTAAACATTTTCAGGAAGACTGCAAAAATATATTGAATGATTCAATATAATATATTTTTTTAAAATACACAAAATTACTTGATTATTTAATTTCTTATATAATTGAAGGAAATTAAAATTGTATTTTTTATTCCCATCTGTAATGTGCTGAAAACTGTGTTTCGAGAAATTAAATCTTGTACATTTTGCTACTTATGTTTGTGAATTTAAACTCAACTGTGCTCACTATCTTAAAATAACTAAGTATAATAATTTACAGCTGTTTACTTATAAAATACTATAACTAGATTAAAAGTGCTCTCTCACCTTTGGGCAGTCTTTTCAGTATCCTGTATTTTGTCTACCCACTTTGGTATATATCTCATTTTGAACAGTTTGGTATTTATATTATTTCCATATTAGAAACAAAACTTTTTTCAAGTTGGACTAGTTTTCCTATTGTTAATTGAAATCATTATATTCCCATAATAAATTTCATTGTTGACATTGAAGAACGTTGCTATGGAAACACAGTAAAATGCCTAAAAATAAACAGTACATTTTATAATCAAATATTTTTCAATTCTACTTCACAAATGTAACGGAAAAAAAAACAGAGAAACAAACTTACCTAGCAATTGATGAAGTCAAAAATACTTCAAATAATATACTTTACATACTTTAACATCAATAATAACATTTTTTTATCTCGTATTTTGGATCTTCAGTTTTCTTATTTTTAAATAAACAGGTAAGTTAAAAAGACAGGTAGAATCAAAGCGTACAGGTTGTTTACCTTGAAAAAGAGAGAAGCAAAAATCTAAACCATGTAAGGTAGAACAAGACAGAAATAATGCTTTGTCTTTCCTTACAACGACTCTGTAATCAGTGAAGCGTAATCACTTGGGGTGGTAAATAGTTCTGTGATTTTGCAAGACTGAAAAATAATATGCATTTGAAAACTTTTTACATAATATATTATAATATTTTACCTGTAATTGAATTTTTACATTTTTTGTTGGAAATAAAAGTTTTCGGAAACCAGTATCTTATTAGGACTTCTTAATATTATTAACTAAATCAGTGGCGTAACTAGGATGAAGCTCTGGGGGGATGAACTACCGGAAGATCTGGGTATCGGAAAGTGTTTCAAATTTTGAGCCCCTAAAACTGCATTTTAGCTTTGTTTTTCTTATAAAATTATAGCCTACAGCTCCTAGCTTTTAGTACATTTCAATAAAGTATAGGTTTGCTGTGATTATGTATTAGATTTTTTTTTCATTTTTAGAGTTCTATCCCCCTCATCCCCCCCCCCTAGTTACGCCACTGAACTAAATCTCAGTAATTCCAGATGTTGAAATTGATTGATCATTTTATTTTTTTGTGTTTATTTGCCAGTAAGACAATTCTCTAAATACCTAAATCCTGATAATCGTAGAACCTTGCAAATATTATACAGAGTGTATACACAGTTTAAAAAACAGTGCAGCTTTATGTATAACATAAAATATCTCGAGAAATATTTACTTTATCGTTATGAAAAAAGAGTACGTTATTTACGTGAAAAGTATTGGAGAATCCAAAAATTGTGCTAAAATTTCTATTTCGCCAGTGGCGTAGAATTTGGGAACGATTAACTAGTCACTTAATTGTCCCCGTCATACGCCTCTGGTAGTGTAGCCAGAATCGTTTGTTTAACATAATTTAGTAGGGTGTACAGCACTATGGTGTACAGTGTCCACACTTCCTGCCAAATATGAAATGGATACTCAAAATAGGTTTAAAGTACTGAGCTCAAATCCTTTTTAAATTTTTAAACAAAACACCCTATAACTCAGTAAGCAGCTACATTTTATTTAGGTGTTTTGGGTTAAATCTCCATAACTTGAAGTCAGGATTCTACTGTTAAATTATTTCCAATTAATAATGAATACATGGAAACCTTGGGAAACAATTTCTTTGGTAAAAACGCTAGATGAATCCATAAAGTTTGAAGTATTTTATGGATAAATCGACGTACCTAAGTACTTTTCAAAATTGGAAAGTAGTTAACCTCTAAAGGGAAAAATTAATACTTTATGAATTGTTGAAGTCGATCCAGATTTTGAATACCTACAATGTTGGGTTGCGTTAACAGATTTTAACAAAATTAGTATAAGAATGTGGATAACATTTTGTTATTTAGTTCTAATTATCGTCGATAAATATGGTAATTCTTTTTTATAGAAACTGTGAATAGAACAACAAAATAACTATGAACTATGCTTAAATCAATCAATAAAGTTTGAGATCTTCACGATATTCCATAGGCTTAGGTGGTTAAATCTAAAATTGCATTCATTGGAAGGCTTAAGAAAAACTAAGATAGGGATGTGCAAATAGGTACATGTTTTGTTTATTTGCTTTTCTTATTTACTTCTTCACAAAGTAATAAAACTCACTAGTCTAGGAATTTTATTCAGATCATTCAATCTAAAGAAGAAAAGAAGCCATTTTTTAACCCACTAAAATAAACACAAACACACACTACCGCCATCTACATAAAGGAAACAACCATTAATTGAACTAAATAAAAAGGAAACATTACACACATTTAAATATGTTTTTCCAACAGTACAAGTGAGGAGTGTAGTTCCAAAACTCGCCTAATCCAAAAAATTTAAAAATACCGCAATATCTGCTGTTATTTGTAACTCAGAAGTTTTACCAAAACTTGCCTATTCCCGCTTATTTGTGTGTGCTATTATTGAATGTAGTTCCAAAACTCACCTTATCCAATTGACGTTTAATTCCAAAGCGTGCCTATGTCACGACCGTCTGGTATAAGCAAAGTGCGCCTTATCACTTGAGTACGTACGTGCTAAATTGCTTTTGTTTTCAAACGGCGTCTTATCCAATGGTCTTTTCCTTATGGGGATACACCCGTGATTTTATATTGTATGCAGTTGTGGGTAGACGAAATTGTTATTATAACTTTCTTTACTTTCTTCCAAAATATTCTTGAATGTACAGCAATGGATAGTGGTAAAAACATTTGTGAAGCTCCGAAAAATAAAGGAAGATAAAAAGGAACGGACAAATCAGTGTGGAAGAAAAATATTGTTAAAAATGCCAATTCATTTCTTAGATACACGTCAAAAAAATCCTCCAACTATGCCAGAATCATGCCAAACACACACAGGCCCAACATATAGGTGTCAACATTTAAGTTTACAAGATATACGAAAGTTTCATCAAGCATTTTATAATGAACCAGTTAAGATTATCCAAGATAATTTTTTTGCGTTATACGGCAGCGAAGAAACCAAAATAGCCAGACAAGTAAAGGAAGGCAGTTCTCCGAAACAAGTAACCATACGTTATTATGCTCCTCAATTTAAGAAATCTAAAGCAAAAATACATGTTCCAATATGCCGCAAAGCGTTTTTATCCATACTGGGTGTCTCGAAGGACAGGGTACAGCGAATTGTGAAGAAGCATTTGGAAACCGGCTGTGGTGCCAAAGAAAACAGGGATGGCGATACACGTAGCAGAAAATACACGTCTAGAAAGGTTGAAGTAAAACGTTTTATAGAAAGTTTTAAAGCTGTCGATTCCCATTATAGTCGTGGCAAATCATCAAGGCAATATTTATCTAGCGACTTGTCTGTGAATAAAATGTGGACAATGTACTCGTATAATGCAAAATCACCTGATAACTTAAAAGTTAAATATCACTATTTTCGGCACATCTTTGTAAAAGACTATAATATTGGTTTTGGCATGCCTGCCACGTATGCATGTTCAAAATACATTGAGTTAAACGAGACAGTCAAGAGAAGTCCTGTTCATGAGAAGAATCGCATAATGATGCAATTGCGACTTCATACTTTAAAATTTTAATCTTTTTTCAGATTTTTAAAATCTGATGAAGAAAGAGTTTTGAAATTTTCGTTCGATTGCCAAAAAAACATGGTTCTACCTCGAATTCCAGATCAAGCGGCTTATTATAGTAGGCAACTCTATTGTTACAACTTTACAGTTTGCCAAGGATATTCAGGTTCACCCCAAAATAAAGATACTGTTTTTATTTACACCTGGTTGGAGACTGAATTAGCAAAAGGATCCAATCAAATTGCTTCGGCTGTTCATCATCGACTGAATAATACCAGCTTAGAAGATTATAATACAATAAAACTTTTTGCTGACGGATGTGGAGGTCAAAACAAAAACGTAACGATGATTGGAATGCTTTCTAAATGACTGAAATTAGAATCGCCAAATAACATTAAAGAGGTAATAGTAGTATTCCCAGAACCTGGACATTCCTATATTCCCCCTGATAGGGTTTTTGGCCGAATAGAAAAGAGGGTGAGAAAATTGGATACTATAACAGATTTTTGGTAAATTTGGGACAGTGTTCAATTTAGGAAGAAATGTTGAAGTTATGGAATGGAAAGAAGCAATAGCTGATGTCATAAAGCCACCTGGTCAATGGCATTTCAAATTTGCCCCTTCCAAACGTATTTCAATAAAAAAATCGCCACAGGGAAACATATTGGTAAGAGGTGAGGTCGCTTACAATAGCGACAGTGGCGCATCTAAATCCATACTGAAAAAAGGAAAAAGCTTGAACAGCATAAATCCTGAGGTAGTTCCCATTGGTCACGCCGTAAATGTGGAAAAACTAAAAGACTGCGATAATCTTTTAAAAAACTTTTTGGTGAAAACTGGCGACAAATTCAAGACCTGGAATTTTATTTAAAAGCAATAGACAGACGCCTCTTAATGAAGAAGACGCAGAAGCAGAACAGAATGAAGAAGTTTTCGAAGATGATGATATTGATATCAGAATATAATGCAATAAAAAGTTTGAAAAAAGAATACTATTTTAGTTCAGTTTTACATGATGATTGTTTTTACCAGAAAATAAATAAATAACAACAATATGTTGAGTTTTGAAACCTTATTTACTTCCGAACCCAGTCTTATCCACAATGTTTTTCCAACACTAGTCTTTTCCAAAATAAAAAAAAAAATTTTAAAAAAGTTTTAGACGAAATTATTTTTTATTATCATCCCAGCTTCCTATGTGTAACCGATTGTAAATGATTTAGTTTATTGTAGTGATTACGTTTGTAACAGACCATTTTTTCCGATTTCTGACGTATCAGACATTATGGATTAGGCGGGCTATGGAACTACACTCCTCAAGTATAAAAAATAATAAAGATAAGGATAAACTTAATTCGGACTGATTCGGGTGTGTTGATCTTAAACCACCTACTTTCAAGTCATCCTTTCTGTTAACTTTATTAGGGAAACGTGACAGTTAATATTTGAAAGTTTAATACATTTGTGGATACTCCAAAAAAGTCAATTTATGCCACAAGCTTTGTTCATTATTAGTCTTCAATCTCCAGTAGTAATAATTAGAGATATATCTTATTTCAATTGACAAGAATGTGCTTTTTTTAAATGCAATATTTCACTTTGCCTTAATTAATACGGGCAAAGTGAAATGTTATTAAAAATGATGAAAAAAACCATTTGTTGTGCTTTGTTCATTATTAGTCTTCAATCTCCAGTAGTAATAATTAGAGATATATCTTATTTCTATTGACAAGAATATACTTGTTTTAAATGCAATATTTCACTTTGCCTTAATTAGTACGGGCAAAGTGAAATGTTATTAAAAATGATAAAAAAAACCATAAATTAAAAACCTCAAAAATCATAAACTATTAAAAAACAAAAATATATTTATTTCTCTTTAAATAATGTACAAATAAAATAAAAATGCTAAAACTCAAAACAAAACAAGTTCAACACGCTTCTCGACATTTTTGGTGTCTACTTATTATCATATTGTCCAATATTTAGAAATTTAGAAGTCTTTGGGGTTTATTTATTAACGTATTGGCATAGTTCAGGCATCAAAGAAGCCTCTTTCATGAGGCTTTGGCGCCGTAATGTTCATCACTATATCGCTGAACAAATATGACACCAAGTCCTCCATTATAGACCAGGGTCGATAATTTTTAAAACCAAAAAAAATAATAGTAGGATGAAACCTATTAGAAAAGGAGGGGAATATTATAAAAATGGAAGGAGAAATAATTTACGGGCGATCTGAGGTCGGGAAGGGGATGGAGGTGAGTTTTTAAGGGTAAAAAACGGTTTTTCTCGATTTTCGGCAAAACTAAAAGTCCTATCGAAAAAAGTTAAATAGCAAAGTTGTAGGTAATAAAAAGATCTAAAACTTTTGTATTCACACTTTTTTCACATAACCTCAAAATTTATGTGAAAAATTCAAAAAACCAGGTTTTTGGTTATTTATTTTTCTTTTACAAAAATTTTTTTTTAACGAAATTTAGTGAAAACTTACCTTTTTATGTCCCAAATACGCTGTAATTTATTTGATTAAAAATATTTATTTTTTCACCTTATTTTGAATTAATATCGAAAAAACACCCTAATTTTCAATCGAAAACTCACCCGTCAAAATATCAGCTTTTTTCAAAAAGTTGGTATGTTTTCGGTTCGTTGAAATCTCTACTTTCCGATGGTGAAAAAAAATATATGTTACTATAGTAAATCTTCTCAGAAAATGCAAAAAATCGAAAAAAACTCGAATTAAATTTTTTTTTTAATTATTATAAATAATTTCATCTAAAAAATGTGATTGCTGCAATTTGTTTCAATTAAAAAGTTGATTTATTTAATACTAATTACATTTATGTCATAGAAAATCTCATTAGATATAAATTTAAATGTAAATCGTACAATTAAATGTAGATACTTTATTCTGATTACGTTATTCATTGCAAAATTTTTAAACACATTAATCTTATCATTGATAAATACCTCTTATAATCAATTCTTATCACTTATCCATTAGTTTCTGTCTTTTTGATGGCATTTCTTCATCGTTAGATTCGTCAAACATCTCCGATTCTTAGATCTTCGAAATCTTCATGACTATGTATAACGAGTACCGACACCGAAGCATGTCACTGAAAGTCTATTATTTGGAGTACGCAGTCTTTTATGCAATTACAGATTTCTGTTTCAAAATAAGCGGCTGGAGATAAAAGCAATAAAATGAAGTTCACGACTTAGTCACTACGTTTTGATTTTTTGCTGTATTATGTGTGTGTATTTTCCCGGAAATCTGCGGCTTAGTTAACGTTATTATTGTAAATGTAAATATATCGATTATAAAAATTAGTGTTAAAAATTTTGCTAGGAAAGTGCTTCAGAATATTACTAAAGACATATAAATGTTTCAATGTTTAACTTTTGTTATTAACCTAAAGTTATCATTTATTTAATATGTCTGAAAATCAAAAAAGAAGTTAAGTTTGGAACTATTTTACCCCATTATCCAATCAGAGGAGAATGTAAAAATATTCTTCTGAACTTACGACAATCAATAGCAACTAGATTTGGGAAAATAGAAGTGAACAATACAATAGGAAAGTCTGCGTTTCTAGATCCCAGGTTTAAAAACCGAGCTTTCAGTTCTGACAAATAATTTTAAGAGGATTAAAGATACGATTCAGGAAGAAGTAGTTGGCCTTATTAATAAAGAAAGAAGTGAGACTGAAAAGGATACCGAGGCAAAAGAACAGACGGTTGAAGATGATATGGTTTGGAACGACTTTGATAAACAATCCAAGGTATCATTAGCTCGGGCACCTCTCTCTCAAGCGGTAATTGGAATGAGAATGTATATGTTGATGATTCACCTATAGACAGGAAGTAAAACCATCTGGAATACTGGAAAAACCGTGAATTACAATATCCAAGGCTATCCAGGTTAGCAAAGAAATATGTATGCAATGTGGCCACTTGAGTGCCATCAGAAAGATTTTTTTTCAAAAGCGAGCGAGGTGGCTTCTATTAGACGTAGAACTCTTGAGGGCAAAAATGTTCAAAAATTTTTATTTCTTAATTGCAACCAAAATATAATATAATACATACTTAATACTAGAGTCCATTTATCTACTCAAAGATCTTAATATAACAATTAAAATACTAATACCTACTCGTATACCCATACCAAATATCTACTCAAAGATCTTAACCAACGTGAAACATATTACTTTTACTGAATACTCTGAATATTGACTACCGATTATTCATGTACGAATCCATTCCCACCACAATATTTTTACCGAAGCATATACTTCAGAACGAGTACTCGAGTAACGAGTAACGTAGTAAGAGCCAGACTCGCCTAGCCCCTTCCCCACTTCTCCATGAAATATCTTTTGATGGGCTACTATTTTTCGTAGGTCACTCAGGTATATACTTTATCTTAAAATAGTTATAAATAGACATCTACGCATATCATTTAAAGAAGATTCGACAACTTTCTCCAAATATTGTAGATGTCTTATTAAATATTAATTTTATTAACTTATTTGTTTGTTAATTATAGTAGTATATTTTGATTTGGAATTTTTTTATCAATGTTACATGTGATCTAACGTTTTTCGAGTAATTAAAGTGTTAATTTTAATAAATAGCTCAAAATTTTTTATAATAATTAAAAAAAAAATTCGAATTCGAGTTTTTTTCGATTTTTTGCATTTTCTGAGAAGATTTACTATAGTAACATATATTTTTTTTTCACCTTCGGAAAGTAGAGATTTCAACGAACAGAAAACATACCAACTTTTTTAAAAAAGCTGATATTTTGACGGGTGAGTTTTCGATTAAAATTAGGGTGTTTTTTCGATATTAATTCAAAATAACGTGAAAAAATAAATATTTTTAATCAAATAAATTACAGCATATTTCGTTAAAAAAAATTTTTTTGTAAAAGATAAAAATAAAAACCCAAAAACCTGGTTTTTTGAATTTTTCACATAAATTTTGAGGTTATGTGAAAAAAGTGTGAATACGAAAGTTTTAGATCTTTTTATTACCTACAACTTTGCCATTCGACTTTTTTCGATAGGACTTTTAGTTTTGCCGGAAATCGAGAAAAACCGTTTTTTTTCACTTTTTATTATTTTTAAAGGCTTCTACCCTGGTCTATTAGAGGTAAACGAAATTATTTTTGCGTTTTTTCCATGCGCGGCACGAGCATCTCCTTTTCGATTATTCTTTTAACAATACCAGGAAAAAGGTTTCCGTTATATTTTATAACAACCCAGCTTTCTTCTTGTATTCTCTCGGGATTAATAATTGGATTGTTCTTATCTTCCGAAGAGAATGATTCTGACCACTCAGAATTACTGTGGCCCAGATCGAATCAATTCTTCAATGACAGGTTTACTTGTAGCTATAATAGTTTTTCCTCTACGTCCCCCATATTTACGTTTTTTACTGAACCATCATCGTTCTAATTTATACGAGGAACGGGTAGAATTTCGTAAGGTGGCACAATTACTGCGGTGTCTTGAGTTGCAGATTTGCTTGTTCAGTTTTATAATGTGGATACTATCATAGCCTATTGCACGTTGATAGCAGGTAAATTTCTTGTATCCGAAGCAGAAAAAGACTGCTTTGGAAATACTCGTTCAAAAGGATATATACCACTTTTTTTAAAGCCAGATATTACATTTTGTAAAATTGCTGCCTTCGAATATGCATTTGCAAATGAACTCTAACTTAATGCATTCTCACCACTTTGCCAGGATTTTCCCTCAACCATACTCGCTCAGCTTCTTCATAATATACCGACAGTGGGTACATACAAGCTACACCTAACGTTTGTTAACATATGTGTAGGAGGCAACACCAAAATGTCTACATGATTTTCTTTCGCCAGCATGATTACTTCAAAGTTATTTATATGCGTAGCATGGCAATCAAGGATTAATAAAACCCGTTCTTCAGCTGAACGCTTAGATTATTTTAGGAAATGTTTAAACCATTCCACGAGAATATTTGATTGCTTACATCAGAGATGGGTGTGTAAACATTTTGGTGTTGGGTGGGGTACCTGTTTCAAATAGAGCATTTGCTCGGGCCTTTGGGAACATTAGTGCTAGGAATATAATTTCTTGTAGCGCTGAAACAAATTTCAGCAGTGACAAAAGAGCTCCCCTTTCCGATGATGCCAAGGTTCCTTTCCCTTTCTAGATATTATCTTAGATGGTCTATTGGGCACAGTTGTCATCCCCGTTTCGTCACAATTATAGATCCTATCTGGAGAGTAGCTATTAGTTTCATATGATCTAATAAATCAAAAAATGTATTAACATCTACTTCTTTAAACGATGAGGCTCTTGCTGTCGAAGTATTTGTCGGGACGCCAACTCGGAATGTATCTGTGACAAGCCCGACACTCAATCATTTCCTGCTTTACGATTCAGTTGATTGAATGTAAGTGGAATTTGGTTTCGCTCGGCATATTGAAATGCCAGGTGTCGAAGATCTGATTTTGTCAGTCCAAATAGTTTCTAAAATATATACTGAACAGTCATATTTTCTTGCTCAACACTAAACACTTTTTTAGCAGCTTACTCAATTGAATTTTTATGCCGTCTAAATAATGTCGCAGCTGGAACATCATTCATTCTTGCGGCTGCTTTTATTGGCATTTCACTTTGCCTCAAATGTCATGAGAGAATAAAAATACAGCAACTTTTTTTAATAAGGTACAGTTTTAACTTTCTCTACTGCCAATTTTACCTTCAAGATCATTGTTTTTGATTACAAATACGATTAAATTAATGTTCAAAAAATGATTTGTGTACCAGAATAATTATCATTACTTACAATTTTTCCTTGAAAAACATATTTACAAATAACACTTAATTCTGTCATGGCTGCAGACGACCATATTTTTGTCAGAAGAGCCCAGCATTGAAAAACTATCAATAGATCAAATGCCCTCCAAAAAATAAATATTTTAAATTGAAATTCCACTTTACCCGCTATTCCACTTTATCCGACCTTCCCCTATATATTTATTGTATTGTAAATTGTGATAACAAAATATCTCAACGTTTTAAAAATATGAGAAGCTACAATATTCTTTCCAACTATTTCTCTTTGCCACCTACTTACACTATTGAATGTTTTTCTAAAATTTAAAAGTGAAAAATTCCAATACACTGCCGGGAGATCGGCTAATTTGTCCACCCCATTTTATACTTTTCCATTTAGATTGGATATTGATCGTTTTTATATTTTGTATAAGATCGCCAACGAAAGAAAATTATCTCTACGGAACCGAAAAAGACGTTAAAAGATTTGAACGAGGCGCCTAATTCAGACGATATGACTTTAATGAAGGAGATAAAAACGTCTAAAGACTTGAACACTGAAATACCTTCCCAGGAAGTTACTACTTCAACATCCATTGCCAATAATAATAATTCATTCACATCCCGTTTGGCCTTATTTTGTGGAACACTTTGTAAAGGTACTGCTCTGGCCAATTTATTAACATCGAAGGCTACAGAAACTCCTTTGAGATCAGCTTTAACCGGTAGGTCAAACACGCATGACAAAAAATATGTTGCACTTGTTAGTAAGCACACCTTTTTATTTTTGCATCCGCATGGTCAATATTATCACAGATAACCCACAGAAATATTATTACATATTACCGTTGAGTGATAAGTTTTTACTACATAGTAGCTTGACAACAAACTGTACCTTCATATTTGTTACATGCATGGAGAGCCATAAGAATATATGGAAGAAAAATATTTAGGTTAGGATAAGATGGAATGTCGCTGTGAAAAAGATGAGTTGTTTGAGTTGGAATATTTTTCTCTTGCAGTATGTAATAATTATACAAAGTTATTCACAATCACCAAGCGAGCAAACGAACAACTAATAGTCAGTCATTATTTGGTGATAACACGGTTAATGAAACGAACCGCAAATGCCAATTTTCAACAGTAGTGAAGTTTACTTTTTCATGTAACGAGTAATCTAACCTTTAGAATAGGGGAGGGTGGGCCACATTGAGACAATTTTTACTTTTTTGGGAATAGAATTGGCAACTTTAATTTTTTTGCTACAGTTACGTATGCTTCATAATCTTTCATCTTAATGCACACATTTTTTGAGTAAATTATTAACACAATATTATAATTGTTTCTGTTATAGTCGAATTTAAAAAATTTGATTTTGTCTCAAGGTAGCCCACGAAGTGGGCCACATTGAGACAAGATAAAAACAAAACAAAAAAGCAATAAACAAACGTTTATCTAAAAATATTACACAATTATGTGGAAAAAACAATCAAATAAAATATATCTGAGGTTCTAACATCAAAAGGTACTAACGGATATCGATGCCATCAAAAGATACACCAAAGTTTATAAAAGACTGCTGCCGTTTTGTGCTGCCCACTTTACTATTTGCTGTAAGCAAACATTTCATGTCAGTTTTCTTTACATACGCAACATCCTCAACAGCGGGAAAAATAAAGGAGTTTTTTTGTTTGATACTATGCCTCAAAAAACTAACTTTAAAATCATCCTCAATTTTTTCAATAATTTTACCCACAAAGAAAACAGACTTTTTGTCATGAAACTCAATCAAAACGTAGGAGTTGACAACAGGTTTCAAATTTTCTTGACTTTGATTCATTTCTAAATCATTGAAAGATTCTGCGTCTGAAGAATCTGAAGTAAATGAATTATTGTCACTTTCAGATGACGACAAAGTTTTTTGATTTGGTTTAACTCCAGGCGAATCTGTTACTGTTCTCTTCGTTCCTTTGGCCTTTTTAAGTGACTCTGATCGCTTCTTCTCCATAAACTTCTTTTCTATTTCTAACTTCTCAGGTGTATCAGTTGCGATCATACTCTTACCCCTCTTTCTTGGTTTAGATGTTTTTCTCGGCTTTGCTTTTGGATACCCAAATAGTTCTTCTGGTGTTTTAAAATTCGTAGTTGCTGAAATATTTTTTTCAGCTGTTCCATTTGAAAGTCCAGTGTCTGCATTGCTCGCATGTGCTTCTAAAACGCCAGTGTCTGGATTGCCTGCATGTGTTCCAACAGTTACTTCCTGTTGGCTTTCTCTTAAAGGCTCCTCTCTGTCGGTAACGCTACTCATTAAAAAATCGTCATCTCCAAAAACGTGGCGATCAAATGGCACAATGCCACATTTTTTGAAACCTGCTTTAATGTTATTAGGGGTCATGGATTTGTCAAAGGCATGTCCAACGCATTCGGCAATCTGGAATAGTGTAACTGGAATTCCAGGATTTGTCATCATCCAGGAGTCTAACGCACTGTTATAATATGTTTTAAATGGACCAAACACTGATACGTCCAATGGCTGTAATTTGTTAGAACAATGGGGAGGCAGTGTTAAAATAACAACCCCATTGTCTTTGGCCAGGTTTAGGGTTTCAACTGAAAGATGACTTTCATGATTATCAAGCAATAATAAAGTTGGATTTGACGTTGAACTGCCAGAATGAAAAATGAAGTGTTCAATAACAGATACGAAAAGCTCAGAATTCATCCATCCCGATGGAGTAGCAAGGCCTAAAGTTCCTGATGGAGCTCCGTGTAACATGTGAGGCTTAAAGTTGACCCTCGGAAAAATCATTGCTGGGGGCAACGAAACTCCTAGAAGAGACATAGCTACGGTTAGGAAAAAGAATCGATTTATTCAAATGAAACTACTCACCTGCTGCGCT
Organism: Galeruca laticollis; assembly: GCA_963921935.1. NCBI lineage: Eukaryota > Metazoa > Arthropoda > Insecta > Coleoptera > Chrysomelidae > Galeruca > Galeruca laticollis. The sequence continues at coordinate 59,776,660 of OY998184.1, read as the reverse complement.
AATAATGCAGCATGTGGTAATCAAAATTCCACGTTCTCCACTGGTCACCTTGTTTATTTGCTTGACTCCCTTTTTTGCTAAAATTCTTGAGGATTTTTGGACAGTGGTTGTCGCCGTCTCGTCCAAATTATAAATACGCGTTCCACTTGCAAACCCATTGTAGCGCTTCATGACATCTTCTAAATTGCGAAAAAACTGCTCGACGTTATTGCGGTTGAATGAGGTAACTCTAGAAAGGCTGCAGCCTTCAGGTTGCCTAATGCTCAATTCTGGATGCCGTTTTATAAACCCCTGTAACCAATCCACTCCTGCTGATTTCTTCTCTATCCACCTATATGGGATCTGAATTTTATTATGGATGGCAAGTTCATAAGCTAGCTTTCGCACATCTTTTGTAGATCTGCCGTAGCACATTTGGCTACATTTAATAATGAAACCCTTCAGAATAGTTTCCTGTTCTTCGGAAAACACTCTCCGGGTATCGTAATGAGGGCGGTAGGATACATTTTCTTCATTACCTTCACTATTTCTTGTTTTCCTAACGTATCTCGCCAATGTTTGATGTTTCACGTTGTTTTTCTCCGCTGCCTTCCTTAAGCTTAATTTGTGTTTAATAACATCTTGGACAGCCCTTTTCATTGATTCGGCACTGAAAAGGCCTTTTTCAGATTTTCTCTTTCGTCCTCGTGACATACCTTGAACAAAATATTTTTTTTCGACAAAACTCGTTGCATATGGGCCACCATGAGACACGTCTCAAGGTGGCCCGAAATTCATGTCTCATTGTGGCCCATTGTAGGTCTTAGTTACAAACAGCAATATTTTCGTAAAACGTGAAAAAATCTACTAGTAATACACATAAACAATGAAATTAATATTCACCTGTTCTAATGAACACCTCAGACCAATAAAGAACTATATTGGGAACCACTGATGAGGTACTGAACTCACAGCAACAAAAAATTTCACTATGGCGAAAATAAATCGAGGCCGGTAAAAAATTCGGGAACGCACGTGCGGCTTCTTCGGCAACAGAAATAAGACTAACATGCCTGCCACTTGATGTTTCTGTGAATAGCGACAAAATTTGCCGCGTTTTTTTTAAATAATAACGATTGTCTCATGGTGAACGTGTCTCATGGTGGCCCACCCTCCCCTACGTGATCACTATATATTGTGTTGCCTATTATTTATTATTGAAGTTATTCAAATTGGCACCAAATTTTTAAGTTTTAAAAACTATCAAAGTATCAATGAAAGGTGAAATTTAATCCGGACTTGGCCTCTTTTGTTTTCGAAGTCTTGAGAACAACGTAGGTATACTGTTACGATTTGTCTGAATAAAATTGAGATATGATTAAAGTAGTAAATTCATCTTTTTAACTGTTTGGTTTGAACAGCTTTGCTCTGATTGGGTGTTTTGTTTTGCTGGATTCTTCTTCTCATTAGCTGTTTCTGGTTGGATTCCTTTTTGGGGGATACCGCTATTGACTGCTCAATATTAAATATGTTGGAGTCCTCTCCAAGGTCACCGAAGTCAGGACGATAATAATAGGGTGATTTTAAGCCACCTATTTGAACAGCAATATACTTTATCCGTTATACATCGCATGCGCAATATCGCTAAAATAAAGGGCAATGTTATTAACCGATATTGCTTTACGTTATTAGAGTGGAAATAACGTTCCGTAAATAAAGGATATTGATTTTGCCCTGGTGCCACATGTAGAACATTTATATTTAAATTTTATCGTAAACGCCAAAGTCTATGACAAATACATGTAAAAGTTAAAAGATTTGGGTTTAGTCTTTAGTATTCACAATTTTGACCACTGTTGTTAAAATATGAAATGGAAATATTTCATAAAATTAAATGTTATGGCAACATCGGATATGGAGAAACAGCCTCAACTATAGAAGAAGACGAAAGACGAATTAAGGCAGTTAAAATTTAAAAAAAAATATCATAAATGATTATTTAAACTATGAGGCTTCTCATGTGTAAGGTTATACAATGTAAATAAAAATATAAAATGTTACCGACATCAGTATCGGTGACGTCTGTCATCTGTCACGAGTATCACGTAAATAACAGAAGAATGGGATAGCTTAAAAACTCAATTTTGAAATACGTTATTAACGTACTGTATTTACTTTAATAGTGGATAAAGGGATATAACGTAAGAAGCTCCAGTTGTGGCTTAAAATCTCGCTATTATTAGCTAAGTTTCTTCCCTCATTTTCTTCTTTTTTCCTCTATAATTTATTTATTTAAATATTTTTTCCCCATAGGTACTTGTAAACTATATTAGATTTAATTTGATCAATTTGTATATTTTTCATTTGAAAAACTAAATATACCTACCGGCGCTCATTTAGACTTCTATTGCACACAACAACTAAGAATTGTTCATATTCGACCATCTCTGATGAGCTAGCAATATTTGAAATCTTTGGGCATGAATATAACATCTATTTGTTACATCATTTGGTATAATTTTTCTGATTCCATGCATATCACTCTATGCATAATGATACAGCGTTGTGTGATATTAGATAGAAAAAGATAATTGTACAAATGTTCAGTGTGTAGTAGCAACTAAAATTTTTGTTTTCTCTCATGAATTCGAGAAGTAGGTATTCATATTAACAGAATAGATAATCAAGCCAAATCTCTTTTCAACGATCATGTAGAAGTCGCTTAGAGCTGAGTCTTGAGAAAAAGGTGTGTGCGAAAACAGTTCGAAGTGTAATTCATCCAGTATTTGTAAAACAGCACTCGCTTTTTTGCATATGGGACTGTTTCTTCAAATTTCAGCGTTCAAACAAGAACGCATTTCATTCTAAACAATCGCATAATATACAATTTGTTTGGCACGTTTAAGCACAATGATAATATTTAACGCAATGCATGTTGATGTATTATATGTAATTATTTAAGTATTTTTATTTCTGATGGATGTCGTTTTTACAGTTATTGTACAGATACAATCTTACTGATTCTTGGAATTTAATGAATCAGATCAATTTCAGAAGTATATCGTTCAAAACACTATGAATCGAATATTATGTTGGTTCTTCGAATGTTTGTTAGAATAACCCAGTTGGTTGTATTTTTAATACCCACTTGGAATAACATGCTTACTTATCAATCTAAAATCAAATGATGCAAGAAATTGTTAATTAGTGTTTTAAATTAAACTTACTGTTTCTAGTTAACTCCTCAGTTTATTGAAAAATGTTAAAATTTCTAAAAAATTGACAATTGTTTCGATATTACCTAAATAATATCATCGTCAGAATGACTACCTGATGTTTAATTATTTTTGGCTAGTCCAAGAAGTGACCTATCTTGTGATTGACTTAACATATGTTAATAGAAAAAAGAAGATATGATATTAAAATATTAAAGCTTAGATATTATTAGCCCTATGGGGATATTAGTCCGGGAAAGTAAGGTCGAAAAATCTGTTAACTATCAAAACTTTCCCATAACTGATTTTCTATTTTTAAATGAAAATATATTGACGCAGCATCACTCTCCTGGATTGTCTGATAATTTCCGCTGGAGCTTGCGACAAAGCTGGCAAGCACAGCTCAGACCACCTAAAATTCAAGTGATTTATGCTCGTGTCATTTCTGGATGTGTTCTTACAAAAAAATCGTAGAGATGAAAAGTGAAGCAAATCTTATTCTCTTGAAGGTGACGTAAATCGTTTTTTCAAAAAAAAATTTCCAATCTTAAATTTTCCAAAAATTGAAAAAATTTACGAAAATTATATTTTTGGTTGGTAATTATAAATAAAATATTAATATCGAGGTCAAAACATAGATAAACATAAAGGGCAAACTTCTAAAAATTTATATTTTTTCAGATTTGGAAAAATTAAAATGGCGGCTGCGCAAATTGGAAACAATTTTTATTTTCAATCGCGTCTAAATTTATGAACATTAACGATATTGAGAAACGGTTTGTTGCAATCTACAGAGTGAAAGTTATATTTTTATAAATAACATTAACATAATTTTTAAAAAAATTTTTACATAATTTTTTAGAACATTTACCGAAAATAAAAATTATACATCTAGTTTTTTCTCATTTTGGCGTTGAAAAATTTCTTAAAAATATCTTTTTACGTTATAAATATGTTTGTTTTTGAAAGACGAGTATTTTGAAAAAAAATTTTTTTAGATGCGACTTTTACAAGCTGAGATAAACAAATTCCAAATCTGCTAGATACTGTCATAATATTAATTGAAATTTTCAAATTTAGATCACTTCGCTAGGTTGTTGAATCCCAACTCAACTTAAACACAATTTTTCCATTTTTCTACCGTTAATTAGCCATTCAAAAGAGAAACGCTCGGCCAAACGGTGCGGCGGCAGCTGCTTGGCGTTCTGGTGGGGGGTCAGCGCTCATTCTCTTCGAACGCCCAAAAGACCCTTACTGACATGACTGACGACGTACTTGTACCCGACGAATTATTGAACATTATTTCGTGTTCTTGTACCACAGGGTGCTCTACTACCAGGTGTGGTTGTAAAAAAAGTTGGCATACATTGTACGATATTATGTAAAAATTGCGAAGGCAAAAACTGTTGTAACATCGAAATTGTAAGTACGGTATTTGACAATGACGAGGATGATAATGAATCTCTGAGTGATGAGCTAAATTTTGATATGACTCAATTAGTTGATTGTGAACTTGCAATTGATAGTAGCAATAATATCGATGAGGATTTGTTTGCTAATGATAATGACGAGGAAAATTGTATAGAGCCATTTCCTCAGAGACCAAAAAGGGCGAGAATTTATAGAAAATAGATGTAAATTTGTAAATAACAATTATTCTTAATATCCACGTTTCGAATTATGTATAATATATATAATAAATGGATTTATAGATATAAATTATAAATATCATTGTACCTTATTTCTAGCAATATGTAATGGTTGATAATAACCATACTATTAGCAAACCAGAAATACACAATTTTTGCAAAGAAAACCAAAATAAAAGCTTGAGCTTCGTTCAACTGCGAACGAGCGCTGAGCCCCCACCACAACGCCAAGCAGCTGCCGCCGCACCGTTTGGCCGAGCGAGCTAGGATTACTATTCTCTTTTGAATGGACCAATTGACGGTAGAAAATGAAAATTTGTGTTTAAGTTGAGTTGGGATTCGACAACCTAGCGAAGTGATCAAAATTTGAAAATTTCAATCAATATTATCACATAATCTAACAGACTTTGAATTTGTTTATCTCAACTTGTAAAAGTCGCATATAAAATTTTTTTTAAATACTCGTCTTTCAAAGACACACATATTTATAACGTGAAAACATATTTTAAACAAATTTTTCAATGCCAAAATGAGAAAAAACTAGATGGAAAAATTTTTATTTTCGGTAAATGTTCTAAAAAATTTTGTAAAAGAATTTTTAAAAATTTTGTTTATGTTATTTATAAAAATATAACTTTCACTCTGTCGATTGCAACAAACCGTTTCTCAATATCGTAATGTTCATAAAATTAGACGCGATTGAAAAAAAAAATTGTTTCCAATTTGCGCAGCCGCCATTTTGAATTTTCCAAATCTAAAAAAATGTAAATTTTTAGAAGTTTGCCGTCTATGTTTATCTATGTTTTGACCTCGATATTAATATTTTATTTATAATTACCAACCAAAAATATAATTTTCGTAAATTTTTTCAATTTTTGGAAAATTTAAGATCGGAAAATTTTTTTTTGAAAAAACTATTTACTTCACCTTCAAGAGCATAAGATTTGCTTCAATTTTCATCTCTACGATTTTTTTGTAAGAACACATCCAGAAATGACACGAGCATAAATCACTTGAATTTTAGGTGGTCTGAGCTGTGCTTGCAAGCTGCGTCGCAAGCTCCAGCGGAAATTATTAGACAATCTAGGAGAGTGATGCTGGGTCAATATATTTTCATTTAAAAATGAAAAATCAATTATGGGAAACTTTTGAGTTTTATTTACTTACTTTCCCGGACTATATAATTAGGTATATACTTAATTATGATACATACTCAAACAATCTTAAATTTAAGGCACTCCATTAAATTTCAAATGTGAAGTAACTCAAATAATTTTTAGTAATTTTGAATAAGATCCAGGAATGGAATGTATTTTTTTATTGAATTGTATGCGTTATGAAATATCAGATATTCATACCGTGATGATTGTTGACTTTTTGCTTTATTAGGGGTTTCCTCAAAAAGTGAGTAATGCTACTCTCAAATACCAACTCAAAATAGCCTTAGATGGCCGGGTCTTCGATCTTTGATTGATCTTGCCTTTGTGCGCTAGGACTCTAATTCGCCAAATTTGCAATCTAAATTACAGTTTCCCAACTGAGACCCTAAAAATCTCAATACAAATTTTGAAGATGAAATACCCAGGAGAAAAATGCCTGCCCAAATGGCTTAACCCTTTCGCTGCGGATCGGCATAGTGAGCAACTCGTCCAAAGCTGCACCCATTTTTTCAATAAAAATTTATTTTTAATATTTCAGTATTTGCAAAAGTTTTTCCACGAAATACGCCAGCAGCACCCAGCACACAATTTGTTACGCAGTGCGCTCTGGCACGCATATGTGTCATAAACACTTGCTCGATTTTTCTTGTAAAAAATAACAAATAAATCAAAATATAATGTTGTAGATAGAACGAGCATATAACATTAATAGAATCCCAATAAAGTCTAAAATAATAATATCTATCAATAAAAGTAATTTTAAAATAAAGTACCAAAATTAATAAAACATCTATATAACAATATAATCAATTAGAATTAATGGGCATAATCATAGAGAAAATAAATAAGAAAATAAAAAGAATTCATAAACAATTATTCATAAAACAGTTTTAAAATAATTCTGTTTTTTAAAAAAACAACCTTAGACAGAACTTAACAAGCAAACGAAGGTCAATAAAATAACGTGACGCCACACGGAGTGTTAGACACCTAAAGCATCTGTTTATATTTAAAAAATAAATAGGATGGTAATAATAAAATCAACAGTGCTACAATGATTGATTAATAAATGACATTTAGAATTAGTAAAAAAATATATAAGATATGTTAGTTATTATTTAATCATAAAAGTTAATATGGAATATAATAATATATGTAGAAAACTGTAATTATAGGTAATGTCAAAAACTAAAACGAAATATAACAGTTGACGACAAGTATACCAACATAAAATGTAATTTGATATGAAATATAAGAATAAAAATAAATGATTACCGACCTAATTTATGTATATAAATGTAATAATATAAAACAAAATAAGAAATGAACTGTATCCATATGTATTATGTAAATATTTAGGTTGTAGGAAGTATAAAATTTGTATATTTACATTGACTAATCGGAAGATTTCAAATAATCAATAACATGAAAAAAACAATGATAATAAGATGTTAGTGAATTAAATCAATGACGATAAGGTTATAGTGAATAAAAAACAATATTTAATAATAAGTTTAAGTCAGAAAAACAATAAAAACATTAATAAACAAAGTGACAGGTGAACAATAATCAAAGATTTTTCTAGAACATTGCCAGCTTCCGGTTATAAACGATAGAAAGGGTTTTGGCGGATAAAAAAACCCGCGGTAGTCAGTCAAGCGTTGTTAATCAAGGAAGAAAGAAGTGATAGTATGTTATGTAGTTTTTCTTAGTAAATTTTCAAGTAATAAGTGTTGAATATATATAAATAAGAAGTATAAAAGTAATTTATAATTAAAATAAGTGCAAAGACAAATTTGTGTTGAAACAAAGTCAAGCCAAGTAGGAGAATTATCACCAGATAATTATAAGAAGGGAGATTGCCACCTGAAGCGGGAAAGCGTCATGGATGGACACAATTGAAGGCGTCGCTTGGTGAAATATAACTAGGTCTGTGGTGTGTTTTAATTAATAATATTTGGTACCAAATAATGAAAATGTGAAATTTAAATCATAAACACCTGGTAATAAAAGTTTTAAAATGATTATAATAAACCAGGAAACGTAAAAAACTTACCATTATCAAATTTGTAGATATATGTATTAATTTCTGTCATGTTGAATTTTTCTCCAGTTACATATATATAAAACTTTCCACAAAACAACAAACCACAACTAATTTTCAGTTTTTATCACATGCACAATTGTTATAATACGTTAAAATATTTTTCAAAGGATCGAAATTAAGTAGATAACATATTTCAAGTATCCTCTCCATTTCACGAACCGATTAAAACTAAAGCAGTGTCTAAATATTTTCAATAATCCTATTTAGAAGAACAAGAAGAAAAAAGTTACAATAGTTGAACAACTTTAGACGCAGGTGTTCATTTTTTCAAAGACATATAATGTTTACAAACGATTATGCAAATTTATGCAAATGAGTCTGCAAAAGCCGTCTCAAAAAGAATGAATAGTTTTTAAAATATACATAAAGGTTGTGTGATGTGGAAATTTAGATGTATATAGAAAAATCCATATTTATATTTTATAGCATAAGAATTTTTCATAGTTAAGAAAAGGATAATCATTTATTTTTATATATAATAGGTATTTGACTCCAATAATAAAATTAAAGCGCCAACTATATTTTATATATAATTAATATTGAAATTTTCAATTTTTTTTGTTCTATGTTTTAATAAATCACATAAAATGAATTACATTGATTAGTAATGTTGATTTTATTATGACTTTGCCCAGGACCCTACTGAGATATAGAGTAGTGTATAAATAAGAGCAGCCGAGGCAATAAAATTTAGGAATTAAATGAGACCACATGATATTAAATAGCATAATGAATAGGAGGAATTAAGGATAAAATATATAAATTAGCTAGCCCAAGAGTATAATATTTTAATAGTAACACAACATTAATACATTTTTATATTCAATTTAAATTCACAATTGAAATGTAACAATCCATTTAACTATTTCAATTAGCACACTAAGTAGAATCATATTTAAGTTGTCTCCGCAACATTGGGGCAAATAACATATAGTTTTCAATATATCATTTCATAAACAATTTGTCGCAAGCCAACGTGGTGCTATAGTTGCTATATCTGCAATCAACCTATTTAATTATTTTAATTAACTCAGTAAGTAATTTCATATACAATACATACTTATTTTCGATTAAACAGAAAATAGAATGAGAAATGAAGAATAAACGAAACGTCGTATTTTAATAAAAGCCGTGAATGTCAAAAAAATATAAAAAAGCATATGTAATTCTATATGAAACAAACGAGAACAACTTTCACGAAAAAAAAGTCATATAATTTGTATGCATTTTTCACACGGCATGAAAAACTGGAAAACACCCAACACAAAGGCCAGGCTCTCCAGGACATGTAGTGCAGTGATACAGGGTCATCTGACGTTTAATACCCTGGAAACAAACCCGACATCTTTATTTGTTTGTCCGTCCTTGCTGATTTTTGTAAATAATTTTTGATATCTTGTGTTCTACCTCTCTAATTCTGGGGGATTTTGTTTTCTTTATGTTCAGAAACCTCTCCAATATTGCAATCCTATAATCATAAAAAGACATTTTCCGCCCAGAATACTTATTGTATAAAAAAAAGGAGTTCAGTAACATGAGATGAACTATGTGGATCCCCAACTTCTAATACCACCTCAGCGTTTTTCGGTCGCAAGGATAATATGCTGTTATTTGATCCTGGTGATCAATTCCTCCCATACATTTATTATAGTAAAATATTGGAGCCGGTTTTTCTCTTTGACGTTGTAACTTGTCGGTGTACTCAACCATGCTGTTCTCGTGTTCATTGGAAACAAATAAGACATCTCGTTTATCTTTCCACTTCCGAATGTTAACACTATTGGAGAACTGCGCAATAGTCTCGTCCTTTTTCAGTTTTTTCCAACAACAGAAACTGGATTTCTTTTTTTTTGCATTTAGTGTACCCGTACAATAGGTATTTCGCAAAGACAGGGCATTTGTTAGTTCAAAAGAATTATAAAAATTATCTAAATACACCGAGTGTCCAGAATCCAAATAGTTTTTCAAAAGTTCAAGTACGACTTTAGTAGTATGTCCTTTTCCACCTACAGTACTATCCTTAGCCCCAGTGTACACCAACGTTTCTAGTACAATACTACAAGGCTTCAACATGTATAATTTTATTCCGTGTCGATGCTTTTTATTCTTTATGTACTGGCGAAAAACTAAGCGCCCCTTCCATAACACCATATATTCATCTAAAGAGAGTTGCTTCTGTGGATAATAAATGGCAGCCATTTTTTCATTGAAAAAATGTAGGAGAGGATTTATCTTGTGTAGGCGATCTGGATTTCCCGCTGGCATATTTTCTGCAAAATGTAGGCATCCCATTGTAAGCAAAAAACGATCACTATCCATATGTTTCGAGAAACACTGTAAATTAAACAATGGATGACTCTTCCAATAGTCTTGAAGTCGATTTAGGCGAATTGTTCCCGTATGAATTACCAAAGCCAAAAAAGTTAGCATTTCTTCAGATATTACGGATTTCCATTTAGAAATGCGTGATTTTTCGAAGACACCTAACACATAATTATTGGTCTTCCTTACAATAAGATCTAAAATATTATCATCAAAGATTGCCCTAAAATAGTCAATTGGATCACCGTTCCCGGGAATAGATTGCCACAATTCGTTTCTTTTCGAAAATGGGAAGTTTTTCATTTTTTCTGGATCGTCCGACCATGTTGGAACGGCATCATTACTTGCAGTACCAGGGACAGGCAATTGTGCAGAAAGCCCAAAACACGAAAAAACTATTATAAATACCTTCACCATTATCATCAGAACTTTCTTCGGATCCTGAATGATCGAATTCAAAATCATGCTCATCGTCATATGGTAAATTATACTCCAAATAAGTGTCCGATTCTACTAACATTTTTAATAATTCCACATTCGTAAGATTCTTCTGGTTTTTGACATTATATTTCATTTTTTTCGGTTGAGAAGGACCCGCCACTGTATCATCCATACTGTACCGGCAAACAAAATCACTATCACCAACTGCACAAAATTTTATCTCGTATAGAGTCTTCACAACACGCTACGAATGAAAACACACCTCTCTGTTAAAAAACTACTAGCGACATAATGGCCATTCGTTTACAAGTAGACCCTCGGCATACATGAGTGCCAGTCGCACCGAGCGAGGAATCGTGTCACGCAAGTATGTCATGCGCACTGAAAGGGTTAATGCAAATGCTTATGTCATAAAAGTACACACTGTATACATTTTACGTGATTATGAGCAAAAATAACCTCAAATTATAGCAAAGAGATACAAGAATAATGAATATTATTTAAAAAACAGTATACAAAAGCTATTAAAGGGAATTCTGAATTTCATCGTCTATTTGAGTATAAAAAGTTACTGTCATACATCAATAATTGATTATAATTTTATTAAAAAGTTATATACGGTAGCCTGCAATTTTAAGTTGGTCACACAGAATTATTATGAACAAGTACTCATTCATTAAATTCCAAGACTGTTAATATTTCTTCATTGGAATTGAAAAGTTGGTTGAAATAATAATTTTTGTTTTTAGTACTGAAAGTAGATGGATTCTCAAAAGATGTTTGCCGAAGTATGATTTCGATGTTGGATTCCGATAGATCAGGAAAATTGGGTTTTGTAGAATTCAAAGAGTTGTGGGAGTCTATTAGGCAATGGAAGGTAAGTTATAGGTAGATGATGATGACTAATTATATCGCTGCTCTCAAATCAAATCGACTGTGCACTAATAGCATTTTTCACCAGAGTTTTCGCGCTCGTATTTTATTTTTTTCTGTCTGATATACTACACCAGAAATAATAACTCTGGGCGAATAAAATTATGTTGACTGCTTCTTGTTAGTCTATCACTGCTATTTACCGATTAAATTACCTTAATAATGAAAAAATGCTACTAAGTCAGTATGACAGAAAAATTTGGCTACAATTTGCAAATAATTAAATAATTTCTATATCGTACCTAAATAGATACTTACTAACATTTCGCAGTTTCACTAAAAAGGTACCTAAACATTTATTTAATAACTAAAATAATACAGAAACTCAATGTAATTCAATTTTTATTTACAGACTGTTACATCAAAGTGAATGTTGGGAATGGTTCCTTTTCTGACTAAATCTAAAATACCCTTCTTCTTTTTTGCCTCAATAGGGATCCGGCTGGGATATGCCGGAAGCAAAATGTTCAAATCTTTAATCCTGCATACTCGTTTCTTGAACTTATCCCAATCTTGTTGCCCGTACGATGATTTGTAGCGAATTTCATCATGTACATGATAGTGATTTCCTGTATTTTTTTGCTGTTTTCATGAGCATTGAATATTGTTAAGGCACAAAAATGAGGCCGCTAATCTGAGTCACCTTTATTTTGGGTATGACCCTTGTTGAGGAAGTTGTGTGTAATGCTAGTTAAGTTTTTTAGCATGTTTACTGCTAAATCAGTACATGATTGGTAAGTATAATACGAATCATGTACTGATTTTTTTGTTAGCCGCAACAATCGTCGATATAGAAAATGACATTCTTTGGGCCCAGACCATTTTCGTTTAACATCGTCAAGTATGACAATATGCAACTCGCAATCTCATTCACTCCCCAATTTCCTTGAGATTCGTCCCATGTATACCAATGCCCATTTCTGTTTACCTTTAGATCTACAATCGTAAAGTTATAAACAACTAGCTTCGAAATATAGTAGAATGGCGAAGCCTCTGTAAGAATTTGAATTCACCCTCAAATTCTTCCTGTAACCATTACTTTTTTTCACCCCGTATATCCAAAGTTACACATTCCGTATACATCATGAATAAAAATATCATTCTTCTTATCTATTCAACATTTCCTTAGCTACGCAAATATCCATTTTAACGTCCCTTTCACATAAAAACACATAATTTCTGCCTTACAGTTTCCTTATCTGTAACGAACAAAACTTTTTCATGGCAACAAAAAACACCCAGCTTACGTAGACCTCAATCGTCGATCATGACGGTTAAATTTTAAATTTTCATCACCCATTGGTCAATTTCCCACATGATTTCGCTTACTTCCACCCACTCTGAACAACACATAAATACGAATACAACCCAACTTTTCACTCATTTCTCATCCGCTCATCGTACAAAATGCTACTCACGTTATAATAATTAGCTGACAATCATCAGCATAAATTTGAAACATTCATTAATTACTCTCAACAATGTGATAAGTAATGAATACTCCGTATAACTGATAACCACTGATAATACGATTTTAATTGTTCAGCAAAAGAACAAGATGTTTATTACATTCAATTAAAACGAAAGTAAAAGTGCAAACGAATATAATTCATTCATCCATATAACTCATCTACGTTCAAACACATTCGCAATCAACATGAAAGTGAACATCCTTCCCGCATTTTGCGACATCGCTAAAATAAAGCGAGATCGCGAAACACTTTCCTTTAGGAGAAGGAAGCACAGCCTGTAAATCGTAAACGACAACTATGGTAGCAGAGTCCGTTTTTAGTTTATCTCCTTCATTTTCCAAGCGGGAAAGATATTTCTCCAGAATGTGAGTCTCATATTCGGTAATATTTTTCTTAGTTTTCTTAAAAATCAAGCATTCTTCGCATTGGTCCTTCTTCGGGCGAAAAAAATCTAAATTGAACAAATTAAAAATTGCTAAATATTGCCCATAGCTGACTCATTGAAGATAAGACTCTTTACGCTCATTTATGTAATCTCGGTTATGTACAGCGATGATCTTACCCCCATCGATGTATTGCCGTGTAGTATCAGCCCTAGGCTAGGTATTTTGGGAATTTGTTGGATGTGTTCATTTGCACTTGCAGTTTTTCATTCAATTTCACGCCTTTACCATACTTTCCTGTCATTTCAACATCCAAAACAGCGGTATCTTTCTCTTTTTTTTAGATTTGTGTAAATTACTCTCTCAGATAAGTCAAATCGAAAAAATAGTTTACAAACTCGTATTTGCTTTTCCTTTCTTGGTTATGTAGTATGCCTGGTTATGACCCCTGTCACGTTTGCTGTTTACTGTTATCTTCTGATATTTTGGAGTTACAGTGTTTATACAGTCTTTAATTAATTCTCTTTGTCATTATAAGTCATCCATACTCCAAAACATATTGAACTGCTCCTTTCGATAATTTTCATCTATTTGTTCATTGCATTTTAACTTACAGTTTTTGCAAGGTTGCTTCATGTATCGTATGTCCACCTTTTTCGCTAGTTGACTCGTACTCCTCTCCCATGTTTCTCATTTTTTTGCAATAGCTCATTTATTAAGTTCTCCTCTCTTATCTTCAGGTTTATAATCATGATCCAGTGTTTCATCTTCATAATTATGATATGGATCCTGTACTTCCTGATCCGAACTAGTAGTCTCTTCAGTCCACATGTTTAGAGCATCCATTCCTTCTTCAGTTCCTGGGTATATCAAATTATGATGATCCATCACTTCGCAAGTATATTTTGATACAGTGGGTAATGTAGTGACGGTAAGACCACCGGCATCTCACCCACTTCTGTTTCTGAAAAAGAGAGGCCCCGTTACAAGCTAGTAATCATTGGCGGATAATCTCAAAAAGTCTGGGGGTGGGGGTGTCTAAGAAGTTCCGACTCCTACACACACAGGGTCAACATTTCTTTTGCGATGGGGGTCTACTAGCCCCCATAATGTTTCACCTTAGGTACGTCTAAGCAGCCTATAATTAGCCTTTTCTGACAATTGAAAGTCGAAATAGAAGAAATAACTGATATTTTTTGTACGCTTTTCCAATTCATTACTTAATTTTTCTGATTGTTTAAGGTGGGAGGGGGGCAAATATAGACCCCCATTTTCCGCCTATGCTAGTAATGTAATAAATATTTACTCTAAAGGTTTGTCTAACTAAAACTTACCTGCATCGGCAGGGTGAATATCAGTAACATCAGTCGCTTGATTCTCTGCAGTCATTGGAACTGGAATATGATCAGTCACATCCGTATCTTGATTCGCAGTAGTCATTGGAATCAGAGTAAAATCAGTCAAATCAGTCTCTTGATTATCTGCAGTCATTGGAACCGGAATAAGATCAGCCACATCACTCTCTTGTTTATCAGCAGTCATTGGAACCGGAATAAGATCAGTCTCTTGATTCTCTGCAGTCATGGGAACCAGAATAAAATCAGTCACATCAATCTCTTCATTCTTTGTAGTAATGGAATCTGAAAGGGCCTTAACCCATGTTTATACTCTTCTTAGACCGTTTTCTTGTGGACTACGTGGCGGAACAACCGTTAAGGACCGCCTGTATTGATCTGTCGCAAGTTTCATTATTAACTTCATGCGTTTTTTCCTTTAACAGACAACAATATATTTTTTCATAATTCGCGTATAAAAGAGACTTCATTATAACATTGTTTACAGTGTCACAATGGAGCTCTTTGAACACTGTTATAGTAATTTTTAGTGTACAGTTGGTTATTGAATTTAGTTATATTTTTATTTGACATTTGACTTTAACCTTGACACAAATTATAAATAAAATGGTCTAGCGTTGTTCTAGCTAGCAAATTATTATATTAAAGGTAAATTAGAATGATTTTTATATTAATGAATAAAGTACGCTAACGTTTATTTATCAATGATTTGTCAATTGTTTATTTATATATTGTATAGGATCAATATATAGGTATACAAAACGTTCGATTTTTGGGATAAATTACCAGATATCTATGTGATGTATTACAGAAATAATTCTGTTCATGATAATAAATAGATCGCAAGAGCATATACGAAGAAGCTCTTTTTTAAACAAATATTCATCCTCTTTTTGCTTAAATGAAAGTTTGTTTACAATTCACACAATTCTTCGGTTGTAATGTGTCAAAAGTCAGAAGTGCTGAATCTGACCAATCAGGAATCTACAGAATTGCCAACTTATATTCAAACCACTCGTCCTAGTTTATAAACAGGGATTATATGAAATTCTATTTTATTTAAATAATTAAATAAATGCGAATTATAAAAAATATTGTGTACAACTTGTGCCACAATGACTATCTGTAGTACTCGTGATTTGCACAACGAGTCATTGTGATACTTGTTTTACAAATAACTATTAAAGCATGGATCAGTCATATAACATGCAAAATAATGCAGCGCACAAATAAAATAAACGAACTGATTTTACTAAAATTCAATAAACTGATTTATTGATATTTAATACACATTTTTGTGTTCCATCTTTAATCTAAACTGATTCATTTGCAATAGAAAATTAGTAGCAGACTGGGTTTTGTCTGATACACATGTCTGCTTTGAAAAATCCAAGCTTGAACGCTGCAATATTATTACTGCATAGTGGGTTATGTGCCAATAACTCACGGACGGTAGGAACATACAAATGGATTATTGTAAATCGCTTTTACAATAATTCAGTCTTCTGCTATCAACAATGGCGTTTCCCGCCAAAGTGCATACCGGCGTAGTGACATCTGGGGAGGTTTCATTCAACTTGAAGATAAGTCTGTGTGCCATAAAACATATTAAAAACTTATAATTTTTTTGATGGTAATAACGCAAAAACCAATATTTTGCAGATAAGTCTGTATGATTTGAGTGGGAACTAGCAATGTTGCCATTGTAATCAACTTGTGATACGGTTCATTGTCTTATAGTAAAATACACTTCCAGCTAAAATATTTTCCAAAATATCCAAAGTAAATAGAACGTTCTAGTGAATCAAATTCACAGGAGAACTACTCCATTTTGCAATATTTCGATACTGTTTTCCAATTGAAAACTGTAGTATATAGAATGGCCCATGTTATTCTGATAGTTATATACGATTTCTGTCTTTTAGTTTTGTATTGTCTGGAATAAAATACTCTAAAGTGTGAGTGATGACGAGCTTACGTCACCATCATATCAGTATATTGGGAACGGCTTATGTGTAGAATACAGTTGAATTATTGTATATTTACCCGTGCGTCATTAGTATCTGATAACATAACCGACACAATTATTAAGTGGCATCTCTTTCAATTAATAGTGAAGAACAGAACGAAATAATTTGACATTTGTCGGATATGTTATCAGATATTAATGACGCACGGGTAAATATCCAATAATTCAACTGTATAATAGAGTTATATTTGAATAGAATAGGGTGGGTGGAAACTAGCAATGTTGCCATTGCCATCAACTTGTGACACGGTTCATTGTCTTATAGTAAAATACACTTCCAGCTAAAATATTTTCCAAAATATCCAAAGTAAATAGAACGTTCTAGTGAAGCAAATCCACAGGAGAACTACTCCATTTTGCAATATTTCGATACTGTTTTCCAATTGAAATTGGTGTTTCTAATATATTTATTGTTTTTAGAATGTTTGGATGTTATACGATAAAGATCAATCTGGAACATTCAGTGGCTTCGAATTGCGAGAGGCTTTAAATGCAGCAGGTTTCCGGTTGAATAATAAGATATTGAATATTTTGATGCACAGATATGGTAACAAAAACGGTGAGATGGACTTTGAAGATTTCATGATGTGTGCCATTAAATTAAAAACAATGATTGGTAAGATTATTTTTATTGCGTTGTGTTATTATTATTTTTTGGCTGATGGAAAAATTTGTCTTAAAATTTTCATATTTGTCACCATTTGTACATTAAAGTGTTGTATTACAAAACATTCGACAGTTGATAGTTACTGAAATAGAGTGTTGAACGGGTAATATAAAAATACAGGACAACTGGATCAATTGATGAAGCTAAAAAAATTGTTACTTTTGAAACAATCCGTTCAAATATGATTAGAGCAGTAAGTGAGAGTGTAGATGATAGGAGCATGAATTCGACGTCCAGGACAAGCATTTCATTTTCAAGAAGCTTTTGTATATCTTATTAAAGCATTAAGACAACAATAAATCCAAATATTGACCAAAATGATTCGTTGGAATCTTATAACACTTAAGCAAGTGGATTTACATATATGGCTATATATTATGTATTTATCATGCAAATTCACAACGCCATGTTTTGAGAAGTCTGCTTCATGAGTAAACCGACAGTGGCTGCAAATTTGATAATGTTTGCGATTTTTCTCAGAATACATTGGCAATACTGCATCCAGAGCGGATAGTTTTTAGATGGCCAATGTTGAACAAGTTGTACGTGATATGGATACAATAAATAACCCCGCTCTTTTTAAGTGCAAATCCAGTCCCTTATAAAGGATATTTGTCACACACCTCAGGGTCCGTCAAAGAGTATAAAAAATAAGCAAAGTAGTGAAAAAAAATATTTAATCACAAAAGTTGTAAATAAGAAGATAATACGCCTTTTTAATATATTTTCGATTCACAGGGTGATCCAAAAATAGGTATATGACAAATCAAATATTTTTATAGAACACAGTACCTACATGTTTTTATACTCGTATATATTAAACTTTAGGTTTAATTTATGTAAGGAGGTGTTCTAGATTTAATGACCAGTTTTCTTAATGCATAATTCGAATATTTTTACATTTTATACTTTCCATAGAAAATATGCGTGGCCGACGTGAATGTGTTGACATGTCTAAAAACACAGTTTTTTAGAGCACTAATTTTAATTTTTGCAAATTAAGTGCAGAAAAGTGTAATGGCTTTTTGTCAATTTAGGATTTTTATCTAATGTTACTGAGTGTGTTTGTTCTGTGCTGAAGTGATTTCTTGAGAAGTTCAATTATTTACTGCAATATTCATAAATAACCAATACACTAACCCCTCTTACATACGTTGCAATGAAACTGTTATCATTGGGATTAGCTTCTATTTTCTTTACTAATGCATCTAATTTCTGTCTTAGGTCAAGCTGGTCTGTTTTTAAATCTTTCTCTGTCGTTTTAAAATCCTTCTCTACTGTTTTTAAACCTATTTCTACTGTTGCCAAATTTTCCTTAACTGTTTTTATGTCTGTTTTTAGACTTTCTTCCATTGTATCTACTATGTTATCTAAGGCCGCTATTTTACTTTTAAAGGTAGAACTAAAATCGGGCAGTACCTCTAATATTTGCTTCCTTTCCTCCTTCTCCACGTTCCTCCTGTGTTCCTTTTCTTGTTTTCTAAGGTTTTCCTTTTCTTGCTTTCTTTTCCGTTCCTCTTCCTCCTTTTCTTCTATTCTTTTCTTGTTTTTCTTGCTCCATTATCTGAAGAAACCATGCTGGTGCTCCACTATTAGCTTCCATATCGGTGTCGTAATTTGTACTTCTAGTATTGACCATAAATTACTTTTACCATTGTCACCACTGTTATAACTTTCACAACAACATTTAGACTGTCACATTGACAGGTGCCTGTGATACTCCGCCTATTCAGCGCTCTTCTTATTTTCAGTCCAAGCTGTAATTCTGACATTCATAGAACAGGTGTAACAATATTATATACAGGGTTTGTTTAAAATGAGTCTTTGTTTTAATAATATTTTAATGACTGATTTGTATTATTGATATCCAATACACAATTCTGTATGGATAGCTGCGTTCATCAATATACTTATGCTACAAATATATTTACATCTTTATAAAAATTATGGATACTATAATTTTTTATGAAGCTTAGTATTTATTTCTCTTCTTTCTTTATTCATCAAATATCATATTCATATAAAGTTGGAACCGTTGGAGTATATTTGTGTATGTTATTTTTGCAGAACTCTTCAGGAAGAAACAATCAACTGGAACAGAAGATGCTAGTTTTTCAATAGAGGAATGGCTAGAAAACACCCTTTATTCTTAAACTTATATTTTTACTAAATATATGAAATTCCAAATGAAACATTTTTCTTCTATTTTTAGATATATCTGTTCGTTTTAAAATTGTGAGTAAGAGTTGGTAAAATTTAGAACGTTTAATTATACATTCTATACACATATACATTTTCTTGTTAAATTTTTGACTCATAAATAAATATTTATTGATGAATTTTGTGTTTTACTAATTGATTTCAGGTATTTGATAACTTTATCGGGTTATCAGTCTATAAGTAAACAAACATTATGCTAAGTATTAGTAAATATATTTGCTAACCAATAATCACTAGATTACGAATTCACAGGTTTGAAAGGAAATTATATAAAACATTCAGCTAAAGATTGAATGTTATTGGAATAAAGATATTGATAAATGTTTACTGGATTGTGAAATTATAATTATAAACAGGGTAATACTAAAATGGAGGAGCATGTAAGGCCAAGAATTTTATTTATTTCAAATTATTAGGCTTCAAACAGGCGCTTAAAGCATTATTTGCTTTTATTTTTATCTGTTCCACTGACCTTAGCAGAGGCTTATAATAAATATTCAATAATGTACGTGCCTAATTACTTGATAAATTCGCACACTCGACACTACCCTAACCACTAACATTTTTATAAAATTTGGAATAACATTATAGAGGAATGTGTGCCAAGATATTTTCATTACAAAAAATCCAAAATGTATTCCATTTGGTTCACAAACGACATAAAAAGTAACTATAAAATATTTCCAGTTATTTTAATGATAAATATATAGAAGTGAGACGAGAGGTAATTAAAAAATAGAAATATATTAATACATTAAAGCAAGAAGTAACTTCTGATATAAATAATTTTTGGAATTATATGAAGAATAATTGGAAAAATTCTAATAGTGGTAAATTTATATATAACGGGGTAGGGGCTTCCGAATCATTTGCAACATTTTTCCCGTCAGTGTATGCCGACGAAAAAGCCTCTTACAATCTGCTCTTAAATTCTGTCTTGGACGTAACCAATAATACATTGAATTCGGTTAATGAGTTAGACTTCGATGTGACACTAAAAAATCTAAAACCCAAAAAGGAGGGGACTAATGGAATACCACCTTATATATTAACACGTTGAGTGCCAGTATACTGGACATGCGAGTTCTTTACATATAGCCCGCGTCCAGTTAACTGGACGAGCTTAAACAGCGGGTTTATATACTTTGATTTGTTGTCGGGCTACGGGAATGAATTGAATACGTCTAGTGCGGGTTATAGTCAAAGAATCCAACATAGATTTGGCGATGCTGAGAGCAATATTGAAGACAAGATGGCAACATGTAGCTCAATCGATAACTAATTTCGTTCCGGTCGCGCTTCTTGTCTTACGCATTAGTGGCGTGCATGAGATGAAAACAAAGATAATTTATTTCTTATTTTGAATAAAGCAAATGAATAAATAACAAGTTTTTGTAATTTTTAGGACAATATTTACACGTCTAGTTGACTGGACAGCGGGACATTGAGGGTAAAACCATGTGCATACCCCAATGTCCATATTGTGTTTACAAATAACCACTTCAAATTGTAGCAGTTTTTATTATCTTTTCGGTACTTAATCTTTTTGACAATTCCCTAATTAATTTTATTTTTTACATCTGTCATACCCCGTAGAGCAATGATCACAACTATCCATAAAATAAAAGTTAGTCTGAAGGACATATAGACTCTGTATACTTTCCCCAGTCAACCATTCAGAACGTATATAACTTAAAAAAAACAATAATGTAATAGCAGTCAGGCACCTCGCAGTTGATCTACATGTCTTTTCCAAATTCTACCATCATCAAGTTTGATTAAGTAGTGTAAGTTTCCTAATATCTTATGAATATAACCAAAAATCCATTTTTCCTGTCCTGAATAATTTCTTACCAAGACGCGTTGGTTAAGCAGAAAACTACGAACTTAAATATCGGTATCAATTGTTACCAGTACGGTATGTGAAGTGGGTCTAATATTATCAAGTCTGGATCTTATTTCCCTGTTAACCATTAATCTCGAAGGAGACTGATGAGTGACACAATGAGGTATTTTACGATATTGTAATAAAAATTCATTTAATTGATTTTCAGCATCACATAATTTACTGTGAGATTTAAGAGTTCTTAAATATTTTTTTACAGTCTGGACGCTCCTTTCTACTAATCCATTAGTAGCAGGATGATATGGAGCTATTAATTTATGTTTAATACTATGTAATTTAAGAAAATGTTGAAAATTATAAGATACGAATTGTTGCGCATTATCACTAAGTGTTTTGGTACTCCAAATGTAGAAAATATTTTATTACAAACTTGTATTGTTGCGAAACTAGATTTATCTTTGGTTATATATATCTTTAACCAACGTGAATATGCATCAACTAACATGAAATAGTTCCTACCCCCAAACTCCATATAATCAATGTGAACTCTTTCAAATGGTTCGGAAGTCTTTTCCCATGGATGTATGGGTGTTTTTGTTGGATTATTTTGGATTTAATGACACTCCGTACAGTTTTTACAAATATTTTCAATGCTTTTATCAATATTTGACCACCAACAATAACTTCGTGCTAAGTTTTTCATTTTGTTTATTCCAAAATGGGAAACATGTAATTCTTGTAAAATTTGATTTTGTAATTTATGAGGTATTACAACTCGAATTCCTCGCATTATGCAACCTTGTTGTAATGAAAACTCTGTTTGTGGAATATTAAACCTATATTTTCGAGGAATATCCTGACTAGTTTGTAAAGCGTCTAATATAGGTTTAAGATTAACATCGTTTTGACTTTCATAAGCAATTTGAGAACAAGAAATAGATAATGTATCAATTTGTTGCAATTCAAAAACACCTGGCTCATCGAAAACTGTTAGAGATTCAGATTTAATTGGTAATCGTGATAAAAAGTCAGCGTTACAGTGATCTTTAGTATTTTTATAACGAATATCATATTGAAAAGCCTGTAAATAAATTGCATAATGTTGCATACGCGTAGCACTCAATACTGGTAGGGATTTTGTTGGATTAAAAATTTGAAGTAAAGGTTTATGATCAGTATATAGAGTGAATCGATTTCCATATAGATATTGATAGAATTTTTTTACGCCAAAAATGATACTGTATGCTTCACGATCAATTTGAGAATATCTTTTCTGTGTGTCATTGAGAGTTTGAGATGCGAATTGTATCGGCCTCTCAGTTCCATCAGGATATAAGTGAGATAATACTGCACCCACTCCGTATGGTGAAGCATCGGTAGCCAAAATTAAAGGTAAGTTGGAATCAAAATGAACCAAGAAATTATCAGCCAACATTTGTTTCTTTACTGAAATAAATGTTTGCTCACATTCTTGATTCCATATAAATCTCACGTTTTTATGTAATAATTTATTGAGGGGATACAGAAGGGTACTTAAATTTTGTAAAAATTTCCCATAGTAATTTATTAATCCTACAAATGATCTCAATTGAGTTTTGTCAGTGGGTCTTTGAGTATTCACAATACTTTCAACCTTACTTTTTATTTTATGAATGCCTTTGGAATTTATCAAATACCGGCAATACTCAATACTATCAGCGAAAAAATAGACTTTTCTTTATTAATACGTAAGTTGTGTTCTGATAATCTTTTTAAAACCTCATTTAATCGCTCTAAATGTATAGTATCATTTTCCCCTGTTATTTTAATATCGTCTAGATAAACGGAAACACCTGGTATACCCTGTAAAGCTTTCTCCATCTCTCTCTGAAAAATTGCAGTAGCAGAGGAAATGCCAAACATCAAGCGATGACTAGTATAAAGACCTTTATGAGTATTTAATGTTAATAAATGACAATCTTCAGGTCGTATTTCAATGTGTAAGTAAGCCTGACTCAAATCAAGTTTAGTAAATTTATTTCCACCTGCCATTGAATTAAATAATTCATCAATTGTGGGCAAAGGATGTTTATCCACTTGAATATTATTATTGAGTGTAACTCGAAAATCTCCACAAATTCCATTACTTTTTACTACAGGAACTATATGAGTAGCCCAGTCAGATCTATCCACTTTAGTAAGTATACCTTGAGAAAGAAAGTTTTCAATTTCCTTTTCTACTTTAGGAATTAGAGGTAAGGGAACTGATCTCGCTTTACAGAAAATAGGTTTTGTATTTTCTTTTACTGAAATTGAAGACTGCATACCCTTAAATTTGCCTATACTTTTACTCTAGTCCCTTGACCAATACTTTCGTAGATGAATTAACAATATGATCAAGAGAAGTAGAAAACAAATTCAAATGCATTTGACGAATCCATTCTCTACCCAACAGTGGATCTCTATCAACTGTAACAACATACAAGTTTAAATCAAAATTTTTATCCTTAAATGAAACCTTGCAAGATAAATACTCTAAAACTTCAAGGGACGTTTTACAGTAGGATATTAGTTTGAGATCCGTTTGACTAATGGTAGTATTTGGAAAAAGTAAATCAAATTTACGCTTACTTATAACTGATACTGCAGCACCACTGTCTACTTCAAAAGTCGTTTCTTTGTCATTAACAACCAAGGTTTGTTAAAATTTTTCTCTATAAATATTTCAATTGCTATTATCTCTTCAGCTGGTTTTTGATTATCGTGAAAATCAATTTGATAAGTATTTGAAGATTTCTTCCTACACACGTTCTGAAGGTGACCTTTCCTGTTACAAAAAGTACAAATTAAATTATCTTTATTAGGAGAACCTGTAGCTAAATGCTTTTGATCACCGCATCGAAAACAAAATTTTGAAAAATTTGAACTTTTATTTGAAATACCTGCAGGTAAGTTTGTTTCAGCTTTAAAGTTTATTTGATTTAAATTTTTATTAGTATGTAACTCAGCAGTTGCTTTTGCGGAGAGTTCCATACCTACAGCTATTTCACAGCCTTATCTAATGTCAAATCTTTCTTTTCTAATAAACGACTTTTATCATTACGTAGACCCCAAACAAATTGATTGCGTAATGCTTTCTTCAAATAATCGCCAAAATTGCAAAAAATTGACATTTTCTGTAAAGCTGTGATGTACTGTTGTATAGATTCACCCTCTTGTTGTTTACGTTGATGTAGTCGGAAAATTTCTGCAATTTCCAGTGGAGTAGGACTGAAGTAATCTTGGAGAGTTTCTACCAATTCTTGAAAATCCTTTGATTTTGGATCTTGTGGTGTTAATTTGTCACAAAGTATGTCGTATGTTTCTGAGCCCATGAAATGTAAAAAATAAGAGACCTTACTAGTTTCAACAATTCCATAAATTTCGCAGGCGCCGTTGAATCGTTGCACCCATCGAGTCCATTGTGATTTTGTAGAATCGTAAGGTTCAATTGTAAATGTATTTTGAATTACTGTAGTTGTATTACTTGAACTTGAGCCTGAAGTTTGAGTATTTTGTAAGTTCATACTTCTTCGATTTATTTTATTTGGCATGGTTAATCTATAACGAATATGTGGTTCTTTCGAATCCTCGTCGCCAATCTATTGTGTTTACAAATAACCACTTCAAATTGTAGCAGTTTTTATTATCTTTTCGGTACTTAATCTTTTTGACAATTCCCTGATTAATTTTATTTTTTACATGTCATACCCCATAGAGCAATGATCACAACTATCCATAAATAAAAGTTAGTCTGAAGGACATATAGACTCTGTATACTGACAGTCCAGTTAACTGGACAGCTACTGGTGACCTCAGAAATGTTTATGGTCAGTTTACAAAATCATTAACATGCATTTGACATTAAAATTTTCGTAAATAACCCAAAAAGGGGAGTTGGTTTCTTAGAGGCGTTAATTCAATCCCCCCTTGGCACTCAACGTGTTAAAGGCCTGTGGTGAGTCGGTAAGGCAGCCTCTGATACATGTTTATAGCCTTATTTTAAAAACTAGTATATTTTCCTATGTCTGGAAAACAAGATTGGTATGTCCCATATATACATCCGGTGATAAAATGAATATCGAAAACTATTGACCTATTTCAATTATGTGTACCCCTGCCAAACTTTTTGAACAGATATTATATTGTAAATTGTATACACATGTTGAAAATTATAATATATAGTACCTCATCAACATGGATTTGTGTCAAAAAAATCATCTAATACAAATCTGCTTCTTTTTAGTAATCATGTATTTGAGTTAATGAAATGTAAATCTCAGCTTGATGTTATATATACGGATTTCAGCAAGACATTTGATAAAGTTGATCACGACATATTACTAGAGAAATTGGGTAGTTTTGGATGATCATATAACCTAATTCGTCTACTTAAAAGTTATCTAGAAAACAGATATATAATAACTATATACAACGGAAATGCATCGGGGAAATTTAGGCAAATTCTGGAGTGCCTCAAGGATCCAGCCTTGGGCCGCTTCTTTTTGTACTTTTTATTAATGATTTGACTGAACTACTAGTATCATCAAATAGCCTTATATTCGCAGATTACTTCAAAATATTAAAAAAGTTAGAAACAGTGAGAAATTGCGTTTTGTTACAGAAGGACAGGGTATTTGAATGGAGTTATAAAAATAAATTAAATTTCAACCTACGCAAATGTTCTGTTTTAACTATAACACGTATTAAACAACCGTGTCTCTTTAATTATTTGATGTAGAGTCAAAGCTGCAACGCTGCACTGAAATCAAAGATTTAGGCTAAACTTACAACAGCACATTCTCATTTGCCATACACATTGAAAATACAGTAAAGTCAGCTAATAAAATGTTTTAGGGTTTTATAATAAGACAAACTCATATTTTTACTAATTTCAACATACTTAAACTTTTGTACTATAGCTTGGTTAGGAGGAAGTTAGAGTTTGGCTCATTAATTTGTTTCACGGAATCTCAAAGCAATTTAAATAAATTATAAGAAATTCAAAATAAACTTTTAAGGTTACTCTATTTTAAAAAACATCACGTATACCCTGACTACCAGATAATTAGAAGTACAACTCTGAGGTATGAATTTAAGATATTATCTCTAGAAAATAGACGACAACTCTCAGTATTGGTATTTTTATACAGTGTTATTCAAAAGTCACCTCCCCCCCTCGTATCTTTTGAACGGCTACACTTACATTAATAAAATTTGGAGGGTGAAAATAAAGTGTTGTAAACTTCTCTACGAATGGTAACAGGTGACGTAATAGTAATAGATGACGTCACAGTGCCACTCTGGCCAATAATTTTAAATAGGACCTTGTGGCAAGTGATATCTCGTTTGAAAGGCATTGACATTGGCTACATAGCTATATTAATTTTGTTTGGGTTTAAATTAATATTGACGGATAAATTAAATAAATACCAAAATTATTGAAATTATTTTTTTAAATTTAATTAATCAAATATCAACAATGGATTCTTATAGCAAGTGTTCGAAATGTGCTCCGTCTACTTCCTGACAGTAATACATCCTATTAGTAAACTCTTGTCGTACTCGTTCGAATGTGTCAGCTGAAATAGCATTGCATTCTTCAGTAATTCTTTCTTTCAAAACGCCAATGCTATCTGGTGTCGTAGTATAAACCTAGGATTTCAAGTACCCCCATAGAAAAAAATCTAATATTGTCAGATCTGGTGACCGAGGTGGCCATTCTATAGGATCTTGCCGGCCGATGTATTACTGTCAGGAAGTAGACGGAGCACATTTCGAACACTTGCTATAAGAATCCATTGTTGATATTTAATTAATTAAATTTAAAAAAATAAATTCAATAATTTTGGTATTTATTTAATTTATCCGTCAATATTAATTTAAACCCAAACAAAATTAATATGGCTATGTAGCCAATGTCAATGCCTTTCAAACGAGATATCACTTGCCACAAGGTCCTATTTAAAATTATTGGCCAGAGAGGCAATGTGACGTCATCTATTACTATTACGTCACCCGTTACCATTCGTAGAGAAGTTTACAACATTTTATTTTCACCCTCCAAATTTTATTAATGTAAGTGTAGCTGTTCAAAAGATACGAGGGGGGAGGGGACTTTTGAATAACACTGTATAATATTATAAATAATAGAATTAGCTCCCCTGAACTTTTGTCTTCAATTAGATTCAAAGTGGCACCTAGAAGATTGCGCCAGGTTCCAATGTTGTTCCTCCACCATTTAACATCTCGAGATCACCTACGGTGAACATGTTCTGACTTGCGAATCAATTCAATACATTGATTTATCTAGAATGGACAGTTTCTACCAGAATTTTTCACAAAACAATCTTGGAACATTTAATCTTTATATCTCAATGAAGAACTTTTAAGGTAGAATTCAATTAATTTAGGAAAAACTATACGAATATAATGATTATATATTGACATATAACTATTTTTTATGTGTCAACAACATTTGGTGAATTTTATAAATTCTGTAAATTTGATTTTATTATGTAAAAATTTATTATTTTGTACAATGTATCTAATTACATATTTATTCATGTAATAAAAACGTAATAAATAAATTACTAAAAGTTAGTCTATATATTATATATATTACTGGTCCACCAACAATGTTACAAATTTCATTTAATAAACTATTTATCCAATTTAGGTAGAATTAAATTTGTTTTTTCACTTGTTTGAATGAAACAAAAAGCAATTGGCACCTTCGTATTATACAATTCGCGGGGATAAGTCGCTTTTCTATTATTATTAAGTTCATATCGGTATATTTTCATCTTTGATAAGATAAACAAATCAGTATCTATTTTACTGGAGTGTCATATGGTTGTGCAACTGAACACTCGACATAGGTTAGGTGTTTATACAAAATGTCCAAACCCATTGAAGATGGTCAATTCATTTCTGGAGGCAATCGTTATATGTGTACAGGATTTGACCCAAGAAAAATATATTTAGTGAGTTTTAATTGACCTTCATCACTTATTATTTTAATTTCTCCTGTCATTAAAATAAATATTTAAGTAGTCTCATATTAGTATTTGATGCATTTTTCATTTTTAATTATATCATAAAAACGTTTATACTTGAAGAATTTCAAATTTACCGATGATCTAAAGTCGAATGTTTCTTTTCTCAACTAGTTTAATTGTAAAATTGAGCAAACACCGAGAAAACACTCTTTTTTAAAATGGATTTGTGATAAATTTGAATGCGATAGGTACCTTGTATTCGAAGTATTACAAAAATAAATGTTGGTGTTTGAGGTTTGAAGTTAATTTGAAGTTACGTTTTCGAAATTATTTTGATAGAAATAAACATATTTTTAGTTGGGTGAAAAATACTCAGGATTGAAATCTAGAGGCTCTTTACAAAAATTTGAAGACATAAGATCTTATTGTCTTAATAAGAAGATATTATTCAACGATTCACAGTTTGCTCCTGATAAAATACAATTGGGAGAAAAATGGGAGAGTGTTAGAGAAAATATAAAATGGCTCAGACCTCAGGTACGTAAAATTCATAATATACTTATTCTCATTAAAATATTAAGCTTCTTAAGTAGTTTTTAGTGTATATTCAGCCTGCATCAATTATATATTCAAATATTTCCAGTTATATTTTAATGTTTTTCTTATTTATTTAAATAGTTTTTATCACGGCGGGTGGGATGAATTTATACACACGGTATATCTACTTACTTAATTCATTCATACACTTAATTATTCTATTAGCGTTTCAAATGAATCTCACGGTTTCTAGTTAATTCCACAATATAATGAAAGTTCTAAAAAATTGACAATTGTTTCGATAAATCAATATCATCGTCAGAATGACAGAAGTTACATTTTATTTGATGCCTTCCTGATGTTTAGTAGTTATTTTTGGCTAGACCAAGAAGT
This sequence comes from Galeruca laticollis, assembly GCA_963921935.1. NCBI lineage: Eukaryota > Metazoa > Arthropoda > Insecta > Coleoptera > Chrysomelidae > Galeruca > Galeruca laticollis. Next base: position 59,746,933 of record OY998184.1, on the reverse strand, counting down.
GACCTAACTTAATTATTCACTTATCATAAAATACGTAGCAGGAAATGAAACTATACACGAAAAAACAAATAACAATGGGCAGCGACTGTGTAACCTCGCAGCAAGCACGGATATGTACATAAGTAGCACAAAATTTCCACACCCAAAAAAACATAAAATAACATGGATGTCGCCTGATAACAAAGCAACAACTCAAATAGACCATATATTAGTTAATAGGAGAAAACAAATATCAATAAAGGACGTGAGAACATACAGAGGAGCATGTGCAGACTCCGATCACTTTCTTGTTATTGCCAAAATAAAACAAAAGATTAAAAAAAACAACAAGGGACAGAAATGCACTAGATGGAACATAACAAAGCTAAGTGAAGAGCAAGTAAGGAAAGAATATGAAACACAGATAGAAGAATTACTAAGCAAAATAGTGAAAAAGGAAGACAACGTTAACGCACAATGGAAAGCTATAAAAAAATCCATTCAAATAACAACGGAAAAACACATAGGCAAAATGGATAGAGATAAAAGAAAAGAGTGGTACAATGATAGTTGCCGTGTAGCAGTAGAAAAAAGAAAGGAAAAAAGACAAAAATGGATAAGAACAAACGAAATAAAGCACAAGCAAGAATACATAAAAAGCAGAAATGAATGTAACAAAATGATAAGAAAATCAAAGCGAGAATGGATGGATAACAATATAACAGAAATAGAACGAGAAAGAAAGAATTGTAATACCAAGAAATTTTATAAAAATATAAATGAACAAAGCCGAACCTATAAGGACAAAACGAAAGGTATAAAAAACCAGCATGGCAAAGTCATTGAAGAAGAAAATGAATACAAACAAATATGGATGGATCACTTTAGGAATTTACTAGTAGAAGATTCAGATATTGAAGAATACATTGAAGAAATATCACAAGAAAAAATATTAGAAGAACCTACAAGAGCAGAGATTATGGAGATTATTAACAACAGCCGAAACGGAAAAGCTCCTGGAAAAGATAACATAAATATGGAACTGATAAAGTACGGAGGTGAGACGCTTCATGATATAGTATACCAACTTATAATAAAAATATGAAGAGAAGAAAAAATGCCTATAGAATGGGAAATAGGCCAGATAATTACAATCCACAAAAAGGTGACCAGCATGAATGTCAAAACTATAGCGATATTACATTACTGAATATTGCTTATAAAATACTATCAGCTACAATAAACAGAAGGCTTAGAGACAGTACAGGAAATACTATAGAACGATATCAGTGTGGATTCGTAAAAGGAAGATCAGCGGTGGATGCCATATACATACTGAAGCAGATAATGGAAAAAGCATACGAACATCAAATAGAACTGGAAATGTTATTTGTAGACTTTCGGCAAGCTTTCAATTCAATACATAGAGGCAAACTTTTATCTGCTTTGAAAGAACTAGGCATTAATGATAAATTGAGAAGGTTAATCAAGATGACTATGGAAAACTCAAGGGCTACGATAAAAACACAAGGAGGAGAAACTGATGGAATAAACATAAATAAGGGTGTAAGACAAGGTGATTCGCTATCTGCAACATTATTCAACCTAACACTTGAATATGCACTGAGACGAATACAAAAAAGCAATCTCAGGACGAGCGGAAGAGAGATAATTGCCTATGCGGACGATATAGTAATCATATCGAAGACAAGGGAGATTCTGGAAAACACAATAAGGGAAATCACAAGTGAAGGAAGTAGGATGGGATTTGAAATAAATGCAGATAAAACAAAAATTATGATTTTTGGTAAAATAAATGAAACCAATGCAATAAAGATCGGAGGTTTAGAATTTGAAAAAGTGGAGAAATTCAAATACTTAGGTGTCACAGTAACAAACACTGGAAACAGGAAAAAGGAAATAGAAGAAAAAATCATTATTGAAAATAGAGCTTACCATGCCAATAAAAAACTTTTAAAAAGCAAATTACTCTCAAGACAAACCAAAATCAATATTTATAAAGTGATAATAAGACCCGTCCTGTTGTATGCTGCTGAAACAATGACACTGACTAAAAAGGAAGAAGAAGACTTGAGAATAATAGAAAGAAAGATAATGAGAACAATATTGGGACCAATTGAATTGAGAGATAACGAGTACAGACAAAGAATGAACTATGAAATTGAGCAAGAACTGGAAGGAGAGGACATAGTAAGGAAAATAAAGAGGCAAAGAATGAAATGGCTGGGACACATATATAGAACAGAAGAACAAGAAATAACACTGCAAATGACACAATGGGATCCTGGGGGAAGAAAACGTAGGGGTAGACCTAGAAAAAGCCTTTTTCTGTAGTTTCTTTCTCTATCCAGAATTTTAGCGGATAAAGAAAGAAACTACGGAAAAAGGCTTTTTCTTGAAATGTGCCATATTTACAAAAATAGGGACAATTGTTTGAATAAAAAATCCGATTTGGATGGTTTGAGTAAGATTTACACCTATCTTTTATCTATTACTAAAAGTGAGACAATTTCACACCTTGACTCAATTTAATAAACATTTGGTTTCCACCCTGTATTCATGAATCCTTTTAAATATTTTTTGATCCAGCAATTTGTTTTCCATCATTTCAATTTGGACGGAGAACTGTGTTCTATTTTAATTTTTTGACTCTCTCTGTGTGTTAGAGATCCATTATTTGCTTTCTAAATCTTCGAATAAAATCAAAATTGTTTGTTTGTTGGTCTAATGCGTGATAATAACATATCCACTTTTTACTTTAATAAGAACCAGAACTATACAAAATAATTTAAAACGTTTCGCTTTCTATTCAGTTTTGTCAGTAGAGCAATAGTTATTAGTGAGAGTTGTAATTGTTGAGTAATGTTAATTTTTATCTAACCTTGTTGGTATAATGTGAGAAATTTTACCTCAGGGCTGTTTTATTATCGGCCTATTGTTGGAGTTTTTTGTGTTTTGCTCTCCTAATCAATGTAAATTTTAAATACATATATGTATGTCCATTGGAAATTTTAAAGTTTTTTACGATGTCTTTATTTTTCAACTCACTTTGGTAAGTCAAATCGTTTGTTATAATGGTTTATAAGTCACTAATGATATTTATCACTCATTGTAGATGTTCTGATGATGAAAATAAACATTTTCGAAAGCTTAACTAGTCAAAAAGGAGTCTTCTGATTCAGCCCTCCTCTGACCGCATCCCTACTAAGTTGTTTGGTTTCTTCTCTACGGTCACTACCCGAGGTTCTCTTATATATATATATATATATATATATATAATTTATATTAAACACAGTTCACTTTTAAGTTCACTTGCTCTGCTCATGACTCGATTAAAATGTAGATTCCACTTAAGATTCGCAGGTAATTGCTTATATATTAAAACTCTTTCTGGAACATTCGGGTTCCAGAAATTTCTAGATTGCGGCTCCCAACAAACAATTGGCCCTCTTCAAAACACCTCTATGAAAACAATCACAAGAAAAATAGTCCTTCCCAGAAATCCGTGAGCTCCTGCCAAAATTTTAACTTTGTATACCGTATTAGGCGGCACGCAGACCTGAGCGCAAACCTCCTCGATCTGGCAAACGCGCTCGTCTCTCTTTGCAGCGAACTACCGCGTACCGCTCTGCGGCCTGCGAACTAAGAAAACAGAACGCTGCAAGCACCATTTGCCCGTCAGTTCGTGCGATATAAACATGTGCTCTACTGAAGAATTGATAGAAAAAGTGCGTGAGCAACATATTTTATATGATTTGTCTCACAGTGATTATAAAAACATTAAAAAGAAAGACAAAATTATGGGATGAAATTGCAGTATCTCTTGGTGGAGTGACTGGTAAGTAAAAACACATATTAAAAAAAAAAAATTAGCATTAAAAACGAAATAAATTTTTCACGTATTTAAAACGCCGTATTTGTTGGTCTTCTTGCATCGTTTCGAATATCATGAAAAACTCCACGGACGGGTTCAGCATCGTGACATAAATTAGGTGACTGGTCACAATTTTTTACGCGCAGATAATTGTGTAATACACAAATAACTTTAACAATAACAATGGCTGTTTCAACTTTTACTTCAATAGGTCTCAAAAGCAATCCCCATCTATGAGATAATATTCCAAATGAATTTTCCACAACTCGACGGGCTCGGCACAATCTTTTGTTAAATTGTTCTTTTCTTTCATCACATCTAGATTGGCGATGTGGAAACGGTCGCATTAAAAATTCCTTTAGTGGAAAAGCTTCGTTGCCAATAAGCACACAAGGCGTAGGCTCCTGCTGGTTTGGCAAATTTCCGTCTTTTGGCATGTGAAAGGTTCTGTTACTTAGTCTTTGTCCCATGACAGATTCTTCAAAAAGCCCTCCGTCGCTGTTTCTACCATATCCTCCAACATCTGTACTAATAAATTTGTAATCGTAATCAACGATTGCTAACAGAACAAAAGAAAACTTTTGCAAATAACAGAAGTAATTGGAGACAGTTTTGTCGGGACATTTGATTGTAATGTGTTTTCCATCGATGGTGCCCAAGCAGTTCGGAAATTTTTTGATAAAATATATTAATACTGTTTTCCCATATTTCTTCTGTTGGTTCTGGCATACATAAGGGTTGAATTCGATTCCAGATAGATGTGCAAACTTTCAAGACAATGGCACTAACTGTTCTAAATCCCATTCGAAAACTGTGACCGATAGTTTTAAACGAATCACATGTCGCAAGATATCCTAAAAATAAAAGTTATATAAAAGTTATGTTATATTATAGTTATTAAAGTCAACCTCAGAAAATTCTATTTTTATTGCAGGAGATGAACTCAAAAAGAAATGGAAAAACTTACGAGATTCCTATGCAAAATTTATGGGAAGCGAAAAAACAAAAACTGGATGCATCGTCAGTTTGCCAACCAGTATTTCCTCCCACGGAAAAAATAATTGAACAGGACAGTCGAAAAAAATGACACACCAGCTGACCAAGCATCAGCTGCCGCGAACAACGATTCAATTATTGATGAGAGTGAACTACAACGGAAGCAAAAGCGACCTCTTACTGAAAATAAGCAAGAGTAAAAAAAGAAGAAAAACTCGAACAATTCCCAATCGTCGGTAGAGCAAGTAGTCTCTTATATAGATAAAAACAAAGATAACTCAACCAGTGATGACATTGACGACATATTTAAAGGGTAAGTAAAAACCATCAAAAAGTTTTAGAGAAAAAGACAAACAGATGTGAAATTTAAAATTTCACAATTAATTATGGAAGAGGAACTGGCACAAATAGGAGAAGAAGAACAACATGTCCATAACATAAATATTACAAGATCTCTAAGCCGACCAGCCTTTGCACAGTCATCCCTTCCAGAATCACGTTCTTTTACGCCATATGCTTACCATAGCTCATCACTTCATACTACTGAAACAAACACTTCAACGTCTTTTGATAGGCCAAAGCCTGCACAATCATTCATACCAGGGACCAACACTCAAACAGAACACCCACGGTCATATTCCATTCAACAATCAAGATCTTCAACTTGGTATGAAAATTTCGGATCTTCACTTGACAGCTTCCCAAACGACAATAAATGAAATACCTGCATTTTATTTTTCTAATAAAATACTGAAAAAAATATTTATAAAATGTTTTTAATTATTGACTTACTAAGTGTTACTGCTAGTCGTTCTGCCGGTTCTATAGGTCTTCTGTAATATGTGAACTTCTTTGTTATACTTGATTTTATAACATCCAATATTTCATCAAAACATTCCATACTCATTCTAAAGTAAATTAAAAATCGGTTTGTGTCCTTCCTTAGTTCCTGAAAAATTGCATGAAGTTCACCTTTACACTTTCGTTTTAAGTTGATATCATGAACCCAAATTTTTGGTGTTTTCCTGAAAATAAAAGATATACATAGTTCGTAGTAGTTTGGGATAGAAATATTTTACTTACCTCTGAGGTTCCTCAGCTTCGTCCACTAATAAGGTGAGGAGTAATACTGTTTCATCTACAATACAAAAAATATAGAAACAAATTGTCGACTCTAATTGAAAAAACTAAGTTCAAATACTATAAAAACAAAATCGAACTCAAAAAATCAAACACAAAAGCTTTATGGAATGTGGTTCAAGAAGTAAGTAACACCAAAAAATCGAAGATCTCTATTGATAATATTGAAAATGAAATAGGAGAGTTATTAACAAATCCTAAGGACATCGCAAACGAATTCAATACCTCATTCAATGGCACTGGGAAAAGACTTGCTCAAAATATAAACCCAGATCCTAACTACAAAATCAATAGACCCTCCCTTCCAAACTCAATTACACTCCTACCCACAAACACACTTGAAGTAAACAGCATTATTCAAGCTCAAAGTTATCGCGTCATTAATAACTGAAGCGTTAACTTACATCTTCAACAAATGCATAGAAACTGGTATCTGGCCTAGAGCATTTAAACATTCAGTTATCATTCCAATATATAAAAAAGGTAACAAAAAACCGACAGAAAATTATAGACCCATTTGGGTCTAGAGACCTTGAGTTTCATTTAAAAACACTAATATGAGCATATTCCACGAAGTAAGGGTCGAGACAGTCAAAGTTATTATTATTCATTGTGGTTAGAAAACTAATTTTAGAACATCGGACGCATTGAATTATGTACTAATATACTTTATCACAAACAACCTGATCTGTGCGTTTGGTACCCCCACTGTGACAACTACCGCGCCCGTTCCCGCTCTGGTTTGCGGAGGTGAGTGTTTGCCTTGTGACCTCACCGCCACCGCTCCCGCTACCGCTCAGGTCTGCGCGCCGCTTTAGACAGAGTCGGCCTCGTTGACTACATCAGTATATTCAACTTCACATTTCTGATACTCTCGTTTCGAAATAAATCTCTTCCCCCGTTACATTTTCCACAACGTCAGTGAGGAGCTCATTTAAGTTGGCCCCTCCAATAGATATTTTTAACATATATGGTCGTAATGCACTCCTAATGCACCGATATGCGCTATGAATGATTTCATTTGCACCACATTCACCAAGAGACGACAGCTATATGTTTAGGGGGAGAGAGGGGGCAAATAAACGCTATCCCTCCACCAATCGGAATTTTTAAATTTTGTACTTTGCATCATCAAGCGCTTGTAATGTACTATAATGCTCCGTCAAAAAATCCTTTGCACCCTTCTTCTTAGTTAGTAGTATCGTATTGTTCAGAGGAAAATTGCCCCCCTCCCAATGATAATTTGCGAAAAATATTTACTGCAGCCGAATCCACTTCTAATGCACTCATAGGCACCATCAATAAAATCAAGAAACCCTCCTCCCCCTACTATGTTAAACCTCAATATATAAAGTAAAGTGGCCTGTGGTGGTTACTTAGCAAGTACTCCTCGTATGTACTTCTTGAACCATCGAACCATTCATCTCCGGGAAACACTTACCACTTCGACCATTCTTAAGGGTTAAATAAATACCATCGTTTATCAAAACTCACTGGGACAACATATATTTAAAAAACTACGTATACAAATTACTGACCATCTGTAACACAGAATATAACGTTTGTACTATTAATAATTATAATCAAGAGAAATGAATTCTCTCTATATATAGGAACTTCTATTGCTAAACTAACGCAGTCAACGATCTGTTCCTCGACCTTGTTGACGCATTATTTATAAAACGGTCGTGATTCCTTAATACGCTATTGGTTTTACTACACCGTGCCAGTGACCTCCAAGTTTACTGGCCGCTAGCAATAATTGAAATTAATATCTAATTAAATCCAATAATGTCTTTTGGGATTATCACAGGCCCCCGCCAATGATAATTTCCAAAAAAACATGAATGGCATGGGAATCTACTTCGAATACACTCCTATGCATTACCAACAAAAACCTTTCCCCCCCTAATTTGTTAAACCTTATTATACATAGTAAAGTTGTCCCCCCCCCCAACGACAATATAGGGCAGTGGGATCCACTCCTAATGTACTCATATGCACCACCAACAAAAACAAAATCCCCCCCTTCCCTTACTTAGTTAAACCTCATAAGTTAAAGTAAAGTTGGCCCCGCAATGACCATTTCGGAAAAAAATATATGACAGCAGCATCCACTTCTTATGCACTATTAAGCACCACCAATAGAAATAGTGGTAAAACTGCTAGTAGTTCAGTTTCTAAAGAGTCCACTACTAAAACTATTATGGATATACCGTTTTAATGTATAGGGAGCCAAAACTACTTCAAATTAGTAAGTTTATTATAAGAAAGTAATGTGACATCAAATATATACGAATTGAATTAAATTGAATTGTCATCAACTGACAAAGTCAAGATCAGAAACAAAACCTAAAAATAATACAAGATGTCTTCCAGCACGCTCCCACCTTGTGTCATCATGACACAATCAATATCCATTAGCCTGTCCAAGCGAGGGTTGGCTAATAACAAAAGTAAATACCGTAGCGTCCTAGCGAGGATTGGTATTAACCGTTACGTCATCGTTTGATGTCAAATTACGTCACGGTTAAAACCACAAGTAACGATGTCTGGAGCAGAGTTATAGCGGTTGACAGATGTGATATTTCAAATTTGCTTATGGCATATTCATTAAAACTGAAGTCCTTAAGTTTCGAAATCGGAAAACGATAATAAACACTGAAAAACAAATCAAAACAGCGAAAACTTAATTAAACAAATTCTCTAGACCGTACAGATCGTAGATAAAGACATTGGTAAATACCGCTATATCAAAGCGACCAGTATAACCGTGACGTATTTTGACATTTGTTGACATTACCGCAGGTAATAACCACTCGTTCGCTTGGACAGGCTAATAATATCTCAGGGGAACTTTTATATGTCTTCCGCAGTAATAGTTTTGGGATCAGTACTAATAGATATGAAAAACCAATGGGATCGTAGAGTTTATGAGCTGCAGATAATATCATACGTTTTGTTAAAATCCTTATATCCATTTTGTCAAACCATTCTGATGAAAGTTCCAGACTGTCAATTAGCGATTCCAGTTAAGACCAAGGATATTGCTTTTTGCTTCGACTTCAGAATTTTCTGGTAACGAATGTTCCCACCCTCTCAACTAAAACCTTCCATCAGCGAAAATTTTAATTGACTGTTCAATGAAACGGTTGAGAAATTATTCATTTGGTACACTTGTTATGACATTGTCGACGTGAAAAGATTTCATTAACCTTGATCAGAAACGAAACCTGAAAATAATACAAGGTGTCTTCCAACAAACAGAATCACCCCTCTACCTAGTTATTCAAACCTCATTATATAAAGTTGGTCCCCTTAATGACAATTTCCAAAGAAAGTATAGGTTGGTGGAGTCCACTCTCAATGCATTCTTATGCACCACCAACCAAAACAAAATATTCTTGGTATATAAAAGAAATATTTATTACCTTTTTATTAAGATGAAATCTCCAAAAATAAGTAACAAAAACGAGATCCCTCCTTCCCCTAGTTAGTTAAAGCTCATCATTTAAAGTAAAGTTACCCACCCCTAATGACAATTTCAGAAACAAATACATGGATCAAAATCATGTTGAAAATTGGAAAAATATGGAATCTAAGAAGAGGACAAGCTACTTCGAACCAGTAGCACAGTTTTTATTATTATTATTATTACAAATGAATAAGGAGCCGAGGTCTCGGACCTATATAGCGCCTTTTCTTAATCTCCCCAAAAAAATAAAATAAAAGAATATATGAAATAAACCCATTACACCAATTTTCTTTTAAAATGAAACAAAATTAAATAACATAACATATAAAATAACTTTTTTCAACTTTCGCTACTAAAACCGCATTTTCAATACGGGTTTGACATGTACAAAATGACTCTCTAAACACTAATCTTTAAAATGCGAAAAGTCACATCTCGTTTAACTTTTGCTTTTTAAACGTCAAATCAAGTGTATCGTTTGTATGTTAAATTTCATGCTCCGTGATAATTTTGTTGTTCTGTGTCATTTGATTTGTCAGTCAGACGTCAGCCATCGTCCGTAATGTTATGAATATAATTAAAATATAATAAAAATTTTCCCTTCTTGCGGGCGAAGAAAAAGTATGGTAAGCACCTCGTGTTAAAAACGTCTTTAGTCACTCGTTTCACAAGGTACTCGTGACTAAAGTAACCTTTTTGACACCAGAGGCATTTTTTTCTTGAAAAACTGTTTTGAAACAGTTTCAAACTGTTTTAGAACGGTCCATTTTCTTGGTCGGTTAGTGACGTCAGGAATCAAACTGTTTGTCAGCGTTTCGAAACGTTCTCTAAAACCGTTTTAAGCTGTCAGTAGTGTCGTTACTGTCATTTTCGTTTTGTTTTTATAGTAAGGAAACAAAGGGAATTTTATTTAACAATATATTACATGTTGATTGAGTCATTCCAGATATTTATTTACCCAATCTTCGTCAAGTTTTAAATGGTAATGCTTTTCGTAATCACTTAATATTATAACAAAATTACTATCTACTTTACAGAAATCCCCGCGAAGGAACAGAAGGTTTTCTAAAAACCTTTGTTCATTAAACAACAGTACATATTCCATCTTAACGTAAACTAATTAACTAATAACCTCCGAATCCCGGCTAATAACTAATACTGAAATTGAAACGACAAACATCTGTGCTAAGATGTTCAAAAATAAACATAGATAAATACTTTTAATACCTAACCTAACCTCTATTATTTGACTGTGAAAAAAATGTAAACAAATAGAAGCTGGCAGGGCAGATGACAGATAGATACTGATCACGTGACGTTTTAAAACGTTTCATATTTGCGATCGCCACTAGTGATTACGTCACGCCGAAACTGTTTCAAAACGGTCTTCGAGACTGTTTCGTCAAGGAAAAATGCTTCTGGTACTTGATATACCATTAAAGACTGCTGTAAGTTACTGGTAGTGTGCTGTGGACCGGAAAGTGTCATATTTATTGTTAAAAAAGTTCACAGATATGGTATCGACAACCACGTGTGGAAGAGAGTTCCAGGTGTGGAAATATAGTTCTCACGACATTTAGTGTGAAATTTTTCTCTGGACGGTTTGTAAGAATGACACCGCAGCCTAGGGTCCATATTTAAGGGGAAGAGATAGGATAGATCTGTTCCAGATTTTCCATGCATTGCTCTTTAAGCGACTATTAAATCACCACGAAGCCGTCGGTCCATAAAAGTAGTAGGATAGCTTAATCGAGTCAACCGCTCTTCGTAGGAAGGACGGCGGGGGCCATAAGAAATTCTTGTTGCTCATCTTTCTACTAATTCGAGTCGATCTAAGCCTCTCTGCCAGTCGATAGTCCATACAGGCCCAGCGAACTTCAAAATAGGTCTTAAGTATACACTAAATATAGCAATGAAATTTTTTGGCGATATCTTAGAAAAAGTATTAGATAGTAAATAAATTGACGTTCTTGCTTTGCTACACACTCACTGAATATGCTCAGACCAAGACAAGTATACCCAAGTCCTTCTGTTGTGAAAATGTTTTTAGAGTTAAATTTGAAGATACATACCGATTTCGCGGATTATTTTTAACTAGGTATAGAGCTGCACATTTAGACGTGTTCAATGGTAGACACCAATCCTCTACCCACTTGACAATCCGCTGGAGGTCACTTTGGAGTTGAATTTAGCTGGATAAGGGATTTGCATCAACGACGTATTAAAGATAGACTAGCCTTGTTTACATTTTGGTTGTCCCCAACATATTTAGGACGAGACTCTTTTTACATGATGCCAAATTTCTTCTAACAAAAATAGTAATTGATGAATATATTCAAGATTTTAGCAGTATTTTCTGTTTAAAAAGTAAGAAAAAAGTGGGAAGCATTTAAAATAGGCATGACCAACCCACGGTCCAGCTCACTATATTTTTTCGGTTAGGATTTTTCATGATATATCAATGCCATAAGTAAAACAGTTTATAAATTTTTAGTTTGGCAACCTCGAACTACTTCTGTCATTTTGGTGAGATCTGTAAATAAGATTTTAATTATAATTGTGCTTTTATGTGGTGTTTGATTGATATTTGTAAATTAAAGTGATTTTGAGACATTTATGATGGTGAGAAAATGTGTTGTGTGTGATAATACATGGAATAAGAATGATGAACGATCACAGGTAAGGTTATATTAGCACAAGCGTAGTATAGGTATAAGACAAGGGATTCAATATTTGTTTTCATAATAATATTGATAATTTTTTTATTATCAGGTTTCCCAGAGATATTGCTCGCCGTGAAATTTGGTTACAGAATTTATTTTTGGTAGAAGAGGACATTTTCAAAGTTAAAGTTGCTTTGGTGTGTTCTGACCATTTTTTCAAAACGGACATATGTGCTAATTTAAGTGGCAAACATGTTTTGAAACATGATGCTACACCTTTCAAGTAAGTAATATACTTGGTATTTTTAATTTGTAACTATGCACAGAAATTGTTACATTTTTCTTTAAAGGATTCTGGAAGATGTAGCTCAAGACACCAGGACTATTGGAGCAAAACACCCTCCATCAACAACAAGGTAACTTATCTATTGTAATTGAAAGGTCTATTTCATGAACAATTTGTTATCTACACTTTTAGAAGGTGATTGCAGTTTGTCTAAACTACAAATTAATAAAACTTGTGGAAAACTTAAAAAAGCTTCTAAATTTGTAGTTACTGTTTGTAGTGAAGCTGAGAAATGTTTAAAGACACTTACCATGAGTTTAGATGTTAGCAATATTAATAAAATTGAAAATATAAAAAAAAGATTATAAACACCTCAATAAGATATTTTCCTTCAAATATCTTTGATGTATTTTCAAATCACATATTTGATTTTGAACCACTCCATGACCACTGCATCACTGTAACCAAACTAATTTTGGAGAAATATAAAGATGTTCGACTGGACCATGAATTCAATAAATTAAAAAATAGTAATAAAGCCAAAGTAAGAAGTATGCTTACAAACTCTATTTCATTTCAAAACCAGTAATTTTTATTTTAATTCTTTTATACAATTTTCTGTGCTAGTAATTTTATTTTGTAATATGGTTGTAAATAATTCTTAAGAACAATAAATATTAATATTATGATTATTGTTATAATTATTCTATTTTATTGTTTACCATTTTAATACCCTTATTTATTCCTTATTAGTTTTGTAAAATCAATATAAAAAAAATAAAAAACCTTTCCATATTATATTAACATATATTCATAATCTGTAGTCAAAACTTGTTTTAACTTCAAAATCCTCTATAAGCATCTTTTAAATAAATTACTTGTTTTTTACATAATTTCCACTTATTAAAACGAAAATTTAATAACGTACCTACATCATTTAGTCTATAAAAGCAATTTTCATAAAATAGTTTAAATGAACCCTTTCGAAATGATACGCTACTGTGCAATTTACTCGCCCTGTTTTATGTTGCGACCAAAACATTGTATAGGTAATAATGTGTGAAGGCTGGTCTATCTTTTATATGTCATTGATTTGCATATAACTTGGTATCATCCGCGAAAAGCAATATGTCACTTTTGATATGAATTCTCATCTGTTTTATTCAACTCAACATTCTAGTACGATTTGCGAATTTCACAACAATCATACTTCACGTTCGCACTGTATATTGCGACGATATAGGGTTTTATTCCTACGCTAGAGTTTTGTGTTTGATCCCTATCCGTTCGCCAATCCGGACGATGTAGTTACTGGACACGCTATTTGGGCCTGGAATCAAAGTAATCACTCTTCAAAAAACTTAACAAATATATTGACGGAATTTCCGATAACAAATCGACATACACTCAAAGCTTAACAAAATATATACAAAACAAATACATCCAGCCTTCACCGGCATATATTCAATGGCCCTCAGGAGACAACACAATATTCTCCCAAAATGACAAGACTTACGGAAAAGTACGACACGCCGTACTGAGCATAAGTTTAAGTTTACCGACAGCAATATAATGTACACTCTCAAATTAACAATATTATGCAAAAGAAATACAATAAACTATTCACTTACATTAAAATTATCCCAGGACACGACTTCTCCTCTAGAAGGGGCACTGTGTCTTCAATCGCGCTGAACACCCTTCGGGTAGGCTTTCCTGGATTCACTCGTCTATTCGCTTTAATGGTTCCAAGAACCCCTCGTTCGCTTCGCTGGTCCGAAGACCAACTACCCGAAAAAATATATTTTTCGAACCAAGAAAGTGTTCTCTCGAAAAATGCTGAGTTCGTTGTTTTTTGTTGTCTCTTATATTAGAAAACATTATGCTCTTCTTTGAAGTAATTAGCAAAACATATTTTAAAACATTGTCCTACTTTTGTTTGGCGTACCATATACTGGGTGTTACATATTTCTAAACGTGACATGTGCCCCCCCTTCGAAAAGAGGACTGTCCCCAGTCCTAAGTTATCACTGTTATCTTTAACCTAGAATAAAAATTTGCCGCTCCTATGATGCTAATAGTACATATCTACTATACTACATGGTTCCCCCTTTTTAAATATCTGCGTTGATACAATTCAAGTTCCTATCATCTAAATTTATTGTCCGAATAGCACAGATCACACAACTTCTTCCTACTGTTCTCTGGGCGAGTCTGGGCGATACGTCATTTTGTTTACATGGTGGCTCAACATGCGCTTGATGGGAATGGTGGTTCTTCTTGGTATCGTCTTACATTTCGGCTAAGCTCACGGTATGTTATGGAAGCAGATTTACACCGTTTTTTGGAATTTCCGGTGCTTTTGTACTTTTGGCTGATTGGGCAGAATGGTATTCGGCATGCTAAACTCTTCGGATTTCTTCTGCACTTTGCGCTACTTAGTACTTATTCCATTTCAGCGCATTGCATCAATATTGCCTTTTTCTTCCACTCAATCGGGTTTGGTGGATTGGAACCAGTTTGTTCGACCATATGCGACGATTTCTGAATTGTAACTTCGATTGATTGCTCGGGTCTGTTTACTGGGTCTGATAGTCAATTAATATTGTCCCAGGATTTACCCGGCAAGTGACATCTGGTAGTCCCATAATGTGTCAACAATTCTAGTTCTAGCTCGAATCTGGCTCTGCCGGATGTTAACCAACTACTGGAGGTTTTTCTGTTTGATTCTGATGTGGGCGGAACTCTGCAGCATCCTATACCTCTGTTGAGCAGAAGGAACTTTGGTGTGGAACTTCCAACGTATTTCTTGCTCCTGGTCATCGGGGTCGTATGGATCATATAGGGGCCGTTGTGCTTCAGACAGTGGAATTTTTCGTCGTTGTCGGACCGGACTCCACCCAGTTTTGGCAGCTATCACTCTTACATGAAAAAGAAATAAAAACAAAGGTAGCATTGGGGCAACAATTCCCTTACTTAATATTTATTTCTCTACTATCCCTTTTTTCTACATAATATTTACATTACTATTAATCGATGTCTACTTTAAAATGTACGTGCTTGAGCTACCTTTTTATTTGGTTGATATCCTTCGAATAATTAAATAAGTTGAGGGTAATTATCTTAGCAAATACTAGTAAATAGGTGGATACAATGATCAGTTACTTAATCTAGGAATTATCTTAGCTTTATTTGACTTGGTCCCTAACTTATCCGCCTAATAGTAGTACTAAAAGGAAGACATAACTTTTATTCTAATTGTGGCTCCTCCTCCTGCACAATTCGTATTATACATTAGTGTAGTTGGCCGTTCTCCAGCGTTGCTGGTTCTTCCATTTCGATTATGAATCTTTGTCTGTTTCTGGGTACCTCTGGGGATACGTTTTGCCCATGTATTCTCCACTTGTGAAGTAGCTTCAGACCCGTATATCCCGTGAAGACTCCGACAGCTGTCAGTACCAGCCAAAACTGGACGTTCTCGTACATTTCTGATGCCGATTCTACCCTTGCCGCTGGTGGTACCGTCATGAACGTGAACCAGTTGCCTTTGTGAAAAATTAAATATATTACTCATAAATTTAAAAGTATGTTCCATAGAAAGAAAATAGTGTCCACGTGGTTACCGCCGATGTAATTTGTGGTGCAGGAGGCAACTTCTCTTCTATTACTCATAATTGCATATTTTTCTCTGTATTCCTCCTGGTCGCACCATTTGACTACGTACACTATGGTCTTGTTGCCTCGTACGTTACAACATCTGGTAATGTTCTCCAAAATCGGCGCCTGCCGTTACTTCCACTACGTTACTAGTGGCTACTGGCTGCAGAAGTATAATTATCGTTAGTAACCTTCACATAAAATGAGAATTAGCTACGTTTTCAATGTCCGTGTTAATATATGAAGTTCTTGTCAAATAAAAAGTTCACCCTATTTAGGTTAAATATATTCTACTATAACAGGACCATCCTGTACACATTGTTTTTAGTGTCTGAGAATATGTTGTCCAAGTGCTAACAACCAATTTTAGTTAGCCCCAAGATGC
Organism: Galeruca laticollis; assembly: GCA_963921935.1. Taxonomy (NCBI): domain Eukaryota; kingdom Metazoa; phylum Arthropoda; class Insecta; order Coleoptera; family Chrysomelidae; genus Galeruca; species Galeruca laticollis. Next base: position 59,730,457 of record OY998184.1, on the reverse strand, counting down.
CAGATCCTATCTAACAGGGAAATAATTTACAAAAAAAATTCTATCCAGAATTTGAAAGTTGGGACGCCTGTGTTGCGTCGTAATATCTCTTGGTACACATTGATACTCTTTAACTACTTCCCTGCTATAATACTACTACTAATGTTCCTTGAATGGAGTCTTAACGATATATTAAACAATAGACTTAATTATCTCCAAGAAAAATATTATATATCTACATGAAAAAAAATGTGAGTAAACATATTTCCAAATATTTAATATAAAACTATACCTGTATTTGTGGATATAATTGTTTATTTTTTTATGTTCATTTGTAGCGTAACTTAAAATCTTTCTTCATTTTAATTCATCACGACTATTTGTTTTGGGTTTAAATGTGTTCTTATTAGTTCAAATACTTTTTTCCTTTCTTCTCTATTCGGATGGCTTCTTCCTATTGAATGTTCTCTTTTATTTAATTTTTCTTTGTTGCATCTGACTACTGTGTTTCTCGTAATTTCTCTGTTTTGTAGCTCTCGGCACGTTTCGTTTACATTTTTGTTTTCTATAGCTCCTTGGGCCATTATATTCTGCATAACTCTGTGGAGTACTCCTCTCGGTACGTCTTTATTCACTTTTCCTCGCTTTGTCGCCTCTGACCATTATATTCTCTATAACTAGTTTTTTGCGTACTTCTTGGTACGTATTTATTCTATTATTTCCCGTTTGTGACTCTTTTGGCCACTATGTTCACCTTAATTCTTTCGTTACGTGCTCTTCGGCACGTCTTGAGTCCTTTTTTCCCCTACTTTGGCAAAACTCCTCTGTTGCGTACTCCTTGGTACGTCCTGCTCCGTAATATCTCTGTTTGGCTCCTTTGACCAATCCTTTTTAACTACATCTTTGGTGCATTTTATGTCCTGCAGTTTGTGATCCCGTGACCATCTGCAATCACTTTGCGATCTGCCTACACTCATTTGGTGTATGGCCAGAACTTCCGCCCGCTGCACACCTTAATTCTTCGCTCATAACAGACAATAAATCCAAATTCTAAAAATGTGTCTGCAAATCATGTACAAAACCGAGCTATCCATATTATCATCCAGGACACAGCGTTATGAACTTCAACAAAACTAAATTTCAATTCTATCATTCACATATATGTACTCTCATTTGATTTACTGCTATTATTCATCCACAAATAGCCCAGAACAAAACAGTTTAAACCCAATTTTACCTACCATATTGAATTGATTTGAAAATTTTGATAGTCCCTTGTATAATTAAACTATATACTGTCAACATTATTTATAAAATTTCAACAATCAGCTAAAACCGAAATCAAATTAACATTGTGATAAATATACTTAATTATAATATGAGAACAAATAAACCCTTTTATACGCTACCTGCAAATATTGGCAAAAAAATCTACTTGTCAATATCTGAATTGGCCTAACCAACTTCACTGAATATACAAAAAAACAACCATTAACGTCTTCGACAGAAAAAAATTTTAAACTAAAATTCTCCTAATAAAAAGCGAACTTTACCTCCGTACTAAAATAGTACTTATTTGCTGAAATAGACATTTATTTATATAGTTATTAGGTAAAGCATGTTGTAATATATTATATTCATTATGAAACTTATTTTTTTAAGAGTAATTAAATGAAATAAAAAAATAAATAAATGCCTATTGCCGCTGGTTTTTCGCTCACTATTTTGGCAGATATATCTGTTCAACTAACTATTTCCTCCGTTTCTTTTTTGTGCCTATGGTACTCACAACGCATAATGCACATTGCATCCTAAGAGTTGTTAGTCTGATTTTTGTTTCCTAGACAACACAAAAAACCTTTGTCAAATAAAATTACGCTTATACAATAATTATATTACAAAATGCAGAATTCTCCTAGTAAAAAAAACCGTAGTGTTTTGCTTTTTTCAGTGGGTGACACAATTAATTGATCTTTACCTTGACACGATATAATTTGTGTGTGTGGTCAGTAGTCAAACATGTCGACTCATCAACATTATACAAGGTTATCGTTGACATACGATTTTTTTTATTGTGGCGTCTTTTTAATGTTAAAATAATATAATGTGTGTACTGCAAGCGATTTTTTTTCTTTTGGAACTTGTATTGAGCGTTACGGAGAACGACTCAACAGGAACAAAGCCGGCGCCTCCACCAAATGCGACGATATAGGGTTTTATTCCTACGCTACAGTTTTGTGTTTGATCCTTATCCGCTCGCCAACCCTGACGATGTAGCTACTGGACACGCTATTTGGATCTGGGATCATTTTAAGTAATCACTCTTCAAAGAAACTTAACAAATATATTGACGGAATTTCCGATAACAAATCGATATGCACACAAACCTTAACAAAATATATACAAAACAAATATAAAACAAATACATCCAGCCTTCACCGGCATATATTCAATGGCCCTCAGGAGACAATACAATATTCTCCTAAAATAACAACGCTTACGGAAAAGTACGACAGACCGTACCAAGGGCGTATTTACGGGGGGGGGGGGGGGGTAATAGGGGTAACTACCCCCCCAGAAATCAGGAAACAAGAACGAAAATCGGGTCTCAAATAAAATTTGAAGTTTGACAAAAACAATGGAATAGGTGAATCTTAAAGAGAAAACAAAATCAAATCTTCGGTAGTAGTTAGTTCCCAGAGTCATAATTCAATTATTGTATCGAAAATCAGATTTAAATATCCTTCCAAGTCTGTTACGAGAATTCCGACTTTCCCATTCCGCGCATTTAATTTTCCAAAATTCAGAGAACTTGGTATACCGGAAGCAAGTTTTTTTGAATCAAAAACGTTTTCTCACAAAATTCTTTAGTCATAAAATTTGTCTTAGTTCTCGTTATGAAATATCTGTTTTGGTGCAGGAAATCAAATAAAACAGGTTTATTCTGGACCATTCTAGAGAAAATGGAATTTTAGATTCGTAAATATCGTTGGATCTTGCGGAAAATGTTAGATTTATTTCAATCAATTATTTTTTAACAATAAGAATTATACATTTATTTGAATCTCCGGTTTAAAATGGGAATTTATCACCGAAATTTGAAGAGAACGAACTTTTTGTTTACACTTAACCTTACAGGAGGTTCTACTTTACCGTCGTATTGTGTTATAACCAGGGTTACGGTCAGACAAAACGACCGCGCACGATGGAAACCGACATCGGACGAAGCTCAGCGGAGCAGGGTTCTGCATTACCTAGACACTAGTGTAAAGTAGAGGCAACCTTCATTCCTTTACAAACTTTGCCAGTTGTCGCGTTGTTTATTTCACCACTTCGTTATTGACGCTGAGATCTTACTGCGTTTGGTTGCACCATTGTACCTCGTGCTTTTGGTGTTCTTTTAAGTAAGTACATTTTAAATATTTTAACATATCCTTTTAATATGCATGAATTAATTGTTACATATCTATGTACACATTTTCTCCTTCGGATATGAGTAAACGGCCAAAACAAAACACGCTTGACGCTTTTTTAAAGCGACAGAAGATCGAAGCAAGCGATGGCATCACAATGAAGGCCGAGAAGAAGAGTGAGGACGCTGTACCGGATGTTCAGACAAGACCATGCAGCAGCTCGAGTACTTCAAGCTCTCTTATCATTTCTTCGAGTGAGAAAAAAGAAGAGAATTCTGTTGTTCCACTTGATTCTGATGACATCGGGTTTTACCTGACAAGAGGCGGTAATTTTTCAGACTTTCAAAAATACCATATTTTGCAACATGCCTTTAGACCGAATGCGAAATTTCAGTTTCCATACTCCCTTCATAAGAAAAATAACAAAGAAATTAAATGCTACTTAAATGCCAAACATTTTGAATCATTTGCATGGTTAACTTATTCGATGTCGTTGCAAGGATTGTTATGTAAATATTGTGCAATATTTGTAAAATATGGAGGAATTAACAATATCCCATTGAAAAAATTAGTTTCTGAGCCACTTAATAGGTATTCAAAATTGTACGGTAAGGACGGCCATTTAACATGTCATGAACAAAATATGTATCACCAAAAAGCTATTTTGTTAGCACAGAACTTTAATGAGTTATACAACCACCCTAATTTGCAAGTTATTAATGTATTAGATTCGAAAAGGAAAAATCAAATCGAGCAGAATAGATTAAAATTGAAGCACATTATTCAATGTATTATATTTCTGGCACGTCAAAATATTCCGCTCCGTGGCCACAGAGTAGAACGTGCAATCGCTGACTTTTCTGAAGGGACCAACGAAGGAAATCTCAGAGAATTAATCCGATTCCAAATTGAAAGTGGAAACAAAGAACTAAAAGAGCATTTTGAAGCTCCGGGTCTTAGAAATAAATATGTTAGCAGTGTAATTCAAAATGATTTGATTAAGTGTTGTGGGGATGAAATATTAACAACTATTGTAAATAGAGTAAAAATGGCCAAATATTACAGTATTATTTTCGATGAGACAACTGATATGCATATATCACAAATGTCTCTAGTGATCCGCTACGTGAATACACAGGAACAAGTTTTTGAAGACTTCCTTGGATTTATTGATTGTCACTCAAATTACCAAGATGTTGACGTTAATGAGGAACCAACACGTATTAGCGGAAACAGTTGAATCATACCTAAATTCCTTGAATTTAGATTTTGAAAACTGTGTGGGCATAGGTACAGATACTTGCAGCGTCATGATGTCCGAACAAAAAGGAGCTGTGTCAAATTTACAAAAGAAATTGAAGAACGCTATTAAATGTCCATGTTATAACCATACCCTTAATTTGTCCCTTTCTAAATCCATCAAAATTCAATTTATTAGAAACGCAACGGGCGTAATGAAGGAAGTAATCCATTTTTTTAAATCTTCATCGAAACGGAATTCATTACTAAAAAAAATAAACAATGAACAACTTATTTCATTGTGCGAAACACGGTGGGCTGAAAGACACGATTCCGTTTTAAAATTTAAACAATCTTTTCTAACAATTACTGAATCCTTACAAATTGTTTCGAATTGGAAGGACATAGATTCTTCTGCCAAAGCTAACTCATTACTTAACTCCCTTTTAAAAACCGAATTTCTCTTTTCCCTCCATTGCTTATCATGTTTTAAGTTATACATTTGGTTTGAGCAGAATTTTACAAAAAAAATGTATAGATGTCCAATCTGCCGAACAGCTGATAAATGATATACTGAAAGTTTTAAAATCAAAAAGAGAGACATGTGATGCATCCTTTGTCCCAATTTATCAGGAAGTAAAAAGATTTGCCAGACAATGTTATAAGCACTTATGCAAAATGCGATGCAGATATTTTTCCGCACATCAAACTAGCGCTCCACATAGTTTCTACAATGCCTGTAAGTGTTGCGTCTTCAGAACGTAGCTTCTCAACACTTAAAATAATAAAAAATTGGCTGAGAGCAACAATGGGCCAAGAGAGAATTTCAAGTTTAGCTCTTTTATACATACACCGAAATGTTGAAATTAATATTGATTCGGTAACTAATAAGTTTGGTACTAAAAAAAAAGAAAATTAGATTTTATCTGTTGAAATAATTATTTTATATTTGTGATATTATGTATCATTCTTACGTATTATGTAGTATTTTATTAAATTACAAGAAAAAAATTACGTTTATGTTACTTTATTATTAATAATTTTTAATAACCATTATGTTCCTTAAAACCCTAAAGTTTATTTTTGTAAAGTGTTTTTATTTTACATAGAGATTTAAAATTACAAATAATAAAGTGTTATTAAAAAAGTGTTTGTTTTAATTTTTTTTCCTTTAACCCTCTCTTATAGTTACAAGGCGACTTCTTGAAGTTATTACCCCCCTAAGAAAATGTCGTAAAGACGCCACTGGACCGTACTGAGCATAAGTTTAAGTTTCCCGAGAGCAATATAATGTACACTCTCAAATTAACGATATTATGCAAAAGAAATACAATAAACTATTCACTTACATTAAAATTATCCCAGGACACGACTTCTACTCTAGAAGGGGCACTGTGTCTTCAATCGCGCTGAACACCCTTCGGGTAGGCTTTCTTGGATTCACTCGTCTATTCGCTTTAATGGTTCCAAGAATCCCTCGTTCGCTTCGCTGGTCCGAAGACCAACTCCCCGAAAAAATATATTTTTCGAACCAAGAAAGTGTTTTCTCGAAAAATGCTGAGTTCGTTGTTTTTTGTTGTCTCTTATATTAGAAAACATTATGCTCTACTTTGAAGTAATTAGCAAAACATATTTTAAAACATTGTCCTACTTTTGTTTGGCGTACCATATACTGGGTGTTATTTCTAAACGTGACAATAATAAAGAGAGAAATAAGATAGTTTTAAGATGTTAAAATACGTATAAAGTTGTTAATTTATGATCACTTCAATATTTTTCAGGAAATAGTGTCCAATCCATATTTCCTTGATTCTGGAGAAAACAGATATGATGTAAACCAAGGAAACTTGGGTGACTGTTGGTTTTTAGCAGCCTTGGTAAATATATTAGAAAATCACAAGTTGCTACAATTGATTGTTCCTGAAAATCAAAGTTATACTGAAGATTACGCTGGAGTATTCCATTTCAGGTAATTAAAATTTCAGGTAATTGATAATTTTTCATCCATATTTTGAAAAGCTTGCAATACTTCGCCTTCGCCGAACTTGGATTTATCATTATTATGTAGGTATTATTTATCAGAAATCGAAGCAACATAGTTCCATAAGCTTGAGAGCAGTTGTATGGTCTCTTACAGGGTAACAAGATCTTTTCCAACTTAAAGTCCTTTTCAACCATTTCTTAGTTCAGCCGGCCAATTCTGTTTCAGACTTCTTGTTTTTTAGGGCGTTGGGAGAGAATGTTGCAGCAATACGAAAACGCGGTTTTTAAATCTATTATTCCATACTAATGTAGGATTCCTTACTGCGCATATGAAATTTTGAGATCTGATGGATTTTGTCAGGCAGTAAAATAAAACGAAACTATTTTGATTAATTATTTATTAAAACTTACATCGCAATTACATTAAAAACTTGACTTTTGTCAATTTCTGAACAAGAAAACTTACCAACTAAAATTGAATACCAATCCAACATTGTTGCCAAAACTGGATAATAATTTAACTTTGCCAGTATATAAATGGAGTGTCAAATCTCAACATCCCCTTAATGGTAAAGGACCCCGCACAGATCTTATGCAAAATGGCTTCCAGTCGAATCGGCTAAAAATTTAGTATGATTAAAGGTACGCGTCCACTAATCGGCGTCAAACGGACGGTACGCAACGGACGAATCAGATTTTTTTTGCTTCCTGCGTTTACTACCACGGATTATTGGAGTCGGTATCAGCATTTCTCCACGACGGAGAGTCAGTCATTTCTTTCCTGCTATTGAAGCCAAAGCAATGTCGTTACTGAACGAAAAAGATGTTATAATTATTTGCGTGTTGTTAGAAGAAGAAGATAACGAAATAAATGTTGGGTGCATAATATTAACATAAAAAGACCAATATTCGGGAAATATCACAGTTTATTTTGTGATTTAGTTCGAGATGAAAGAAAGTTCTTTGAATATTTTCGAATGTCACACGTTAGATTTCAAGCACTTTTAAATATTTTAAGATCAAATTCATTGCGACAAAATACACCATTTGGAGAATCTATAGGACCAGAGGAAAGATTGGCAGTCAGTTTAAGGTATGTATGATTTTGAAAATTAATATTTTAAGTAATACGTTTTACCGTTTTTAGCATGATCTATTTAAGCCCTTCAAGTTTTCATTTCTAAACTAACTAATTTTTTTGACTGCACAACTTTTGCTTTTGACCCCATATATTGAACTAAGAATTATTCTAAAAACAGCGGGATACAATAAGGTCAAAGAATAAAAGTGATTCTTAAGAAAATCTAATATTATGTTTATTAATAATGAAAAGAAAGTAAAAGGCAGCGCCGGTTTTACCACTAGGTGCGCTAGGCGCTAGCAAAGGGTCTCAAAATCTGAAATGGTCATGTGCGGTGAAACTGGCGCTGCCTGACGATACATTTTGAAAAGTTTTTACAAACGGATTAGATTCTTCTACATCACTTTGAATTCTGGATGGAACGCAGTTTGGGGACCATACAGACTTCTGGTGTTCTTGGAAACTTGCAGAAATGTTTTGTTCGGTTGTCTGCGTATAGGGCGGGATACAGCTTGTAGATAAAATACGGCCCTGCTGGTGGTAGATATCCGGAGAAGAAAAATTTGATTTGGTTGTGGCAGTACTTTCAGTCAATAATCTTAGTTCGACGTCATTAACTATTTTGAATAACTGATTCTTTATCAAAATCTGATCTCGTTTCGGAAAAGTTTTTGTGGTGTTAGCCATATTGATAAAGAAGTCAGTTAAAGGATCTGCCGGCTCTGGCGGATCTACTTTTTCCGTTTGTGACAAATAGTTTTGCAAAACTGAGGCGGCAGTTGAATTTTGCGGAACAACTTTTCTAATCCTTTTTTTGCCACGAACAATTATTGATGGTGCTGATGCGTATGAAGTAGAACGTAGTATATCTGATGTGGTGGGTGAAGGGGGAGGAATGTGGGGAGTAGGGCTAGTCAACACCATTTCTGGGTTTTCCGATTCTTCTTCAAAATTACTCTCTTGAGAAGCAGCAGTGATAAGTTCGATCGCCTTTCTTGTTCGTCATTCAAATATGGGGCCAGAAACGCTAGTTCTTTTTCATACTTGGCAGGCTTTAACTTTGATGCACCTTGGCCACTTTTGGTTTTTCGTAAGTTCATAGCTTTTCGAAAATTATCCCTAGTTTTAGTCCACCGTTCTTTGCATAGTTTACCTGCAACAAACAAAAATATTCTAAAATATATTGTATTTTCTGTTTCAGATTTGTGGCTACTGGAAACTCGTTTCGAGCACTGGCTTTTTCTTTTCGACTCGGTGAGCGTACAGTATGAGAAATAATATATTCAACTTGCAATGCAATATGCAAGGTTCTGCAACTAATTGTTATGCCAGCACCAGATGAGAAGTTGTGGACTGCATCAGAAAAATGTTTTCGGGAAAAATGGAACTTTCCAAATGCGGTCGGCGCTCTGGATGGCAAACATGTGCTAATTCAGGCACCACCACATAGCGGATCAGATTTCTTTTGCTACAAAAAACATTTTAGCATAGTACTTTTAGCACTGGTTGACGCAAACTATAGATTTATCAGTGTTGATGTGGGTGCATTTGGTAAAAATTTAGATGCTGGTATATTTCGAAATTCTTTTTTGGGTCAACGACTGATGGATGAGAATTTCAATGTGCCTCCCCCAAAAAGGCTACCACAGACTCAAGTAACTCTGTCCCATGTTATAATTGGGGATGAGGCATTTTCATTAAGCACATTTTTAATGAGACGTATTCACGTGATGATGCTCAAGGAGACGAAGAGAAAAAAGTGTTTAATTATAGATTGAGTCGGGCAAGAAACACGGTGGAAAACTCTTTCGGAATATTAACACGAAAGTTTAGGATTTTTGAACGAAAACTGAACATGTCCCCTGAACATGTTGTCTGTGTTGTAATGGCAGCTTGCTGCCTTCATAACTTTTTAAAAGATGCCAATGGACAGAGAATGATCAACGCGTTTCCTTTTCCGATATGGCAGATTTGCAGCGTTTAAGAGGAACAGGAGGTGTGGCTCGACGTGATGCCCTAAATGTTCGAGATTCTTTTAAAGCATACTTCAACTCCGAAGTAGGGTCAGTAGAATGGCAAATGAGAAGAGTTGCGGCTGGAAGACGATTAGAATAAACTAGTTATCAGTAGATAAATAAAGATTTAACTTACTATATTTTTATAATGTCATATTACCCCAGTGCAGCACCACCGAGTCAAAAAATTAAATGAATTTTTCTCCAGCCAAGTTTTTTATTAATAAAATTCAATTTTTCTCCGCCCCTGAAGGGGTTGAATAATAAAATCAACTCCTGCACAATCGTGATAAGTCTTGCTACATCCATAATTACTTTTAAACAATGTGGACGAGACGAAAGTCACAAACTATTAACAAAGCAAAATATGCTCTTATAATAAACTTTGGAAAGAAAACCCCCGTGCCTGCGTGTACTTGTCGGTATTCGTACTATCAGAATCGGCAGTGTCCGCACGAAACAGATTTTGATTTCGTCTTTGGAAATGCCGAAGTGCGGTCGCTTCGATGCCGATAGGTGAACGCAGTTCTATTTGAAACAATGTAGTTAATCAAATAATCCGATTCGTCCGATGCGTACCGTCCGTTTGACGCCGATTAGTGGACGCGTACCTGTAATCTATGATGTCCTGATCAAAAGTCTCTATTGACCTAAAAATATCTAATAGATAATTTTTGAGATACAGGGTATAAAAAATGCGGAAAACCGATTAGTCCACTTAATGAGATAATGAACAATATGGCTATTATAATATTTATAAAAGTTTTAACGATATTTATACAGGGTCAGTCGTTTCTTCGATGATATGTTTTCTGCGACGAGAGTAAATTTTCTCGCAAATAGAAACATTTAAAATTTATGTACTCCGTATATGATCGTTAGAGCTTCGCGGCCCAATTGACTATAAATCCCTTCGGGTACTGTTAGTGATCTTAAGGCGAAGGCTACTGGTCGTTCCTGGCCGTTTACGACCTATTCCCACAGGGCTGGCATCACTGGTGAGTATAACTGGCAAATCTGGGCTGAATGGTATTCTACAATCGAAGAAACGATTTTGACAATTTTAACTTTGTATTCTTGCGGAGCAAACACCTTAGGGAAAACGCCAGGGATGAAAAATTTGGAATGAACTTGGCGTAGTAAGTGGTCATTCCCAAAAATCTTCGTACGTCTGCAGTATCACGTGGTGGTGCATCATCTATGATTACGCGAACTTTCTCAGGACATTTCTTGAGGCTGTTTTTCTCGATGACGTATCCAAGGTACGTAATTGACGTCTTGAAAAATTTACATTTTTGACGATTGAGGTGCAGGTCATATTGGCGAATGCGATTTAGACAGTTGATTAGATTTGACACACACTATTCTTTATTTGACCCGTAGGTGATGGCGTCGTCGAAATATGCGGTAGCACCTTCCAATCCGGACAGATCGATGGAATTCGGATGGTGCAGGATTTATTCCGAAGCTCAGACGTTTCATGGCGAAGACTCCTCGGTGTGTTAACATTGCCTGAATTATTTGACTTTCTTTGTCGACTTGAACGTGGAGGTAGGCTTTGTATAGGTCGTGTGTAGAAAACACACTGGCATCACAAATGTTATTTACAACTTTATCGATTCGTGGGATAGGAAAATGTGCGTCGGGGAGCTGTTTGTTGACAGTGCTTTAGAATCGACTGCTAAGCGGACTTTGCCATTTGATTTTGAAATTGGAAGCAACGGTGAACCCCAATCCGAATTATTTACTTGATATATTATGTCGTTTGCAATTAATTCGTTCAATTCTTTATCGACTGCATCGCGAAGTGTGAAAGGAATATCTCTGGCTTTCAAGAATACTGGTCTGGCATTGTTCTTCAGTTTTAATTAGCAGGTAAAGTTCGCAATACATCCCACTTTTTGTTCGAAAATGTCGGCAAATTCTTCCATAATTGACCCAGGGGTCATTTCCAAGGAAATGATAGATTTGACAGTTACAGTATTCTCTTTTGACATATCTAGACGTTTGAGATCAATATTCACTCGAAGTATACATACTCTACTAAGACTGAGATGGTCAGGTACCACAAATAATTCATTTGAGTGTGGCCCTCATATTTGATAGGTATAACAACACTACCAAGCGGTTTAAAATACCATGGGTGTATGGACGAAACCGTATATCAGTCTGTTTAACGTCACCTTTAAAAATCAATTTGTCAAAATCACAACTCAGAAGTAAGGTGAATGCCGATCCTGAATCAACTGCAAATTTTTGATCATATTCTAAATTCAAAGGTACCAATGTGAAACATTTTGCGGTATCGTTGGTCAAAAATTAAAGGTTAGACGAGAAAATGTCATATATTTTATTCACACCTACAAGGTCATCTAAAGGTATTTACGGAAACTTAGCCTGGATCAAGTACTAGGTTCTTAAAATCACGTGACGGGTTGTTACTCGGTTCTGGATGTATCCGAAAGCATTTTACTACTCGTTCGAGGAACCATTTCTGAGCTGTTGCTATATAGCGAAGTGCAACATATTTTTCATTTCTTCCATTTTTTTATGTGAGAGGTTATGCATACAACACAATTCAAACTTTTGTTTATAGTAATCACACAATAACCCAAGTTACCCTACTGCTCTAGTAGGATCAAATGGAATTAACTCGTTCCATAACCTATTCAATTTTTCAAAAGTTGTTAGTTCCATCGGATCAAGTAAACGAACGCGAAATTATAAAAGTCGGTTGTAGGTCACTAACTCCATCAAGTTTCCGTAAATGCCTTAAGAAGTATGATTCAGGATCCAATTCGACATTTTTGACTTGAGAATGGACTGGTCTCTCTATCAGGTACGAGAAACAAACATTTTTGACGTGACCTGTTTTTGAACAGGCATTACAACACAATTTTTCACGAGGCACCTGACAATTATTCGAATGATTTGTTCTAGCACATCGCAGACAGTTCTGCTCGATTCCAAGCGATTTAAAGTTTATTCGCGAATTTTGACGAGTCTGTGATGGAGAGCGACCTCTTTGACGGAAATGTTGAAAACGGTTCGTCGATTGTCTGTTTTCACAACGCGAACGCGCACGTGGCATCCGATTAAGGTCTGTATTGGCGGATGTATTTGACGAATATTGATTTCACATTTCTCGGCAATCGATTTTTGTTGCCTCAAACGCTAGTGCTGATTCGATCACTGTTTCGTATGTTGCATCAGCTAATTAATATATATTTTCCCGGATTCAATTGTCCTTTAGCTCCCGGATGAACTGAGCTGGTACGAACAGATTTGCAACATTTCGTTCATATTGACACTCGAATTTTCATGTAGACGCTAGTTGACGTAGTTCTGTTGAATATTGGATAATCGTCTCTCCTTCTTTTTGATTTCTTGATAAAATGCGATGTTGTTGCACGATTATGTTTGGCACTGGATAATCTTCTAACGGCTTGACAAGGGTGTTACAGGTCATTGTAGAGGGATCCGCCAGTGCAGTTAGTGAACATAACACGGTGTGTAGCTGAGGACCTATATGAAGTAATAATTATTTCACCCAGAATTCTTTATTGTCCTTAATTCCTTTTAAATCGAACTAATTTCCGAAGCGCTTACGATATTGACGAAATGTTTCCTTACTACTGTCGAAGTAATCGAAATTTGACACTATATTGATGTTTGGTTGAGTTGGTTGATTCGACTTCATAGACTGGAGAATTTACCCGTTTTGGCGTAAAACTGCAGCAATTGTGGACAATATTGACTTTAAATCTTCGGACTGCACGATTCAACGTGGTCTTTAGTTTTATCCTCGTCGCCACTTTCTCATACCTAATGACGGGGGAGAGACCGAATAATTTGATGTCGACATTACGTACTTTAACTAATGACAGAAACGAATAATGGTTCGCTCTCCCATGATACATCGACTACTATATATGAAAATAAAATAAAGGGTCGGTTGCAGAACGCGACTATTAACAAGCACGCGCTAAGCAGACTTAACAGTAAACTATTATATAAGGGTGTAGCATACTATTAAATTAAATCACATTTTTTTACAGGTTTTGGCAATATGGTAGATGGATAGATGTTGTTATTGATGACAAGCTACCAACCATTGATGGAAAACTTATATTCACCAAAGCTAAATATGCTAACGTATTTTGGACACCCTTATTGGAAAAAGCTTATGCAAAGTGAGAATTTACCCCATTCAAAGCTATATTCATTGTACGGTTTATCGTAAGCTGAGTTTCTTTCTTGTTTGAAAACCTTAATTGGGCAATTCGAGTTTATTAGTAGAAGTAAGTTAAACTTGATCCCTGAAGTTAAACGAAGAAACCAAACAGAAAAAGTAACTGATTTTCAATAAATTACCTGCAATTTCAACCCAATATTTTCTTAAGTAACGTTCCGATGTCATTAAACGTGAAAATATGTCACCTCAAGCATCTATAGATGTAATTACTTCAGTAGTTTATGTATACCTAATATAGATTGCTGACTCTCCATTCTTTTTTCTCATAGAATATGTGTCACTCAGTGATAACTGACAGATACTGTACGAATAGTGGACAGTATCTAACCCTTGATAGCGATTCTTAGTATTCATTCTTCTGACTGCCAAACCATGAAATTTCAAGTCTTTTTCAACCCTTCATCAATCCACCTTTTTCTCGGATTTCTTTCTAACTCATCACAATTTTATCGGAACTATCATTGCGATTCTGTAGTTTGGAAGCTTTGATAGGAGACCATTTAATATGTTCTTATTAGCAATGTTATGGGAAGGTTCTGATATACTTTTGTTGTGTATTCGACGAGGAATCAATACACATCTACTCAACTGCAAACTCAAATTTATTAGAATTAATTCTTTTTTCTTTCTTTTGTTTTAAGGCCTCAGCTGCCAGGGCTATTCGGCCTGTTTTTTGCGTCCGGGATGATTTATGATTGTCTATAATATAGTTTATACGAAAGTAAATACAAACAGAGTGATACCGCACTTATTGTTCAAAATTTTATCTGTAAACTGTTCGGTTTAGAGGTTATATTTTGATGTTCGAAGCACTTAAAAATTTGGAGATGAGTTTAATGTTTTCACTGTTTGGGAATTTCAGCACTATGTCTTGCAGTGTGTAGGGGCCATAAACATTATTAGGAACCTTAACAGATTTATGAAGAAAATCTGTATTAACACTATTTAAGGAACAGTTGAAAAAGATGTGTGAGAGATCTTGTTTTTCACCACATGGGCATGAATCCGAAGGTACTAAGTTGAATTTGTGTAGATATGACAAAGTGGCACAATGGTTGGATCGAATTCTTGAAGAAATGCAGATATCTCTTCTGGACAAATTGGAAAGTGAAGAAAACCATGGATTTTTTCTTGGATATTTTATGAATTGAGAGTATAGATTTCCTTTTGTCAAGCTGAGTGTAGAGAAAGTAGAATTCCACTTATCTAAGATTGATTTCTTAATAGAATGCACCACATCCGAATGGGGACCAGTTGGGAGGGTGGCACGATTTATAGTTCTCCCAAGATTTGCAAGATCATCGGCTCTAACATTTCCTTGTATAAGACTGTGTCCGGGAATCCAGCCAATTCGTATGTCTTTCCCTTGCTGATTCAACTTGTGTAGTAGCTCCTTTATTTTTAGGACAAATGGATTAGAAGATGAGGAGAAGGATTTTTTAGAAATGCATTTTATGGCACTTTGGGAGTCAGAAAAAATTATAGCTTTGGGAAGGTCAAGTTTTGAAATTTTTTGGATCGCAATTAGTATAGCGTAACATTCTGCTGAAAAGATGGAGAAATGAGAGGGGAGTTTGTCACATAATGATAAGATGTTAGGAGAATAAATTCCGTATCCTACATTACTGTCAGTCTTAGAGGCATCAGTGAAGAAAATGGGGCCAGAAAAGTTGATAGAATTCATTTTGGCCAGAAAGACTTGATTACAGTCCGAATCTTTTTTAATTTCCAGATCTATCGTGTTAGTTTGACTAATTTGAGATTCGAGCGAGAAGTGATGACAAGGAAATTTGTTGAACGATTCAATGAAGGGAAGGAATTTAGATACTGCTTGAAAGGCAAATATAATAGGAGGAGTATTTCTCAGTCTCCAGTTTATGGGATCGGCAGCCCATTCTGTGAATAATTCTATAAGTGAGGTTTTTATTAGGTCTTTATATGCAACAGCTTTAGATACATATTTAACTGACAAGATTTCTCTACGTACCTCCAGGGGGGTCTGCCCACATTCAGATAACATGATGTTGATAGGAGTAGATTTTAGATAGCCTACTATAACCCTTAGGGCTTGATATTGTAAACGATCTAATTTTTTAAGTAGGTATTTAGAACAGCCACCATATAGCATGCACGCATTATCAAATAATGGAAGTATGGTCGCTTTGTATATGTTTAAAAGAGAGATTTGATGGCTACCCCACCATTTACCACATAGAGATCTAATTAAATTAATAGCTTTTGATACTTTGCAGGAAATAAATTCAATATGTGGTTTCCAGTTAAGTTGGTCGTCAAATATAGCTCCTAAGTACTTGACTTGAGATTTCCAAGGGATAGGTTGACCATTAATGACTATGGAATGGACTGGACTAAGCTTATGGTTTTTCTGAAAAATCATGGCGGCACATTTTTGAGGGGCCAGTGTCAAACCCATAGACAATAAATGAAGATTGAGATTAGAAAGGAAGGTGTTGAGGGATGTTATAGACTCCTGGATGGTGTTTTCGGCACATATCACAGCAAGATCATCTGCATAACCACTAATTTTTATGGAGGGTGGAAGTATGTTCTGAAGAGAGTTGCACGATATATTGAATAACAGTGGACTGAGTGGAGAACCTTGGGGGACACCTCTACAAGAAACACCAGGGCCTATAAGTTCATTGTTAAGGGTGGATTTAATGAATAGATTTCGATCTGAAAGAAAGGATAAAATGAGGTCACAAATGTCATGAGGCAAATTAAGGGAATTTAGAGATGAATAAATAGAGGATAAAAAAAGATTATCATATGCACCTTTAATGTCGAGAAAAACAACAATTGGGTTTTTATTGCCAGACAATGCACATGATATTTCGGAATAGATGAAAATGTGGTTATCAGATATACTTCTGCCTTTCCTGAAACCTTGTTGTGAGGGGTGAATTTTTAGGGAGTTTTCAAGAGACCAGTCAAGGCGATTTTTGATCATGCTTTCGAAAACTTTTCCTATTGTGCTGGATAAGGCTATGGGTCTCCAGCTGGAGGCATCGTTAGGATCCTGGTTTTTTTTAAGAATAGGAATTATTAGATGATTTTTCCAATCTGAAGGGATCGGATGATATTTATTGAGTATTTTATTGAAAATAGAGAGAAGAGTTTCTAGGACTATTTTGGGAAGATGATTGATCATTGAATATGTGATGGAATCCAATCCAGGACTTGAATCATTTTTGTTTAGTAAGCTGAAATTCAATTCTTCTATTGTAAAAGGGTGATTAAAGGAGTCGTTAATGGCTTGGGGAATAGTGTTAAGGTCTTGAAAAGGGATTTGAGCTAACTTGTTTAAGAGACTTTGGAATATGGAACTGTCTATTAGAATTAATAAAATCAATGACAAGACACTTTCAATACAATAAAATTACTGTCAACTAAAACTAAGGGTATGTTTACAATATATGGTGCCTTCAAAATACATAGCAACTTTCACTAGGTAATTCATTATTGGTTCTTGATATCAATATGTTCCATACGCCGATGGATCTTAATCTTTATTCTTCAAAAGTCCTGTATAAAACCACATCTCTAATGATAGTTTGGTCTGGATTCCTACAACAAACGAGTTGTATTTTAACCCGATATGTTATCATTTTTATTATTGTAATTCATAGTGTTATACCTAGGTTTTCTAGTATTGTAACTAAACAGAAAGATCACAGATTCAATATTTTTTCTACGCCCATGTCTGTAAACGTCAAAAATCGCATTGTCAACATTCCTTGTAAATGATATTTAACAATAACATGCACGTAATGAGATCTCATAACATACACGTGCGAGAAAAAAAACTTAAACTTCTTGGTTTAATTAAATTATAAACAAATTTTTATTTACGTAAGAGTTTATTTGGTCTATTTACACACATTTAGTCAATTAAAAAACATAAAAACTTTTAGCAATAGCGAGATATATTTAGGATTGAAAGAGTGATGCCACTAAATGTAGGCAGCACATTATGCAATTTATTTGAAAATAGGACACGTTTTCTTAAGTAGCATGCTATGAAAATAAATGTCATGTCATTTATATTGTTAATTTATTGACCAAAATATAGTTTATTTACGATAAAAAGATGATGACGTTGCGAAACAAAATATTGTGATGTTGTCAAGCTCTAGTTTTTTCCTTTACTTAAGGAAAGCTAGAAAAGTCAATCTGATGTTAGATTGACAAATCTTCTTTTTCATTGTTCCGTGCCTCGTAGGGCATAAGTCAGAAATATTTATTCATGAAAAACTATGAATAAGATACAAGAAACAGTAACCAATCGTTCTATATTCGAATTAACATTCAATTATTTTACATAGAAGAGGGTTAAATGACGAACTGTAGGTCCTTATACCTTATTCTATGCTCTATAGAACCATCTTCAAGAGCACTGCAAGGGTTTACGCTAAAAGGAATCAATACAAACTGTAATCATCTTCATGCAAATTTAAATATTTGTTTCTTTATACAATATCTATTATATTTATTATAATAAAAATAGAATGGAAAAGAAAAATATAGATACACAAAATAAAATTTTGTTACAAGATATAAAAATAAAAAATCTCCCATTTTATTAGTATTATTTATGTAGAGATGAAAGAATAATATATTAGCCTAACCTAACATTAAAAACATTTAATAATCTACATTTAAATATGTAACAATAATATTAATAATGATGTATACACATAGCGAATACTATTACTTACGTCTCTTACAGCAGTAAGCGGGAGAAGCGGGTCCCCATTTCGGCATTCTCGTTCAAAATAGCTCAACAAAGATGTTACCATCTCTTGACATTTTCTGTTTAGCTGCTTCGGCATTTTATTAACCACACACTGCAGATTTGCCTAAATAATTAGTTATGAAAATAACTGTTTTTTTAAGCTGGATTTATAAACTCTGTTGTTCGTTATTGGTTGTTCCTGATTCCCGCTGCTCGAAAATGAAACAACTGTTATTCAACACTTCGAACTTGATTCCGATTTTGTTTATAATCGAAATCGAAAACGGATTGATGTTTGTTGAACGACCAAAAAAATTGTGATTTGTCATGTCATTTTACAAATCAAATAAATCAATAGTGACATCATTATTATTTTAGTTCATTTCATGTGTATTCCACACTTTTCACAAATTCATTTAGTTTAATCACGTTTAATTTTATAGAAGCCGTTCTGTTAACTAAAAATGTAATATACAATTGCAAAATATCACTCACATTACATAACCCATAGACAAACAGTTTATTTAAATTTTTCGACTAATCACATGCTTTCGATTTACGATTGTTTTCAAAAGCATCATAATTTTAGACCGATTATAATCAGAGTGATCGATTGATATCGAAAATGTATTGTTGAACATGTTGTTTTTTAAATCACAGGAAATGATTGTAATCGATTGTCTCGTTGAATAGCACTATTGATATCACATACATGCGTTTATAAACCGTTGTTGTCGTGTTGTTCGTCGTTTCCACGTCGTTCGTCGTTGCTCCCAAATAACCAAATTTTATATCTTGTTATTCGTGTTTCGCAGTTCCACCAATGAAAACTGAAGTTAGTGCCACATGACTTGATTTCTACCAATCATTTTAAACTCGAAACTAACACTACTGTTTTTACGGTCAGTTAAGAGAGGCGCTACATTCAAATAAGCTACTATTTATTAATGCACTTCGGCAGCATGAAATGAGGAAAACTATTGGTGCAACCAGCAGTCGAGTTAAAAGCACTAATCAGATTCACTCTTGTGATGCGCGTTTTCTGCATGTGAAGTTTACGTTTCTTACTTGACGTGGAGCTGTTTACGATACGAGCTTGTGTTTTGGTTTGGTTCGTTGGATTTGCTATTTTGATTTTGTATTTCGCTATTCGCTAAAAATGTCTCAAGAGGAACAGGCTTTTGATGGAGAATTGGATCAGTTCGATCTAAGTATAATTGTAATAGATTTGATTCAAAATTATGAATATTTATTCAATTTAGGTCACAAAGACAAAGAACGTTGTTGTTTTATAATCAGAGGTCCAACTTTTTCCAGCAGCTTATGGAACACCGGTCTGGTCATCCTAGTAAATTTAAAAAATTGAGGGGCGTCCAAACTTTTCATTCTATGAAAATAGTCAAAGTTTCCCTCCTGAATTCTTTGCCTGTTGATAGACCTTACTTTAAAGCGCCGTGTTCGCCGATTTTTCTTAATTTTCATAAGTAAATAAGCGCACGTGGCCAATGCAAAAGCACCAATTAAGTTTCGTCTCCACATATTTTGATAATACATCAACTGTTCAAAAACTAATTTCTATTTTACTTTCTGTACAAAAACAATAACAAAATATAAATAACCTGCCACGTTAAACGCCTGGCGTATGACATACCTCAGACGTCATCGTTGTGACCAATCAAATTTCAACAACGCCAGCAACGAAAAACCGATATAAATTAGTCGACTCGGGAACAACTGTGAATAACGAATCGCCAGCAACTTGGAAAAGACGATAAGCAACGAACAACGGGAACAACAGAGTTTATAAATCCACCATTAATCTTAAAGAAGCAATGAATTTAAAAGCACCAAAAAAACTTGTAAATATTAGACGATGATCGAATGTCAATAAACGTCAAAACAAACTGGGGAATTTTACCAGTTGATCTGACAACGTCTTGAAGTTTTGCCAACTCGTTAGCTGTGAATTGCCCTGGCTGTTGAGGATAAATTGTATTCACAGTTGGTAAATTAATATTTATTCTGATAAGCAGGAAAGTAACTAAAAATGACATCATCGTCTTTTTATCGTAAGTAAACTATATAATACAATTATAAATAACCGTTCATCACCATTAAATAATAAGGCACAATCGATTTACAATAATTGTTCAATTGTTATTAACAACTATTATAATAAAGTTTAAATGATTGCGATGTTTTTTATTTGATGGGAGAAAATAAATGGGCGTAAAAAAAGTATAGTATGTTACATGAGCTGTAAGCCCATTACGCACTCATGAAATTTCGTGCGTGATGGGTTACTTACATATCTTGTTACGTAATATACTATTTCATAACTGTTGGTTTTATAAAGTTTATTTTTATTGTTTAATAATATTGATATTGAATTAATTTCAGATTATATGGTTCTTACGCTAATATTGAAGGAGGTTTTATTTCCGATGCGCTCGAAGATTTAACTGGCGGTCTTAATGAAATTTATCCAGATCTCTCAGATTTCAGTAAGAATCATGATGTTTTTAAAATGATGCTTGTCTCGTTCCTAAGAAAATCGTTCATGGGATGCGCAATAACGGTAATGCATCTATGAAATTGCTTATTATATAAACTGGAACAATATTTGTTTATATTCTTACTCTGAAACCGCGCTTTTGAGAATAAATTATAAGAAGAGTCTGATTTTTGGGACAATATTTCTTCGTAGAATTTCCAAATAGTTTAAAAATGGTCACGTATTTATGAGGTTCGTAATCCTTCTACCAAAGCTGACAATGTTACACTGATCATTCATTCTCAATGAAGTGGTAAATTTTCGGATAACTCAATTGTTTTATTTAAATTGCAATGAAAATTAATTTGGAAACTGTACTGCCGTGCCAAGGAAAAACGCAGTAAGTAAAAAAAAGTAAAATGACAGTTAAACACATACACAAATTGAAAGACCATTTGAGGTCGTTCAAT
Source organism: Galeruca laticollis (assembly GCA_963921935.1). Taxonomy (NCBI): domain Eukaryota; kingdom Metazoa; phylum Arthropoda; class Insecta; order Coleoptera; family Chrysomelidae; genus Galeruca; species Galeruca laticollis. The sequence continues at coordinate 59,708,772 of OY998184.1, read as the reverse complement.
TCAAGATATATTCATGAAATTCAGTTCAATTGAGTATTATTGTTCCAGTTTCATGTTTTATGAATTTTGAAACAATTCGAAGGATATTTCAAAAAATATATCAATTACTGTGATTATGAACACGAGGTTGAGCCGTTTTCATAAAATAAAACGTAGTAAGTAACTACTTACTGTATTTTAATTTATGAAAAAAAATCATATCTTGATAATCATGAAACAGTATGTGTTTTTAATAATTTTTTATTCAACTGTTCTTACTATTCACAAACTGAGATCACAACTGCAATGCCGCATTGGTAAATTATAACAAACGAAACATATAAAATAATAATGAATACGGCATATCAACTGTAAGAACAAACAAATGAGTATTTTAAGTAGAATTAATTTTCTTTTTTGACTGGGAGGTTTTTCCAGAACTATAAACGAGTTTTGTCCATCAATGGTCCCACTACTTTCAATAAAGCCTCCTTTTTGGTTTCCTCGATGCCGTCTTCCAAACTCAGAGCAGTGGGTTCAGTACCAATCGTTTTCATTGAAGCGTTTTTGATGAAATTCAGCTCAAGTTCTGTTTCGGAACTGAAATCTGTTTTGTACTTCAATGTGAACTTTACTTGCTCTGCGCGGATCTGTACAATATCACTCAAATATGGCATAGGATTATTGAGTTTTGTATTATTAGTCTTTGCCACGGAATGATGGTCTTTCCATTGAAAAAAATCGTTGATCTGCATGGATTTTACATCAACTTTTCCTGAATTTGATTTTGAAACTGAATCTACAAAGTCCAGGAAATCATGTTTTATATTTATTTTCTTAACTTAATCCGACTTGGTGGTGAAAGCTGTCGGCACTCATGAAAGTGTGTCCTGGTTCGAAATAATTAACTTCCAAACTTTCAAGTGACACCATGCTAGAATTCACAATATGCACACAAAAAACTTAACATACACCAGTTTTTGTTCTGTGCGGAACAATTATCTAGCCAAATGATTATATTCTTGATATCCCTATTATGCAAGAAGAGTTGGTAATAGGTGCTTACAATATCCTCCTCTTTTCTAGAAGTTATTGCTTCGTGCCACAAAACTGCGAATGGTCGTCGAGATTTTTCCACTCTTCCCACCGGTATGAAACTTTCGTTGTAAGATGTGAGGCGTCTGATAAAAATAACTGCCTTGAACATATCCATACGAGGTAACATAATTATCTTCTGTAAGTCAGCTGATATGCACAGGGTTTTTCCATCAAATATCGTATCTGCATGTTTTTTGTAACGTTTCCTACTTTCTACAACTTTGGAATTATGTGCGGACCATTTACTGCATATTTCACATTTTGTGTCTAAATTGTTCTTGGTATGTTCTGAATTGTGTAAACAAAACGTCTCACAATGTTTACACTGTTCGTGACCAAGATTTGTGAAATGAAATGAAAACTCTATGATTTTCTTGCAATTTCAATCGTTTTTCCTGTAATTTTTCAATTTTGGGCCGTTTGATTTTTCTTTTTCTCACTGTTCCTTTCTTTGTATACTCTGAAACATTATTATAGTATGAGCTAATTAATACTCTGAATATTGCAACGTATACTAACCTCTTTCATTTGACTGGACAGTTGTTTCTTGTATTTCTACTTGTGATATCTGGATTAGTTCTTCTCTTGATTCTTCTTCGAGTAATACTTCTTTCAATTGTGATAACTGCTGGTTTGGGTCTGGAAATGGTAATATTTCGTTAATTAATTACCTTGGTGATATGTAAAGAAGATTACCAACCTTCTGCTAGGCAGACAAAGTCTATAATAGTACTATTCTCGTTTTCAAGATCTTCTTGAAATATAATTGGTATGTCGTCTATTTCTTTGTGACTTTCAATCGCTAGTTCTGGCATAATCAGGATACTATCATGGGCATCTAATTGAACAATTTCTTGAATAACAACTGGTATTTTCACCAGTTCACTCCGTCCTGCACTAGTTTTAGGAATAAGAACATTCCAACTTTCGATATTTTCAGTTCTCTGCAAACAATCTATTTCCTGATTAGCCATTTCTACTTCTGGTAATGCCTCTGCTTGCTGCTGTAACACTTTCTGTAATTCTTTATCGCGCACCATCGCCATTATTTTTGTTGATCTACTTACAAACACATTTCCGCGTATAAATGAACCTACTAACTCTCTGGAATCAACGAAGACAACTGAGCTGAGCTCAGTGAGTTGAAATAATCTACTTGTTGATTCTTGTCCGTACACTTAAGACAGTAAGTTGAAATGTAGTATCTACGAATTGTAAGTTAAAACATAGTGTTTACTTTCAGATACTGCTTTCTTTCTTACTCATATGCAGATACTATATTTTGAGGTACAAAAGCAACGATTTCTGCACTTACTGTGATCATTTCCACGACGATATCTCAGCAATCATTGTATATACTGCATTTTTTCTTGCATATTCGAATTCAACGCGTTCGAATACATAGGTGTCGATAAAAAACTGATTTTCGACTTTTTTGCACTTACTGCGTTTTTTATTAGGACGGCAGTGTAATAGATAGTATGCCTGCGCTCCCGCCATATTTTAAAAAGTTTACTTCATATACATTTTTGATATTTGCTTACCATTAAAATTAATAAATTTTGACTATGCTTTCACAAATTGTGAATGTAAAGATATTCTCCAGGCAACCTTCCCGTTACATTCAGATTGTAATAAATAATAACTTGTAAACTGCAATATATGCAATATGCTGTGCGCTCTCGCCATATTTTAAAAAATGGTTCCAAGTGTTCTTCAGGTTCTCTTCAAAGTAGACACGACTTGACACAGTGCTTATGATTATTCAGCACCATGTGATAAAATCCAGAAATTAAATTCTTCCTTTTCTCCATCAATGTCGATCAGATACTATTTCTAGCTAAATCTAGCAGTGACTTATACAGTGATGAGTGCTCCTCTATTTCACCTTATGTTTAGGCCATCATCTTTTTAACCTATTGTTGTTTGTAGCAAGGAGTAGTTGATGTGGTTTTCTAATGTTTGCTACTGTTCACGGCTATTCTCTTGAACCCCTTCTTTTGGACTTATGCAATAAGGAAATTATGGTAGAACATCTCGTTTGTATGTAACTATGTACTAAGGGGCATCAACAATTCTTTGATCTTTGTTGTAAAAAGTGTAAAAGAAATGTTGTAAATGATGTAAGGTGTATAAATTGTGAAAATAGTTTCCATATAAGCTGTGTGAAAAAAGCAACTCTGTAAAGTTTACTAGTGATGACTTAATCAAATATTTTGAGCAAGATTCAGCGTGTGATCAGACTGATCAGTTATTTTTCGACTCAATTGAAAGTCCAGACAATAAGGTGATTGATATTTATATATTTAAATATATAATAAAGCAAAAAGACTCCATAATAAAGGAGATGCATGACAAAATTCATTTAATGAGTCAACAAATAACTTCATTAAAAGAACGAAACGAATTAGACACAAAAAGTAAAGAACAAAAATCAACGCAAAAACAGTGGGAATCCTCTGCTATTCAAAATAAAACCAGACCACTAATTCAAACTGGAAATTATAAAAATAATGCTGTTGCCAACTCGTCTATTAAATCAGTTATTTCAAAGACTGACGTGTCAGCTGCTTTAATGAAAATAAATACTGAACATGAAATTGACAAAGTCATAAATTTGAATGAGAATAGCCCCAGAGAAAACTACAATGATTGGAGAGAAGTGCGAGGAAAAAGAAATAGAAAACAACTTGTTGTTGGAAATAATAACAAAATAACTGTAAACGGCAAGGATACTAAGGGGGTTCCCAAATTTGTGGATAGCCCCAGAGAAAACTACAATGAATGTAGAGAAGTGCGAGGAATAAGAAATGGAAAACAACTTGTTGTTGGAAATAATAATGAAATAACTGTAAACGGCGAGGATATTAAGGGGGTTCCCAAATTTGTGGATCTTCATATTTACAGAGTGGACCGCAGCATGACAGCAGATAATCTACGTGAAATAGTAAAACCACATTTCGAAATATCCGGAGATTTACAGCTCTTTCAATGTAAGTGTATATGGGAATAACTTTGATACTGCGATAAATCCAGCAATATAGCCGCATGGAGTCCATATCCAGCAGTTTTTCAGTTGCGTCTAAAGAGACTTCCGCAAGTCTAGAAAATGTCACTCCAGTGTATTCTCAAAGTAATATATGTGGAAATGTATGTAAGTATACTAATACAGAAAAATCAACTAAAACCTTTCAAATCATAAACGTAAATCGTCAATCCCTGACTAATAAGACCAATAGAATTGATACTTGTGAAAAAGATGATTAAATTTAAAAATCTAGACCTTGTAAATAATTTATCAACTGATATTGACTTTGAAGTGTGTCCTTTTTTTTCAAGAAAGAAGCTGTTGTCTTATGAATATATATATAGATCCCCATCAGGAAACGTTGAGATGTTCATGGACCGACTTTTCAAGGTCCTAAATTTTTGTTTCAATAATTATGACTACTATTCTTTGCGGAGACATGAACATTGATTATTTGAATATATCACGTGAAAGAACATTATTAATTGACTTGATAGAGAGTTTTAACTTAAACTTAAAAAAATGTGAACCAACACGGATTTTCACAAATAAAAACATGAAAACGACAAAAACTACTTTTTAAGTAATATGACGTTCGAATACAAAGAAAGCGTGATTGATATGCAGCTGGGTGATCATTTGGGACTGAACATTCATATAAATACAAACAAACATCTCAGGTGTTGATCTTGTATATAATGGAATTTTTAGATACTATATGTTACCATATTGATTTTATTTGCCCTGTTTTAACAAAAAACGTATCGAATGTAACCAAAAAAACATGGGTTGATCGCGATCTTGTACGGATAAGTAGTGATCTTAGGAATTTGTTTTGGTTAACAAAATGTTCCGCAAATCCCCGTGATCATTCAAATTATAAGAGGTTAGAGTAGGATTATGTCACTGAAATTAACTAATCAAGAAAATTGTTCTACCAAAAAAGTCTGGAGAATAAAAATGTAAAAGAAAAACAAAAATATATATGGTAAACAGTACAACACAAAATTGGAAAAAACAGACATATATATTTTTAATGACCGTAAATACTCAATTTCTTATATTTTCATGGGTTTCGGTCAGAAATAAAATCACTTGCTTATAGTGGTTACGTTTCGGTCTATTTTATTTAAACCATTTTCAAACCTTTCTATAAATGTTTTGAAAACACAATACATTTATTAAAATACATGTAATTAAAAGATGTTTCTTTAAAAGTCACTTTTTGATTATGCCTCCGTAGAGGCTCGTCTACTACTGTACAGTAGTATTTCTTAAATTGAAAAAAAAACAATTAATGTACACAAAAACAAATAATAAAAACAATGAACTATGTTAAAAATGATTAGAATGTAGTTACAGAGTGTCCTAATTGAAATAAAATTAGAATTAGAAATCTATTTTTTTATTTTTAATAACTAGGTAAGGTGTAGATATTCGTTTATAATAGTAAGTTCGTATATATACAACTTAAGTTGTCTATGTCAGATGCATTTTGCGAGGCGGTTGATTTGTGTTTGAATTCCACCTATTTTCAATTTGGTGACTGTTTCTATAAACAAATTTTTGGAACAGCAATGGGATCTCCAATTTCTGCTCCGATTGCAAACTTAGTACTTGAATATTTAGAATCTAATGTTTCAGCATAGTTACCAGAAAAACCAATTTTTTTCAAAAGATACGTCGACGACTATCCTTTGTGTACCGATTGACCAGACTGAAAATATTCTAAAACGTTTTAACAACTTCAATAAAAAATTACAATTCACCATAGAAATGGACAAAAATCGTTCTATTAATTTTTTAGATATGAATACAGAATATGACAACAACGGTCGAATATCTACAAATTGGTTCACAAAAAAGGTATGGTCTCAACGATATTTAAGCCATAATTCATACGCTCCCATAAAATACAAGAAGAGTGTTGTCACTGGCCTCACTGATAGAGCGGTACAATTATCACATCCAAAACACAGGCCTAATAATATTAAAAAAATCAAAAATACCTTAGATTTAAATAATTATCCTAAACATTTTTATGAGCCCATTATTAAACTGAGAATTGACAACTATTACAACAAATTAAAATTTAATAGCCACAGTAATCCATCAGAATATATTTCACTTCCGTACATTCCCGATATTAATAAACCATTACAAAAATGCCTAACACCATTTAATATTAAAATTGCTGATAAACCAAACAACATTACAGGAAATAAGCTTTTTTCTAGACTCAAACCAGATAATAAGAACACAATGAACTCAATATATAAAATAAATTGCTCTGACTGCAATGGTACTTACATAGGTCAAACTAGCCAATATTTACATAAGAGAATTCAACAACACCAGCAATCAGTTCGAAATAACAATGAATGTACTGCATTATCAAAACATTCACTTGATGAAAATCACTCTTTTAATTTCAACAACGTAGAAATAATAACTACAGAAAAAAAATAATAGTAAAAGATTGATAAAAGAAATGATAGATATTAAAAAGAATCCTGACTCAGTCAATTTCAGAACTGACATAGACAACTTAAGTTGTATATATACGAACTTACTATTATAAACGAATATCTACACCTTACCTATTTATTAAAAATTGAAAAATATATTTCTAATTCTAATTTTATTTTAAATAGGACACTCTGTAAATACATTCTAAGCATTTTTAACATAGTTCATTGTTTGTATTATTTGTTTTTGTGTACATTAATTGACTTTTTTTAAATTTAAGAAATACTACTGTACAGTAGTAGACGAGCCTTTACGGAGGCATAATCAAAAAGTAAGTTTCAAAGAAACATCTTTTAATTATATGTATTTTAATAAATGTATTGTGTTTTAAAAACATTTTTAGAAAGGTTTAAATAAAATAGACCGAAACGTAACGACTATAAGCAAGTGATTTTATTTCTGACCGAAACCCATGAAAATATAAGAAAATGGAAAAAAGAGACATTCTACTATTGATACCATTGATATAAATGGGAAAATAACTCAAAATAAATAGGAAATTGCTAATTTGTTTGCCACTTTTTATGCAACGAATACTAAAAAATCAATAAATACCCACTTTGCTAACTGTGGTTTTGAAAGTTATACAACAATGTATGTCGCTAATACTTTTGATTTCAAACCTGTTATCCCTGAAGATGTATTGGATGTAATTAACTGCCTAAAAAATGTTAATGCCGAGGGTGTTGACTGTCTTTCGACAAAGATCATTAAAAATATAGGTCCACAAATCGCATGTACTCTAGCATTATCAACTACTCAGTGGAAACAGAAACGTTTCATCAAGTCTAGAGATAGGAGTTGTTTCACCAATACATAAAAAAGACAGCCTTTTCAGCCTTGACAATTATCGGCCAGTAATTGTCCAAACTGTGATATGTAAAATGATAGAAAAGTGTATCTATAAACAAATGTTTTCTTTCCTCAAAAAGTATAATGTTATATTGGACCATCAGCATGGTTTCTTACCTGGCGGATCGACGGAGAGTGCATACCTAGCTCTGCTTAATTTTATCCACACCTCATTGGATAGAAAGAAGTATGTGGGGGCGCTCTTCATTGATCTTTCAAAAGCTTTTGACTTGGTTAGTGCTGATATAGCAATAAATAAACTACTAGATTTAGGATTTCGGGGCAAATTTCTATCGTGGCTGAAATCATACTTAGAAGCCCGAAAACTTATTGTCAGAATTGAAGATCGGAAGTCCCTCCCCCAACCTGTAGAAATTAGCGTACCTCAGGGGTCAATCTTAGGGCCTCTGATATTTTTATTATACATAAATGATCTTTCTAAATATGTTAGCACTAATCATTTAATATTATATGCAGATGACACCACATTGGCAACTGATTCTGAATCTCCGGATGAGCTGCTATTGAAGATGAATATTTTATCAAGAGAATTTATCAGTTGGTGTGAAAGAAATTCTTTGATACCTAGTAAATTCGACAAAAACTATCCTCATGCATTTTTCTACAAAAACATATATTCCTGAAAATAGCTGTATCTCAGTTGAGGGAACTGATGTTCATTTTTCGAGTGCTACGAAATTATGGGAACCTACCTCGATAAGGATATGAGTTGGAATACCCATATCAACCACATTTGTAAAAAATTAAATAGCAGTTACTTTGCAATATTACAGCTAAAAAATATATTTACATCTAGTCAACTGATCAATGTTTATTATGCAATAGAATACTCCCATATTTCCTATAATCTCATTCTGTGGGGGGTGCGGTAAATGCCTCGAGGAATTTTATTTCTCAAAAAAGGATTGCCCATCTAATTTTTGATCTAGATTATAGAGAAACATGCAGTGATCATTTTGATGATTTCGGTGTACTAACTTTTAATTCTATTTACATGTACAAGTGCATATTATATGCGAAAAGTAATTTCAGTGAATTTAATCTTAATTTTGATTTCCATGATTACCCAACCAGATCTGGAAAACTTATACGGCCACCAAAACATGAAACCTCATTGTTTGAAAAAAGTCCTGTCTATAAAGGAATTCAATTCTCGAATCTTTTGCCCAGCTGTATAAGATGTGAGAGCGATTTCAATGTGTTCAAACAAAAACTTAAAATTTTTTTAATTGTCGAATGTATCTATGATGTGTTAGAGTTTTTAAGCAAACGATTTTAATTTAAGTGTTTAATAAGTAAGTCGTATTTAATGTAATATCATCTTCTCTGTTTGACCTGCCCTATATCATGTACTATGATCAAGAAGGATGAATAAAATATTATTATTATACCATATGTCCATATGGTGATGGCACATCAATAACTTTTGTGTAGTTACATTTATGACCTTCTGCTCAGCAACCTATATAGTTCTCTCATTATAAGGTCATTATTGTAATGTTTTTATGATTAATTTAAATACTTTTTATCGGATAAATTTATACACACGGTAAATCTATTTACATAATTCATTTCTACACTTAACTATTCGCTTATACTTAATAAATGTACACACTTAACTTCTAATTTAAATACACTGTTAATTATTTATATTAAACACAGTTCACTTTTATTGTTAACTTGTTCTACTAACGACTTGATGAAAATGTAGTCTGCACTCACGGTTGGTAGTTGATTCTATATTAAAACCCTTTCTGCAACATTCGGATTCCTGAAATTTCTAGATTGCGACTGCCAACAAATAATCGACCTTAGAAATTCCTCTATGAAAACAATCACAAAAAATAATGCTTCCCAGAAATTAAAGTGCTCCCGCCAACATTTTAACTTTAGATATTGAACCCGAACATGGTCGGCTTCGTTGACAATACCAGTGTGCGTAACATTACCCGGGCGCATATTTCAAAACTGCACATTGATACGAAACCAGTGGTTAAATGCTACGCTGCCATTGGCTGGATTGTGTAGTTACCGTCTTTTAAACTCGAATTTAAAATGTTCCTTGCTGTTGTTTACAACTTAGGGATGTCAATTTACTTCTATTGGATTTTACTTTTCATAATAGCATTTTGCAAAAAAATGTAGTAATACCATGTGATTACCTTGCATAAAAATATTGATAGAAATACGTACATAATTTAGTAATTGTCATTCCATAATGGCAGCGACAGCATAAAACCAATTGATGTATCGTATTCGAATAAAAACGGTCGCAGTCGCATAGGGAATGACGGGGGAAATCCAGCAAATAGCAGCGCCGCATTTAGCTACTGGTTTCGTATCAATGTGCAGTTTTGAAATATGCTACCCGGGCCCCTCCTTAAGAGGAAGTTCCTCCTGGAGCTTCTGTGTAGCCGGAACTGGATGTTTAAATCGACAACTGGACCCATGTCTGCACAAATTTTTTTATAAATTTTAAAGTAATTTCCGAATTAAATATTTAGATTGATAAATTTTGTTCTGTATTAACTCCTGTGAACTTATATTTAAGATCAGCAATACCACTTAATTGCTTTATGACACTTACTATGTATGAATGACTTGTCTGTCACCAATGATCCACTAAATTTCACTGTCCAAATAAAAAATTCTATTTAATGAAATATGTTTAATTTCTATCAAAGTTTCTAAAATGATTTAAATTATTTCCAATGAAACATAAATTTAACGGTTATATCCCAAATCAACAAACTCCAATTTTACTTTTCCTTTTTTATACAAATAACGAAATCGTATAGATTAAGATTAAAACAAGTTTTTCAAAAAATGACCAAAATTTGAATTGTCATTTGACTCCTCGCTAAATGTCAAGTACCAGTTTTATATTAATTTCTTCCACTAGTTTAATTGTTCGATGAGTATACTTATATTTTGTTGTTATTTGAATCCAATTTTTAATTTCAATATTGAGATGCATCTAATTGCAATTTTGTATTAAGGCGTGATGTTTGCTGAAATAATAATCAATTTAATTAATCTGGAACGGACTCACCAGAACTCTGGACGGGAAAAAACCGCAACCTCGTACAACTGCAAACACTAATTTAGGATTCAGGATCCTTCACCTTTTTTCGAATTACGAATAATTTTTCGGAAAACACACGCACTGAATTTACTATGAATATACCGAATAACGCCTTATACTATAACAAGGAAAACTCAACCTCTCAGTGCTCGTTATAGATATACGGGTTGCCTCCCGTAGTACAACCCGTGCTCGCCAGTCGACTAGCTTCGAGTCGAAGAAGGAGTGGATTCTTCAAAACTTAAATGTTTACTAAAAGGGCGCCAGAGAAGTTTTGGCAAGCACCCAAGACTTCTTAAGTTAGCCCACAACTCCTCAGTGGGTTAACAGCACTAATCAAACGCTCTGAAAAGGTTTTAGAAAAGTTAATATGAAAAATGAAAGTCAACAAATATCCCCTGATTGATGTTTAATATTTTCTTGGACCTTATGTCTCTTTTAAAAATATGAGATACAGAAAAAAAATAATGAAATTAATACCCGAGCTCAGCTGAAGGCTGTAGCTTCAGTATGTAGTTAGGCTGAAGACTGAAATCTACATAAAAACTTAATTCGTACGCTAAATTAGCAGCTACAAGCAAAAACTACAAAATATAATTTGTAAATCAAACAAGCAGGTTCTACGATACCTGAGTAGAGCTGAAGGTTACTAACTCAGGGTGCAGAAGATCTGAGGGCCCCAATCTACACCGATGTCTCAAATTACAGTTCAATTACAGGAAAAGAACAAATTCTTCATGCACAATTTTTCTAATTCGGTGAAACTCTAACACCAAAACTACAATTGATTCAATAAATTGGGTTCACACTACCGCAAACTCTTCTTTCTTCTTATGGTGCCGTCTCTTTATGGAGGTTGGCTATCATTACAGCTATTTTTACTTTGGATACCGCGGCTCTGAAGAGTTGGAGGGATGTGCATCCAAACCATTCTCTGAGGTTTCTTAGCCAGGACATACGTCTTCTGCCTATCGATCTCTTTCCTGCGATCTTTCCCTCCATTATCAGTCGTAGTATACCGTATCTCTCTCCACGCATAATATGACCGAGATATTCTAATTTTCGGGCTTTAATCACGTTCACTAGTTCTCTTTCTCTTTTTACTCGGCGTAGAACTTCCTCATTGGCAATCTTTTTTGTCCATGATATTCTTAGTGCCCGCCGGAAGATCCACATTTCAAAAGACTGGAGCTTTTTCATTGCGATTTTGTTGATTGTCCATGATTCCAGTCCATACAGAAGCACTGGGATTACGTAGCATTTAATCATTCTCAGTCTGAGTTGGAGATTTAAGTGGGGATTAGTGAATAGTTGTTTCATTTTGAAGAAAACATTTCTCGCCTTTTCGATTCTAACTTTAATCTCCATAGTCTGATCATGTTTGTCGTTGATCCACATGCCAAGATACTGATACTGCTTAACTCTTTCGATCAACAATGAATTGACTTTGATGTTGGTATTAGGATGGCATGATGGATTTTTACTTATGACCATGTATTTCGTTTTCTTATAGTTCATTTTTAAACCGTACTCCCTGCTGACCCGATCGATTTCTTGAAGTATTATTTGAAGGTCATGTGTGCTGTCAGTTATGATTAGGGTGTCGTCAGCGTAGCGCACGTTGTTAATGATCTTTCCATTTATAATTATGCCTTCTTTTCTGTTCCCAAGAGCCTCTTTGAAAATGGCCTCTGAATAGTAGTTAAACAGAAGTGGCGATAAAACACATCCTTGTCTCACTCCTCGTTGTATTTTGATGTCTTCTGATGTCGTTCCTTCGGAGCTGATCACAGCAACTTGATTCCAATAGAGATTCTTTATTATTCTAACATCTTGCTCATCAAGTTGGCTTTCTCGTAAAAGATTAATTAGCCTCTCGTGTCTCACCCTGTCGAACGCTTTCTCGTAGTCGATAAATCCCATATATATTTCCTTATTCATATCCAAACATTTTTGTATTATTACATTCACTGCGAATAAGGCTTCACGTGTGCCCATTCCATTTCGAAATCCAAACTGATTTTCACTAATATCGATTTCTAGCTTTTTATATATTCGACTATGTATGATCTTGAGGAAGGTCTTTAAAGTGTGGGACATTAGGCTAATTGTGCGGTGGTCAGAGCATTCCTTTGCATTTACTTTCTTTGGCAACATTACGAAGGTTGATCTCAACCAATCTGTAGGGATGATCCCTGTATGATAGATAGTGTTATATAGATCTACTAGTATTTGCAGCTGGTCATATTCTATAAGTTTTAGCAGTTCTGTCGGAATACCATCAGGGCCAGGTGCTTTTCCTGTTTTGGTGCATTGAATAGCATATTCCACCTCCCTCCTGCTAATAGGTGGGCCTTTTCTGATTTCTTGGACTTGCAATTCTTCTCGTTGGTCTTCAAACAGTTCCCTAATGTATTCTTCCCATCTTCGCAGTTTTTGGGCAACATCCATAATTAAATTCCCTTGCTTATCTTTGATGAGACTGTAGCTCTTCTTTTTACCTGTGCCTGTGATTTCTTTGATCTTTTTGTGAATCCCAAAACTGTCATATTTTTTCTCCAGCTCTTCTATTTCATGACATCTCTCTTGCATATATTGCTCTTTCGCTTCAATTATCTTGCGTTTTATTCTTCGATCTATATTTTTATAGGAATGTATATCTATTCCTTTGTAGGTTCTTCTTTCATCCATCATCTCGAGAATCTCCCTTGTCATCCATTTTTGTTTGAATGTTCGGTTTGTTTCTGTTAATTTACTCTGTGAGGCCTCTAGTATTCCTTCTTTAATGGTTTGCCATTGTTCATTAACGTTGTTGTCGCTTATTCTAATTTTCATTTTTTCGTTTATATTTTCTTTTATTTCCATTTTGATCGTTTGGTCTCTCAACAAGTCTGTATTTATTTTTGGGGGTAATGTCTTTTTCTTCAGTTTTTTAAAGCGCATTCTGAACGTCGCCACAACTGGATTGTGATCGGATTTTATATCGGCGCCTGGATATGCTTTAACAGATTTAATAGCATTTCGGTATCTCTTGTTGATTAACACAAAGTCAATTTGATTTCTGATGATATGCTGCGCAGTGTGTCTAGGTGAAGTCCAGGTGTACAATCGTCTTTTTGGCAGCTTATACCATGTATTTGTAATTACAAAATCATTTTGCTGACAGAACTCTACTAATCTGTCTCCGCGCTCGTTTCTATCGCCCAAACCATATTCCCCAACATATTCTCCAACCTTTCCTTTTCCAACTTTAGCATTGAAGTCGCCAAGGATTATTGTTGTATCTGCCTTTTTTGTTGTCCTAAGAAGTATATCGATTCCATTGTAGAATTCTTCGATTTCCTGATCTGCTTTATCGGCTGTAGGTGCATATATTTGGATTAGGTTGGTCTTGCCGTTTTGAGATTTTAGTTGTATCATTATTATTCTGTCGGAGTATCTCACTACATTCAATATTGATCCCACAATACCCTCCTTGACGCATATGCCTACTCCGTATCTATGTGGCTGGCCATCGTCGCTCCCGCTATAGTAAAACCGGCCATCCTCAAATGCGCACTCTCCGTTGTTTGGCCATTGCGTGTCACTTATTCCAAGTATATCTATTTGTAGTCGTGTCATTTCCTGTATAATGTTATCAAACTTACCTGACTGAAACATGCTTTGAGCGTTCCATGTTGCTATTTTATAAAATTTGTCTCTTTTACAGGGGTTTCGCATGCTGACGACCGAAGAGGCCCTGCAATTTTGTATCGTCCCTCTCCTGCCGGATCTTGGCATCCGATCTCCATGATCAGTATAGTTCTGTGTATTGTCTATCGTATTCATAGCTATAATGATTGACTAGGAGTGTCTTGCAGACCTTTAATGCAGTGGTTCTCCTTTGCCTTCTGCATTCTCATGCCGTTGACCATCTTTGATTCATCCGCCTTTTGAACCGATTTCTCGATCCAAGGACAAGAGATTGCCCTACCTCTTATCAACTCCTCCACCCGAAGCTGTTGGTCAATAAGAGGGGGACAGCTTATTCCGGCTGTCTTTCGGTCGACAGAGCCTCGTCCGTTGTCTAGCAGGGTGCACCACGTGCAGGTGAGGTTGTCATTTGGGTTGGCTTTTATTAGCCATCACCCCTTACACCCCACCGCACCCCACCGCAAACTATATGAGTTTAATTATCTATAAATGCCATTACATATATAAATGAAAATCGTCAAATACAGAAAAATATACCTTAATATCGCAGCACCCTGGTACGTACCGAGGTATACCTAGCGTTTAAAGCCAACAATTTATTATTCAAAAAAAATATTTAACATTTTAAACGTTGAACGAGTAATATCGCTTCAATTAGCGCAAAAACATGACATAGGAAAAACCATATAATAAAAATTTAGTAAAATTCTGACGGAAAAAAATGGATAAACGTTGAAAGTATATAACAATATCAAATAAAATGACGTTTACTACGATTTTCTTGCTTCAGAACAGGAATCAAATCCCTCGATGTCGACGCTTAAAAAATATTCCAGCCCTCCTGGCTACTGATCCAGGCGAGTGGTCTGGCTGACTATACTCCTCAATCGGCGGATAAATCCATAAAATCCAAGATAAATAAAAAAACCCTAAAATAGAGAAACGAATTAGCCTACTCATAGAATTTACAATTTTACCCCGGTCAGCTTTCCGACTTCCCCTCGTAACATTCCATTATATCAATTACATTATAATTATTCAAAACCCACAAATAATCATACAATCGGACTTTTAGCAGCCATCTACGTTCCTAGCAAAAACTGCAAGACTGGTTTTATTATCAATTAGCAAAAAAACTATGATATCTAAAAACTATCAAAAAAACACGTTACTGTACACATTCCTGAATATTATTCAGCCCCCGTGATATATTCTACTTCCAAAAAATTTAAGAAACAATAAGAGAATTGACTTAATAAAATTTATGAACTGTACCAAACTATTTCACACAATAGATTAAAAGATTCAAAACTTTAAATTGCTACGTTAACTACCTATAAAATTGTTAATTTCGAGAAAGTGTTCAGAAATTTACCTAAATGTTGAGTTCCTCGAGCAAAACGTCTAACGAAATATCCACGTGGTTGTTTAAATCCTGCAAAAATCCTGGAACTCGCTGTTCATCGGAACGGTTTTCCACAGCAAAACGCCGGGTCGAACCCCCTAGATGCTAACTCACACCGTATTTTCCTTCCCTAATCAGGTAATATACTTTCTACGTAAAATGGCTGCCTAAGTGCACGAATTTTTAAAACTCACACAACGTGGTCTATTATTCGACGTCTGATGGGGAACTAGCTTCGTTCTCATTACACTGGCCTCTCGTGAAAACCAGCGACAATCTTGCCAAATTTAATTTTCAACGGTCGGGCGATTTTTCGCGTTACAATACTAATTAATTAAACTGTTCAATTACTGTTATACAAATTTTTGGAGAAATCTAAAATGATATGTTCTCCGTTCGGATTCTTAAATTCAACTAACTTATTTTTCCAAATAACCACATTTTACTGTGGTTACAAACTTTCCTCTTTTTTAAAAAAAAACTAAATTTGTTATTTTCTTACAACAAAGATTTGGGATTCTTTTATTATAACTTCTTGCCTATCATGACTTCTATTTTCTCTAACCTTGAATATGTTTTTCAATTGTGACAGGTAAATGTCATCGGAAATTAAATAGTGCCAAATCTTAAATATAATGGGTTTTTCAACCATATTGATTTTATAGACAATACAGGGTGTGTCAAAAGTATTGCAAAAAAATTAAATGAAATTCTTTAAAATTTGGAATAAGGGAACTGTATTAATGTATATGTTAGTGCACAGTAATAACTTCATGTACCTACTCCTTAGTAATCAATAAAACGTTAAGATAATACGAATATTTCTTTTCATATTACTATATTATCCAACCCAGGATTCTGCTGAAGTAGAAGGGGAAAGAAAAGATGGACTTTATTCAAGACATGCCTACAGTATTATCAATGTTGTTGAGGTTCTTTCTAAGACTGGAAAAACGTATAAACTTCTCAGAATCAGGAATCCCTGGGGTACGGGGGAATGGAATGGCGACTGGAGTGATAAGTAAGTATGATGTTTCAAACTAATATGAACATATTATTACCATAATATCTTTTTGGATTCCTCGTATACGTCTAAAATAAACAATACCATAATAATGATATGGTATGGTCAATTATTCTTACACATATCCACTCTTTAGAAGTCATGCAAAGACGCTTTCTTAAGCTTATTTTTAATAAAAATAATAGATATCCATCGGCCCTCCTGGTAGGGGGTGGAGCAAGGGGTTAATAGCCTCTTCTCGTAAAAAACCTTTATTACGAAACCACCACAGCCTCGGACAACAACTACTGGACATCGGTAAAGACCCGGCAAGCAGATGAAGGATAATGTTTTTAAACTCGTTACCTGGAATATGTTATCTCTGTATCGCGCAGCAAGCCTGAGAATTCTCTTAGGCGAACTGGTTAAATATAATACTGACACAACAACACATCAGGAGATTAGGTGGATAGGACAGGGAACAATCGAAAAGAGTGACTGTACCATCTTCTGCAGCTGTCGCGAGAGGGATCATGCATTCGCAACAGGTTTTAATGTCTCAAAAAGAGTGAAGCATTTGGTCACAGGCTTTACTGCAGTTGATCATAGAATATCACGTATCCGAATATCTGGAAAATTCTTTAATTATATTATCATCACGCATCCACAGAGGACCAAACTGATGCAGAAAAAGATACCTCATATACAAAGCTCTCGAAAACCTACCAGGACTGCCCAAACCGTGATGTTAAAATAGTGTTCGGGAATTTTAATGTAAAGGTAGGAAAGGTATTAGTGTATAGATCTACAGTTGGAACGCATAGCTTGCATGCTGAAACTAATGATAATGGGACAACATTAATTGATTTCACACTGTCCCACAATATGATAGTAGGGAGCACATGCTTCCCAGAGAAGGAACATGGAGAATGCCAGATGGTAGAAATGTTAACCAGAGACATAACCTACTTGTTGATGCAAGACATAAATCTGATTTAATGAGCATACGAACATATCGTGGAGCAAATGTTAACTCGGATCGCTACCTTGTACCCAATAAACACACCTACGTAAAAAAACGTTTTTAAAACGTTTTAATGTTATTTCAACGTTACTCGATGAATTTTCAACGTTGACAAATTGGTTGAATTCGAAACGTTATATTCCAAACGTTTTTTCAAATTTGAAAACAACGACTTAGCTTAACCCACATGTATTTTCGAAGACGGTTTTTATGGCCGTTATTTTAACGTAGTATTTTCTAACATTATTTATACCATTTCGCGAGTTATAGACGGTTATACAGAATTGTTTTTAACACGTTGTATATACAACGCTTTCTTAAATTTGGAAACAACGACTCAATTGAACCCAAATGTATTTACAAAAATGCTTTTTATGTCCGTTATCTTAACGTAGTATTTTCAACATTATTTATACTATTTCGCGTGATAAAGACGGTTATACCGTAATGTTTTTAACAAGTTATATATACAACGCTTTTTTAAATCTGAAAACAACGACTTACTTGAACTCATATGGATTTATAAAAACGCTTTCTAATTCCGTTATTTTAACGTTATATTTTCAACATTTTCCGTGATATACAATGTTATCCAGTAAATGTTTATAATATGTTGTTTTCACAATGCTTTTTTAAATTTGAAAACAACGACTCGATTGAACTCATATGCATTTACAAAAACGCTTTTTATGCCCGTTATTTCAACGTAGCATTTTTAACATTATTCATACTGTTTAGCGTGATATAAATAGTTAAAAAGCAATGTTTTTACCACGTTGTATATACAACGCTTTTTCAATTTTGAAAACAACGAATTAATTGAACTCATATGCATTTACAAAAACGCTTTTAATTCCCGTTATTTTAACGTAGTATTTTTAAC
The DNA here is from genome assembly GCA_963921935.1 of Galeruca laticollis. Taxonomy (NCBI): domain Eukaryota; kingdom Metazoa; phylum Arthropoda; class Insecta; order Coleoptera; family Chrysomelidae; genus Galeruca; species Galeruca laticollis. The sequence continues at coordinate 59,690,172 of OY998184.1, read as the reverse complement.
ATTATTTACACTATTTCGCGTGATATAAACGGTTATACAGTAATGTTTTTTAACACGTTGTATATACAACGCTTTTTTAAATTTGAAAACAACGACTTAATTGAACTCATATGCATTTACAAAAAACGCTTTCTAATCCCGTTATATATATATACACGTTGTTTTGTAAAATATTAAAAATAGAAATCTTATATATTTTATGTTATAGTTTTAAGAACATTTTTTATTTTATTATGTTAATTACAAGAATTTTCTTTTTTTATTGTATACTATTTTTGTGTGGATTTATCAAATAAAATAAATATAACGTGTAACAATCGCCCGTAATTCTCACAACCCCAAACCACAACGACCAACACGAGACGCCTGAAGAGTTGGAGAGTTGGTAGTAATCCTATTAACGTCGCCGTGGAGTTCCGGTTCCCGCTGATCGATGTCGCTGTACGAATAGACTAGCTCCTTTTAATCGTAAGCGTAGCTCATTAGTATAAGGGATTCATCGAGGACCGAAGACGGTAAAGAATACATAAATGCTTTATTTCTTGTATAATAAATATTATTTGTTATTTCATTAATATGAATAAAGTTTTATTTGTCAAATATTACTTGTTTACAAACGTTAATATACGATTCCAGTTTTTGTCAAATATGCCCCCCTCTACTTTTAATTTTAAATGTGAATACAACGTTACGAAAATGATGATTTAAACCGATTAAATGTAACGCTTAAATCACGTTAAAAGTAAGTGCTGAATATTATTATACAAAAACGTTTATAAATTGCATTATAAAAACGTTTCTATTACATTACAAAAACAATGGGTGAATCACATTGAAAAGGTAACGTTTAAGTGACGTTAGTAAGGTGGGTGCTAAATTTCGTTTCAAAAGACCGTCTATAAGTAGCATAAGAACGTTCATATTACGTTACAAACGCAATGGGTACAACACATCAAATAAGTAACGTTTAAATTACGTTAAAAGTATGTGCTAAATATCATTATACAAAAATGTTTATAAACTGCATTATAAAAACATTTATATTACGTTATAAAAGTACTGGGTAAATCACATTGAAAAGGTAACGTTTAAGTGACGTTAGTAAGATGTGTGCTAAATTTCGTTTCAGAAGACTGTTTTATAAACGTTCATATTGCGTTCCAAAGCAACCGATAAATCACATTAAAACGGTAACGTTTGAATGACGTTACGAAAATCACGTTGTATTTGACGTTGGAAAAATCGTTATATTTTACGTAGAAACGAGCTACATTACTCCGGTGATATAACCAGTTGCCTAAAAACCATTTATAAACGTTAGGTTACATGTTAAATATTTTACGTTTTTAAAACGTTTGTGTGTTTATTGGGTAATCTCCAAAAGACGGAGCAGAATATCAAACGTGAGGAAACAGAGGGGATCGCGCACAAATAAATGGAACGTTTAAAAGTAGAAGAAACAAAGGAGGAGTTCGTTACAACCATAAATCAGAAATTGGATGATATCACCAACGATGTGGAACAAGATGACGTTAACTCATATTGGGATGGTGTTAAGTTTGTGATTACCACCGTAGCTGATGAAGTTCTGGGAAGCAGGTGAACACAACCAAGAGAAATGTGGTTTGATGCAGCAACCAACGTGAAGAATGACGCATATCTAAGAATGTAGCAGCGATATAATACATGGCAAGAAGTGACGGAATACAGAGAACTGAGAAGAAAGGAGAAAATACTGCACAGAAGGAAGTAACGAGTATTTCTCGAGAACCAAATCAGGGAAGTGGAACTAGCCAATGACCAAAGTAGAAGATGCCTTCTCTATCAGAAGGTGAATCAACAAAGGAAAGAATACAAGCCCAGAAGTACAATGTGCTACGACAGCGAGGGAAATATTTTGAATGAAAAGTCAAGAATTCTGAACAGATAGGTGGTTTATTTTGATGCTCTGCTAAATGGAAGTGTAGATTAGAGTGCGGGTGAAAATTTTACGAAGGTTGGAAGCATTTCTGATAGGGGCACTAATGATGCTGACAATGTCGAGCCGCCACCAACATTGGAAGAGGTAATAGATACCATTAACAATTAATCACCTGGAACGAACAACATCATATCTGCAGAGTTATTCAAATATGTCAATGTTAAAATTCCTTTTGACAATATAACATTACCTCTATTGTGAATTTGCTTGACAGACAATAATATTACAATTAATTAAAACTTATTATTCAAAAAAGCTTCACCAGGCATAACAATTCAAAATTGTTCAAATTTCATTATTAACTATACCTACGTTTAACTGATTTTTCATTTTTTAAATTCTTTCTGTTCAAAGTTTAAATAAAATACTCTTATTCAACTGTGTAGCTGGAAATAATTTGAATTTTGGAATGTAATTTTTGTTGAACGACACTTTAAAATATTTTGAAGATCAACTGTTTAACTTTAGTGTTTTTAAATATGATGATATTGATTTATGGAAACAATTGTCAATTTTTTAGAATTTTCAATAACTTGTATTATATTGTGGAATTAACTAGAGACCGTGAGTTTCATTTAAAAACACTAATATGAGCATATTCCACGAAGTAAGGGTCGAGACAGTCAATTTCATGTATAACTTTAGTTGTTCTTTCTGTACTTAAGAAATAATTGAACACAAATATGTGGCTTGAAGAAAATACTGCTTGTTTGCCAAAAGTATAATTTATTCGTATAATTTATTCGATTACAGCTCACATACTTGGGACGATCTGCCAGAAAACACCAAACAAACATTACTTGTAAAGGCAAACGATGGCGAATTCTGGATGCAATACGAACAGTTCATAGAAACGTTCAGTTTATTGGAATTCTGCCATCCCAATCCAGATTCTTTGTCTTATACGACAGATGAATTGCATCAATGGAAGACATTCATTATAGATGGTGCTTGGGAAGCAAAAATCAGCAACGGGGGCGTTCCAACCAGTAGAAGTAAGTTAATTTCTTTGACTGTTTTATTCTGATATCTTTCTGCCTATCATCACTGTTAATTTTTTTTATTTCATTTATTTAGTGTCGCTCGAACCACTGAGGTTATAAGGGACAACTGCTATAATTCTTTGATGGCAGTTACTTATGTTATACGTTAATATAAATTGTATTCTCTACATTAGCATTATAGATAGATATAGTCCAGGAGGAATCGGCGCATGAGTACCGAAAACTATTCCACCTCAATTTTTTTATGCGATCCTCTTTGAATTGCCCTACTGATGATATAAATGCATGTTGCCATGGGGCTACCTAGTGCCATATTGTTTAAACAATTGGAAGGAATTGTTATTTTTCAACCGGACAAATTTATTTATATTCTTTATTGAAATACAAATTAAAAAGGTCCCATGACTTTTCACGATAAAGTTAATAATTTTAGAGATATGAATTTTTAAAGGTTCGAAAAATCTCAAATTTGAGTACTTTTGACCCATGAAAAATATAATAAAGTAAAATATAAATAATAATTTTTTTAAATTCTTTATACAATAGTTAATAATATTCTTAATAGAGTTGTAAGAAAATTTCATTGTTTATACCTGTTTTTTAATTGTTAATTTCGCGCGCTCAAAAGTATGCATCGCTACCTTTAAGTATCGCCGTCTCTCTCTGATTCATGCGCTGCATACGGTCTCTCTGTGTCCTGAATCATTATTAATCATTTATCTAAAAAACCATTAACTTTATCAAGATTGGTAAAGAGAGTAATGTTATTGATAATTAAATTGTCTACAATTTGTTTTTAACAAAAGTAATTTAAGTATGAATCGGAACATGTAATTAAAATTACTTTTTTGTTATTATCATAGTAATTTATGCATTTTTATCAACAATAATAAGATAATAATGGTATTTGAAAAATTTTTGGAATCACAATTATATATAAATAATAAGCTTTAGCTCAAAACATACATTTGGATAAATGCATTGAATCCGGAATATAAAACATTAGATTTTACGAATTTCGGATACAAACTAGAGAATGATACTTTGCTAATACCTTTATTTATAAACATAAGCCCATTTCCAACTGATCAGAATCTAATGTTTTATATTCCGGATTCAATGCATTTTTCCAAATGTATGTTTGAGCAAAAGCTTATTATTTATATATAATTGTGATTCCAAAATGTTTTCAAATGCTATTATATCTTATTATTGTTGATAGAAATGCATAAATCACTATGATAATAACAAAAAAGTAATTTTAATTACATGTTCCGATTCATACTTAAATTACTTTTGTTAAAAACAAATTGTAGACAATTTAATTATTAATAACATTACTCTCTTTACCAATCTTGATAAAGTTAATGGTTTTTTAGATAAATGATTGATAATGATTCAGGACACAGAGAGACCGTATACAGCGCATGAATCAGAGAGAGACGGCGATACTTAAAGGTAGCGACCCATACTTGTGAGCGCGCGAAATTAACAATTAAAAAACAGGTATAAACAATGAAATTTTCTTACATCTCTATTAAGAATATTATTAACTATTGTATAAAGAATTTAAAAAAAATATTATTTATATTTTATTTTATTTTTTTAATATATTTTTCATGGGTCAAAAGTACCCAAATTTGAGAATTTTCGAACCTTTAAAAATTCATATCTCTAAAAATATTAACTTTATCGTGAAAAGTCATAGGAGGGACCTTTTTTATTTGTATTTCAATAAAGAATATAAAAAAATGTGTCCGGTTGAAAAATAACAATTTCTTCCAGTTGTTTAAACAATTTCGGTTTAAACAATATGGCACTAGGTTGCCCCATGGCAACATGCATTTATATCATCAGTAGGGCAATTCAAAGAGGATCGCATAAGAAAAATGAGGAGGAATATTTTTCGGTACTCATGCGCCGATTCCTCCTGGACTAATAGTTATGTTATTAATTATGAGGTATGAACGTTTTAAATTTAAATATCTTTCATGTTAATCTCCTTAAGAAACATAATAATGTTGTCCACGTTGCTATTGTCTCTGAGTATGTCGGATATGTTCTGTGCCAAGTTGAATTTACTTCTGGTGTTGTTGAACTTTTGACATTCCATTAAAATATGTTTTACTGTTATGTTAGTTTGGCATGTATCGCAATAAGGGATGTTTTCTTTTGTGATAAGATGGAGGTGAGTGTGGCGAGTGTGACCGATTCGAAGGCGTGAGAGTATCACTTGCTTTTCCCTAGATGGTAGAAAGATTGGCCGTTATAGCGCGTTTTCCTTAATTTCACTTATCTTCTCGGAGCACTGCGACCACTTGATTTGCCACGCACTGCGAACTATATTACTTTTCCGTCAACCTATCTAAAATGCGAGAAAAGTATTGGTTTACCCCAAAAAAAGTTGGAATTTTGAGTTTTTTTACGATTTCCATCAACAACAACACGAAAAAATGGTTTTTAGAAAAATAAACGGTTTTAAAGTTTAAAACTAACTTTTCCGCATTTGTGGCCCCGAACAATATTCTATGATAAAATTGTTACTTGTATACACTTCGGGGGATGTATCGTGCTAACAAACCGAATTTCTTCAAAAATAACCAAAAATTTATATATGGATTTATAGGACCCGCTGTACTCGCTCTAGTCAACTGAAAATCAGTAGGGTACATCTGTAAGACACCTTGAACAATACTCAATCATAAAATTGATCAATCGTATACTCTCTGGAGGCTGTATCGTGCTAACACACTGAAAATTCTACAAAAATGACAAAAATTTGGAATCTCAAGTACCATAGCAGCCGTTGTACTAGCTTTAATGAGCTGAATATCAATAGGGTTCATCTTGGAGATGCTCTGAATAAAATTCAATTATAAGATTGGTCACTTGTATACACTCCGGAGGCTGTATCGTGCTAACAAATTGAAGCTTCTCGAAAAATGACAAAAATATCGTACTTAAAGTACTGTAGCACCTGTTGTAGTGGATCTGGTGAGCTGAAAATCAATAGGGATCATCAGCAAGATGTCCGGAATAATATTCAATCATAAAATTGGTGACTTGTTGAACTACGGAGGCTGTATCGTGCTAACAAACTGAAATTTCTCAAAAAATTACAAAATGTCGTACTTCAAGTACCATAGCACCCGTTGTACTGGCTCTGGTGAGCTGAAAATCAATAGGGTTCATTTGTGACATGTCCTTGACAATATGCAATCATAAAATTGCTGACTTATTGCACTCCGTAGGCAGTATCGTGCTAACAAGACATGTAAGGAAAAGTGGCCGACGACAACGACGACGACGACGACGACATACACACGGGATTTTTTTTCTAAAAACCGTTTTTTCGTGTTGTCGTTGATGGAAAACGTGAAAATAACTCAAAAAAAAATTTTCAAAATTCCAACTTTTTTTGGGGTAAACCAATACTTTTCTCGCATATAAATAGGTTGACGGAAAAGTAAAAATCCTGTGTGTATGTCGTCGTCGTCGGCCACTTTTCCTTACATGTCTTGTTAGCACGATACAGCCTCCGGAGTACAACTAATCACCAATTTTATGATTGAATATTGTTAAGGACATGTCACAGATGAACCCTATTGATATTCAGCTCATCAGAGCCAGTACAACGAGTGCTATGGTACTTGAAGTACGAAATGTTTGTAATTTTTTGAGAAATTTCAGTTTGTTAGCAGGATACAGCCTCCGGAGTTCAAAAAGTCACCAATTTTATGATTGAATATTATTCAGAACATCTTACAGATGAAACCTATTGATTTTAAGCTCACCAGAGCCAGTACAACAGGTGCTATAGTACTTTATGTACGGCATTTTTGTCATTTTTGGAGAAATTTCAGTTTGTTAACACGATACAGCCTACGGAGTATATACAAGTGATCAATTTTATGTTTGGATATTATTTAGAGCGTCTCAAAGATTAACCCTATCAATGTGCAGCTCACTAAAGCTAGTACAACGGGTGCTATAGAACTTGAAGTACCAAGTTTTTGTCATTTTTGAAGAATTTTCAGTTTGTTAGCACGATACAGCCTCCAGAGTGTATACAAGTGAACAATTTTATGATTGAATATTGCTCAAGGTGTCTCTGAAATGCTTCTTTATTTGACACAAGGGTAAGTTTCAACCAATCATGTCATTATTATAGTGGGAATAAAGCTCTTGTGATTATTCTCGGGAATAATCACTGTTGCTTTTATTTGTCTAGCAAGTGTCAGATAGTTGTCAAAATAATTATCTAATTGTGTCAACGTTATATATAAAATGAGTGAACATCATCGGTTTAGTACCTTTTCTGATGAAGAAATAACGAATAAGATTATAGAAACTACTTCGAAAAATACTCTAATAAGTAATCAGTCTATATGGAGACAATTTAAGACCTTCACCAATTTGTGAATCAAAAAATAATCTAGTCAAATAGAACTCGAGAGTTCCATAAATTAGAAAATAATTTTACAGATTTTGTTCAAACTTGTTGCCATTTGGCAATAGCCACTCGAGCTCTGCGGGCTCTCGTGACTATTGCCTGGCAACAAGTTTTCAAAAAATCTGTCAAATTATTTTCAATTTATTCTCACTCTCTTGTTATATTACTACTGACAATTTTATGATAGAATATTGTTCAGAGCCACAGATGCGGAAAAGTTAGTTGTAATCTTTAAAACCGTTTATTTTTAAAACATGATTTTATGTCACTAAGCACTATATTGTTTTGTTGAACACGAACGTCGTTTGTTGCAACTTCGCGTGCCAGATGGTCCGCTGACTCGTTTCCACTAACTCCGATATGTGAGGGTACCCAGATAAATACTGCCTATTTTCCTCTTTTTTCGGCGTTCTGAAGTTCACTGTTAATTTCTTTGTGGATAGGGTTATTGGGATACTTTAGAGCTTCTAGGATTGCGTAGAGCTCAGCGTTGAAAATGTTAAAGTTGTTTGAATTTGGCGTCGTGAGTTTTGGAGAAGATTGTTGCTCCTACTCCTTCGGCTGTTTTCGAAGCATCAGTCTAAATATGATGATAGTCGTTGAATTTATTTATTATGTCACTGAAGTGGTTTTGTATAACGGCTGCTGAGATTTCGTGTTTATCAAATTTTGATAGCTCTGTGATTATTTGCGGTTCGTTTATGGTCCATGGTGGAGGAGAGTTTTTGCTGGGATGGTAAATTGTGGGAAATGTTATGGAGTATTTGTGAGGTAAGCGGTTGAGTCGCTCGTAAAAAGGCGGATGGTATCGGGGGCGAGTTGAGAAGTACAAGTTGAAACGGTCGCTATGGACATTACGATACGTTGGGTTTTCTGGTGTAGCCAAAACTTTGCTAGCGTAGGACAAACTTAGAAAATTTCTCCTGCAGTCTAAGGAAATTTGACCTGCTTCACAACACATGCTAAGTGGGGGGATTGTACGAAAAACTCCTAGTGCAATGCGTAGTACAGTGTTTTGAATGACGTCTAATTGTTTTAGGACGGACTTTTTAGCAGAGTTGTATACCACTGAACCATAATCGATTTTTGTCCTTATTAAAGATGTGTATATGCTTAATAGAATTAATGTATCGCTTCCCCAGGAAATATTTGAAAGAGCTTTTAATATGTTTATGACTTGGTGGCAGGCACCTTTAGGTTTGTAACGTGACTTTTCCAGTGAAGTTTGCTGTCAAAAGTTAGACCGAGAAATTTTGTTTCCGTAGCAAAGGTTAGGTCCTTGCCATTAAATGTTAATACTGGGTTACTTCCTGTCTCTTTTTTTGAGAAGATAGGTATTTTGTTTTTTGGGTCGAGAAATTGAGTTCGGTTGTGTGTGACCATTTCTGAAGGTTGTCTAGTGTGGCTTGGAGAATCCGTTGGGTGGATTTTAGGTTTGTTCCTCTTAGTAGAAGGACGAGGTTATCCGCATAAAGCCTGCCTTTCACTGGTAAGTGACAGTGTTTCATGATGTCATTGATTGCCACTAAGAAAAAGTCGTGCTCAAAACTGATCCTTGAGGTATTTTTCCATTTGATCATACTCTGAATGTTCTAAATTAAAGGAAATTTTGAATGAACTTTACTTAATGTCTGTTTATGCCGCAGGATTGTAGTTTTTTAATGATACCGAATCTCCATGTTCAATCATAAGCTTTTGTTATATCACAAAAACCAGCCAAACAATGCTGCTTGTTTATTAGCGCTTCGTGAATTTCGGATTCCAAGTCCACTAGATGGTAGATCTGTTTTGGCGAAAACCGTTTTGTTCAGGAATTAGGAGTTGTTTATTTTCCAAGAACCATGTTAGCCATAGGTTTATAATATTTTCGAATAATTTATAAGTTGACGAGGTGATGTATCTGCATTTTTTATATTCTATTTTGTTGTCCGTTGTAGGGTGTCGCCGATATTTATTAAAGGCTTGTTTGTATTTTTTGATGGCTTCACTGCATTTATTGTTCTACCATGGGGTTGGGGTGTGAATTTTGAGTGTTTTGGATTTGACACTGCCATATGAGCTGCTTGTAATACTTATGAGAATTGTGAGAAGGTTGAGGCTATATTTGAAGTGGCGTGGCTCGGAAGGTATCTAAGACATTGGTTCACTTGGTCTGCGAAAAGTGTCCAGTTAGCTAGGTTTAATTTCCATGCTGAGAATGGAGTGGTATTGGCTGTGGAAAATGTTCGGGTTATATATATAGCCATATAAGTAGGGGTAGACATCCCAGTTTGAAGAAGATTGTAGGGCGGGATCGCACATAGTTAAGTCGATAGCTAAGGCGTATCCGGATTGTATGTTAAATCTTGTAGGTTCTCCTGTGTTTAGGATATTTATGTTGTTATTTTCCACCAGTTGTTCGATAACTCTTCCTTTCGATGAGCTGTGTTTGGATCCCCAGTATGGGCCATGGCTGTTGAAATCTCCTAGTAAGATACGAGGGAATGAGATTTGTTGAAGTAGTTCCTCGATAGCGTGAATTGTGAGAATTTCATTGGGTGGAATATAGAGGTTGCATATTGAGATTTTTTTGCGCTGTTGATGGTGACAGCGACAGCCTCTAGGGATGTATTTAAAGATATATGTTTTGTTTCAAATCTCTCAATGACGTAGATGGCTACTCCGCCAATTGCCTTGTCTCTATTGGTTCTGTTTCTGTAAACATATTTAAAAAAAATTAAATCGGCATGATAGGAACCTCTAAAGTTGGTTTCTTGGAGACAGATTGTAATGCGTATTGCCCAGGTAAGCCCAAAGGAGACAGAGTTCAATTAAATTAACTGATTTATTTTTAAAAAATAATATTATTTACAACGACAAAAATAAACTAAAATTCAATATTCTATATATTTCTCCGGTACGTAAATATTTTGAAGGTCACGCTTCGACGGTCCGTATCTTTTCGTCGATTGATAGGTACTGATGGTCCGAATAGTATGTAGGTGAAACTATAGCGGTGTGTATTTCGATTCCGGCGATATACTCGACGGTGTACGAGACTCTCTATGTCCTGTGGAACGTTCAGTCAGCCAGGGATATGAGCAACCGGCCGATCAATACTCTTTCGGTTTTAGTCTCAAGATTTGAGAGTATCGTTTGTAGCTAGTCAGTACCCAGCTTAACGAATACTTCTACGTGCAGCGACTGTAGTTATTACAGCGTGTCAATACCACACCGAAATTATACTAACAGTTAAAGCGATCGTTTATAGTCAGTCAGTACCCGGCTTAACGGTGCTTCCCTACGGAGATACTGTAGAGCTTTCAGTGTGTCAGTACCACACCGAAATTCTTCTAGCAGTTTGAACAATCCTTCTCGTTTCCGTCAATACCAGAAACCAACGGCCGTTCTAATGAATGATGTATAAAGTAGGATCAATACTCCGACTTAGTACAACACTCGGCGGAAGATAGTGTGAAGCGTTTAAGGTTGAAGTCAATACCCTCGACCTACGCTTCGCACTGGAGGCGGCTGAGCTTGGAGGAGCTGGAGTCCGTAAACCAAGTCGTCTCATCGTCTGTTGGTTTGCATTTTTATATCCATCGTAGTGGTAGTGGTGGAAGTATCTTTCCCTTCTACCGTCGATTCTTCGTGCGCATCCTGGCGTGGGGGCTCTGCTGTTCTGGTGGGGTATCTCGTCATCGCGGCGCTAACTGGTTTCTTGAATCGAGTTTTATAGTAATGAATTTATGTCATTACAAGATTATTGATGGTGTATTTTGAGAATTTTTAACATTTCATAACGGGTATGGTACCCGTTAAGGTTCCATTGCAATATGGCCTTGAATGATAAGAGCTAAGGATTTTCTTGGGAAGAGGAAAGATCGCTGTCTAGTGTTGCAGATGTTCGGAGTTGGTAGTTAAGTTTTCGTTTTACCTTTGATATTCTTGTTTTCATCCTTTTTGAGCATTGGGCATATATTGTATTCATAACGTTTAGGAACCCTGATATGTCGTCTGTGTACGTTGTCAGAATATCCAAAAGGTCTGCGGTGTGTAGGGATGATTAAAAAAAATTTGGAGTTTGGTTAAAATTTAGCGTAAAATTGTCTTTGTTGTCTTCGACAATTTGTTGTAACGGATGCATTTCTTGTTGTATTGATTTTTCTGATTTTATTTTCTTTGGTTTGGGTCTTTTAAATACGGGATTTTGTTTGAGGTCGTCTATCGGTGGAGTTGAATCCGATATTTGTCGTTTAACAGTGTTCGTTGAGGTTTCTTGGACTGTGTTTTGGGATGCATCGATTGTCTCGTTTTCTACAGTATTGTTTTCTTCGGCGTTTTGGTTGTTCTCAGTTAGTGAAGGTGTGCATATATTTTGATTATGTTAACTATTAGATGAGATGCTGGCCACGTTTGTCGGTTGGTTAGTTTGTGAGGAGTTCAATGGTGATACTGCGTTGTTGGATGTAAGTGTTGGACATGATGCGGCTAAGTGTCCTACTTGTTTGCAAGTGAAACATTCGAGGTTGTCGATAGCTATGAAAATTCTATACGAGGTGTTCTCAAAGTTAACGACAAATGATGTTTGTATTGTTGTCTTTTTTCCGAGGGGCGTGATATATGTTTGTCGTCGGAAGCTAAGAACGTGGCTAAATTCTGCGCGAGATACATTTATTTTACGAAAATTGATTGGTGACAGCAGGGTGAGGCCTAGTTTTAGCAGGTCTGTTTCCAGAATTAAGTGTTGAATGCTAGGGCAGACGTTGGATATTACAATTCGTTGGCTTGGAGTTATAACTCTGCGGGCGGGTAATATTCCATTGTTGATTTTGATTGAGCCAGGATTTTCTAAAAGGGCGTCTATTATTTCTTTAGAGCTTAAGTAAATGCATATTCTGTTTCGTGAAACCCTTGGGGTTTACGGAGCATCCCAAAGCTATTAAATAGTTCTCGATTTTTGCATTTTCAACAGTGTTGAATAAGAGGGCTTGCTGTTTGTCAGGAAATTGGAATGGTATCGGATTTATGTTTGCTGCTGCTGCATATGATTCACGGTTGTTTCGGGGTAAATTGTTTGATGTTAACGAGTTCGAAGGTGAATTGGAGATATGATCTCCGTGCTCGTGGTTATTCATTAGTCGGTCGCCGCATTTATGATGGGCAGGTACGGACCTGTTCGCCTGCTGGACTTGTTCTGCTTATCGCTGTTATCAGTGTATAATGGATGAGTACCGATTTACAATAAAAGCTGGTTTACGTATTAAAGAAATTTTATCTACTCACCATTTACTTCGAAATTACTAGAGTTAGTTTGCACTGCACGATTGAGTAGTTAAAATATTTCATTTACTTAAAGTAACACTATAATCGTCGAATTATTCAGAGCTGATATCACACTATTATTGTTTATTGTTATTGTCAATTAATTATCAAATAAGTAATCATGTGAACACCTATTCAATTGAATAAATCAAAAATGGAAACACAATAAATTGGCGACAATAATTAAATGTTTTCATGTCTATCCCACCACGTCATGGAGTGAACGAATCATTTAATTTTTTGTTGAGGATTATTTCCAAGAAAAATTAATAAAAACCAATATTTTTAATGTATTTTAGTATTTATTGACTTATCTAAAGAGTTTGTGAACATCGCAGAACACACTTGAGATGAACTTACACAGTGGAGTGCGCAAACAAATTAAATAACAGAAAACACTGAAACTCTGCTAGACTAAAGAGGGCGATAAAAAATTTTGACGATCATTTTAAGCGTGCTTTTTAAATCATCAATTTCCAAAAGACGATGTGCAGAAAACATATTCTTAAGTTGAAATGCCGTAATACAATTATAACCAAAAGGGGATTTCGAATGAAATATGGAGTAGTTCGGTAGTTTGTCCCTATGGTTGTGTTATATGGCATAAAGGGGAACTAACATCTATTTTTTCAATATTTGGGACACTAATTTATGTAACACAATTTACTTTGATGTAGTGCTTACAGGCAAACATATTTAGTCTTGTTCTAAAAAGTCTACTATAATAGAACATTACTTGTGGATGAAAAAGTTATAAAAAGACTTGGGATGAATATATTTACACTATAATGTGAAAGACATTTATACTTTTCATAATTTCAAATCAAGAACAATCAACAAAAATAAATTGGATATTGTCCGAGGTCCTAAAACTTTGTTGGTATTCCAAAACTTAAAATTGAATGACACATTTTTGTGATAAGCAATTATGTTTTATAAATGTCAGATACATTTTCTTTTCAGACTTTTGGTTGAACTCACAATTTATTTTGAATGTGAATGGACAGAGAGATGAAACACATAGAGTTTTGGTTAGTGTTACACAAAAAAATAGGAGGCTTTATGAGCAACCAGAGTTACCTATTGGAGCTGCAGTTTATGACGTAAGTGATATTTTCATTTTTGATAATAAATTACTGCCATCATCACTGAAATATTTACTTCATTCCAATACAAACTCCCGCATAACATGAAGGAAGAAATTTTAATACAAAAATTGGTGATTTATACAAGTTTGATAAAGTCTAATATGTATCTATCAGCAGATTAACAGAATGAGCCCCCAGAGGACAACCCTTTTGAATGTGACGAGACAACTGACTATCCATAGCTAACCAAAGAAAGAGAATGAGGAAACATCAGTCAAAACAAACCTAAACATTTATAAAAGAAGTAGTAGAAAACTAGATTTAAAACAAATAGGCGAAATACTTCCAGGAAAACCCTTTTTTTAAAATGAGGAGACAGCTGTCAATCTATATCTCTAATTCGTCTGTAGAATTAAAAAAAGGGAAAGAGGAGAGATCCGTCAAGAACAATCCTAAGGACATATATATGAAGAACCAACCCAAGACTAGATTTGAAGCAATATGCGAAAAAATTCCAGGAAAAACTTTTTGAATATGAGGAGACAGTTTGCGATCTACATCTTCAATACATCTGCAGAATAATAAAAATGGGAAAGAGGAGAAATCAGTCATGAGCCATCCTAAGGACTGATATAAAAAGAATTAGCCCAAGATTAGATTTAAAGCCAGTATGCGAAATAGTTCCAGGACATTCTTTTTGAATATAAGGAGACAGCTAGTCATCTACATCTATAATACGTCTACAGAACTAAAAAAAAGAAAGGAGAGATATCATTCATGAACAATCCTAAGGATTTATATAAGAATAACTAGAAGAAGACTAGTTTTGAAGCCAATTGGCGAAATACTTCCAGGGTAGTCTTTTTGAATATTAGGAGACAGCTGGCAATTAACATTTCTAATAAGTCTGCAGAATCAAAAAAAGAGAAAGAGGAGAAATCAGTCAAGAGCAATCATAAGGACTTATATAAGAACAATTAGACCAAGACTAGATTTGAAGCCAATAGACGAAATATTTCCAGGACAACATTTTTGAATATAACGAGACAGCTAGCAATCTACATATCTAATACGTCTGCAGAACTAAGAAAAGAGAAAGAAAAGAGATCGGCCAAGAAAAATCCTAAGGATTTATATAAGTATAACTAACCCAAGACTAGTTTTGAAGCCAACGGGAGAAATACTGCCAGGATAACCTTTATGAATATGAAGAGACAGCTGACAATTTACATTACTAATAAGTCTGCAGAATCAAAAAAAGAGGAAGAGGAGAAATCAGTCAAGAGCAATACTAACGGCTTATACAAGAAGAATTAGCCCAAAGACTACATTTGAAGCCAATAGCTGAAATACTTCCAGGATAACCTTTTTGAATATAACGAGATAGCTAGCAATCTACGTCTCCAGCCAAAAAAGAGAAGGAAGAGAGATCAGTCAAGAACAATCCTAAGGATTTATGTGAGAATAACTAACCCAACACTAGTTTTAAAGCCAATAGGCGAAATACTTCCAGGACAGCGTTTTTGAACATGACGAGACAGCGGAATTCACATCTCTAATATGTCTGCCAGAACTAAAAGAAGAGAATGAGGAGATATCAGTAACGAACAATCCTAAGGATTTCTGTAAGAAGAACCCTAACCCAAGACTAGCTTTAAAGCCAATAGTCGAAATACTTTTAGATCAACCCTTTTGAACACGACGGGACAGCTAGCAATCTACATCACTACAACTCTAATACATCTGCAAAACTAAAAGGAGAAATTAGTAAGGAGCAAGCATAAAGACTTATATGAGAAGATCTAGCCCCAGTCTAGATTTAATGCCAAAAGGCGAAAAACTTCCAGAAAACCCTTTTAATTATGTCGTGACTGCTGGCAATCTATGTCTCTAATACGCCTGTAGAACTAAAAAAAAGGCAGAGAGATCAGTCAAGAACAGACCTAAGGATTTATATAAGAGGAACAACCAACCAACCTTGGAATTCTGCTGAGAGCTGAACTTTTTTTATCGGTATAATGGTATACAAGCTTTGAAACACATACAATTCAAAATCATTTTGAGAATACTTTAAGGTATTAAGAGAGTCTATCACATATATCCGTTTGTATTGCTATTTCCATTAGTACTAATAATTATAATTTTCTAGTTAAAAGCTGCTAATACCGGACATTTACCACAAAATTATTTTTCTTCCATAAAACCCATCTATATGAAAAAAGCCGAGCCAAACAGGCAAGTAGTGGGTCATTTGGATGTACCTGATGGGTCATATTGTATTATACCGTTCACTGAAGATATCAAATCGAGTTGTGAATATCTTCTTAGGATCTATTCTACCGTTAATTTTGTTATAGAGTAAGTATTCATTATGATAAAAATTATGTTTTACGGTCTTTTATAAGAATTATAAATATCTTATCTTATAAATATATGGATGAACCCAATGATCTAATAACCCTAGATGAAACAATTTATTCATAAATAGTAACAAATTTTGTAGCAAATATTGCTTATAGGCAACACGTGGGGATGGGCCGAGTGGAGCACTGAGTGAGGATTACGTTGCATTTACTATACTCGATAGTCGAAATTCTGTAAAGTGACTCATCGCTCTTACTGTCCATAAAATCAGTTGCAGAAGCGAACTTCATGAGCGCATCATTTTTGAAGGGTTCTTAATAGTCCTAAATAAAAAATAAATAGAAAATGTTCTTGTACGCTCTGGCGTTTAAATTTGAGAGAACAGAAATACGAAATTATTATGGTAGGTATCATTATGTATATACAGGGTGTTACCAAGAATAATACACATTTTTAAGGATGAGCTATAATAAGATGTATATAAAAAAGTCGATAGTCGAAATTCTGTAAAGTGACGTCATCGGTTATCTACCGATTTAAAGTGAACTCCATGAGCGTATCATAGTTTAAGGGTGCGAATACTGAAATATCTGGAATTTCAATTTTTAACATTTGAAATAATAACTTATCACAAGTTGTTCATAAGTAAGTTGAAACAAAATAAAAAAATGTTTAAAAGTCAATTCCCACTTACTACTACTAAAACTAAAAAAAAGTTGTTTGTCAAGACCAAAATAAATTACCAATAAGTATAGGTATGTTGCGAGGTCACTTGTAAAATGTCTGACTAACTGGAAGCGGTATCACTCCCTGACGACTCCTCAGAATCATCGCTTTCTCCTCCTATATCGATAATGAGTGGTTCCGTCATTACTTCTACACGTATGTCTAAATCCCAAAACTTTATTTCTTCTTTTAATACGTGTTGAATACATTGACGCCAACTCTCAGCAGTAACGGTATGCAGCGCCTCGTCAAACAGTTTCTCAACGTCAGCCATTTTGAATGTACTGTTTTTTCTCGCAACATAATTTTTCACTTGGGCCCAAACTAGCTCGATGGGGTTTAACTCACAGTGGTAGGGAGGAAGTCTAACAACTGAGACGTTGAAATCTTTCGCCATTTCATCGACAACGTACTTAATATAACTGCTTTTATGTTTCCGTACGAGAAATAATAATTCAACTTTTAGCATTGCCTCGTTGTGCGGAATGCTTTTACTCTCTAACCAATCAATTATAACCCTCTTGCGGCTAGCTGAAGTAGGTATTATCTCCAGTCGACGAGAGTGGTATGAAGCATTATCCATAACTATCACTGAACCAGGAGTTACCTTTGTTAAAATTGATCTAAACCATGTTTCAAACCGGTTACCATCCATCTCTTCATGGTAATCGACAGTTTTTTTGGACTGAAAACTTAGTAATCCACCTTCTACAAATCCTTCCTCGCTGCCAATGTGAGTGATAATCAGTCGACGTCCTTTCCCAGAGGGAGCTTTTAAACCGGAAGAGAAACCCTCCATAAAGGCTTGTCGATTGCTTCGTATATTCATGTCTTGCCACACTTTTGACACAGTGTGGCCTTCATTTAACCATGTTTCGTCAAGATAATATATGTGCCGTCCTTCGTTACGAAACTGTCGTATCTGTTTTAAATAATTTCTCCTCCATTCCACAATGTCATTTCGTTCAATTAAGGCACTGTTTCTACTTCTTGTTTGGTAACGAAAATTCATTAATTTTAAAGTTCGTCTCAAAACTTTATCACTGATGTTTGGTAAAGTATCATCAGCTTCTATTACCTTGCTCAATTTAGCTACCGAGGGGATTTCATTCCTAAAATAAAAAGAATGTATTTCCCTACGTATAGCATTCCGTGTTTGGTCGTCCAAAACAATTTTCTTTCTTCCCCTACTTTCTGGTTTACAGTTTTCACCTCGTTCTCTTGTCAAAGATCCGTCCCGCGATTTCTTTAGAATATTGTATATAGTACTCTCAGAAACTTTAGTTAAATAACTGCACTTAATCACAGCGTCACTAACACCCAACTGTTTGTCCATGGCACGCAGTCCTTCGTACACATTTAATATGAGGACTTTTTCTTCCCGAATTAAATTGTTACGACGCCGTTTTTTATCGCCAACACCGCTACACTCCGCCATTATTGTCACTAAATATACCGATATAAATATTACAATAAATACCAATAATAACCGATTTATCACACAAAACCACAACACAAATACTGATGTTACGCTCATGAAGAGAATAAACACCTCACATAACCTCCAACATTGTCAAATCGGCGAGTTTTTCACAACAAACTTTGCGTTCAAGAAATATACATAAACACTTTATTTCACATTTCAAGTAAACTAATTATTATTAGTCTGCTTGAAATTTGAAATAAATATATTAAATTGGTATTGACTTAATTACATTGCATCTTTTGTACCTGAAATATTGACACAATGGATTAGAAGTGTATTTATAAAATACAGCATTTCTCTCTAGAATACATATGGCAACTGCGCTTTAACCAAAGTGTTGATTAGATAGCTCTGACTCACTTTACACAATTTCGACTATCGAGTATATAAGACCAATCATCTGTTTATTAGAGCATTGCTTGAAATCCTTTATTGCTGCGTTGTCGTTGTTTTAAAGTTATAGATAAAACTAAATATGAAATTTATCGAAACAATTGTCAATTTTTTAGAATTTTCAATAACTTGTATTATATTGTGGAATTAACTAGAGACCTTGAGTTTCATTTAAAAACACTAAAACTAAATATATTTTCAAACCCTAAATTCCAATACAAACCATAAAGATATGTTTAATTTTACCTAAGAGACTACCATTTCCTTTTATTTATTATAGTCGGAGAGCTGATGACGAATTTTGGGAAGGTTCTTTAGGCAAGCTGAAATTGCGAAAAATTACAATTTCGTCAATTGACGAATCCGGTTCTGGCGGCCATTTAGCGAATTAGCGGTTATTTCGCTACTGCGCAGCATATAACATTTGCAAAAAAAATTCAAAACAATATATTTTTGACAACTTAAATTTTGTTCAATCTTTTAATTTACCTAGAATTCCAAAAAAAATCCCTGACGTTTTTGTCGGTTATTAAGGATTGCCAGACGACTTCAAATTTTTTTTTTAAATTACCAAAAAATATTCTTTAGGCAATCTGAAATTTATACCACGTATTTATCAAGTAATTTCAATAATACCTGCAAATTGCCTGACGATTTTGCGGGCTATAAACAATTACCAGACGTTAATAAAGTTTGTAAATAATCGCAATAAAAAGTCTTACGCGCATCCGTAAGTGCAACAAGGATAGCTATCGAGGCATGCTGGCAGCTGCCGGGGCCCGAGCTCCTCGCGCTGTGATTGCCTATTGAGAAACCTCGTGTTTCCAGCTTACATTCGGCACTGCGTTCATAACAGATTATTGTCAGTTCAAGCATTCGGAGTCTCGTGAAAAATTATCTAGTGTTTTGGTACCTTTTTTAAAGAATTTATTTAAATATAATTTCTTTTTTAAAATTTAGCATGTATGTATGTGTACATATGACCGTGTAAATATTTGTGTATATAGTTTGGACTGTTTTATATCAGTGCTTAGAATTTTTTATTAGAATTTTTTAGAGTTTTATCATCGTTATTTTAAATTACAATCTAAGGAGATTATGCAAAAGTTGGAAACTATATTAAAATAAGGCATATTTTTCTCCAAAAATACAAAATTGTATATAAATAATTAATTTTAGATAATTTTTTTTAATTTTCTTTTCTTCCCGAGACTAAAATAAATTAGATTTTAATTAAATAATTTATGCAGCGAACGAAATTAATAATTTACAAGTTTTTAATCAATTGTCAAATTTTAGCGAAAAAAATATAAAAAATTACATATTTCTGTTTTAAATGCAGTGCTGTAAACACGAGACTTCTCAATAGCCAATCACAGCGCGAAGAGCTCGGGCCCCGGCAGCTGCCAGCATGCCTCGATATCTATCCTTGTCGCACTTACGGATGCGCGTAAGACTTTTTATTGCGCTTATTTACAAACTTTATCAACGTCTGGTAATTGTTTACAACCCGCAAAATCATCAGGCAATTTGCAGGTATTGTTGAAATTACTTAATAAATACGTGGTATAAATTTCAGATTGCCTAAAGAATATTTTTCGGTAATTAAAAAAAATGGCAATGCTTAATAACCGACAAAAACGTCTGGGACTTTTTTTTTGAATTCTAGAAATAATAAATTAAAAGATGAAAAAAAATCAAGTTGCCTAAAATATATTTTTTAGAATTTTTTTTGCAAATTACATTTATACGGAAAACGATTTCAAAAGTAATTAAAAATAATGTTTAAAGTTTCTCCGTACATGACAATATTATTTGTAATAGGTATTAAATATGGAGGGTCGCACTTTGCACGTAAATAAACAGTTCGAAGTTGGCCAAGTATATTTCTTTGTGTTATATATATATATATATATATATATATATTGTTATATTTTCAAACCTTTGAATATAATTCTCCACGTTTGGAGACAATTTGTAATATTTCAATTCTTTAGATATAATTGCCCTACGATATGGAAATAAATTATACTATCTTGTCGCAGCGACAATTATTGTGCATACCACTTAAGTACGTATTGAATTTCAAATTTGACAGTAATTGTCAAATTAAATATGCCCGGCGCCAATAAATATCAATATAAAGATGAATTTATCTACAATCAACTTATTACTCCTATCTCAGGGTGAGATCAAAATTGTTCAAAATTAATTCTTCAAATTTATTTGTTTTTTTAAGATATTTCCAAATTAAATGTTTCACTATTATCAAACTCTCAAATAACTGTTAATTCGATATAATAAAAGGCCATTTAATTATTTTATGACATTTACTAATTTACTGTCACTAAAAATTTCAACCAAATGTCACTGATTAAATTGAAAATTTTATGAATGTAAAATGATAAGTTCAATGAGATTGGATACTGAATGAATACTACAGGTAGTTAGAATCAAAATTATATATATATATATATATATATATATATATATATATATATATATATATATATATATTATACTATCAGATACGCAAAATTAACAAAATTGTTATTCCCAGAAATTATGATAAAAGAACAACAGTCGTAACCTCTACAAAAAAAACTTAAAATTAGAATACAACTATGCTAAAATTTAACCTAATGAATTATTATCAAACGTTCAAATAATAATTTACACTTGACGTGTTTCAATGTCAATTACCGAAACTTCTGCTCAAAATGGTCTATTCACTTGATGTTGTAAATGATAGGTATCAATAAATTTGGTATATTTCAAATTTTCTTATATATAGATGTATTGAATTTAAGGCCTGATATTTCTCGAGAAATAGATTTAAAACTGGAAAGGACTCACCCAATGGATCAGGAAATCTCGTACTTATTCTAACGTATTTAGAATACTGCAACTTTCTAAATATATACAATTTAGAAAAACTGGAACCACATACACTTTTACGATACAATTCTTTTCCGAATTATGTACGCACTGAATTTATTATATGGGTTATTTATCTGATTGTATGATATGCAATTTATGCAATCTACCAAAAAAATTCGAGACAACTCTTATTCTGATGTTGTCTCTTCAAAGGATAAGAAGCTACTGACTAAATTTTTACAAAATAAATAATTCTCCTTTCTGTTGGTTACCGATTTTTCTTGTTTTTGAAAAAAATTACTAATCTATAATTTTCAATAACCAAGTGAGATTTTGAATTTTTTTTATTATATTTGTAATCTTGCTAGCAGAGACCTCTATATTTTACAATTTCAATTATACTCTCCAAATTCTATTATGTTCTATCTATCATTAGATATATTCTACTCAAATGTCATCGAAATTATGAAATGTCATGTTTGATATTTCTACTGAACCTTTCAAAATTTAGGAATTTACGTAGAGTACCGTGTGTATCGAGAGTATGACAACTAAAATTAAATATATTTCCTTATGTTTTACTTATTCTTTAAATTTCAAATAGAGGATGTGTATTATATATATATATATATATATATATATATATATATATATATATATATATATATATATATATGGGTTATTAGATCATTGGATGAACCCAATATTTTGCTCGCAAACGGTCAAGAATAGCACTGCTGATATCTAAAACTGATGACAGTGACAATGAAAATAAAACACTCCAAGCTGGATCTTTTACTGAGTTATTGTCTCCAGCAAAAATGAAAACTAGTCCGCGAAAAGGAAACTCCAGAAAAGCACATTCAAAACTCTTCACCTCTACCCCTAACCGATAAGAACTTGAGTCAAAAAAGAGCGCAAAAGAACGAAAAGACAATTTGGTAAAAAACATGCAAGTGAAACGAAAAATGAGTCACGATGAAAAACCAGAACCCAACAAAAAGAAAAATAATCAGGAAGTGCAATCGAGTCTTCTTCCGTATGCGATGAATTTGGCAAAGATAGAGAATGGTGGCTTTTATGTATCAATTGTGGTGTAGCAGCTCATGCGGAATGCGCGGCATGTGACATTCGTAATAAAAGTATTGGCGATTTCTACCGTAAATAACAATTTCACTGTATTTTGCATATATTTCAAATGTGATCAGCTTTACATGACTATGTACGTTTATCGACCAATGGGATTTATTGTTTTTTGTATTATTATTTAATATTGTCAATTGTTTTTTGTTAAATATAGTTACGTCTACATGTCGTCAAAGCAGTTTGACCAATTAATATGAGTTTCCTGTAGAAATCAATTTTATGTCAAAATTTCTTTTTACATGGTCGATATTCCCCGTCTTTCCCCTAGATCAGTGTACGATGAAAAAGTAGATAACTAAAGGTCATGAGTATGAATTATTAACAAGTAAAATAATATCAGAAGGATTAAGAATAACAAATATCTCTCTATCTATGGTAACGATATTCATCTCAAAAAGTAATAAATATCTTCGAAAATTAGATTTAAAAATTTTATTGGATTTAAATAAACCTCTCTTAGTCGACCAATGAGAAGCTTTTGTTGTCAGATTGAAAGTACAGTATGTTGATAAATCCTACTTGACTATCCAAGTTCTTCTTCTTCTTGATCCTTTTTTGGGCTATATCCTGAGGGATAATTTACCCAGTTTTACACAGGTGGGAAGAAAAAGTCTTGCTCTTGGCAATATTTCCCTCCCTCTAGAATGTATATCTACCTTAAGCAAAACTGCACTACTGTTGAGCATAGGTACTATGAATGATTAAACTTTTATATTACTTATGGTGAGTATTGGGGTATTAGTAAGGTCATTAACTTTTCTCTCCTGGAGGAGTAGCGACCAAGCTTGGACACACCAAGAAGTGCTACCTCGGATATAGATGGAGAAACTCAGGTCTATAAAAGAGAGGATCAAGTTAAAGGGATATTTTAAACAAAGTTATAAATTGGTGTATTATTGATAATCATTTATCATTTAAATTGGCTAAAATTGTACATATATCAAAAGGAGCGCTAAGTTTAGTTTTGCATAGCTCTATGTAAAGAATGAATTGATTTGATATATTAATAGGACAATCTAGTATTATGTGGTTAAGTGATCCTATTTGCCCACATTCACATAAAGGATCATCTTTAATTCAATTTTCAACATATGGAAAGGAGTTAAACAGTGTCCTGTTGTCATTCTTGTAACTGTTGTTAAATGTCTTCTGTTTTTGTATTGGTATTGGTTAAACCAGGGAGATTTTGGTAATTGTTCGACAACTTTGTAATAGAACGATTTTTTATTCTGTTTTATGATGTTCGATTCATTGTTTCATTTAACCGATATGCTCTTCATGATATCTGGGAAGTAGTTTTGATAATTCAGTTCTATATTCGCTCGAACTGTAAGGGAACAACCTGTTTTAGCTAGCTGATCAGCTATATGGTTTCCTTTCATTTCAGAGTTACTTGGGATCCATGCTAGTACAATATTAAAGCCGTTAGTATTTGCTAGTATAATTCCTTGTTTAGTTAAAATTGATGAATGCTCTGTTTATTTGGAGAAAGCTGGTTTACATATTTTTTGTAGTGCAGTTTAAGAGTCTGAGAAGATTATGGCTTTAGTAGTGTTAGTTTTTAACATGAATTGAAGTGCATGGTTGATAGCAGTAATTTCTCCTAACCATATTTGTGTGAATGTTCGTAGCCTAGATGAAAATGCATAGTTGAATTCTTCACTGTAAACTCCAGATCCTGCAGTGCCATTGGAATAGAGAGATCCATCTGTAAATATTCTTGTATGATCCGGAAATTTGGATAGAATTTTTTGGTACACAATTTGTGCTAGTTCATCAGTTTTATTAGATTGAAGATTTGCCACATTTAATGGAGTTAGCTGAATTTCTAGGTCAAATTCATAGCAAGGCAATATTTCTTTTGTGTACATCATATTAGTAGATGGTTGTAGCTGGCCAAGGATTTGTATTAGAGTCGGTTTTTCTTTGTTAGTCCAATATCTTGTGTTTTTGCTTATGTTATTAAGCTTCTTTAGAATATTGATTATGGGATTATTGGATATTGCCAGGTTCTTTGTTAAGTATTTGGAGCTCAGCTATTCCCTCCGATATTTGAGGGGCATTTCACCGATTTCTGATAATAAGGCTGGAATTGGTGTTGAATTCATGTTGCCTGTAACTATTCTTAATCCCTGGTTTTGAAGTTTGTCCAACGTTGTTTTATTCTTTTTTGTGAGGGTGAAAATCTCGCTACCGTAGTCCATGTGACTTAGTACTATTGCTTTGTTTAGTCCTTTGCGTATTTTTGTTTCTATGTATAGACATTTTTATGATTCCTTGACAAAACATTACTGCATGAGATTTATTGGTTGATATTTTGAAATTATGTGTGTCTAACCATGTGTTGAGTTTTTCTGAAAATGTATTTAAATTATTTACCATTTGGCTCACATTCGCTCCACCAACTATCAGTATCATGTCATCTGCATATTGAACAAGATTAACATTTTTAGGGAAGATATCGTAAATAGGTAGGGTATAGAGATTAAACAGGATTGGGGAGATCCTTGATTAGCTGGCAAAGGTCCTATTGTTTGTCCTAAGTTGTCTTGGACGAATATGACTCTATTATTAATAAAAACATTTAAGTTTATTATCCATTTAGGTAGGGCTAGGTTTATTTAAGTTTTGTACAGGAGTTGGATAGTTGGATATTAACTGTCTCATGTGCACCTGAGAGGTCTAAGAAAACGCCTATGGTGTATTCAATGGCTGAATAATAATTTATAAGGATATGAGAGATTAGAAACGGTAAACAGTCCATACAACCTTTATTCCTTCTAAATCCAAACTGTATGGGATTGAGTATTTTTTTGTTTTCTACATGCCATTCCAGTCTGTTTTTTATTAGTGATTCTAGAAGTTTACCCACAGATGAAATTAGAGCAATTGGTCTATAGTTCATTGCTACTGATTTGTCTTTGTAGGGCTTTATGAGAGGAAAACTCATTGTTTGCTTCCATGTGTGTGGAATGGTAGCAGTTTGCTTGCAATCATTAAACAATTGTAATAGATCCTTAGATGAAGATGTTGGCATGTGCTTAATCATAGAGTATGTAATTTGGACCATACCTGGTGCAGATTCTTTTTTGGACTCTATTGTGAATTTATATTCCTGATAGGAGAATGGTTCAATTTCTGTTGATATGGATGTTTGTATGTTTTCGGTAATGATAGGTGGGTATAAGGAGGATAAAATTTCTTGAGCCAGAATGCCAGGTGGAAGTTGATTTGATAAGTTGTTTTGAGGTGTACAGTTTGAAGCTTCATTGATACATTTTTACTGTTACCAATTGTTTGTTGATTGGTCTGAAATTTAAAATTTTAACACAATGGTAAACTAAATTTTAACTGGTTTAAGCCAATCCTTATCTTCGTTTGAGTACCAACATCAGATTATTGGGGGCGTAGGTAAATTGAGCACAGTGGTCACGAAGTTTTCCAAAAGTGGGAAGGGTTCGTCAGGTAGTTTCAGCCAGGGGATTAAGTCTCTGTATAGGTCAATTGCGCACAGCGGTCAAATTGTATCCTTAGTCCGGTATACCTCAAAACTTTTTCTTTCTGATATAATCAACAAATAAAAGTTGATGAAAAGAACACTTCTTGTGAACTATCTTACCTAACCTAACCTAACTTTTAAAATTCGTAGAATCGGTAGAAAGTTGTATGCCATTTACCTAGACCCTCTTTAGGGTCACTTGTGCGCAATTTACCCATAAAAAAGGAACATTTTGGGTATACCTGTCTACAAACTGACCGCTGTGCGCAATTTACCAACTCCGATTATTGGATGTGAATTTCCATTTAATGAAAATTTATAGCTCAGAATGTTGATATAATTACTCATAATCGCGATTTCGTTTGGTTACTTGTATGTTTAAGTAACTTTATATTTTCATCCAAGTGCAACAATCACTATTTGTTTTTCATTTTTTCAGTGAAAATGAGGTAGATGTTAAACTAATTGACTCTTCAGCACCTTTTGGAGGGGTAAGTAGTATTTTAAAACATATCCCATTACCCAAGTGGACAATGTTTTATTATTGTCAACAGAAGAGTAATGCGACTTCCTTGTTTAATTTTTTGAGATAATTAATTCAGAAATAATAGTTGTGAATAATATCAAAATCAATACTTCAGTGTGAATTACATGTTATTAACAAAATATGCTGGACAAAACTCAATAAGAACACCACCCGAAAAATTTTATTGGTAAAAAAATAGAAACTTCCACAATATAGTAATAAATATGGAAGATTAAATCATAATAAGGCAAATGCACACGAGGGAAACATTTTGATTAATTCATTTTATTTCATGCACAACTTAGTGGCTTTGGTAACAGCACAAATCTAGATTCCTAGTGAAGATTATTGGTCTCAATATAGTCCAGCATCTAATGAGTAATGCCTGAAGAAAATGAAGTGAATACAGGGTGTCTTCGTTGCAACTGACACCTTTTAAACGTGATTATTGACTAAACGAAATAATATAGAACTGTGCGATTTTCACCAATGAGTTTGAAATTTCGAGAAGTTTTTTCACAATCAAATTAAAAAAATATTTCAGTCATACAGGGCGAGAAAAAATTGCCTATTACTTCACTTTTTTAAATAGAACATCATGTATATTTTTACGCCAGTTCTTTAGCTGTTTGAAAATGTCAAGATTTGTTATTTAATTTTTGTAAATAAAGGTAATACACGAACCTGTTGTTATTTAAATATTGCCAGCAGACTTTCAATTTTTTAAAGATTGCATTTTTTGTTGTTGTTTATACACTGAAATAAATAGAAGTTATCAAAAGCTTTATGTTTTTATTGCTAATTTGAACATTATGGAATTAACTAAGAAAATAATGTGGTGACGAAATCTTATAAAAATTGTTGTGGCTTCTGTCCTGGTCTATGCACTTTTAAAGCCCGACTTGTATGATCAGAAATAGTATATTGAAGAACTAGTTTCATAAGGCATCATTTGATCGCACGCGTCCAAGTGTAGAAATCGAGCTAAAGGCGAGTTTTCTAAAAGACAAGTGCTATGGAAGGCCTTATGAATCAATTTTCTTTCACATTTTTTTCTACTTGGTGCTTTTCGTGTCCAGCTAGTAACAAAATTTTAAAAATATGATAATGAAATCGATTTAGGAAATTTTGTAATTATGACGTAGCGGTTGGTAATGTTGACATTAGTGTCAACTTGAAACATTCGAAAATAGAATAAGTGTCAATTTGCAATAAGTTTGTGCTTTATACTTTGATTTCCACCTGCATGAAAAATAATGGAAAATTATGAAAGTTGTAACCCACCTGAGCTGTTTGTTGTAGTATTTACTGTTAAATGATGTACTATATTACGATTAAAGTGTTCCTTGGATTAAAGTTGGGTTATGTTATGTATGTACTTGATTTTTTATACGACGAACGGTCGCGTTTAGTTGTTAGTGTTACCAACCTTGATGAATATAATACTGCGTTTCGAAAAGTCCACTCTTTTGAAACTCAATGGGGTTTCATAAAGTAATCATTACAATCGCAAAGTAGTAAAAAAATTTTGTAGCATTTCATGTCGAGGTCCGTCAATAACATTTTTGATATTATTTTCTATTTCATAAATGTTTGGAGGAATAGGAATAGTGTGTGTGTCGCCTAAAGTGAGAGTTTTCACTGTGATTCTCTCCGAGAAAGATAAAAGAGCAAACAATGTCGTGATTTTTGGCATCCAAAGGGATAACCATTCTGTCGAAGTAGGAGATATATGCAAGAACCTGAAGAGAAATATGGAAATAAGCTTCAAAGCACAATATATAAACAACTTTACTTTTTGGGAAAGTTGGATACTGCTCCAGTAAAAGTAGACTTCACTTCTTTTCTAACGAAGACAGAGGTGCTTAAAAACATCAAAAATTTAAAAGGTACCGGATTAGCTATTTCTCACGACTTAAGTAAGAAGGAAAGGGAACAGTACAATATCCTTAAACAATATCTAATCCGCTTCCGTAAATCGAGAGATCCTTCAAAGTGCTACATACGGAGAAATAAAGTAATATGGGACGGTAATTCCTATACTCTTGATTGATTGAAAGAAGACTCTGTGGGAACCTCCCACTCCTATAGCAGCACCAAGTTTACCAACTCCACCAACTGCAAGCAATAAAACAGAGAGCGTGAAAAATAAGCCTCATACCCGCTTTGGTTCTCAGTCACAATAGTATATTATTTTATATGGAGGAAAAGTGATACTTTTCATGATGCGCTCGTGTTTAACAGCCGAACGGAGTGAGGCTGGTAATAGAGAGCAAGTCCTCCAAATAAAATATGCTGTTTTTTCTTGAAATGTTGACAAATTAATGCAAAAACATCTCTTTTTGATAGTAATAATTTTTAAACATAATTGGGTTGGCAAGGCGGTTTAGACTGGTGTCGGTGAGTAGGCACATGTTGTTGCTATAGTAATGTAACATAAAGCTGTCAGTGGACACTGTCAACAATATTAATTTATTTTTTACAATTATTGCGTCTCCGGCTGCATTTTAATTCCGAATTGATAAGCAGTTTTATCGAGTAAGTTCACTTAAATAACAACCAATTAGTTCCTAAACTAGTGATTTATGAAAATGCAGTGCACACCGCCTGAAATTATGCAAGAGGCAAAATAAGCAACATCTATCTATGTTGCTATGATAACACTTTTCCCTCCGCTGGCGGGAAAGTGAAATCTAAAGCTCCAGCGAAGGAAAAATGAAATTTTACGGTCACCTACACAGTCGAAAAATGACAGATTTACTGACGTTTGAAGAAAAAATAATTTTATTTTCGAGATTATGATTATACTCCTTGTAAAACTGTCGAATTAGACTCTGTTAGTCAATATAACATGTTAAAAAATATAAACGATAATAAATTCACCGTTTTACAACAGAATATAAGAAGTGCTAGAAAAAGTCTAGATGAGCTGAAAATATATTTGTCTGAATTTGGCAGGGAAATAGAATGTGTTATTCTGACAGAAACCAGAAAAATTGAACATATAAATGATTTCAATCTTCCAGGTTACGATATATTATCTATATAATAGTGGAGACTACTTGTGATTGAGTCCTGGTTTACATTGAAAATTGTCTAGAGTATAACCATGAAATAGTAAAAGTAGGACTCTGTAATGTTCTAAAATTATCTGTTTCAATCCAAAACCGTAAAATTAGTATTTCTGCTTTATACAGGCTGCATGATATCGAAATTAAAACATTTATAAAAGATTTGAAACCATATTTGGCACAACTTTCCGCTGAAAATTGTTATTTTAATATACTCGCCCGTGATTTTAATATTAATATTATAGAAGATAGTGACGATGCAGTTGACTACTTAAATGACGTGTATGCGAACGGCTTCCATTTGTAAATAAACACTGTTACAAGAACTGACAGTGGTACATGTTTAGATCATATTTTGCTTCGGAAAAACGTGGAAAGAAGCGTAGCGATAGGAGCCGTAATAAAAACAAGAATCACGGATCACTACATGTAACCGAAAGTTAAGTTATGATTGGTCAGAACTTCTTTCCATAAACAGTGCTAATGAATGTTTTGACTATTTCCTCAGCAGATTCAATGAAATTGTAAATAAAAATAGTCTCACAGTCAAATTAAATCATAAAAAAAAGCGAACTGCATGGATTACAAAAAGGTCTAATAAAATCTATCGGGACTGAAGATAAACTCTATTATAAATACAAAGCTGACTTACAAAATGAAAATTGAAACAGGAATTTATTACTTATAGAAATCACTTAATAAATTACTAAAAACTACAAAAAACGAATATTATAAAGAAAAAATAAACAGATATAAAGATGTGTAAATACAGTTTATGAGGTTATGGTCAATAAAACAACGAAAATCATATTTTCAGCTAACGTTTCGCCCTTTATTGGGTCATCTTCAGGGCGTTTACAAGCAATATACAAAGAATGTATTTTTGCTTTGCTTTCTTTAGATGTCATTTCTCTGTTCACTAATATTCCAGTAAATGAAACATTAAATATTATTGAAAGAAACTGGAGTACATTTCACAGTAATTCTACTATCACCTTTGACCATTTTAAGACTCTTTTCAACCTATGTATTTAAAATAGTTATTTTAATTTCAACGAACAATTTTTAGAACAAATTTCAGGGTTGGGGATGGGCTATCACCTATCTGTGCAGACATTATAATGTCAGAGTTACAGGATATATGTCTTGGCTAACTATCTTTTGAAGTTTTTAGATACAAACGTTATGTTGATTACATTTTTTTAATTGCTGCTGAGGGTACAGAAGAGGAGATACTTTTAAATTTTAACTCGTACCACCCTAAACTTCAGTTTACAATAGAAAAAGAAATCTCTAGTAGAGTAGCATTTTTAGATACTTTAGTAACAAGAAACATTGAAAACAAACTTATTGACTGGTACAATAAACCCACCTTTTCAGATTCCTAAATTTTTACACTCAACACCCCATGAGTAAAAAAATAAACATGGTCAAAAATTAGAATAGAAAATATTTGTAGTGATGAATGCATCAACCAAAACTTAAAAAAACTCAAGATGTATCTCACAAATAAAAACTTTCCCAACAAATTATTAAATCAAATAATATTTCATTCAAACCATACCTCTAGTTCTAATAAATACCCTGTATTTTACCATAAAATGACATACGTAAAAGGCCTCTCAAAGAACTTGATTCAAATTTTAAACAACGAGGAACAGTAAATAGCTTTAAAAAGCGAAAATACTGTTTAAAAATGTTTTTTCTAAAGTAAAAACTAAAACACCAATTGAATCACAATCAAATGTTGTTTATAAGACACCATGCATTAACTGCGACAAATGCTACGTAGGGGAAACCAAAAGATATGTATCTGTACGTATAAATGAACACGGAGGGGACGAAAGGAAGAAATAATTAGTTTCATCTTTGGCTCAATATTCTTTCTCAGAAAACCACACTTTTCATTTTGATGACGTCACAACTTTGGACCAACAAACCAACTTTTATGAAAGAAGGTTTTCTGAAATGATTAACATTGTCAATAACCCTTCAGTGAATTTCAAAAGAGACGTAGAAAATTTAAACACATCCTATATTTCATTAATAAATAGAACCAAAGAGTTGTTATTGAAAAACAACTAAAACTAGTTTTTGAACTTGTTTCTCACCTGATATCTATAAAATTCATTTTATATTCAGTTCCCACCGTACCCAAACATGAACACAAACAACAAATTGAAATGTTATTTCCTTTTTTGATGAAAATTGTTTTTGGAGGATATCATAGGGAATTTTTTCAAGAAAGAAATCAATTTTGGTATGTTCTGTTTGTTTAACATAGTTTGAATTAGGCTTTTTCATGTGGTTTTCATTATTTTGTGAGTTATTTTTTTTGGTTCTCTCAATTAATTGAGAGGGGAGGGGGAGTAAATTTTTTTTCTTCATTTGATTTTTCTCTGGTCTATCTTCCTGTAGAATTATACTGGGGATTGCCCCTACACAAATAATCACAGCAATATATAGCCTTTAACTAGCGGTTATTGTGGGTTTGAAGATAATAAACATTATGTAATTCGTAAATAAACTAACTGCATGTCGCAATTAATGACATAAAATGGATCTCACCTGTTTTCCTATGGTTTTCATAACTGTTATTTAAAAAATTAACTTTTAATATATTTTAACTATAATTTTTGTCGTTTCTTATGTATACTATTGTACGAATTTTTATTTTATTTTAACAAATTTTATGACTTTTGTGTTTAGTGTAACACACAAAAAAATACATTCTTTGTATGTTTATTGCAGACGCCCTGAAGATGACCCAATAAAGGTCGAAACGTTGGCTGAAAAAATAATAGATTTTCGTTGTTTTATTGACCATAACTCCATAAACTGTACTAACACACTGTACTAAAAAATAAAGATACTCAACATTTCAATGAAACTCGTGACCAAAGTAACATTTTTACTACTTGGTACTTAATATACTATTTTGAGTCTGTAGTATATAAACACGGAACAAAAAATATGTATCTAGATCACAACTATTACACACGACAAAAATGCAATTTATTGTTAAAGACCACTCAAGCCAATAAAACAATTGAACAAAGATGTTTGATTATATCTCTAATAGATTATATAATTTCTTGCCATTAGAAATAAGAGAGATAAAACAAATTTGAAAAAAGTGTTAAAATATTTTCGCTATCCCTTACTAGAGTATAAATATGTAATTTGATTGTGCCGTAAGTTCTCACTCATTTGTGATGTAACTTTGTCATTTTAAATTGTGTTGAATTTTATAAATTTGATCGTCTCCCGATAAACTTATGTATTAAGATATAAATTAATTTTTGTCAATTTTGTGTTTTAAATTGTAAAATCATAATAATTACATTATATATTGTTATTACATTACAAATAACATTAATCATTATTATTAAAAACCATACACTACCCATGGACAGGCTTTGTCTTTATGGGAACTTATTCGGAGTGTTAAATTCCTAATATTGTATGAATACTGCATGTATGTATTGTAATTATATTGTATTCTGTACTATATTCTATTGTATACTTTTGTTTGAATAAATTACTAATAGGGTTACAGTACCTATCCTCAACATCTTCTTCTTCTTACAGTGCCGACTTCTTGCGAAGGTTGGCGACTATCATGACTAATTTTATTTTGCTGACTGCTGCCCTAAATAGGTCGTTTGATATACAGTTGAACCATTCTCTGAGATTTCGAAGCCACGACATCCGTCTTCTTCCTATGCTTCTTTTCCCTATTATTTTACCCTGGATAATTAGTTGTAGCAGTTTGTATCTTGTACCTCTCATTACGTGGCCCAGATTTGAAGTTTTCTGACCTTTACCTCTTGGGACAGTTCTAGATCCTTTGAGACTTTCCGCAAGACTTCGTCATTGGTAATTCTGTCAACGTATGATATCCGGAGTACCCTTCTGTGAAGCTACATCTCGAATGCATCTATCTTTCTAAGCATATCTTTTGTTAGAGTGGCAGCTTCTATTCCATATTTTAAATATATAGTATCTTAGCATTCGTATTCCAAGGTGGTTACTTAAAGTTTTGCAACAAAAGAATTGCTTCATTTTCATAAAGGTGTTACGTGCTACTTCAATTCTCGCTTTTAATTCTGATGAGTAATCATTGTTGTCGTTGATCAGGGTTCCTAGATACTTATATTTATAGATTCGCTATATAATCTGATGGTTTACGATCAGTTGTGTGTTTTGATTTGGTTTTTTTTGGTAAAGATCATGAATTTTGTTTTATTAAGGTTCATATTCAAGCGATAATGAATACTTGTTTCATATACTTTTTGGACCATTCTTCGCAGGTCATTTATACTTTCTGTTAGCAGTACGGTATCATCTGCGTATCGTAAATTGTTTATAGAAACTCCGTTTACTACTACTCCAGCTGCTTCATTGTCTAATGCCACCCTCATGATTACTTTCGAGTACATATTAAACAATAGCGGAGAAAGTATACACCCCTGTCGTAGACCATGTTTGATGTTGATGTTTTCTGTGTATTTATTATCTATCTTGATGTTTAGTCGCAATATAAGTTTTCAATAATTCTGGAATCTCTAGTATCTATTTGCTTTTCTCTCAGAATTTTGATAAGTTGTTCATGACGGACACTGTCAAATGTTTTCTCATAGTACACAAAGCAGGCGTACACATCTTTGTTAAGGTCCAAACAGCGTTGAGTCGACACGTTTATACTAAACAATGCTTCTCTCGTGCCAACTCCATTACGGAACTCGAACTGTGTATCGCTGATGTCGTTATCCAGTTTTTTATACACACGGTTGTTCATTTCCAGTGTTAAGTTGTCCAGTTTGCCAGCCAGGAAAAGGCATCTAACATACCACGTTCCAATTTTTAATCTCCTCCCGGAGATTCTTCGCGCCCTTTGTCCATGGAAGGACTGCCGGGGACTAATGGCCATTGTTTTAAGTGTATTTGTCATGATGATTATACTAGGGAAATATAATGGCGTGGTTTCCCCTTGCCTTCCTCATCGCTGTTCAAACGCCTTTCTGTGGTTTCCACTCTGCCATTTGATGTCTGATTCCCAACCCATGAAGTTTTTTCTTCACTCCTTGCTTGGGGTCAGCTCTAAACAGCCAGCTGCCGTTGCTCAGTAGTAGTTGCCTTTATACTACCCCTAAAAGCCACTTACGCCGGATCCGCCGTGTCGGCGCTTTTCTTTTTCGCCCTCCCCGCCGGTGTGGTTTTCATCTGTAACTCTGGACAAGAGGCCCTTACAAGGTACTATCAGACGGAGCCAGCTGAACCTAGGTCCCTCCTCCTTCCTTACCTCTTGCGTGGTAAGGCCCCAGGCTTGGGATTGGCACAACGGAGTAATCCTTAACATAACACCATACAAAATATCAGGTACAGACAATTCAGGAGAGTTCGGCGCCCATTCGATTGGCTTCCCTCTTCCTATCCATTTGTCCCCAAATACTCTACTCACAGATTCTCTTGCGACTAAAGAAAATTAAAAGGTCCACCGTCCTACTGAAAATAAACCTTCTCTATGATACCTTCTTGTTGCAGTTGGGAGTAAAAAAGTTTCCTTGCATATCTATATATACTGGATCATTAACTTTTTTTTCCAATAAAGAAGAAAGGCCCGTAAATTTGGTTTTGAGAAACAGCGCACCGAACATTTACTTTTGGAGTATCTCGATCATATTCGTTGAAAATTCTATGTTTCTCATTGTCCCAGAGACGGTAGTTTTGCTTTGTTTACTTCTCCATTTAAATGAAAAGTGGCCTAACCAGACATAATAATACAGGTTCTATTCTAAAAAGATATTGTAAAGCTTCACACATAATTAGCCTTCTCCAAAAGTCTCTCTCTCTTTAATTTTTTGAAAAGTTTGTATCTTGCAAGGATTTGATTTTAAAACTTTCAAACATCTTTGTACTACACTTTTAGGTACATTCATTAAATTTGCTATTTTTCTAATAGAAATTTGATTATCATTTTCAGTCAAGATTTCATTTATAATTAGGAGACGATCGAGTTAATTTGCATTATTTTGATTTTTATATACCGTCTTTTTCTCAAGGGAACCACTTTCGTTGAATATCTGATACAATTTTAATATGTAATTTCTAGACCTTTGTTGTGACCTTTTTCTAAACTTGTTGATATTAATCATGAAATATAAGGGATCTGAGAGGGAACTGTCAAAAAATGTAAAAAAGTAATAAATGTCTATTTTCAAAAAGACGGAAATAATTCAGTTTAGATCCTTCTCAGAATTGTAATAATTGGCGACGAGTGAAAAAAACTATATTCATCCAATTCTCAAGGAACTAAAAGAAGATTTCAATTATATTTTCAAATGGACGCTGAACAATTTAAATAACTAATGGATGTAATGCGTGAGCAGCAGCAAAGTATCATCAACGAGATTAAGAATCAATTACGTCCGGAACAACAGCAGTCAGCAACTATTCCTGTGAAGTTTTCAAATATAGAACCATTTGAAAATTTTGATTCCCGTAAAGAAAAATTTTCCTGTTATCTTGAACGTTTTGAAAACTATTATAACATGAAAGGAGTCAATGATGAATCAAAAATTGCTCAGCTGCTCTGTGTTTCAATAAGTTCCACAGATTATAATAGTTTGGCAGCATTTCTTGGCCCTAACAAACCAGTAAAACTTTTGAGCTACAAAGATTTAGTGCAAGTTTTGAAACAAATGTTAATACCAAAGAAGAGTGTCATTGTTTCCCAATATTATTTTCTGAACGTTTACCAAAAAGAAAGTCAGACAATTGCCGAATATGTAGCAGCACTTCAACGCGATCTTGCAGATTGTGAGTTTTCAACTACATGTGAATGTACCAGGTCTGTTTCTATCGCAGACATTTTTTTCCGAGCTCAGTTTATTCGTGGGTTGCGAGATGATTGGTTGAGAGAACAAGTTTTACAGTCGAACGTTACATCTTTCGAGGAAATATTAAAAATGTAACGATTCTCGAAGCATCGAAAATAGAGAGTCAACAACTATCTCAGCCCTCCAGTTCGAATCACTCAAATTTCAACACTAGTGATATCAGAGCAATTTCAAATTCTACAAGACATAACAGGAATCGTTTCAGTTTGCCATCAAATTCTCGAGCACAAAGTCCAAATCATCAGAATTTGCGATACCACCACAACCAACCAGATTTCAAGGCACTTGGTATCGAAAATCTTTGTATTCGATGTGGCAGAAAGTATGTTGAATCATTTTTCACCAATATTCCAAGCAAAAGTTTAATGTGTTCCAGGATTGAAGGTTGCACTTCAACTTAGAAAAGATGTTATACCCTCGTTTACAAGAGAAAGAAGTGTGCCATATGCACTCCAGGAGCTTGTGAACAAAGAACTGGATTCACTAGAAGCAGATGGTATCATATCGTTAGTTCCTGGGGTTCACCGTTAGTCGTAATTCCGAAAGCAGATGGCGGTGTTCGATTATGTGTCGATTACAAATGTGGGGTTAACGAAAAATTAGCTCAAGCAAATCACCCAATACGTTGCATAGACGATTTCTTAAATAGCCTTCGAAATTCTAAATACTTCTGTAAGCTTGATCTTTATAAAGCTTATCTACACATACAAGTAAATGAAGAAAGCAGTGCGATTGAAACAATTTCAACTCACCGTGGCACTTATGGCATGAATTGTCTCAGTTTCGGAATTAAAGCAGCCCCATCCGAATTTAATCGTATTTTTTCTCAGCTCCTTAAGGGTCTTACAAAAACGAAATCGTATTTTGATGATATTATTGTTCATGGATTGACCATTGACGAATGCACTGAAAATCTAAAATCATGCTTCCAAAAACTCGTGGATTATGATCTTCACCTTAATAAAAATAAATGCTCATTCTTTAAAGAACGAATTGAATATCTGGGACATATTGTAGAATTCAACAAAATTTCAAAATTTCCAGTCAAGATACGTGTAATTCAAGAAATGCCAAGTCCATCTAATGTAAATGATGTTAAAAAATTCCAAGGTCTAGTCAAATATTACAGATTTGTTCCCGCTTTTTCCACTATTTCATATTCTGTTCGATGTTTGATAGAAAAAATAAACGATGGTTATGGACGGTACAGTGTGAATCAGCGTTCATGCAATTGAAGGCTGAGCTTTGTAACAACCGTGTTATTATACCCTTCGATCCCTGTTTACCTCTCGTTTTAACCACAGATGCAAGTCCCACTGGAATAGCCGCAGTACTCAGCCATACTATAGACGGAGTTGAAAGACCAGTGGCATATGCTTCGCGTTCGCTTACTGTCTCTGAAAGCAATTATAGCCAGCTTGACAGAAAAGCGCTTGCAATTATTTTTAGTGTTATTTATTTGGAAAGCATTTCTTACTTATTACTGACAATGAACCAACTTCAAGAATTTTTCATTATCATAAAGCACTTCCACAAATGACGTCTTCGCGTTTACTTCGTTATGCATAATTTCTCTCAGGTTTCAATTATTCTGTCCAGTTCAAGAGAGGCAAAGAAAATTGAAATGTTGATTGTTGGTCTAGAGCTCCAATTCAAAATTCCAATATTTCAATTGATACTCGTATTGGTGATGAAGTGAATCAAATATATCATCAAGTAATTTTTCAAATTTCAAGCGGAAAAGTTACATCTACGATTATTAGAAATGAAATGTAAAACGATTTAGATCTCAGCAAAATTATTCAGACTTTGAAATATCAATCGATGGATTCTGAATATACATTGATAGATGACATACTTTTTAGAATAGATCGAATTGTAATTTCAGGAAGTTTAAGATCCAGTATACTTGAAAAATTACATGAAACCCATCTGGGAATTACTAAAATGAAGCAATTGGCACGCCGTTATGTGTATTGGCCTAGCATTGACCGGGACATCGAAAAATTAGTCAAAAGTTGTGAAAATTGTGGACGAATAATATCAAATCCGCCTAAGGTACCTGTTCATCCATGGGATTTACGTAAAATCAAAATGGGCAGAAATTAAAATATTAAAGGATGCGCCAAATAGTTTAACGATGACTAGATTATTAGGAAATATTTTTGCAGTACATGGGTATCCATTGGAAATAGTTTCGGACAATGCATCCATTTTCAATAGTGAGGAATTTCAAAAATATTGGATGGACTTTCAGAAAGAAACGTGCATACTTTAAAGCATAGATTAAAAGCGAGTATGCATGACAGTACATTTATACAAGAAAAAGTCCAACATATTTTGTTTAGGTATCGCGCGACACTACTTGTTTGTAGTGAATCTTCTGCAGAGTTGTATCGACATCGGAAGAAGCGAATTCGTTTGGATGCAATTTTTCCTTATCGACCCAAAGCCTCTCAGTCTTCATACAAACCAGTACGTTCATTTCAAGTGGGGGAAAGGATCCAGGCTATAGCTTTCGTAAATAATAAACACATATGGCAACCCAGAAATGTAGAAAAGAAACTTGGGAAACTCCATTATTTGGTCGTTTTTGACTCGGGAATAACATTAAAAAGACATGTTAACCAATTGAGATCAACGCTAGTCCGGAAAAAAACAGTAACGTTCGGTTCCACTCAGTCATTCAATGTTCCAATGCTTCCTACAGTACCTCAAAGTAATCCAGGTTTATTGAATGAACGTCATTTAGGTGAACCAATACCTGATGCATCACTATTACAACCTCAAAGAGAAAAACGTCCACCTGTTTGGTCCAAAGACTACGTAATGGTATAAAATAAAAATTCAAGTGTGTGTTAACAGTAAATAGGAATGTTGTTATATGTTTTAAAAGTTGTCTCTTTATATTGTAAAATAGTTTGTAATAAGGAGGGGAGAATTGTTGTGACCTTTTTATTAGACTTGTTGATATTAATCATAAAATGGCTACATTCAGGGAACAGTCAGCCATAAAGCGCCGCAGCGCAGTTATTCTGTAGGTTATTGAATGGTCACGTTAGAAAATGACAGGAAATTTCGTGCTTTATAGCCATAACCTTCAACACTACATTTTTTTATCACAGATTACCTTTGTTTACTGAGTGGAAAATGATAAATTTGCATGAAATACTAGAGGATGAAGACGAGGACATTGTATTTAAGAATATTAATAACCTTAACCACATTACTGCTTACGTGGTTGAAGATATGGGAGCACCCCTAGAAGATTCTGGGGAAAATATGCTGGCCATCAATTTCTATAGGAATAAAACTATCGCCCACACCCAAATGATCCAAATCCATTTTTCAATTTACAGTTTTGAATTTCCACCGTTAAAGCGTAAAAAATATATGCTTGACCGCTGCATAAAGCGCTGCAGCAAACTACGCCGAATATCGTACGTTCAGTCAACTGCTTCAAGAAAGTGCTGCAGGGATGTCAGAGAGAGAACTGTCAAAAAATGTAAAAAAGTAATAAATGTCTATTTTCAAAAAGATGGAAATAATTCAGTTTAGATCCTTCTCAAAATTGTAATAACGTAGGTGGTTTTTCAAATCGTAATTTTCCTCGTGTGTTTAAATTTTAACGTCAAACTAACTTCCTCTACATGTAGATCCAAACAATATTCTGAATGAGAATCAGAGAGAATGTAATAAAAATTACTTATTCTCGAATTAGTGATTTCAAACAAGGCATATTAAGAACAGCATCAAAAGGAGTCTTTTAATAATCAAAATTATGCGTTTTTCCATAGGGCTCTATGTACCCTTGGTATTATTTCTAAATATCCTAGGAGTATTCGAGACAATAACTTGATTATCGATATTTCTCTGTGAAAAATATTTTTTGTAAATTTAAGAATATCCGTTCGGACTTTCATGTTGTTCTTTGCCCAAATTAGGATAAGAAATCATATACTTACTTTTTATATAAAATATTATTTATTAGATTCTGATTGATATGATTTCTATCTGTTGCAGCTTTCTAACTCTCCTGATACAGTCGATAGCGCATCAGCTGATGTCGGAATATTGGAAGTATTCAAAAATTTAGCAAATCAAGAAATGGAAGTTGGTTGGAAGGAGCTTAAATCTGTATTAAATCTTCTCTTAAAACAAGGTATATATACAAGAACAAGTTAGATGCAAAAGTATTGGTTGAGAATGTATTTTTTCTACGACCATAAAGAAAAATGTGAATTTCAAGGGCGTATTCGATTAAGGAGCCTACCACGTTGTAATACAGATTTTCATTTCCCACGGGCTAGCTGTGTCGAAATATTTCATTTCCCACGACTTTCATGAGCTACTAGACTGTCATCATATTAACGAATTTTTTGATCATATATATTATGATATATGTTTGTTAACGTCTGTCTAATAATTTGACATTTCACATCAGTGTTTACAGATTTCTTTTATATAAAAAATGTATAATTGAAAATGGGTGGCGATAGTGAGGATGATTTGACATTGATCGGTCACTATCCTGTTAGATGAAGGAGATGATATAACCTCTTTAAAGAGACACGATAAACTTTTCCGCAGGTGAATTATACCGATTTTTTATTTCTGAGAGTCAAAATTTGAAAATTTGGAATGTTATTTCACGACGTAAGTAGGTACATGTACAAACAGAAAAAAATATATGGTTCATTTAACGGGTTAAGAGCCCCACTTAATAATTTCAGAGAAAAAATTCTCTAGACCACGCAACAATAACGGCAATAACGGCAGGAAAGTTTATGATAAAAATTGTTTTGTAAAATATTACAGTTTTGTTTATGATTTATGATGGCCGTAGAAAAAGCATAGTGTACAATTTGCATGAAATCACCCATGTCCAACTCGTAGGTATATGAAATTTCATATACCTACTCGTAAGAAATGTGTGTCATTTCATGTTCATTGTCCAGTATACTATTATTGCATTGGTTGTTTTAAATTATTCCACACAAAGTAAACGATTTTGAAAATTGTAGTATGCATGGGAATAAAAAAAGTGCCCTCAAGCGTATAGAGTGCTACACTAACGTGCTTTTTTTTCAAAATTTTTATTGAATTATTGTATCTTTTAATTTTTTATCCAATAATCCTTTTCTAAGGTCACTTTTTGATCTAACCAAAAATAATTTATTAAACATCAGGTAGGCATCACAAAGCCAAATTAATGCCCTGGAATTATATTTGGGATGTGGATGATAATCTTCACTTATATTTTTCTATGCAAGGTAGCAAGCTGGCCAGGCTCTGGTATTAGTATTATGATTTTTGACTACTAATTGAATCACATAAATGTACATGATATCAAATTCTCCGAATACCCAAATATTGCTTAGAATTTTGTCGGTTATTTTTCGGAAATTATATTGAAATATTAGATCTTTTTTTTTCATTTTATAGAAAACCCTGAACTTTCCAAAGAGCTGTGTCGCAGTATGATTGCTTTAGCTGATACCGACTTTTCTGGAAAACTGAATTTCAGTGAATTCTATCAACTCTGGGAACAGATTGGCAATTTAAGAGTAAGTGAATATATGAAATAAAATAAAACATTTTTAGTGCATAATTTACCTTAAACAAGTCTATTTTATATTTCGTGTTCTTGTTTTATGAGTTATTGTTTTGATTATTGTTACGAATCTGCACACTGTTGTAGTCCCTGAAGACGACTCTGTTCTAGTTCGATATCTAAAGTTTTGGCGAGGGCGAACGGTTTCCTGGGAAGGGCTAGTTATTCTTTTTATTGTTGTTATAGAGACATGCTAAGAAAGTCGATTGTTTGTTCGAAGCCGCAATCGAGAACTTTCAAAAATACAAAGGTTCTAGAAAAACGTTTTAAGTAAATACCTGCGAACCAGGAGACAGTATTCAGTTTGATATCATAGCCAACGGAGCAGAACAAGTTAATAATAAAAGTGAACTGTAAACAGTGTATTTAATATAAATTAGAATTAAGTGTGTACATGGATTAGGCATAAGTGAATAGTGTATAAATAAATCAAGTAAGTAGATATACCGCGTGTATAAATTTAACCTACCCGTTCCGATAAAAACTATTTAAATAAATAAGAAAAACATTACATTGTTATCAGGTATGGGGTAATATAAATACATAGTTACGTAGAAATGGCTAAGAGACTAAGTGACCTGAAATGACAGAACAAAAGGCAGAATTGGAATATCGTGAGCTGGAAACGTCCGAAAAGAAGAGAAAATTACTAGGAAGTCTCAAAGTGGCACTGGAAAGTGAAGATTTGTTTCCAGAAAAACTTTTATTAAAATACGAAGCTTTTACTTTAATCTTGTCAACATCTGATATGAAGAACGATATTTCTGCTAACATGGGCGAGAAGATTTCATCTATGAAGAACGATATTTCTACTAATATGGACGAGAAGATTTCCACTATCAAGAACTATATTTCTGCAGATATCTTATCATTGAAAAATGACATTTGCTGACGTCGAAAATAAAATTTCGTCTATAAAACCGGATATCGAGAATAAGATGACAACGATGAACTAGAAAATAAAAGCGGATATCGAGAATAAAATCATAACGATAGATGAGAAAATCATGGAGTTAGAGAGGAAGCTTTAAGAATACAACACACGCCAGCAGAAGAAAAGAATATCGAACAAATAAAACTTTGCACGCCCGAAATACCTCCCAAGGTGGAAGACATTTGAAGTTTTGCCCGAGTTAAGGTCTTAACGTTTGACGGTAAGACGTCTTGGACCAATTATGTAAAACAGTTTGAAGCAGCCACTGGAGTCAATAATTGATCCGATAAGGAGAAAGCGGTGAACTTAACAATCGAGTTCCGGGAAGATGCCTTAGATGTACTTTAGACGCTACCCGTTAAAGAAATTGATGATTTCGAGAAGGCTCAAGAAGAGGTTGGGCATGCGATATGGTCACGAACATCTGGAACAATTGTACCAGTCTCATCTGAAGAACTGAAGATAGAAGCGTGACGAAACCCTTCAAGAGTATGAAGTAGGTATTACCCGACTAGTTCGATTTGCTTATCCATCAGTACCGGAGAACATGTGACCCCGATATGCAGAAGACGCTTTGTTCAACCCATCCCAACACATTGGTCGATGCACTAACTGCTGCTCTTGAATATGAAGCAGTCATGAAGGCTCCGGGATATAACAGAGTTAAGTCCATCCAAGAAGAAGGTGACAAGGACAGACTTGACCAGATTGCTAGTTTGATCAAAAGTACGATGGAAAAGGAGCAGTTCGTGTAAGCGCCCCAGAATTCCTGCAAACCAAGGAACCCCAAGTACAGGAAAACTAGAAAGGGTCGGTTATAAGGGGGCAGCGCCGACCCAGGATCGTTCCAAAGACCTTCTCATACTGATAGCTCTCTCTCTCTCTCTCTGATGTCGCAACTAAAGTGGCAAAGTTAATGTCAAGAATTATACTCTGCTGGAGCAACTAGAACCATTATACGGCCAGAGATAATACACTCCAAGAAAAAACTTCTTCCAACTAGACTTCGAGTGCGGACCGCCCCAGATAAGAGTACGAACGTTCATGGAGAGACACAAATCCAGTTGGAAATTGATGCAGAAAATTTCACGCATACGGTAATCGTAGTTGACATTGAAGAAGCCGTGATTCTGAGAATGGACGCAATGAATCTACATGGTTTCCAGTTGGACTTTAGAAACAGAA
The DNA here is from genome assembly GCA_963921935.1 of Galeruca laticollis. Classification (NCBI taxonomy): domain Eukaryota; kingdom Metazoa; phylum Arthropoda; class Insecta; order Coleoptera; family Chrysomelidae; genus Galeruca; species Galeruca laticollis. The sequence goes on along the minus strand of OY998184.1, from coordinate 59,645,616 downwards.
CCACTAAAGTGAGTTCCGAGGAGGTATTCCTTCATCCATATGAAGACAGCACGGTGTTGGCAGCTGTACCAGAAGATACCGTTCCACCTGCACGATGCGAAACCATGATAGTAGCGCGGCGACAGGGAATCATGGAGCAAGGTACACCGGCTATGATGGAGGCAAGGAACCACGGCGAAGAGGTTGGCAAAGGCGTACTAATTGGAAAAGAATTGGTTACGTTGGCGAAGTAGATCCCAGTACGTGTGACAAACGTGAACGATTACCCAATTGTTATCAAGAAGGAAATCAGGATTGCATCCTGCGTAGCAGTGACGTCAATAGTTCGTCAAACAACGACAACTGTCAATTCCAATGTCAGATTCGAACACATGTTATCAGTAGCTGGTCAATCTTTGAATCTAGCTGATGAACAGAAAATGAGGGAATGTGTCGTGTAATATTTAGATCTATTCGTACCACAAAGTGGGGAGATGGGTAGAACATCAGCCGGCAAACACAAAATAGATACTGGTGATGCCAAGCCAATTCGGCAATCAGTTCGAAGACTACCACGAGCGAAGGGAGAGGAAGCTGAAAGAATAATTCGAGAGATGGAAAAAGAGAAAGTAATAGAACCATCTACTAGTCCATGGATGTCTCCAGTAGTGCTGGTCAAGGAAGAGGATGGAACTACGAGATTCTGCGTGAACTCAACAATATGACGAAGAAATACAGCTACCCTCTACCTCGAATAGACGACACTCTAGACACTTTGGCCGATAGCAAACTGTTTTCCACCTTGGACCCGAAGTTTAGTTATTGGCAAGTAGAAATGGACCCAAAAGACAAAGAGAAGACTGCTTTTACCACCGGATCTGGATTATGGCAATTCTACGTCATGCCATTCGGGCTCTGTAATGCGTTTGCGACATATGAAAGACTCAGAAATATCTTGAAAGGGTTATCGTGGAAGACATGCCTGGTCTATATGGACGACATCGTAGTATTGGGTAAGACATTTGACGAACACCTGAATGATTTGGAAGATGTTTTTAAACGACTCCAACTGCCCAGCTCACTTTAAACCCTAAGAAATGTTAGCTATTCCAAAATCGAGTCAACTATCTGGGTCATATAGTGAGCATTGAAGAAGTGGCGGTGGATCCAGAGAAAATTGCTTCCATCCAGCAATGGCTGCAATCAATTAAAAACCATCAAATTAGGAGTTTCCTTGGATTCTGCACAAACTATAGCAGATATACCAGGAAGTTTGTGAATATTGCCAAGCCACTAACTCGACTCACAGAAGAAACAAAAGCTTTCCATTGGGACGACGACTGTCAAACGGCTTTTGAAACTTTGAAGAGACTTTTAACCATTACTAGAGGGCGACTTTATTCTTGACACTGATGCAAGTAACGTAGTGCTCTCACGGATCCAAGGAGCGCAGGAGAGAGTGCTGGAATATTTCAGTAAAGTACTCTCCAAACCAGAACGAAGCTATTGCGTCACAAGAAGAGAACTTTTGGAGGTAGTGAAGTACATAAGACTTTTACCAGTATTTCTAAGAAAGGAAGTTCTTAATCCGGACTGATTATGCAGCCCTCAAGTGGTTGATGCAAATCATAAATCCCGAGGGACAGATCGTTAGATGGATTGAACGACTTCAAGAGTACGATTTTAACATCGAACTTCGACCTGGTGTGAGTCACCGAAACACCAGCTCCCTATCTAGACGGCCGTGCCCAGCAGACTGTAGCCCTGCAACAAGGCGGAATCTAAGGAAGCTGCTCTTCTTCTTCAAGTGCTATATTAGGTCTCCCTGACGTTGGCAATCATTTGGGCGAAGCGAAGGAATTCCAAATATATGACCAGCTGGGAATGAAGAAGACCAGGACAACAGCGTTGCTTCCACAGTAAGACGGAATGGTCGAGAAAATGAAGAGGTCCATTGAAAAATACCTAGTAATTCCCAGAGAACCGTGCGCTTCCGCCAAAATTTCAACTTTAGATATCGAACTAGAACAGAGTCGGCCTCAGGAACTACTATACTGTGCAGTTTCGTAAGATTATTATTTATATTAACACCGTAACTAATACAAAACAGTTCGAATCAATATCTGCCCCATGGAATACCCGTACATTCTCGTCAATTCTTTTGTGCCTACTTTCCATTAGGAAGTGATCTATCTGATTTACAATTACTCCATTTGGTGCCTTCTAAGTTCCTTTATGTATGTCCTTATGAATAAAAAAGGTTCCCATGTTATTAATTTGTTGCTCTAAAGCAAGTGCTATAAGTTTGTCTCCGATTTTATTACTTTTTTGATGCAAATTATCCTTTCTTATATTTGGTTCTTTACATATTTTCACCTAGAATCACTTTTATGTCAAATTTTATTTATTTTCTTTTAAATTTTCTGCTAGCTCATCGTAGTAGTATTGATCTTTTTACCTTCATGAATATTTATAATGGTGAAATTTCTAGTTTACCTTTTATCCGGATATGACACATTCTACTAGAAATAGTTTCAAATTTTAAGACCGATCCTCTTATTTTTGTACCAGAAAACAAATATTTCATTAAATAACTTAGTTAGTTCAGATTGAATACTCTTTCTGGTCGTGGAGAAAATATAGTCTGTTACTCGGTTAGATTGAAGAAATAGATACTCGTGGTTCGTCACGTTCGCGTTCAGAATTTTCCACTCGTATCGATTTTATTCATTTCATTTAAAAAAGTGCATTCAAGTGAAATCTTTGTTACCACCAACTTACTTTTTGTTACCTGTTCGGTTTAATTTGTTTGTAGCGGCTACTCAGTTATAGAGCATCTCAGGCGAGATTCTTTTGCCAGCTAAATAATGATCTAGGAGTAGGTCTTACCGGTTCGCGGGTAATACTACTTTGTTTTCTGATAAATGACAAATATTTATTTATGAAGAAATGAGATAATTTGTAGAAAAAGAAAAAATAAGTTAAAATAAAAAACGATAAGAAATGACATATTTGTAGAGAAAGAAAAAATAGGTTAAATCAAGTTAAATTAAGATAAGATAAGCGTTGAGATATTTATAGAGAAAGAAAATATAAGTTAAATTAAGATACGATAAGCGGGCGCCACCTAGAACATTTTCAGCTTTGTAGTTGTTTGTAGTTGGTACACATCCACATCAGAAACCTTGTGAAGAGGGTTGGAAGGTATATAAATATGAACCAAGTCATAAAATTTACGAATGTGATATAATAAATGTGAAAAAAATAATAAACGTGGGAATAAAAGTTATAAAAATTGAAGCTACACATATAATCTAATTGAATATTGAACGGCGATTAAAAAGAAAAGAACAGGAAAATGAATTTAACTATGTATCAACTTACCATTCACTTGAATGCACTTTTTAAATTGAAGACCAAATTGATTGAGGAACATATATAACTATATTTATTTATTTAGATGGTTCGATAATGAGAAAGCCTTTTTAGCTCCTGTGCGAGACTGAATACATTCAAAATCCAAAACAGATGTATCAAAATTGGAAATACGTCTCCTATTTTCTTAATATTTAGAACTTACCCACTCTCTGACGAGAGAAGTTATACATACAACTGACCGTGAATTCTCAGTTCAGAAATCAAAATCAACTTCGTTATACAAAATCTATCCAAGTGGATATAGGATGTGTCCACATTACCGCCGCTTAGTTATTTTAAAAGAAACGCAGTTTTATTGCGTTCCATAACTTTGTTACAGAATATACCATTCGCATTCCTTTTCGTAAGAATGTAAACACTGGGACTCGTAATGACTTTTAAGCTTGATTTTTAAGCAGTGACTTTTTTTAATTGAAAATTGTGGCACGAAACATTGAAGTATTGAATTTACACAGGTTTCTTACCTAATTTTACTTGTTCTTCAACATCTTACAGAATATAGAAGAAGTGTAAAATTTGTTTTCTCTCAATTAAATAGCTTAATAAAACTGTATTATTTTTAGGGAATTTTCCGAAACTATGATTCAGATACTTCGAAAGGAATATCACCCGGCGAAATGCGACAAGCTTTGAGAGCAGCCAATTTCCAAGTTAGCAATAAAGTAATGAGAGTGATTATGTTGCGATATGGCAACGAAAATACAGAATTAGAGATGGAAGATTTCCTACACTGCTGTTTTAAGTTGAGACTAATGATTGGTTAGTTATATTTTAATTGAGAAAAGAATATAGTTAGCATGATGATTTTTTATTAATTATGAACGTATGAAACAGAGACAATGCTCTCCGTTTCCTTCATTGCAATATTTTTCACCTTCGTCAATGAAATTATTTCTTTTCCTCCTTGAACACGTTCTGATTGTGTTTGAGTTAATTATTTCTTCTTATTATGCAATTAGGAGATTTGGGTGTAGTAGTAATTAAAACGTTTTTAGCACTTATCACTTATTAAATTTTATGTGTTGATTTATTCACTGCATTTATGAACTTACTTGTTTAATGTAGATATTTCAATACTTTAATTTCAAAAGAGATTCGGCATTTTGCCTACTTATATAAAGTTAGGGCGTTGCCGCTAATTGTTGGGTGCCCTGATATAGGATTAGTTTCCTCTGCAGGGCTGGATTGGGGATGTATTGGAAGTTTTTGTGCGCGTTTGTATCTAAGTCCGGTGGGAGGGGGGGAAGGGGGTGGAGCGGGTACAGCTGCGGCTGCATTTGTTCCCTACGTCGATTGATTGATTGGTTCGTCGGTCCATTTGGCTCGTGAATAAATTCATCTTGTTGAATAAATTCACCATGTTTCAGGGAAACCGCAGAAAACCTGAAATGCCGACGGGTGGGTGGGGGCGGTTGGAATCGGTTTGTCAGAAGTGTTGACTAATTGAAATTTGGGAGATGTGTGAGAGTATTTAAAGATAGGGAATTGTGTGGATATCTAGATAGATAGAAAGAAAATATATGTGAGAAAGATAATATAGAAGATTATATGTGTGAAAATTGCAATGTCTGATTATCGGATTGAATTTGGGGATTGATCTAGGTAGTCGATGTATATATCTGGGAGATCGTCGTAGGCCGTGGCTAGTAGCCGTACTGGAGGGAATGGCCGTCTGTTAGCGATCCCTCACAAGATCTAAGCTTTTTTACTGGATGGTCAGGAAGGGTGCAATAGACGTTTGCTCTATAGGCGATAATGAGACGTATGGAGTAACGTGGTTGTCGTGGTATTGGTGTATCATACGTATAAATTATGTATATAATAGTGGAGCGAGTATCGAGTCTTGCGACACGCCAGTCTGGGGTGTAAAGAGGGGATGAAGTGAGTGAGGATGTCGGCCACTAGGCCACGGGCTGTCGGTACTGCGTTCATAATGGTTGTTGCCAAAATCTCGATGAAGATTTTGGTGTTTGTAGAAAGATCGTAACGGGTCTGGGGGTTTTCAAGGGTGATGGGTGCGACTTCTTGGGGGTTTTGTGGTGTTTCCATCCGCTTTGGACGTTGAGGATGGTGGGCGGGGTGTGAGCCACCGCAGTTTTTGCAGATAGGGTCGTTTGTCTTCGGGCAATTGTTGGATTTGTGGTCCGATTCTTCACAGGAGGGACAGACTGGCTTGGCCTTGCATGTTTCAGCAAGGTGGCCTGTGGTGGAGCACCTGTTGCAGTATCCGGATACTGCAGGTAGTGGGTAGGAAGGGTTTGAGGTCTCACACTAGTGTGAGAGACCGTGAAATTTGATGCCGTATGAGAGGGCGCTGTGGTAATCCGTAAGGATTCGAAACATGGGCTTGTTTAGACGACGGGAGATAATGCGCCATGATCTGGTGAAGATGAAGTTCACTTCGTTGCGGAGCATGTCCTCGAATTTATTATCGGATAGGGACGTGTCTACATTTCTGCAGACAAGGGGAAGGGGGGCTTACGGGTTCTCGATTGTGAGCGGGATCGGGGAGTTGAGTTTAGGGGGACGATGATGACCTGGGGGTCACCGATAGCGTTTCGGAGTCTGTTGGCAAAGGGCTTCGTGTGGGATATTGGCGGGTATTTTCAGGAGTGCTGTTCGGTTCGGGTTTGCCTTCAAGAAAGAGATTTTTCCCCTCAACAGCTCGTTTGTATTGAGCAGGTTGAATAACTCCCTCTGGGAGGTGTATTTGGAAGATAGGTTTCGAATATTCAGGGTTTAAAGTGAGGGTGTCAGTTGGGAAGCTAGGGTTTGTTGGGTGGTTCGTGGTTGTTGAGTGGGGCGGGGTTGTCTTGTTGATTGTTGTTGAGTTGGTTGTTGGGTTGGTTGTTGTTCTTGAGTGGTTGGTGGTAGTGTGGTAGGGATTATTAGGGTTCTCGTGGGTATGGCACCCAAGAGAGTGTAGTCTTCCTCTGGATATTGGCGGATAATTATGGCATTCTCGTTCACAGATATGTGTGCATTGGGACGAGAGGCTTGGGATTTGGCAAAGTGTATAATTGGTGAGTAGCTGCGGGATGTGAGTTGTTTGTACTTGGCCACCTCGGATCTTCGCGCTCTAGGTCTTCGAATGGGATTGAGCGGTTGGAGTTTAGGCGGAGCCCATAGGTGGAAACTCATCGAGACTGTTTGGCCAGTTTGCCTACGGGTGTTGTATGGGGAGCGTTGTTTTGAAGACATTGCTATTGGTTGTGGGGCGGAAGGGGTCGGTTCGTTTTTTATATTTACCTGAAAAAGTCCTTCCGTCTTCAGCTGGATGGCGGCAGATTTCTTGTTTGCAGCTTCTTCACAACGTTGTTGTTGGAAATGCAAATTTCAATAATAATTTGCTCTAGAAAGGGCAGTTTTTCGTGAATAAAAGTCCTATAAAGGACAGATCGAGATTAAAATCTCAATTATATTCCGCGAATATGTTGGCAAGTCGATGCTGGAGTGATCCGAGGGATGCTGCTGCTTGCTAGTCAACGTCTTCCTTTGGAGTCTCGGAGTAAGATCGGGCAAATGTTTGTTGTGCGTCGTGTTTATATGGGAAGCGTATGGGAGAGGAATGTGGTAGGTACTTTAGAATATTCTCGAATGATTGCTACGTGACAGGGTATTTCATAGTCGCCAAGTTGATGATATGTTCGTATAGAAGGTTGCATAATTAGTAGGTAGGTGTTGATGTACATTTAATTAATGTAATTGTAGGAAGGATTTTTTAAATCCGAACACTCCTTTCTGAATGTCTATGGGAATCAAGAATCCTTTGCATTAGGTATAATTTAATCATGAAATTTAAATTGCTAAATAACCTTGTAAATTACAAAAATGAAGAAACTAAGTGGTATTGAGTGTATAATTTATAAAATTGCAAATCGCTTTCGATTTCCGTAATCATCAGTGCGTCAAGTCAGGTACAGGAAGTCTAACAATAAGATGCATCTATTAGGCAATAATCAGATATTTCCACGTGGTTTTTCCATATTTTATTGATATAAAGATCTCTATCATGTAGGATTATTGCCTTGATGCCAGGATGCATCTTATTGTTAGACTTCGTGTGCCTGATTGAAGCACTGATGATGACGTTAGTTGAAAGCGTTTTGCAATTTTATAAATTATGCACTCAATACAACTAAGTTTTTCTCATTTTTGTAATTTTATGATACCTAATGTAATAAGGTAGGTAAGTTACTTTGAAATTTGGGGGTCTCTCAATAAATATGGATGAGACTGAATATCTATGTATTGGACAACAGGTTTAAGACTCAAGTCTGGAAGATACAATTATTGAAAGCTGAAAATTTTTAAATATTTGGAATGAGTTGTTTACCAGGATGTTTAAGGAATATCGAAATCAAAATTGCATGGAGAAAACTAGCTACAAAAACATTACAGGGATTGATAAGGAAAAACACAGTTACCGAAGAGAACAAAATAATTATTTTTTTAAGTACAATCCAAAATATAGTTTCCTATGGAGCAGAAATATAACCAATGACAACGATTATTAGAAACAAAATTAGAACCATGAAACTAGACTATTTTAGAACATATTTGAATCTAACAAGAAACGGTAGAATAAGAACGGACGAAATATGGAAAAGAATGAATGTTAAATAATCTATGAAAGGATGCTAGATAATTGGGCATTGACATGTAATGGTCACGTCCGAAGGATGCTGGATTGCAGATTGCCAAAAAAGTATTAAATTGGGAATCTCCGGGAAGACCAGCTCTAAGATGTGAAACCTACATAGGATAAGCGATGACAGATGAAGATATGAGAGAACGTAAGAAACTTATGTAAGGAAAGAAAGCGAACTCCTTATGTGAATATTCCGAAGAAGAAAAAGTTTATTTATTTATACCAAATACAATTCTAAAATCATTTTCCATTGTTAAGCGTATGTTCTCAATTTTTCAAGAATTGATTGGATTTTCACACTTTCAATCTTCCATACTTTGAATATCTGGAAGCTAATGAAAATTAATTTAGAAGATGGCTACTCATAGACACATTGTCATATACGACTTAAAGTGATAAATGCGTGAGAAGACAGGTTATTTTTTCAAAGAAATGTCTCTATGTCTCTTCAAGTGTGTCGATACAGTCGAAATTCGAATGCATACATATACTTCGCGAAACATTGGCCTCATTTGACACCACTATGATCCATTCTGCACAAATTGCGAAGTAGAACTTTTCATTCTTAATTCTGTTTGTTCTTGAAAATTACATATGATTAACTATATATTCTTGTTTCTAGATATCTACAAATCAAAGAAAGATCGGAGCGAGAGTTTGGAAAACTGGCTGGTTGAAACATTATATGCATGAAATTATATGATTGATATACATATTACTGAATTTAATCAATAAAGTTGAATATCCATTTCAATATTTGATGGTTGTTTTTATTCCTGAATCTCCTCTCAAATATTTTATTTGCGGTTATGGGTCATGATATACTTTGTTAAGGTACAATAAAATACCCCATATTCCCAAAAAGAACTATTCTGTGAACTTACCTTAATATAGGTTGATATAGACGTGAAAAGTGAGGGATGTCACCTGAATAAGAAAAATAAATCTTAAATGCGATTTACTAAATGTGTGCTCAACAAATATTGTAATCGTGTGTTTAAACTATGCTATTCAAGTAAAATAAACGTACAGAGATTTTTAGCCAACTCTCTTTTTCACTCCACAACAGGTTATGGGCCCAGATGAGTGAAACAAAATAAAGATAATTACCAATTTTTTAAAACATCGCAAGCACAAAAAGCAATAAGATGTGCTCAACGAGTAGTGGTAAAAGAAGAATGTAAAAAATGGTTTAACATAAGCGACTCCTTAGACAACTACATAAAAATTGTACATTCAGAATTCACGTTCAAACTACATCCAGTAGAATTTGACTGTTTAGATGACAAAATCAGAGAAAGTGTCAGCACGATGAAGCACAAGAAATTTAAGAAACAAGAACAAAAGCTACATAAACTTGAACACGCACAACATAGAATTCAATATTCTAAACATCATGAAACTGTAAGTACCTACATACAAACACACTTTGCACCATGATTTGAAAACCTCTCAGACACTAATTTTACCGATAGTGAAATAGAATTTTTAAATAAAGGTTTAAAGTACAGCATACCACCAAAATTTATGAATAATATTAAACAAATTATAGCTACAGAGTCAGAAATAGCTTTAAAATCTAATTCAAATAATTTTCTTTATGAGAAATTAAAAATTGCCAATTTAATCAAAAATATTGAACATTCCAAAGTTAAACGTCAAACAAAAAATAACATTACTGTTTTAAATGCAATCAAAAAGAAAGTAGAAGATAATAACCAAACAGTTACAAAATCTGATAAGGGGAACACAACTGTCATATTGACAACTGAAAATTATAAATCAAAAATATATAACTTTATAGAATCTAGCAATGTAAAAGTTCTTAAAGCAGACCCAACAAAATTTTTTTCTAATAATGTAAGAGATATTGTTAATAATTCAAATTACCTTTTAAGTGATAACGAAAAGAGGTCAATTATAAATAAGAATCCTCATTGTCCACAATTATATGGAACCGTTAAATTCCATAAAATAACGAAACCAATTTGACCTGTAGTTTCGTATGTTAATACTGCTAATAATATATTGGCAAAGAATCTTAACAATATACTTAATAGTTACGGATATACATCTAAATACTCAATTAGAAGTTCAATAGAACTAATCAAAAAATTAAAAGCATTCAATTTACAAGATAACTGCCAGCTTATTTCATTTGACGTTACTAATATGTTCACTAAAATTCCACCCAAAGAATGTCTAATACTTGTAGGAAAATTACTAGAAGATAAAAATAATAATCCAGGAATAATATCAGATATACCTAATTTATTTGATGTATGTATTAATCAGAATTATTTCACGTTTGACAATAACATATATATATATATATATATATATATATATATATATATATATATATATATATATTCAAAATGAAGGTTTACCAATGGGTAGCTCTGTATCACCTATTTTGGCAAACATTTTTATGGACAGTTTACAAACAAAAATCTTTGAAAGTAATATTTCAAAAAATGTTTTATTTTGGTATTGATATGTAGATGACATATTAGCTTGTTTTATAGGTGGTGAACGACAATTAGATATATTTTTCAACCACAATAATAATTTACACCCAAAAATTAAATTTACGTTAGAAGTTGAAGAAAATAACTCTATCAATTTCCTTGATTTGAAAATTCAGAGTTAATAATGTACTTGATTATTCAATTTAGCGAAAACCAACACACACTGATGTGACAATTCCATATAGATCCAATCACCCCATTTCACATAAACTAGCGACATGATACATAGAGCATTTTCAGTTCCCATGAACAAAATGTAATTTTGATAGAGAGATTAATACAATTGGACAAATAGCAGCATCCAACGGTTATCCATTACATATGATAAATAAGCTAAATAATAAAAAAGAGGAAAAAGTGGCATTACAACTAATATTTCCTAAACAAACTGAAGAAATAAAAACTTCTTGGTCTAGCCGAAAATAACTACTAAACATCAGGTAGGCATCAAATGAAATGTAACTTCTGTCATTCTGACGATGATATTCAGTTATCGAAACAATTGTCAATTTTTTAGAATTTTCAACATTTTTCATTATATTGTGGAATTAGCTAGAAACATTTAGTTTCACTTAAAACACTAATATGAGTAGATTCCACGAAGTAAGGGTCGAGACAGTTAGTTTCAGTTAACAATTTATGCAATAATACATACCTAGAAAATGATGGCATCGGCGATTACATATGAAAAATATGGAATTAAACCTTTTGATGGGCATAACTACGACCATTGGAAATTTAGGATGGAAATAATTCTCGTGTGATGATCGCAAAAGACATTATAAGATTTAATTAGATATTAATTTCAAATATTGCTAGCTGCCAATGAACTTGAAGGTCACTGACAAGGTGTAGTAAAGTCAGTGGCATATTCAGGAATCACGACTGTTTTATAAATAATGCGTCAACAAGGTCGCGGAACAGATCGTTGACTGTATTGGTTTGACAATAGAATTTCCTATATATATATATATATATATATATATATATATATATATATATATATATATATATATAGAGTTCATTTCTCTTGAAGATTATTATTATTATTAATAGTACAAACGTTTATAGTCTGTGTTACACATGATCAGTAATTTGTATACGTAGTTTTAAATATATGTTGTCCCAGTGAGTTTTGATAAACGGTGGTATTTATTTAACCCTAATGAATAATAGTAAGTGTTGCCCGAAGATGAATGGTTCGATGGTTCAAGAAGTACATACGAGGGGCACTTTCTAAATAACCACCACACTCGATCTAAATGGGGTAAAAACATGCATAGCAGCAGAAAAGCAGAGTCCTGATGATGCATTAATGTATGTTAATTGTACAATGTGTTTCAAATACTCATCGTGAATATATAAAAAACAAGAAGACTACCTATCGAATGTAGGCAGCCTTAGAAACTGTATTTCAAAGAAAAGGTGTTGCTAGTTAGCTGTATCTAAGAAAAAAACGTTTGAGAATGGAACTTTTACCAGGTGAGCCATTACAATCATATTTCACTAAGTTTGAGGAAACAGTTAGGGAACTGAAATCTGTTGGAGCCACTCTCGAAGAAATAGACACTGTAGGTCATTTATTATTAACTATTTCAAAAAGCTATGAAGGCTTAGTAACAGCTTCAGCAACGTTGGAATCATCAAAACTTACTCTAGAATTGGATCATGAAATCAAGAAACTGAGTAATAAACAGAATGATTTACGTTAATCAAATGTGTTGGCTGCCTACTCAAGTAATTTCAAAGGCACTCACAAAGAATAAAACAAGTGACAAGTGGAAAAGGACATTTTTATGATAGCAAGACAACTAACTAGGGCAGTTAGTGCCATTTTGGGACAATTTTCTAAGATTAAAAAGAAACTTTCAATATTTTCTTCATAAAAAAGTCGTATTGCTGTAGACCTTACTTTATCTGCAGTTTTAGTTTTTTTTGTCGATTTATAGAACTGTTTAATAAATATTTGGAAAAAAAGTATTCAATTGTACAATTTACCTGTTATCGGCCTCAAACTACCTACCTCGTACTACCGGACAGAATGGCCCTGGTTCTCGGCCTGGTGGCCGAAAACACCCGTTTTTCGTCAGTTTAATGATTTTCAGGAGAACATTAACATTAGATTACATATTTTTTATTAAAATAAAAAATAAAATATATAGTGAAACATGTATATACTTAATAACGTATATAAAAAACAACAAATAAATCATCAGGTACAATTTAAAACACAAATTAAAAAACAAATTAAAGCACAATTCTGAGATCTAGAATAAATATAAGACATACTTCAAAAACGAATAAAAAAGTATAAAAATATATAACATAAAACTCAAGTCCGAGAAGTAAAATGCTAGTAAAAATATGACAAAAAATTTACAGAAAACTATCCCATTTATAAATTCCCCGCGCAGCTTCGGAATATGTGAGTTGTACAAAAAATTGAGTACATTTTAAATGGAACCATCCGGGACAAGAATCACAACCTATATTTTTATTGTCGTCTTCATCAGTGTCACTATTCAGTTCTTCAGTACAAGAAGCACATGGTATTTTTTTCTTTTCTTTAGTGTTTTCCTTTAATTTTAATGATTTTTTTGTTTTTCTTTTACTCTTCCTGTCCCTTTTTGTAATTTTAACAATTTTATTTAATTTTGCTTGAACCAATTTTTCGTGTTTTTCTTGATCCTTTTTCTCATAATATTCTCGCCAAGACTTAGAACTTATAACACTAGTGAGCTTTTCTTTTTTGTTAACTTGTTTGATTTGATTTAGAGGGTCTGGATAAAATGAATGGATGTCGAAAGGATTAATTTGTGTGATTTTAGAAGAGTTAGTTAGATATTTTAAAATATTTGAAGTAGAGGCTACCTCCTCTCGAGTCGTTTCTGAAAAAACTGCTTCTACTGCATTTTCCAAAAGATCCGTTTTTACGTTTCCAATTGATTTGCCTATATGTTTTTGGGTATCTAGACTCGATTTCTCTATTAAAATGATTTCGTCTAATTTACCAGTTTGTTTCAACTGATTTTTCAATTCCTAGAAGATCCGTTTGTAAAATTTTCAAAACATCTTTTTCAGTCTTTTGATTTGGAGTTTTTTCACTATCCCAATTTTCTAGTACATCATTAGGTTCTTGGACGTCTTGTTCAGTGTTTTCATTTGGGGTTTCTTCAATATCACAATTTTCTAGCACATCATTAGGTTCTTGGACATTATCAGTATTGTCAATAGTATTTTCATCCTCTATAAAATCCGTTTCTAAGGTTTTCATTGTTTCAAAAACACCTTCTTCTCTGCTTTCATATGGGAGTACTTCTCATTTTTTCTCGAAGCGTTAGATTGTCTACCTAAATCATTCATGTCCAAATTAGTATCATCTGGTGGTTCTGGATGTTCTATTTCATCTAAAGATACGATATCCAGCGAATCCATTGGAACAACGTCACCAATTGGAGCTAGTATTATTGATCGTAGTTAGAGAGGAATGAATTAATTCATTTTTTAAAGTGTTTATCTCTTCTAAAATTACAGCGGAGTTAACTCCACCGATGTATAGTTTTCGTTCTAAGTATTTAATTACTTTGATAGCGTTATCACATTTGTTCCAATGTGTTTTTCACACATTTGGTATAGTCGATATTGTTTGAGTCAAATGGGAAAAGCCCACATTTTCTAAAACCATTTTTTATGTAATCTACCATATTAACGTTATCTAGAGCTTCTTTGAAAACTTTAGCAAAATTATTTTTGTGGATGTTGGCATTTAAATTTTCAGGTTGTGATTGCCAGTTTTGTACCATTTTCTTCCATTCGAGTTTTAATAGTCTGAAGACACTCACATCGGCAGGTTGAATGATATGTGTGGCGTTAGGAGGAAATGCGTATAAAATAATTTGGTTCTGATCACAGAAATTGCTAAGCGGTAATGACATATGAGATCGGTGCCCATCTAAAAACATGATGATTGGTTTTGTTATATTATTGTCCACGACCCATTTATGAAAAGTGTTTGCGAAATATTCATAAAACACTTCCCCTTTCATCCATCCGGTATCGCTTTTTCCTAAAACCCAGGTTTCGGGCATATTTTGTACAAGTGATTTTGGCGGTCTTACGTAGGGATACACTACTATTGGAGGACATACGTTACCATCAGCATTAAACACAATTAGTACTGTTAAATTTTCTTTCTTGTTACCAGTTTTAATGCTGTATAGATTTTTCTAGCCTCTTGGTGCTAAAACTTTGCCAGTCTTGTGGCAGAGCGAAAAACCGGACTCATCGCAATTGAAAACTCTATTGGCGTCATTAATAACTGCAGACCAGTTATTATTTTCCAAATATTCCTGCAGTTCTTTAAACCATAACCGGATTGATTCTTCCGTTACGATTGCTCTAGCCTCATTAATACATTCAGCTTCCCTATTGGAAATATAGGGATGCCTTTTCATAAAAATTTTGTACCACCTATCACTGAGTCGATCTTCTTTTAGTAGATTTTGTTGTCAAAATGAATTATGTCTGTATATTGAAAGGAGTGATAGCAAAATAATTTATTTGCTATTGTATGTAGACGATCTTATAATAGCAGGTAATTGCAAAGATAATATTGATTTTTTGAAGTGATAGTTAACGAATGCATTTAAAATGCACGATTTAGGGGAGCTTGAACATTTTCTGGGAATTAGTATTCGAAGAACTGAGGATGAAATTCACCTGAATCAAAAACACTTCATCTCAAATTTTTTGAAACGTTTTGGAATGGAAGATTGTAAAGAATGCAAAACACTAGTGGATCCTAAATTGGAAATAAATTCATTGCAGGTGAATGCCGCTACTGAAAGACCAATTCGTGAACTGGTTGGGAGTATAATGTATTTAATAATCTGTACACGACCCGATCTCTGTTCCTTAATAAACATATGCAGCAGATACCAAGATAAACCCTCAGAAGCACCGTGGACGTGTCTGAAACGGATTCTCAGATATATTAAAGGAACAGCTGATTTTGAGTTGTACTATAATAAACACAATTAAAAATTGATTAGATATGCTGATTCAGTTTGGGGTGGAAATGTAACAAACAGAAAGTCAACATCAGGATATTACTTTTCCGCCCAACCTATCTACTATGCGAGTCACCAATTTTATGATTCAATATTGTTCAGAATATGTCACAGATGAACCCTATTGATTTTCAACTCACCAGAGCCACTACAACGGGTGCTATGGTATTTGAAGTACGACATTTTTGTAATTTTTTGAGAAATTTCAGTTTGATAGCATGATACAGCCCCCGGAGTGCAATAAGTCACCAATTTTATGATTGAATATTATTCAAAACATCTCACAGATGAACCGTATTGATTTTCAGCTCACTAGAGTCGGTACAACAGGTGGTATAGTACTTTAAGTACTACATTTTTTTAATTTTCAGTTTGTTAGCACGATACAGCCTCCGGAGTATATACAAGTGACCAATTTTATGATTGGATATTATTCAGATCGTCTCAAAGATGAACCCTATTGATATTCAGCTCACTAAAGCCAGTACAATGGGTGCTATGGTACCGGAAGTGCCACATTTTTGGTTCTTTTTGGAGAAATTTCGGGTTGTTAGTACGATAGAGCCTCCGGAGTGTACTCATATACACGTGACCAATGTTATAATTGGATATTTTTCAAGGTGTCTCACAGTTGTACCCTATTGATTTTCAGCTGACTAGAGCGAGTACAGCGGGTTCTATAAATCCAGATATACTACATTTTTGGTTATTTTTGGAGAAATTTCGGTTTGTTAGCACTATACATCCCCCGAAGTGTATACAAGTTACAATATTATGATAGAATATTGTTCAGGGCAACTCACAGATGCGGAAAAGTTAGTTTTAATCTTTAAAACCGTTCATCTATTTGGTTGTTTGGTAAGTTGGAATACTAAGCACCAAAATTGTCTTGCAATATCATCTACTGGGACTGGCTCTAGCTGAAGCTGTCAAAGAAGGTATATGGTTGGAAAATCTGTTAATGAACTTTGGCTATGCAAAGACTGGTTTCATTGTATTTGAAGATAACCAATCATGCATTAAACTAACTAGCAAATTTGAACATAAGCGTCTCAAACATATTGACATTAAATATAATTTTCTGAAAGATTTGGTTATTAACAAAATTGTTAAGGTTGAATATATATTGTTGTAGATAGAACGAGCATATAAACATTCGTAAAATCACAATTGAATATAAAATTATAATATCTATCAATAAAAGTAATTTGTCAAAAAAATTTAACAAATTAACAAAAATATAGAACAATATAATTAATTAGAATCAGTATACATAATCATAGGAAATATAAATAGGAAGATCAAAAGAATTCATAAATAATTATTGATAAACATATTTAAAATAATTCCGTACCATAAACAACCTTAGACAGAACTTAACAAGCGACGAAGCTCAATAATATAACGTGACGCCACACGGAATATTAGACACCTTAAAGATCTGTTTATATTTAAAAATAAAATAGAATATGAATAAAAAAATCAACAGTGCTATGAATGATTGATAAATAAGTGAAATTTAGAATTAAATATATATATATATATATATATATATATATATATATATATATAAGATATGTTAATCAAATATTCAATCATAAACTTTAATAGGAAACATAATAATAAAATGTAGAAAACTGTAATTCGTAGGTAATGTCAAAACAAAACGAAATATAACAGTTGACGACAAGTAATAAAATGCAATCTGATATGAGATATTAAGAATAAAAATAAATGATTACCGACCTAATTTATGTATATAGATGTAGTAATTAAGAACAAAATAAGAAATGAATTGTATCCATATGTATTATGTAAATATTTAGGTTGTAGGAAGTGAAAAATTTTTATATTTGCATTGACCAATCGGAAGATTTCAAATAATTAACTAACACGAAAAACAATGATAAATACTATGTTAGTGAATAATTCAATGACGATAAGGTTATAGTGCATAAAAAACAACATATAGTAGCAAGTTTAAGTCAGAAAAACAATAAAATATTAATAAAACAAAGTGACAGTGGAACGATAATCAAAGATTTTTCTAGAACATTACGAGCTTCCGGTTATAAACAAAAAAGAGGTTTTGGCGGATAAAAAAACGCGGCAGAGACAGTGAAGCGTTGGAATGAAGGGAAGAAGGAGGTAAATTGAATGTGATGTAGTTTCTTGTAAAATTTTAAAGTAGTAAGTGTTATATATAAAATATAAGAAGGTACAAAAGTAGTAAAAAGTTAAATGAGTGCAGAGACAAAATTTGTGTAAAATAAAATCAACCCACGTAGTAGAATTATCACCCGATAATACTAAGAAGGGAGATTGCCACCTGGAGCGGGAAAGCGTCATGGATGGACACTATTGAAGGCGTCGGCTTGGTGAAAAGAAAAGGTCTGTGGTGTGTTTAATTAATATATTTGGATCCAAATTTTGAATAGTGAAAAGAATAAAAGTTAAATGATCATTTAAAATAAAACACCTGATAATACAATTTTGAATAATAATAATAAACAAGGAAATGTAAAAAACTCACCTACCAAATTTGTAGATACATGTATTATTTATGTTACGTTGCATGCTCTTTAATCACATATATATAAAACTTTCCACGAAATAACAAGGCACAACTATTTTCAGTTTTATCACGTGCACAAAGTTTATAATACGTTAACATATTTTTTTAAGATTGAAATAAAGTAGATTAAAAATTTCAAATATCCTCTCCATTTCACGAATCGATTGAAACTAAAGTCGTTTTCTAAATATTTCCGTAACAAGAAAAAAAGTTACAATATTTGAACAGTTTTCAAAACCAGATGTTCATCTTTCAGAGAAAAATAACGTTTCCAAACGATTATGTAAATTTATGCAAATGAGTCTGCATAGCCGTCTCAAACAATGAATAGTTTTCGAAGATATATGATGGTTGTGTGATGTGAAAATTTAGATATATATAAATAAAATCCATATTTTTATGTTTATGGTGTAAGAATAGTTTATATTTTGAAAACAGGATAATCATTTATTTTTGGATATAATATTCATATGGGTCCAATAACTAAATAAAAGCGTCAACCGCATTTTATGAATAACCAATATTTTAAATTTCAAATTTTTTGCTCCTTTTTTAATTAATAATATAATATAAATTACATTGAATAGTGATGTTGATTTTATTATGACTTCGCCCAGGAACCCTACTGAGATAAGGAGTTGTGTATAAATAGGAGCAGCCGAGGTTAAATTTTGAAATTAAATGAAACTACGTGATGCAAAATAGCAAAATGAGTAGGAGAAAATATTAATAAAAAAATATGAATAAAAATTTGTTTTTACATATTAATTAGCTAGCCAAAAGTATATTATTATTATTTCAGTACTAACATTGCATTTCATATTCAATTCAAATTCTCAATTATAATATAATTACCCACAATAAATAAATTCACACTCACACATTATATATTATTAACAATATGTACTAAAAATGTGACAGCTGATATACTCACAAAATATTTGAAAAACACAGATATGATTTGGGTTTAAGAAAAGAAGCAATGTAATGTTTATAACAATTAATATAAATTTTGTTGTATTTGTTTGACGGGCAGTGTTAAGATACAATAAAATACCCCACCTGAAAGACACAGTGGGCCTGTTAGTGGTCTTAGTGCCGGAACCTTGGCTCGAGCTTCTCGGTCGAGATTCGCCTGAATCTATTAGTAGTAGTAGTAGTAGTAGTAGTACACCAGCCATGATTTGGGCGGCCTACACAAAAACGCTTTTAACACGTTTTGCAGCATGCATGGATTCCGCAGGAAATAATTTTGAACACTTGCTGTGTAACTTTCTGTTCGTTCTGGGAACTGAAATTATTCTTACGTATGAGGAATGTGGAAGACGCGCAAGAATAACGTCAACGATGTTTAATGAAATATATCCGGATAGTAATTATAATAAATATGTCCTGGAATTAGTTGCTAAGTATATTGAAATTGGTTTAGTTGCTAACAACAAAAGCAGCACAAATCGTTAACCTATTCCGCAAAGTCCACTTTTTATGCAAATTAAGCTTTTGGTGACATCTGGTAAAAGTTGTGTAAATCTACCAATGTCAAATCACAGAAAACTCTTTTATCCAAAATTTTTTAATTTTCGCGCAGGAAAGAAAATGTCATAAGTCCTAAATGTCGTAAACAGGCAAAGAAAAAGTTGTATATCCATCAAGTGATATGATGCGTTGACGTCAGGTGCTTCGTAAAAAACGAATTTTATTGAAAACAAGTGTTCTTCGGTTAGATACTGTTTTAAATATATCTGTTAAGTAAACATATTTGATTCAGTATAAAATATTATCCATTATTAAATTAGCCTAGGACGTTTTAAACATTTGTTGGGATATACGATATTTTCTAATTTTAATTTTCCAATCATTAGTTTGGACTTATGATATTTGTTCATTACAATTATTTCTTACTCCTGTAAAATTAGATCGAATGGAAATACGACTTTTGAAAAGTAGAGTAGGTAACGAAATAAAAGTTTCTGTTATGTTCTTAATGTAGTGAGATAAGTTTTCCTCTCTCGGGAAGAAAAAACCTGGAATTTATAGTACAATTTCCAACATCTCAAGTATTTTTCTTGACTATCTTCTATTAAGATTTACTTACGATTGTGTACTATTTTCAGTTAGTTCAATGGATACCTACTATCCAATCCACAAACTTTTGTCTGTCATTTAACAAACCGAAGTAGTATATTTGTCAGATTTGATAGCTTTCATTTTGATTAATTTTTATACGCTGGAATTCTATTTATTTGTGTCCGATAAGTTTATTATTTAAAATCTAATCACAATGAGTGGTGAATACTACGGTGCCGAACAACCAAAATTTTATGATAATAGTAAGTACAAAATTTGGATTTCAAATATATAATTCCCAGCATATTTTGTTTATTGGAAAATATAAAATTTGAGCAGCTTAGGTAAATTGTTGGAACAGAAGTCTTATTAAAGTTCATTTTGCTGTTTCGCAACAAAGCTTATACATAGTGTATCATTAATCATCGGAAATTTTATAACTGTTGAATCTTGAGATCACCATATTAGGATATACCCTAAACCATTTAGATAAAATGTGGCTCCCTACTGAGATACAAGCTGATTTATTTAAAAATTTAGAAACTATTTGTGCCCCGTGCTTTGAAACTTTTTGACGTATCCTTGTCACACGTGGCGGGAAGTGTGGGTACTGTATACCCTACTAAATAATACATAGACAGTGTTGAAAAATCAAAAAACGTACTGGAATAGCAATTCCGCTCGTGGCGTATAATTTGGGAAGGGTCAACCAGTCACTTGCCCCTGTCATATGCCTCTGGTTGTAGCCAGAAACGTTTATTTAACATAATTTGCTAAGGTGAACAGTATCTACACTTCCTCCTAAGAATAACAAGAATATGGCAAATAAGTTCTGTGCAGTAATAGTTTAAGTTAAATATCAATATTTTGAGCTCAAGATTCAACAGTTAAAATATTCCTCAATTATTAATGAAACATTCTGTATACTTTTGGACAATACACGCAAATATAATGAAACAGCAGTATCAAAAATATTCTGAAAATCAGACAATGTAACACAACGCATATACTATTCTTTCCAATTTGTATTGCCTTGCAATTGTATATGAATTGACAATGTACGTTTGTATTGTACCTGCACCGTTTCTTTGTTTTGTGTCACCACCTCTTCGTTCATAATCGGTCTTATCATTTTATTATCCATTTTACCATTTTTCCGCTCTTTTAGCTTTATTCTGTCTCGATTCCTTTTTCTTTATACTTTCTAACAGCTCTTATTTACAGAGATTTGTTGTTATTGGGTGATAAAGACTGTGACCACACTTAAACCCTTCGATAGCTGGTACACTTGAGAGAGAATGGATTATATAACGAATAAAATAAACGGTTTTAAGGATTAAAACTAACTTTTCCAGATCTGTGGCCCTGAACAATATTCTATAATAAAATTGTTACTTGTATACACTTCGGGGGATGTATCGTGCTAACAAACCGAAATTTCTCCAAAAATAACCAAAAATTCAGTATATCTGGATTTATAGGACCCGCTGTACTCGCTCTAGTCAACTAAAAATCAATAGGGTACATCTGTGAGACACCTTGAACAATATTCAATCATAAAACTGATCAATCGTATACTCTCTGGAGGCTCTATTGTGCTAACAAACTGAAATTATCCAAAAATGACGAAAATTTGGTACTTCAAGTACCATAGCACCCGTTGTACTGGCTTTACTAAGTTGAATATCAATAGGGTTCATATTTGAGACGCTCTGAATAATATCCAATCATAAAATTGGTCACTTGTATATACTCCGGAGGCTGTATCGTGCTAACAAACATAAACTTCTCCAAAAATGACAAAAATATCGTACTTAAAGTACTGTAGCACCTGTTGTATTGGTTCCGGTGAGCTAAAAATCAATAGGGTTCATCAGTGAGATGCCCTGAATATTATTCAATCATAAAATTGGTGACTTGTTGAACTCCGGAAGCTGTATCGTGCTAACAAACTGAAATTTCTCAAAAAATTACAAAAGGTCGTACTTCAAATACCATAGCACCCGTTGTACTGGCTCTGGTGAACTGAAAATCGATAGGGATCATCTGTGACATGTCCTTAACAATATTCAATCATAAAATTGCTGACTTATTACACTCCGGAGGCTGTATCGTGCTAACAAGACATGTAAGGAAAAGTGGCCGACGACAACGACGTCGACGACATACACACAGGATTTTTTTTCTAAAAACCATTTTTTCGTGTTGTTGTTGATGGAAAACGTGAAAATATCTCAAAATAACATTTCAAAATTCCAACTTTTTTTGGGGTAAACCAATATTTTCTCGCATATAGAAAGGTTGGGCGGAAAAGTAATAAGATATATTAGATAAGCCCTTGTCTCACATTGAGTGCCTGATCTGCGGTCTTGTAGTTTGATGAAAATTCATGGGGGCCCTCTTCTTGTATGTAGATCGGAGACACTCCACAAACAAAACAGAGTCTTTAATGAAAGGTGTAATAATAGTGTATCTACACCTACGAGTTGAAACTCTCGAATCTTGAATGAATGAGTAACTTGCATATCTTCCGAAAAAATATATGTTATTCTACATCGTATATTTCTTCGCAACTAGGGCAATCCATTGCGAATATTTCACTTAGTAATAAATAAAACATGAAATGGGATTCAAATTTGAAGGTAAACGCGCGCGCTTCTCCGCGGCCATCTTGAGACGTCAGATAGTCGTATGTGTCACAAGATAAGAGAGAGTAATATTTTTTCTATGATTAACCTAACAGAACACAAATAAATTTATTCACTTATAATTTTATGGAAATGCAAGCAATTCAACTCCTCGCTAGCTATCGAGGAACTCGAATCGTATTTTCTATTCGATAAAATCTTGAAACAGAATCCCACATCTATCTTAAAGGTACATGTGACTGTGACACCTTTCCTGTGAACGGCGACTTATGTAACCAGGCCAAGAACACTTTGTTTTTGATATTGAAATAGAAGATGAATTTATGTTTAGGTTCATTATTCATCTGTTTGGCATTTTTGATCAAATAACATTCATAGTAATTATTATTGTCGTCATTAAAAATATTGAAGATCACAATAAAAAACCGAAAGAATGCAATAAAATGTTGAAAACACTGAAAACACAACTTAATTGAACTGAAGGCAGCCAAAACATAACCTACATACCTGACAGATTTGACCAATAGAAGGCGCGTTTGCTGTCACGTAATGACATCAACAAATTGTTAACATTTTAAGAGCGGATTTTGCAATATATATAAATTATATGAAACTTATTCTTTCATTGTCGACTCATTTGCTTTTTCCCTATTCACAATGAGTTCAGGATTTGGAAGCTGATATTTTATGCAAATTGTCCATTGTGCTTGCTTCTATGTTCTAGCGCCTGCAGTGCCCTACCGTACGACAAGGGCCGATAAATTACGACGAAGCGAACATGAAATAAACGCGGTATTGAAACATTACATTTGGTGATAATTAATGACAAAATAAACGGTTTTAAAGATTAAAACTAACTTTTCCGCATCTATGAGATGCCCTGATTACCATTCTATCATAAAATTGTTACTTGTATACACTACGGGGGATGTATCGTGTTAACAAACCGAAATTTCTCCAAAAGCAACCAAAAATGCAGTATATCTGGATTTATAGGACCCACTGTACAGGGTTTTTCATTATATATGGACCCCTCAATATCTCACTTATTATTTGTTACAATTAAAAATGTCTCAAATAATAGTTGAATGGTTGTTAAAGTAGTTTTTAAAATCCAACAAAAATATTATATAGAATGTCCCAAAAAAGAGGGTCAGAGCCAAAGTGTTCTTTCTTAAATGGTACACCCTATATATTTTTATATTTTGAAACTGTTCACTTTAATCCGAACTCAACAATATATAACTGTTATAGTCTAACCTTAACAGTTCAGAAAATATATACGACACAGTAAGATGTAGTAATCTATCGATTGGAATTCAGTAAATTTGTTTACAAAATAAAGTAATCTCAAACTAAGTAAGCTCAAATGAGACTATAAATATTCTTCAAAATGACCCCCCATATTGTCAATGCATAGTTGGTATCTTTGGCGTAAACTCTCTAAACATTTATAAATAATATCAGCATGATTATTTAAGTTATTAAGTTCGCCTTGAATCTTTTCCTGAATTATCTCAAGATTGTTATTTTCGCCAAAGTTAACTATATCTTTCAGCATCTCCCACAAAAAAGAATCTAAGGGAGTTAGGTCGGGGCTATTAGGAGACCATAGAATTGTCCCATTATTTCCGATCCACTCTAGAAACTGATTGTTGAGATGTTCTCTCACCTCTAATACATTATGGGGTTATGCCCCATCTTGGTGCCAGATCATAGTATTTAATTGGTTAGCTGTGAATTCATTTTCTAGTATTTCACTTATTTTGGGTATTATGCAGTTTAGGTAAGTTCTTCCTGTTAACTTATAATTGAAAAATATTGGCCCAACCACTTTATTCTGGAATATTCCACACCAAACTTTAATTGATTTCCGTCCAGATTTCTTTATTTGTTGCACTTTCCGATGTCTATGATATTTATTTTCCCATGAACGTCTATTTCTTCTATTTTCTAAAGGACATCTAGAGTTTCATTCAAGCGACGAAGCATTTCCTGGCAAAATATTAACCGTTTCCGTTTTTGCAATTCAGTAAGAGCCTGCACGGGAAGTATATTATATGGTATATAATTGTGTCTTTTCAGAGTCCTAAAAATTTTCATAGGATGTTTTTGTAATATATTGGAGCTGGTTTCTAACGAGTCTTCAGAGTTTTCTGCAAAAAAGTAGTAGCGCAAAAATTATTCCTTCTTATTCAACTACCATAAAATCCAAAGAAATATATATTTTTTTATCCTCAAAATGCAGAAGTAAATCTAAATCATCCTCCTTATTAGTTACATACGTTCGTTTTTTCCTAGAAAAGTTCTTAGTTGTCATTACATGCTGGTATATTCTGTTGAACGTATTTTTGCTAGGCGCATGCCGATTTGGATATAATTCCATAAATTCTCTCCATGTACCTAATTTATTATTATTATTTTTTACAAATAGAGAAAATATTTCATCATCTGTATACCGCATTTTCCAAACTATCAAATACAATGTTTTAAAATGGTGTGAATAACTACTTGTCAAATATGACAATGCTTTCATTGCCCGTTGTTTATAGTTGGCTTTCATCCCACAGAAAACGATTTTTAAATGAATATATTTTCTGAACTGTTAAGGTTAGACTATAACAATTATATATTGCAGTATTCGGATTAGAGTGAACAGTTTAAAAATATAAAAATATATAGGGTGTCCCATTTAAGAAAGAACACTTTGGCTCTGATCCTCTTTTCTGGGACATCCTGTATAATATTTGTGTTGAATTTTAAAAACTACATTAATAACCCTTTAATTCTTATTTGAAGCATTGTTATCTGCATCAAATAATAAGTGAGATATAGAAGGGTCCATATATAATGAAAAACCCTGTACTAGCTATAGTCAGCTGAAAATCAATAGTGTACAGCTGTGAAACACCTTGAATGAGACACCTTGAAAAATATCCAATTATAAAATTGGACACTTGTGTACACTCTGGAGGCTGTATCGTACTAAACCCGAAATTTCTCCAAAAAGGACAAAAATGTGAGCTAAAAATCAATAAGGTTAATCTATAGGACGTCCTGAACAATATTCAATCCTAAAATTGGTCACTTATATACAGTCTGGAGGCTGTATCGTGCTAAAAAATTGAAAATTATAAAAATGTAGTACTTAAAGTACTATACCACCTGTTGTACTCTAGTGAGCTGAAAATCAATAGGGTTCATCTGTGAGATGTTCTGAATAATATTCAATCATAAAATTGGTGACTTGTTGCACTCCGGAGGCTGTATCATGCTATCAAACTGAAATTTCTCAAAACATGACAAAAATGTCGTACTTCAAGTACCATAGCACCCGTTGTGGTGGCTCTGGTGAGCTAAATCTCAATAGGGTTCATCTTTGAGACGCCCCGAATAATATCCAAACATAAAATTAGTACCTTGTATATACTCCCGAGGCTGTATCATGCTAACAAACTGAAATTTCTCCAAAAATGACAAAAACGTCGTACTTGAAGTACTATAGCACCTGTTGTACTGGCTGTGGTGAGCTGAAAATCAATGGGGTTCATCTGTGAGACGCCCTGAATAATATCCAATCATAAAATTGATCCCTTGTATATACTCCGGAGGCTGTATCGTGCTAACAAACTGAAATTTCTCCATAAATGACAAAAATGTCGTACTCAAAGTACTATAGCACCTGTTGTACTGGCTGTGGTGAGCTGAAAATCAATAGGGTTCATCTGTGAGATGTTCTGAATGATATTCAATCATAAAATCGGTTACTTTTTAAACTCCTGAGGCTGTATCGTGCTAACAAACTGAAATTTTTCAAACATTACAAAAATGTTGTACTTCAAGTACCATAGCATCCGTTGTACTGGCTATTTTGAGCTGAAAATCATGAGGGTCCATCTGTGAGATGTTATGAACAATATTCAATTATAAAATTGCTAATTTGTGGCACTCCGGAGGCTGTATCGTGCTAACAAGACATGTATCGAAAAGTGGCGGACGACGACGACGACGACATACACACAGGATTTTTTTTCTAAAAACCATTTTTTTCGTGTTGTTCTTGATGAAAAACGTGAAAATAACTTTTTTTGTGGGTAAACCAATACTTTTCTCGCATATAGATAGGTTGGGCGGAAAACTAAAAATAGAAAAGACAATTATATTATACACAACACAAAAGCGCGTGGACGCAACATATCGCCCACCAAAATATATATATTATTTTTTGGATTGAGCGGAAGCGGATAAAGCTTCACACATGGTCTTTTCAAAAGACCTTTGGTAATATTTACCATTGCACTACCCCATCAGATTTCGAAAAAACTTCCACTACTCTCCCCATCGCAAAGGAGGAAGGTTATCATCCTTTATTAAAACAAAAACGCCAGAAGAGAATATTTGGTGTCGAACAACTTATGCCTTTGACGCAGTGTGTGAAGATACTCTTTTGATTAAAACGTCTGATGAATGCGAGACAATAACTGCCACCGAGACAGGTGATTTAAAGGAAGAGAAGAAACATTGGATTCTGGATATAAAACCAATGGTTCTACAGTAAGAAACATAGCGGGACATAAAGCTATCAGATTATTAGGATCATTGCTACAAGGGGTAAGAGGTCTAGAATTAAACACTGCCTCTATTTGTATGAGGGGACAGTGGAGAGTTCTTCATAGGTTAAAATTTGGTCACCAACATTTCCTAGTAAGTGATATGTTAACGGATTTGACACCGCTCTTCCATAAACCACCTAGGGGCCGAAGGGGGGTTAAAGTCCCACTTAATATATTCTTGCTCGGCTGCGGATATGAGAAATACGGGAATTTATCGAGCAGCGTATACGAAGTTACTCCCACGGTCACTGAAAATATCACTACAGCGTCCTCTTCGTGATAATAATCGCCGTAAAGCTGTCAAAAATGGATATGCTGGGAGATCAGATACAGATTCTAAATGCAGAGCTTTAGTAGTGAAGCGCACAAAGAAACAAATATAAGCTTTCAAAACCTTAGCCCCATGAATTTTACTCAAAGTAATGTTGAATGTGCCTGCATAACCCACACCGACATGCACAAAAGGTTTTACTTGAGTGACGTGAGCAGATGGCAAAGCTCCCATTACAGGCCGAACAGGTTTAAGCTTGGTCTTCCAGTATTGAAATCAGTTACCCAAAACACGACGAATTGAACTTTTAGATGATAAAATCCAGAATTGTTGATACAGAAGAAATTGAACAGATTGAACTCCAGGATGAAGACGTTTAAGATGATATGATTCAATCAGGAAATCGGTTATGATTAGGTCAAAGAGCGTTAACTAATCTTTCTCCAACACGTGATATGCTTTGATCATCAATAAATGAGGATACTTTACGAAGGACCTTTGGTATACTCTTATTGTCTCGAAGCATTTTAATATCTGCAGAAAATGACAACTCCTGCGTACTTTTTACTAATACTAACAAAGCCAGATGCAGCTCATATGAATCTAGACAACCTGTCCGTTTTTCAGTAGGTTTGCGGGAATTATAAATATAGCGAAGAACATAACCTAAAATTCGAGTAAGTTTAAACAAGTAGGAATGTTGCGAAATTGAAGAGTCAAGAAGACTTACTGCGGGCGCAACATGAAATGAGAATTTACGCACTTCTTCAGAAACATCAGAAGAACTGTTAAAGTTGGGTAGCGGAAGCTCATTCCAAGGTGGATAGGTAGATTGAAAAAAATATGGTCCGCCCACCATAAGGAGCAAGTAAGCAACTCCGAGGGTAATTAGCCATGAGAACCTACATCTGCCTTCCATTCTGACATAAACCCAACTTGAAGAAGGAAGTTTATCCCTGAATCAAATACACTCTGTTACTAACAAACGTCTTCCAGCGTTGAGGAGAGGATTTATTCCAAGATCATGCAACCTGTGAGTCAGACCATCCAACAACTTTATCAAAAGAAATGTAAGTATCAAAAGTTTTACGAAGAAAGGACATTAAGCGAGCAACTAAAACAGAAGCACAAAGTTCTATCTGGGCAAAGTGATCCTTTTTAATGGAGCTACTTTGAACTTAGATGCAACAAAAATGTGGAACGTTCTCCCGTGCCAGTATAAGCAAAAATATACGCAACTGCGCAGTAACCCTTTTCGCTAGCGTCTCCTAAACAATGTAGTTCAACACTCCGTATGTTTCCATGACAAAGTTTGCGGGAAAGACTCAAGGACGAAAGAGTTGCGAAATCTGTGGAATAAGACTTCCACAGGCGGACAATCTCTTCTGGCGGATGTTGATACCAATCTAACTTATAAGTCCAAATACGCTGAATCAAATGTTACGGAAAGAAAGTGACAAGGGAAATAAAACCAAGTGGGTCAAGGATTCTAGCTAAATGAGTAAGTAAGTTGCGTTTTGTACAAACACAAGGTTGTCCTGTGGAAACTATCTGAAGTGGCGTTCCACTGTAAACCAAGTATTTTAAGCGAAGTATCATCGTCAATGGACAGAGAGTTAATATACAAATGTGAATGCGGCAAATGAGAGATCAAAGAAGGCTCGTCACTAGATCATTTACGTGAATGAAATACCCCCTTATCAAGAAGTTGGACGAGTTGTTGCTGAAATAACGTAACTTAGCCGATTCAAAGGATGAGGTCTCTGTAACAATAACATCCACATATGTATCGAAACGAAGAGCATGTGAAGCTAAAGGATATGTAGAACCTACTACATCAGCTGAATGCAGAAGAGTGCGGAACGCTAAATAAGGAGCATAAGTAACAGTTTCAAAATCTTGGAGAGGTTTGGAGCGAGAAAACCTCGAAACTATTCGCTGATAGTTCTAATGTGCAACATTCACTAGTATTTGACGAAACATCATCTTTATATCTGCTTAAATTGCAAATATATGTAGACGAAAATGTAACAAGATTTCGAAAATACCTCTTTGTATCTTGGGATCAGGAAGAAGATGATCGTTTAACGATAACTGATAGGGACATCTAGCCGATGCGTTGAAAACCACTCTGAGTTTTGTGCTGACATTTTCTGGCTTCAGCAGTCAAGATGTCGACAGGTTCCATATGACCCAACCCAACATATTCTTTCATGAAAGAAGAATACTGTTCGTACACGAGATGATTTTTAAGAGACATCTTTCCAATACGCGAAACCGATTAACAGCCAAAGATTGAGTGTCAAAAAAGGAGGGATCACCGTTTCTAAAGGGAAGTGAAACAATGAATCTTCCTGCGGAATTTCTTTGACATGTCTCTACAAATTTTCTCTCACAGTAAACGTCATCGAAAGAAAGGGAAATAACAAAAGAAAACAGTATTTATGTCCCAAAATTTCTTGACTGATTCCTCAAGAAATGAAGTATCATCAATTTGATAAAGGAGAGAAGTATAACTAGTCTTTCCAGATAGAATATATCCAAAAACAGTATTAACTGCCTCCGGTTGACCAGCACTTTCCACGATACCTTCAAACCAAACGTAATCATTTCTTTGCTGCAGTCTCTTTATGCGAGTAAAATTGGCGTCTGATACCGTTTCTTATGGCTAACAGAAAAGCCAAACGTTTAATATTTCTAGATCGTAATTCGAAAAATCGTTTCTCCATATTTAACGCATATTGGACTAATTCTCTTTCTAGTTCAGGAAACAGAACAGTTTTACGGCCAATTTTTTTATATTTTTATTTGACTTCACATACACTTCAAGTGTACCTTAAGGTACTCCAAATATCTGTAATGCATTTAAAAATCCCATTTGTTTTGGTTTTACTGCTAAAACATCTATTTGTACGTCATTATGGTTCTATAATTTATATTTCTTTGGTACTTACATCTGTAGACGACATTTGTATATAAGTGTATAAGAACATTGCTTTTGCTATTTTTTATCTTTTGCATAACAAAATATGGCTAAATAATTAAGATGTTCTACACAGTGCTTCCTATCGAGGTTTCCAATTTAAAATAATCTGAAATTAGGATATCAGTAATATCTCAAATTAAGAAACTTAGAAAAAAATTAAACATTCATATTTCGGTTATAACTACTACAAAATAAGTTTTTGCATGACAAAATAGTGGCATTAAGACTATTTGTTAATAAAATTATTCTACAAAACCTTACAACAATTTTTTTCATATACAACAGTCACAAGATTTTGTAACGCACAAAGTTGCACTGCTTGAGAATCATGTGGTAACTGACAAAAGTATATGTTTACAGACTCTGGCCTAAAACATTCAACTTTTGCTAGAAAGCTATTGTCTCAAATTAGACTCATATCTCAAATTTGGTTCCTTTCCTCTACATAATGCACTCACGCCAATGACTATTCCATGCATCAAAACAGTTTTTGGAGGCATTCTGAGAAATGGAATTCAGTAATCATTGTGAACTCTCTTTTATATCTTATACACAAATCTTATACCGACTGAACAAGGATCGATTGTAGTAATAATAGCTTGAGCTTTGCAGAGAATGAAAAAAGTTGGCCCGAGTCATATCAAGTTATTACAATGGCTGTTCAGATTTGCTCACAATGGGGTGTTAAGCTTAACAAAAATATGATGTTTTCTCAATGTTAATATTTAGTGATGGACAAAATCATAATGGAGAATCAATTATTTTTAATGTTTTTATTCTCACAAGGTTTGTATGTCGATTTGAAAATTCAACTTTTGGATGATTTAAATAGTTCGCCGTTTATGCTGTGACGTACATTACCTAAAAGAGAAGTTAGCTACATAACGGTCGACATAGGACCGCAATTCTGTCGTCTTTGACTTCAAAATGGTGATATCTGTTATGTTTATGTTGTATTGTTTCTATATTGAGTGAGAGGTGTTGTTCAAATTTACTTCCGATTTATATTGGCTTTATGGCTATTAGATTATTTTAAAAATCTTACTGTTACCTAATATTAGTTTTCATTATCGCATTTACAGTTAGTTTTTATTATTGATGTTAGATATTTTTCGTAAATTACACAGGTCTGCGACCAAAAAACTGCATAGGATTTTTCTACATTTTCTTACAGATTTTGACCTCCCAAAAACAGAAAAAATATTCAAATTATTATATCACATAAGTTTTTATGTATATTGCAGTATCGATGTTCATTGGTAATAAACCTATATGCTTTTTATTGGATAATGTAGAAAAACAACCTGAGCTGTTAGTGGGACTGGGAAGGTTTTAACATGTTGAGACAAGTCAAATGACGTATATCGCTTGAAACAAAGAAAAGCTCTCAGTAGACATACTGATATTCAAGTGAACAGTGCTGTTGTCTGTTAATCATGGCTACAAGGGGTTGTGTTATTTCTCCAAGCAGTTTTTGTTATATCTGTGGTGAATTCACTATTAAAAGTCAACAGAGAAATATAAGTGATTTTGTAAGGAAAGTTTCTTTGCCTACTTTAAATTAAAACTTGGTGATCAAGATAAACCATGGGCCCCGCATAAGGTGTGCAGAAGATGCGAAGGAGATCTTCGTTTGTGGCTTAAGGGAAAGAAAAATGCATTTCGATTTGGAATTCCTATTATATGGTGTGAGCAGAAAAATCACACCACTGACTGCTACTTCTGCTCAGTTGACGTAAAGGGATTCAATTCAAAAAACAAAAGAAACATAAGTTATCCTAATCTTGACTCAGCTATACGTCCAGTGCCCCATAGCTCCGAGATAGCTATCCCACAGCTCACCTTCCAGTTTGGATGACTACCCTAGTGAGTTGGAGGACGAAGCTACATTACCTCCTCCGGGTAAATCAAGCTCAGATTTATCTTTTGACGAAGATGGAGGGCCTCAACTATTTTCTCAAGGTGAGCTCAATGATTTAGTAAGAGATTTAGGTCTTTCAAAAGATGCAGCCGAACTGTTAGGTTCTAGATTAAAAAATAAAAACCTTTTATCACCTGGCACTTCTTTCTACTGGTACAGACACCGAGAAAAAGAATTTACCCAATTTTTCTCAAAAGAAAGAAATTTAGTTTTCTGCTATAATGTGGAAGAACTCATACATCGCTTTGATATAAAGTATGACTCATCTGAATGGCGCCTATTCATTGACTCATCTAAGACTAGCCTTAAAGCAGTATTATTGCACAATGGAAATAAATTTGCTTCGATTCCGATTGGACATTCTGTGCATATGAAAGAAGATTATAAAGATTTGGCGATTATCCTGGAAAAATCAAGTATGAAGACCATCAATGGATGATTTGTGGGGACTTCAAAATACTGACAATGATTTTGGGTCAGCAGGCAGACTATACCAAATACCCATGCTTCTTATGCTTGTGGGATAGTAGAGCCAGAGAACAGCACTGGAACAAAATGATTGGCCATCCCGAGAAACTTTAAAACCTGGAGAGAAAAAAATGTTATAAACACTATACCTTGGTACCACCAGGAAAGGTTTTGTTCCCCAATCTCCATATCAAAATGGGGTTGATGAAACAATTTGTAAAATCGCTGCAAAAGGATGGAGACTGTTTCAAATATTTATGTACAAAATTCCCAAAGCTGTCAGAAGCAAAGTTGAAAGAGGGAGTTTTCACCGGCCCCGATATAACAAAACTTTTAACGGACCCTTCATTTGTGGAAACTATGAATGAGAAGGAAAAAGAAGCTTGGTTATCGTTCAAGGACGTAGTGCGAAAGTTTTTGGGAAATACTAAGGATCCTAACTATAAAACCATTGTGCAACGGATGCTAGCAGCATACGAAGTTCAAGGCTGCAAGATGAGCTTGAAGGTCCATTTTTTACACTCTCACATAGACTATTTTCCTGAAAACCTGGGAGCTTACAGTGAAGAGCAGGGGGAGCGATTTCACCAGGATGTCCGTGATATCGAGAGAAAGTACCAAGGGCGATGGGATGTCACTATGAAGATGGAAATCGGAAAAGGACTCGTCAAAGTATCAAGGAAAAGAAGAAGAGGTTTCATAAAGAACGTGAATAAGTATATTTATCAAAATAATGTTTCGTTTGCTCTAAAAAAAATATTTATTGTTTGAAAATTTTGAATGAAGGAGTGCTTTAACCAATTTTTTGTGTTTTAATTTCCGAAAAATCCTTATGTGATAGAAAAAAATGGCCATCACTTTTGAAATAAGCGCACTTTAACACATATAATTCAGTAAAAATATCTCATGCAGCTGACAAAAAAATTTTTTTCGCAGACCTATGTTATTAGAATGACTGGGTTCGTACAGGCAAATTCCAATAATTTACCACATTGGGACATTTTTATGGTGCATGAGTTTTTTAAAAAGGACGATAGATTTATTATATCAGAAGTAAAGGGTTCCAAAGCATCTCGGTAAGTTTATATCTCACATTAAATTTATGCTATTAATACCTAGTGTATTATATATTAATTGAGAAATGTCTTTAAATCAAATAAAAATGCTTATATACTATATTGTTTAAAGATAATTATATTTTAGATCGATGAGAGAATCTTATGGTGATAATGCCTTTGACTTTGTTGAAGTCAAACGAGAAAATAACATTTGCACTGTTCGGGGAAAAGTATGTCCAGAACATAATGATAGAAAGATAAACTACACTGTAGAGTTATCCATACAGGAAGAAGAAACTGTTCAAGATCTTCATTGTAATACATGTCCAGCATCTGAAGGTAATAAAATATTAGGTCACTACAATTAAATAGACATATATATTGAAATTCCATTTTATTTTATTTGATGAACAGTAGGTATACAACTCAGATCAAAAAAGGCTTGTATTATTTATTGTTGCAAAGGATACAGTTGGCATGGTTGACAAAATAATGAATATACATATGGTTGACAGTGAATCTAAATATTAAATATAGTATATAAATGTGTAAGATATACATATATCACTCTAGCAAGGGAACTTGTTCTACTAATTTTTTTATTTTCACCTACATCCTTGGCACTAAACAATGAAAATTTGCTTTATAAAATTTTACAGAAAGTAATGTATTGTTACAAAAACTAAATGTAAGGCTATTTGATAAAAATACTTTAAAAATATCTGTTCAGTCATACAATGCTTGTTTTTAGGAGGCTGCAAACATGCCCATGCTTTTTTGATGTGGGTTCACCGAAGAAGTGAAGAACCATCTCCAACTGAGGTTACTAGTTACTGGCAAAAATTGGAACAACTCTTAAATTTATTGAGTTAAACAGTTATCTTCCAGCTCCTCTAACCAAGAAATGTCAATGCTAAATGATAATAAGGCATTTTTTAATGAACCGATTGTTGAAGCTAACAGAAGGAAAATTAATTGCCAGCTAACAAAGTATGAAATTATGGAACTGGAATTTGATACTTTGAAAATACACAAATTAGTACACAAGTTTAAGGATGAATCGGCAACATTAGATTTTGATTGATTTCAAAAATTTATATTTGATTTATTGCAAGGTGCTCATATTCAAGCAGAATAATCAACAAGAAGGCAAAATACAAGTGCATTTTGGTATGAGCTCAGATATGATAAAGTGCATGAAGTTTCAAAATGCAAAAAAGTTGATCGAACTTTAGTATCCTCTATTATAGGAGCTTACAAAGTACGTGATACAAAAGCAATGACTAGAGGAGTTAAATTGGAAAAGAGGGTTCTAAAGGTTGCTGAAAAGCAAGTTTCTGCCAAATATAAAGATGGTGGATTATTCATCATTGCTGACAATCCGATTTTTGGAGCTTCTCCTGATGCAATTTCAAATTAATATGTAGTGGAAGGCAAATGTCCAGCAACTGCAAAAAGTCTAGAGACTTATATTAAAAATGGTGACATCACGAATAAGTACAAAGCTCAGCTTAATTTGCAAATGATGACAACAAATAAAAAAGGGATTTTTTGTTGTAGCAAAACCAGATTTCGCAATTTCAAATGAAATAATCTTCCAGGGACTTTCTTATGATGAAACGTTTATAACAGATATAGTTACTAACTGAAAACATTTTTATGAAAATTTTATTTTTAATAAACTGCTTTCTGTCGTGTATTTTTTCAA
Organism: Galeruca laticollis; assembly: GCA_963921935.1. Lineage (NCBI taxonomy): Eukaryota > Metazoa > Arthropoda > Insecta > Coleoptera > Chrysomelidae > Galeruca > Galeruca laticollis. Next base: position 59,609,633 of record OY998184.1, on the reverse strand, counting down.
CAGACTGGATGAATAATCCTCAATACTGACAAGAAACTTTGTTTGAAACCACTATCTCAGGTAAAGTTTGGAGTTCAGAACTTATTGTTCACATGTGAAACAATAAACACCACTTCTACAAACTTCACAGCGAAACACTATTTTTCTTTAGTAAATGTATTCAAATTAATTCACAAAACTTAAAATAATATATACAAAATTCTACCACTGAGTTGGTAAGAAACCAATTTTAAAACAATACTTAGATATATAGTACACATAACAAAAGTAAAAGAAAGTGGAATGGTAGTAATAATTACTATAATTAAGTAGAAAGTTGAAGAGCCAAATTGCTAGGATTTTTTTAATCTATTAACTGTAATTCAATAGATAGATATACAAATCTAGGGTAACATTTACAGGTGCATGTATCAGATGAAGTATCACTAAGAATAAATCCATATAAATAAACTAGGTATTTGATGAATTTGAAAAGTACACTTATGAATTGGCATCTTTGTAGTGTGATTTAGTTATTTCAGCAAGCTGAGAATTTGAGTTCGATTTATTTATATTTACACTAGCAACCCGTTCTGGCTTCAGATAGAAACCAAGTATCGGCCAGACAAACAAACGACTTATATATTATATATAGATAGATAGTAGAACAGACTGAATTCAAAATAACCAAATACATTAAACTTAACAACTTCATTTATAATTTATATGTAGAGAAAAATAGATAACAAGTACAAATCTTCTTAAAGAAAAGGTAATCTTAAGATTTAATTAATGGAGATTGTAAGTTTATTAATGCACATGCTAGGGAAACAAGAGCGTCTGTATGTTGTGATAAATTATGGTCAATAACAGAATGTGGTTTTAAAAAAGGAAATTCTCTTAATCTACTAATTACTCTTTCAATATGAATTCTCAAACTCGCTATAACTTTCGTTTCCATCACCTCATGCTTTGAAGGTTCTATTGAACTACTCACACTTGGGGGTCTTAAGAGCTTATAATGTTTTGATCGCAACAATGATTCAATTTCTTTAAAACCACCATCTGTCATTACCACAGCATTGTCAGGTAGACAATTTAAATAACCCCACTCTTGCGTTAATGTTGTATCAGTAATGCGTCCACCAAAGCCCGTTGATACAAAATTTACAAATCCATCAGGGGTACAAGATATAAGATATTTGACTGTGTTACATTTTTTGTATTGTGACCAAGTCAATGCCTGTTGCACAGGATTAGTAGGCTTCTCAATTTGTATTTCAAAACAATCTGCATTTGTTCGTCTTTTGGTTAACTTGTCTCAGTTAGTGACACAAAATCGCTGCTTGAGGGTACAGTTTCAGCTGTTGGCTCTGCTAATGTGATATCTTTTCCTTTAACCATTCATTTTTAATTGATGAGGTCGTTACTTCTTTTGTAATAATCAGATCTAAAGTAATCAATTTAACAGTATTCTGAGATGTTAACCGACAACTAACAGCAACACTTTTTACCTCTAGGAGACTTGTTTGTTGGTATTGATTGACCATTCTCCAGGAGGTTTGAGTACCAACATCATAATCATGAGAATCTTCTGTTAAAACAGGTTCATGTGGGACTACCAACTCATCTAGTTTTAGCTTTTTGTTTGAAGAAGATTGTGGCCAATTAAAAACATGAGGCACAACTGATGGTTTCAAAATAATTTTCCCTCCCAACATCGAGTGTTGAACATAATTTTATATGTAACTTTCAAACTAAAAATCAAACATATTTAAATATATTGATAATTTCTACACATACATATGTAATTACTTACATCAAAATGATCTTCACAGCAATAGTAACTAGTTGTTTGTTTATATTTTCTTCTAGCAGCCTCAAACCACAATTTTCGTTTAACTTCTACTGCAGGCACGGTTACAAACTTTTTACGAGGCGTTCTAACTGTTGTGTTCGTGCAGTATCATGCAAAACAAGATTTATATGATATTGACATTCTTCCAACTTAAATAATTGTGAAGAAAAACTTAACTAAATAGTATATTAAGTACCAAGTGTCAAAAAGGTTACTTTAGTCACTAGTTTTACTAGGCACGAGTGGAGCGAAGCAAAAACTAGTGACTAAAGACGGTTTTGACACGAGGTGCTTACTATACTTTTTTTTCGCCCGCGGGAGTGAAAAAGTTATATTGTATTTGAATTATACTCATTACATGACGGACGATGGCTGACATCTCACTGACAAATCAAATGACGCAAAATAATGAAATTATCACGGAACATGAAATTTAACATACAAAAGATACACTTGATTTGACGTTTAAAAAACAAAAGATAAACGAGATGTGACTTTTCACATTTTAAACACTAGTGTTTAAAGAGTCGTTTTGTGCATGTCAAACCCGTGTTCAAAGTGCGGTTTTAGTAGCGGAAGTAGAGAAAAATATTAACACAATACTTTTATTTTTTCATAATATTGAAACGTCAAGCTCGTGTAAACTGTAAACCATAGACGAAAAAAAGTATTATTTCTCTATGCTGTAATCAAAAAACGAATACAAACTACGAGTTTGACAGTTCTTCAAACCTCAAATTCGAATGGCCTTTTTCTACTGGCTATCAGTTCATGAAACACATAATTATAATCGAGTAAGATCCCAGAGCGATAAGACATAACTTATTTTCTAAAAGATGAAACTTTAAGTTCTCAGTAGTGTCTCATGTACTTTGTATACCTGCGTGTTTGTGAAGTTTGCCCAGTGACACCTGGGCAGGTACCAGGTGAGAAAGGTGACTAAAAATAAGAGTTACTTAACTTAAATTTATATGGCTGATTTTGATATATATTTAATAGAATATCATTCTCAAATAGTATTGCAAGTATCAGACACTTTTCATGGACCGAAACTTTTGTCAGACGCTTTAAAGCTCCACCAAAAATAAATGAACTTTACTTATTTTTTAATGTCTGATTTTTTAATATGTTATCAAGATAACTATTACAAAGTTATATTTAGTCAGTCAGACAAATTGGAATGACCAAAAATCCCTTAAACACAAAAATTATTCGGTCGTGAGTACGAACGCGAGAGCATTATGCATGCGTTTCAGAGTGAGTGAGACGTCCATAGTAACCCGGTTCTCCTTCTTTAACTCACATTCTGTTTCAGTCTACTGTGTATGTGCACGCAATGTATAGTATACATTAGTATAGTTCGGATCTCTGAAAGCCCATGTTTTTGTTGTTTACATCGTGTCAGTTGTGAGTGATAATTATTTATTTGCAATAGTGAATATCATGGAAGAAGAATCATTGGAATGTGTATTTTGTAAAAAATCTACGGATAAAATAAACTTATTTTCCGAAGAGACATTTGAAAACTGCAAGATCATTTTGAGATAACGAAAAATTCATAACCTCAAATTCAAAGACATAATTTTACCGGATGATTTGTACGACAGTAGTTATCACCGAGAATGTTATAAATGTTTTACTGCGTTGCCAAAAAAGTATTATTCTGCAACTTCAGAAAAACCAAAAAATGCAAAAGAAAAAAATGCATATAGTATCGGTGAAAATACATCAGTACCATCGACATCAACCCTACCAATTAATCCCATTGTCAATAATGACGCATATACACCACTTCAAGATCCAGGTACTTTAACTTTAGGTTTACAATTCATTTTTGTTTTATATTTGTAGTTTTATGTTTGGTAATTCTTTTATTTGTTTTTTTACATAAGAAGCTGACAGCAACGACAACAATATAAATGATGACGATGAGAATGATGACTCGAATGGACAATATGACTGGCTCAATGATGCAAATTCTAATGATTATTTTGATGATGATAACGATGATTAAGGACAATCAAATACTTTCACTTACTAACTATATTTATTTTCTTTTTTACTAAAATTATTTTTTTAAATAATGTAAAAACTGTTATCTTTGGTAAAAAAAATAAAAATAATTTTTTATAAAATACAATTACCCCGAAAAAAAAATTAATTTACCGAATATATGCAATAAATTATTTTAATTTTAATAATTATTAATTATTACCTTAATGTTGAAATTCATTTTATTTGAAAAGAGATGCAAACATATTTTATCGAAAGCAGTAAGTACTTTTTGGAATATTTAAATTCTTCGCTCTGACACGCATGCGCATAGTGCTCTCGCGCTCGTACTCACGGCCGAATAATGTTTGTGTTTAAGGGATTTTTGGTCATTCAAATTTGTCTGACTAAATATAATTTTGTAATAGTTATCTTGATAACATATTAAAAAATCAGACATTAAAAAATAAGTAAAGTTCATTTATTTTTGGTGGAGCTTTAAAGCGTCTGACAAAAGTTTCGGTCCATGAAAAGTGTCTGATACTTGCAATACTATTTGAGAATGATATTCTATTAAATATATATATCAAAATCAGCCATATAAATTTAAGTTAAGTAACTCTTATTTTTAGTCACCTTTCTCACCTGGTACCTGCCCAGGTGTCACTGGGCAAACTTCACAAACACGCAGGTATACAAAGTACATGAGACACTACTGAGAACTTAAAGTTTCATCTTTTAGAAAATAAGTTATGTCTTATCGCTCTGGGATCTTGGACTATAAAGTGGCTAATCCATATTTAGGTTTGTGACGTATCTGTAGTGAAAGTTGCAAACATTTAGGAATTCCTAATTTCCAGTTTTCCTAAAATATTCGGTTCAAAAAGTTTTTAATTTAATTTTTGCAAAGTAGTACTAATATATTCTAATAAAATACCGAAAACCGGATATCGGTTTAACAACCCATTATGTTTTTGTGAGATGTTAATCTTTCTCTACCAGTTGTTCTTTCAAACAGCGTATAAGGCTTACATAATATGTCGATTCAATGTTTTACTTTTTATCAACATAATAATACTAATATTGAAATTGCTTTAGAGGCTAGACGTATGTATGCCCAGCGTTATCCAAATAATCGTTTACCATGTTCTGATACGTTTACTAAGATACATATTCGTTTACAAGAAACTGCAACTTTTGCTAAATCAAAGAATATTATTGGACGACCCAGAAATGTGAGAACTCCACAATTGGAGAACCAGATTCTTCAAATATCCAGAAACTAGTACCAGGAAAATTGCTGATGGAGTAAATGTTAGTAACAGAACTCTTCCGAATATTCTAAAAGAAAATTTATTGTATTCATATCGCGTTGAACGTGTTCAAGATTTGCTACCTACTGAATATCTGCTTTGTATACAATATTGCCAATGGATTTTAGATAAATTTCTTTTTCCAGACCATTGAATCGGACGGAGATCTCCACACCCATGGCCTCCTAGGTCATCTGAACACACTCCTCTGTATTTTTGTGTGTGGGAATATCTAAAATCGCTCATTTACACAGCCCCGACATTAAACTTAGGAGATTTTCAAAATCGTATAATACAAGGCTGTAATGTTATTCGTAACAATCCTAGTATCTAATATACTATTACTTTTCCGCCCAACCTACATATGCGAGAAAAGTATTGGCTTACCCCAAAAAAAGTTGGAATTTTGAAATTTTTTTTTGAGTTATTTTTATGTTTTCCATCAACAATACGAAAAAACGGTTTTTAGAAAAAAATCCTGTGTGTATGTCGACGTCGTCGTCGTCATCGTCGTTGTCGTCGTCATCGTCGTTGTCGTCGGCCACTTTTTCTTACATGTCTTGTTAGCACGATACAGCCTCCGGAGTGCAATAAATCACCAATTTCATTATTGAGAATTGTTAAGGACGTGTCACAGATGAACCCTTTTGATTTTCAGCACACCAGAGCCAGTGAAACGGGTGCTATAGTACTTGAAGTACGAGACTTTGTCATTTTTTGAGAAATTTCAGTTTGTTAGGACCATACAGCCTCCGGAGTTCAACAAGTTACCCATTTGATGATTGGACATTATTCAGGACATCTGACAGATGAACCCTATTGATTTTCAGCTCACCAGAGCCTATACAACAGGTGCTACAGTACTTTAAGTACGATATTTTTGTCATTTTTGGAGAAGTCTCAGTTTGTTAGCACGATACAGCCTACGGAGTATATAGAAATGACCAATTTTATGATTTTATATTATTCAGAGCGTCTCAAAGATGAACCTTATTGATATTCAGCTCACTAAAGCCAGTACAACGGGTGCTATGGTACTTGAAGTACCAAATTTTTGTCATTTTAGGAGAATTATCAGTTTGCACGATACAGCCTCCAGAGAGTATACGATTGATCAATTTTATGATTGAATATTATTCAAGGTGTCTCACAGATGTACCCTATTGATTTTCAGTTGACTCGAGCGTGTACAGCGGGTCCTATAAATCCAGATATACTACATTTTTGGAGAAATTTCGGTTTGTTAGTACGATACATCCCCCGAAGTGTATACAAGTAACAATTTTATGATAGAATATTGTTCAGGGCCACAGATGCGGAAAAGATAGTTTTAATTTTTTAAACCGTTTATTTTTCCTTTATGTTTAACATATGTTGTTGCTTCTAATAAAACAATAAAACAATTCATCACCCTGTATCTCATTAACGACAAGACTTATCACACATATTTATACGGACTTTAAGGCTTTAAATGGAGTGACGAAGCGCCCACTACAATATTTTAGATTACTTAGGAAACACCCTGTATAGTAAATCGGAGACAATCACAATATTAGTCTGCTAAATCCTTTAAGCCGACTCCATTGACGGCTACAGCTTCTACGGAAAAATTGAGATCGTTCTAAGAAAGTTATAAGTTTGTTCAACGTTTTGGAGAGGAACATAGGTGAAAACAACTTAAGATGAATCTGTGTCGATAATGACAGCATTCTTCCATATTGACAAAACAAAAATGAAGATATTTTTGATTATACGTGCATCCATGTGAATATTTTGGTGGAACAACATTTATGTTTTGAAAAGAGGAAAATAGTCGTAGGTAACATAGAATGAAAAGTTGATTGCCTTGTTTAGAACCCTCACATAGGCGTTGTGATTTCGCAAGTTTCCAAAGGCATCAGAATTTTGTGATAAGACTTTGAACTTGCATGTTTAAGGGGTGGGTATATGGTTCTGCATGTAATTATGCAGTGTATTAAATTTTCAAAGATATTTCGTTACTAGTAGAACCATAGACAGTGTATTCTCCGGAATTCAGAGTTGATCGCAAACACGCTGTAAAGAACAATTAGCTGCCCACCAAGTTTTAATGACCATTTTCCAAAAATCGAGTCTCCAGCCCAACTTCCTGTCCAGTTGATATTGCGTACCTGAATAACATTTATTTAGATTCTCATAGCCTGGCATTTTTCTACAGGGCAGTTAAGATTTAGTAAACGAACCAGAAGCCAAAAAATCGATGATTTCATTATATTTTCTGTGCTGTGTGCAATCGCGGGAATCATAGGCAGACTAGTTTACAACAAAGTACTATATTTTTAATTTGAGTGAATTTTGCAAATGTTACATTTATAATTTTTGGGGGTATTGTGATGGGTAATAGCATACACAAACTTATCTCTGAAATGAATCTTGGAATACATTTTTCCAAGTTATTTAGATCTATTTTCTCAGATGTTATACTATATAGGTATTGAATATAATGAGGTTTTGAAGTTGTATACTCTAAAACACGAATCCTTAATTTATAGGAATTCACGCACAATTTTTTTGATTACAGATTATGGAGCAGTATCTCCACATTCCAAAAATGATACTCCGGTTCCAAATATTCGTTTGAATGGTGAGTTATCACATTTAAGTTTTTTTTATGACACCGACTTCTTCTCCAGTTTTAGAGCATGCATATATATTTATAAGTACCCGTTGTTTTAGAAAACATTCAATTTTTTTAACACACAAATAAAATTATATTAAATTTAACTTACAAAGGCGGAATTCGAAAAATGGCTTTAATCGGTTTTGACATCGCACTGATCATGCGTATATCGCCATCTCTATAAGATTATTTTAGTACAGTTCAGGAATTTATGGGTAATATACACTTAAAATGATTGACCTTCACCCTGACGTCAATAATATCTGATAACATAACCGACATAATTATTAAGTGGCATCTCTTTCTATTAATAGTGAAGAACAGAACAAAATAATTTGACATTTGTCGGTTATGTTATCAGATATTAATGACGTCAGGGTAAAGGTCAATCATTTCAAGTGTACTGTAATTACATCGAACATTAACTGGATGACACAGTGATGGTGTTATCAATCCTAATACCAGTCGTCAAAATATTGACATTTGGTTCAGCTGTTATAGAGATATCTGTTAAATGTCGTTAAATTTGCTCACCTTCAAACGATGGTTGAAAATGATTGTTACCCAATGTTTTGATTTGAGTGGAAAGAAATAAACGTTGCACGGCAATCAATATTGTAATGTTTCTCTAATTTATTTAAACAGCAAACGGGTGGGATAATTTTTGAACACACTTAATTTATTTATTCACTACATTATTCACTAATTATATACACAGTGTATTAACGTAAACTAATTTATATAAACAATTCACTAATTTATATTCACTTATTTAGTATTTATCTCACGATGTCAAATCATCAACTAAACTGAACTTATCCGCTGATCGGTCCTTTATATATATTAATGCCTTTTTTACTAGAGAATTCTAGATAGCGGCTTACACAAAAACAATTGGCTTTCTGGCATTTTCTGGATAAGACTGGTCACAAAAATAATGATAAGATAGTCACAATTGTAAACAATTCTAAGAATCCCTGCGCGTACGTCATAATTTTAACTTTCATACCTGGCTTAGACAGAGTCGGATTTAGGGACTATACCAGTGTACTGTTTCGTAACATTACCCTTAAATGGAAGTTCCTCCTGGAACTTTTGTGTAGCCGAGACTGGATGTTTGAATCGGCAACTGGCCCCATTTCTACACTTTCCGATCTTATGGAAATAGCAGGGCACCGTCTTCATCGGATACTGATAACGGGGGTTGTAGCTGCAAATTAATATCTGGACACCGGTATCTCGAAAGATAACCTCTACCATGTTCCTGATAACTCGCCAAACCAACGGGTTACTCGCTATCTTAGGCATAGCCAGTTTCTTCACGCTGGATTCCAACACATGGTCTCGTAGGTTTCGAAGTGCTTCCTACACATCGCGGTAGGTAGATCGATCTTGAAATTCATTTTTAGTTAGCACGTAGGAGACGTACAGCGAATTATGTTTCAGTTTCAGTGTCTTGCCAGGGACTGGAATCTTGTCTCCAGGTTTTTCTAATTGCCCGAACTTCTTTGGAAAGACGGGTGCCAACCCTCGTGCGTTATTGATACGAGCGGGGATGTTGTATACCAGTGAATAATCTTCCGGGAGAGTGAACAAATCTTGTTGTTCCGAAGTGACTCCATATCTAGCTTTCCTGGTACCTCCATACGCGCCCATAAATTCATCGAAGGTAGGGTCAGACACATCTCGAAGGTTTACTTCTCTCTACTCTAGGTCATGGTCTCCTTCGAATGGCGCTAGTCAGTTTTGGTGAACTACTTTTGGTTTTCCGTTGGGGATCTTGCTTATGCGATATATAACATATTGATCCTTTTCTTGATTAAGTATGGACCATCCTAGGATTTTTGTAATTTTGGAGAAAATCCTTTTCTCCTCATCGGGTTGTGTAACCATACTTTGTCCCCTTCTTTAAAACCGCCTTCTGTGGCCTTCGTGTCATTCTGTCGCTGGCAACTTGAAGATTTGTTCGAACTAATTCATGAATATCGTCCAGCCTTCTTCTCTATTGGATCACGTAGTCTTCTCCTGCTAGATTTTCTCCAGGCCGACAGCCAAATTCCAGGTCACAAGAAAGTCTCGTTTCACGTTCAAACATGATTTTCGCAGGTGTTTCACTCGTGGACTCATTGACGGCAGATCGATAAGCCAATGCGAATAGGGAAAGATACTGGTTCCAATCTCTCTGATGGCTGGAAACTACTTTGGACAGGTATTTTCCAATAGTCCTATTCATTCTCTCGACCATTCCATCTAACTGTGGATGTAATGCTGTTATCCTGGTCTTCGACGTTCCCAGCTTCTCGCAAATCTCCTAGAATAGATGGCTTTCGAAATGTCTTCCCTGGTCACTGTGGACTTCCAATGGCATTCCATATCGGCTGATAAACTCTTCCACCAATATATCCGCGACAGTAGTGGCCTCTTGGTTCGGGATAGCGTAAATTTCCACCCACTTTGTGAAATAATCCATTACAACCAGTATGTATTTGCCACCATTTTCGGTCGTCGGAAATGGTCCAGCGATATATAAAGCAATCCTTTCGAAAAGGCTTCCAACATTGTATTGTTTCATAGGTGCCTTTCTCTTGCGATGTGGTCGCGAGTAATGACTCGTAGCACAAGTCGTACATTTCTTACACCAGTCCTTCACATCGTCGGAGCTGTTCATCCAATAAAACCTTTCACAGACTCGCTGAAGGGTTTTCTTCACTCCCAGATTACCTCCCGATGGACTGTCGTGTAACTTCTTCAGTACCTCAGCTACTCTCGTTCTAGGGATAACTAGCTGTCTCCTCATCTCGGAACCATCATCGTTTTCAAGGACTCTTTTCAACAGCCCATCTTCCAGGACAAGAAAGTCCCACTGAGCCCAATACACCTTGAGTTTCGGTGCAAATCTTGACACTTCTTGCCAGGTAGGTCGCCAATTTTCTTCCTTCCATTGCCGGATCATCTTCAGATGAGGATCATTCTCCTGATCTTCTCTGATCCTGGTGGGTGACCATTCCTCGTTGACTACTGTAATTCTTGAAACTGCAACTTCCTTAGATTTCGATTTGTTGCATTGTGAATAGTCTACAGGGAATGACCATCTAGGTAAAGAGTTGGCTTTTCGGTGATTCACATCAGCTGGATGTTCACCCCTGTCTGATTTCCCCTGTGACTGGAGTTCTTGGGTTACAGGAGTCTTGGGGCGCTTAGACGGACTGCGTACGTGGTCTAGCTCGCCACACTTTCGGCGTTTGATCTTCTTCGGCTTCTTGTCTGCCATACCTTTCAACAAGTTGACGATCTGCTCAAGTCTGTCATCGTCACCTTTTTCCTGCATGGTCCAACCTTTGCTGTATCCCGAAGCCATCGTGGCTGCTTCATATTCAAGAGCAGCAGTCAATACATCGACCAATGTTTTAGGATGGGCTAATCGAAGCGTCTTCTCCATATCGTGGTCACATAAGCCGTTAATAAAGGCCTGGATGCCTAAACATTCCATCATGTTCTCTGGTGCTGATGGATAAGCAAAACGAACTAGTCGGGTAATATCCATTTCATACTCTTGAAGGGTTTCGTCACGTTTCCGCCTTCGGTTTTTCAGCTGGAATCTGTACAAATGTTCCAAATGTTCGTGAGCGTATCGCATGTCTAGCTTCTTTTTGAGCTGCTCGAAGTCATCCGTTTCTTCCAAAGGTATCTTCTGAAGTACATCTAAGGAATCTCTCCGAAGCGCTATAGTTAGATTCATGGTTGAAATCTTCTCGTCCATGTTAGCAGAAATATTAGCAGAAATTGAATAGATTAAAATGGAAGCCTCGTCATTAAATAAAACTGTTTCTGCATCAAAGCCGTCATTTTCCAGTACCACTTTAAGTCGTTCTACTAATTCATTTTTTTTACCGGACGTTTCCAACTCACGATCTTCCAATTCTGCACTTCAAGTCCCTTAGTCTCTTGGCCATTTTTACGTAGATATTTATTTATATTGTCCCACTTCTGACACCAATGTAATGTTTTTCTAATTTATTTAAACAGCAAACGGGTGGGATAAACTTCAAACCCACGGTATGTTCACTTACTTAATTTATTTATTCATTACATTATTCACTAATTATATACACAGTATATTCACTTTAACTAATTTATATACACAGTTCACTAATTTATATTCACTTATTTACTGTTTATCTCACGATGTCAAATTATCAACTAAACTGAACTTATCCGCTGATCGGACCTTTATATATATTAGTTCCTTTTTTACTAGAGAATTCTAGAAAGCGGCTTACACAAAAACAATTGGCTTTCTGGTTGTTCTTGTGAAGAATATTGCATGAAAAAGTCGTTTATTTCAATTGGTTTATTAATGAATTCAGGTATTGTATTTATTTTTCGCTTATTAAGAATGTTTAGTTGGTACAGTCTTTTCCAGAGAGAATTGGTATTGTTATTAATGCAAAAATTTAAATAACTCTTTTTTTCATTACTTATCGCTATATTCGTTTGATTACGAATTTGTTTATAATAATTCCAGTGCGAATTTTCTTTAGTTTTTTTAAATCTATTATAAGCTTTGCTTTTTATATTAATCATAGTTTGAATATTATCCGTTAACCACGGAGGTTTTTGATATCTAATTAATATTGTCTTTAGAGGTGCTAATACATCAAAAATATTGAGTAATATATTATTAAAATAGTTAACTTTCTCATCAATACAGTTTATATAAAAAATGTCCTCAAACGGGGCATTTAATATAAATTCGTGCAACAAATTGTGATCGATTCGTCTAAGGTTTCTAAATGTTACATATGTTTTATTTTCGAAGGTTTTTTTCCCAAATTTACAAAATACTAAACAGTGGTCAGAGATATGTGAAACTTCTAGATTACCTGCAGTATAAGCAGACACAGATCTTGAAAATACGATAACATCAAGCAAAGTTTTTGAAGTTTTAGTCACTCTTGTGGGTTTATCTATTGTCTGTTGCAAATCAAATATTTCTAAAAGCGAATTAAATTTTTGAGTATTCGCATTATCCAAGTCCAATAAATTTGTGTTAATATCACCACCAAAAATTAAGTTATTGTAGGAAACTGTGAAGTCAGATAGTGTATCTTCGAAAGACTCAATAAAATCAACGAAACTTTGTTTTGGAGGCCTATATAGACAACCTATTACGCAATAGTTATTATTAATTCTAATTTCTACCCACAACTGTTCCAAATAGGAATTATTTTTTGTGTTCAAATTGCTTCGTGCTTATCTCAACTCCTGTGTGAGTCCGTTTGAATACTGCCTGTTTTCTTCGGATGGATTTTTCCTAACTCTTATCCACAAGCATTGTTTTTCTTTACTCATCTGGATTAAGTGATTATCAATCCATGGATATTTAGGGTTAGTTTTCACTGTATAAGTTTTGGAACATTCTTCTATCTATCCCCTTATATATAATTTCTATATATTTTTCCCACACAACTTCACAGGTGTGACCATCTAGTACGGGCCAATCAGTTTGATAGAAATTTTTGATAATCGGTTCTAGTGAAGGTTTTTTTTATTTTTTCACTGATATGACTAGATATATCCAGCTGGTCTTTAGTATGAAGAACAACATGATCTGAGATACCAATTGGTGGCAGATAGAAAATATCGGAAATCAGCGATATGGATATGTACAAACTTGGAAGAAAAGCCTAGTTTCTAATTCACTCCATTTATTATGAAATTTAAACATCAGTTTGGCAAATTTTGCCCGTTTGCCAATACAATAATTTAAATTGAAAACAAACAATTTATACTAGTTATCTGAAACGACTAAATTTTCATCGCTGTCTACAGACTTTGAGGGATTTTCTTGTGGCCCCTTCATAATACTATTTATTTCCCCACAAAAAGCTTCAAATGAGTGCGACTTATCGAAGGTTTCTTTGGCAATATCGCCTAGAAAAACTTGTAAGTGTGGATTCACCATCAATTTTTTCAAAGCAAGTGCAATAACTTTGGGTTCAGGATCAACTATAACTCCGGATAGCCTATGCATTAATATTTTAGACGCAATACCTTTGTTTGTGGCTATAATTGGTTTTCCTAAAGACATAGCTTTGAGGATAAAATCAGAGTAGACATCATTTTTTGCTGGATGGATCATTATGGCTGATTCCATTATCAAAGTTTTTTCATGTATTATTGGTAGTTGTCTCAAAAAAGTGACTTGAGCTGCACAAAATCTTTGTTTAGCCACAGCCATTAGCTCGCTGTAATGAAATTTCTCTTCCAGTGTTTTGCAATTTCCTGCGATAACCAGCTGAAACCGTTTAGTGATAGCTTTATCATCTATCAATTCCAAGAGAAGTTCAAATGCGTCTAAAGACAATTTGAAATTAGAGGATCTTCGAAACTTACCTACGGTAAGGAATAGTATAGTATCATCCATCAAATCCGGTATTATTCTTTGTATTTTTATTCCCGGTTCGTTCCATAAACCAACATCTATGGAAGGATACAGAATTTTTGGTTTATTTGTCAGTGCAGGATACGACTTCAATAATATTTCAGCAAAACCTACGGTCTCCACGATAATTTCATCGGCGAATTTAATCCATTTTGCTTCGAATAAAGAGGGATTGATTTTCGTATGCTCAAAACAAGCGTCTAAGCTCTTCAATTCTTGGAAATTGTGTATGAAAAATACTTTATAATTCGAAAAACATTTGAGTAAATAAAGGGTGAAGAGACTGACGTCTATAATGACTACTTCTGGCTTCGGTTCTGGTGGCCATATCAATAATCTTAATACCATACAAAGTGCTCGAAATATTGATAAGTTAAAAAATCCAAGAAGGGCTCGTGGTATCCACCATCCTGAATATTCGATGTGTATTTTATCTGAAAACTAAATGTTTTTTTATTACAAATTTTGATCCGGAAAAAAATTGTCAATACATTAAAAATAAAATAGATCACTTGCTCAAGAATTATTATTAATAAATAAATGGAATCAGTTAGAAGATTTTGGTATGAATAGTTTGAAAATTAACTGTCTCGACCCTTACTTCGTGGAATCTACTCATATTAGTATTTTAAATGAAACTCACTGTTTCTAGCCAATTCAACAATTTTCATTAAATTGTGGAATTAGCTAGAAACAGTGAGTTTCATTTAAAACACTAGTTTGAAAATTACTTTGAACTATTTACAAACGGTCAAGGAACTACGGAAATTGAACATATGAGAACCCCGCGATCACAACACAACTGTTCTCCATACTCATGAGGAGTTAACGCATAATCTGTCATTCAATCTGTTTATAATGCTTCCTTTTGTCTTTGTCCTTAATTTTGCATCGCAAATGCAATTTCTTATGAAGAAGCTCTAAAAATGTTACATAAAGCTTAGGGTGAACTGAAATCAGTAGAAACACGTACAGTGCATTTAAAAATGACCTAATTGTGGTAGAAGAGATCATGCCACAAAGATTGCGAGCGAATTCCTGGCCAAAAACTCAATAAATTTCTTCGAACATCCATTGCATTTCCCTAATAAGGTTTCGGTTGTCTTTTTTTCCGAAACTCAAATTACTTCTTGAAAGCAAAAGTATCCAGTCGAAAGAAGACATTTTGCGGAATGAATTGGAGCCGATTCAAAAAGTGGTATCTTTTGAAGTCGATACAATAAATTTGGATGAATGTTATCTAGTTTTTGTTCAATATACTACTGATTCCTGAAGTAGTCAATTTTTATAGAAATGTTCATAATTCAAATTCATTTTCAAATATGATCGCTTGAACTTCCTATAAACGTAAAGACATATAAGTACTCATAATTTTGCTAATACTGTTTTGAAATAGTTTCGTTAATTTCGGCTTTGTTATTTGAATATAACTTATTTACAATTGCACCATTGTTTCCTTCTTTCCACCGAAATATATAGTTATAAGATTACAGATGTTTTAGCTATGATTATGACTGCAAACAATTTTAGTTTTTGGATGAAATGCGAATCTACTATAGTAGTCCATCTAAAAGACTTATTCGCTGTCTGCAATGTTTCCCCAAGGTTTCTCTTGAGTAATTAATCAGTAAATTTTTGAAAGCTGTTGATTCAATGATTATCGACTGTCAGGTAATTACATTCTGCTGTACATGTGACAAACTAACTTCATGAAGTTGAAAATTCTCTTCTACCATTGTAGGAAATTTGTGTTAGCCAAATAGAATATTTCACATTAAATACAACTAAATTTGTAGTATGTTCAAATGAATTCCAAATTTATGATACACATTTCATAATGCTAAGTTTGTAGTATTTTTTCAATCCATCTCTGTCACTGTTTCTAAGGTTTTTTAAATGGTGTAGGTTATGAAATTTTCTCATTGCTTTCATTACACTTTCGGTATCATTTCAGTTAAGAGTTGGATGAAGGTTTTGCCCAGGAAATGGAATTGAGAGAGACTTTAGGTAGTGATAAATCTTTGTTTCTGATTTATTTGCTAGGTAAGTTAGCTCAATGTGAGATATATGATAATAGAAACAGTTATGAATATTTTCATTCCAATCAGCATGTGTATGTTTTCTTTAAATTCACCGTACGAAATGATTCAGCTAAATTTTCATGAAATGATTAGTGGTGGACATTTGAAAATCTTTGACCTTGGTCCTCAATATGAATTTCCCAACCCAAATTATTATTGCTTTGGTTATAAAACCAATTCAAATCCCAGTAACATTCTCAAAAATTTCTGTCTGTCATATTATGCTAAATATTTAATATTTTCAACTGGTTATGATATAGGTAAAAAATGAAGCTCTGCTTCTACGTTTTACCAAAAGACCAACGAATTTTGAATGTTTTCTAGATCCCATTATACATTAAATCTGACATAATTCGAATAATCTTTTCATTCTAAAATATATACAAATTTTCAGTCCATCTCATTTATTTCAATTTCTATTTTGCTATCATCAATTTGAAAATGTTATGCTATCAAACAAAAATGTATTTAATTATCAATTTATCAAAAGTTTTACCTTCAATTTCATTAAGATATCATTGATCTTACAACGTTAAAAAACGTGAGTTATTTCTAAAAGATCAGAAATTATTGAGAATCTTTCTGTTTTCACTGATACCACAATTCAAAATAAACGTTACTTAACAAAATATTAAAAAATTAAAGTGTTGTACCCTTATATCTGTATAGGAATGATCTCTTTCGTAATGTGAAGTCAGTATCGTAACTTTATATCCAATTCTTTGGTAAGCCAGCGCAATGTTGAGTATGTATCTATCTTCTTTTTTTCTTGCGAGTCTTTCGTGTACGATAACCACATGGGGAATGTCGGAGTTATTGATGCTCATGCTCTCATGTTCGCTTTGTGCCACATCCATTTCGGAATTTTTGTTAGTTCTGTCAAATACACATTTTTCTATATTGTACTTGGAAAATGACGTGTTTTGACAACACATTATTCAAAGCTCACTCTCTGTCTTAAGGCTGGTCCAGACACTACGACAAATTTAACGACATGTCGAATCAGATAAAAGGTATCAAATAAATAAGTTAGGAAACGTCACAATGTAGCGTATAGGAAGACTTTTAAATAGTAATTTCGGTTTAATCAACATTTAAATTACGGAGTTCGTCTAATAATTAATAAATAACAAAATAATTGAGCATAAACAGTCACTACCCAATAAAATGTTTTGCTGAAAATGTCAGTGACAAGATTTTTAAACATGACAGTTGTCAGAATTGGTCAACAAAATAAATCCTTATGTATAGAACTCAATTAATGTAGTTTTTAAAATTCGCGTCTACAAAATTTACTTTTCCGACGACCACTATGAAATATGGCACATTTCATACAGTTTTCTCTTAGAGAAAATTTGAAATTGCAAACGAAGGGCATACTCGTGTGAAATGAAAAAATCGAGAAATCTGATTGGCTGACAGCTGTGTGTAATTATTTTGCCCACGGGTCGATGATTATTTACCTGACATTTTGTGTTTGACGTTTGAACTGTTAGCAAGTGAAAGAGCGAATTTGAGAGAATTATTAGATTTTCTGTAATTGTGAGTCTGATATAGAGTAAAGTGCCCGAATATCGGATACTTTTTTTTGAACCCTAATATTAATTTTAATACATTAATAAATCTAGGAAGTTTTTAAAACAAAACAAATAATCATTCCTATGCTGGTAGCCGATGAGTAAACATCGCTTATCGGTAATTATATCTCATTAAATTCAAATCAAAATACGAGTTTTTTTCTGTGTATTGTTGAAAGTAGTAAATAATTAACAATCATCATGTGATTTTTTTCAATACTTGTGATCGATGCTATGAACAATTGAACATAATTATTTCCAAAAGTTTTAACAAGTGAAGACATTTTATTTTCATCAGTGGCGTAACATCAAGTCAGGTAATTGTTATTTCCTACAAAATATTTTCAGGGATCCATTAGGGACCCCTGTCTTTCCTTTTCATTTGTATTGGCTTTGGTATCCAGGGCCACTTACAAAATGAATAATTATCAATCCCAATCAACTTCAAATTCTCCTCCCCATAATTCACATAATGCTACAAAGTCGTATGTTGCTGCTGCACAAACAAAACCTCCCCCACCAACCTTCCCTAAAAGAGAACAAGCAATCATCATGCACGCCATAACCAATACCACTCTCTTTGAGTATATAAAAGCCGTAGGAGAAATTGTAGCTCCCAAAAATGTAACATTTTCCTCTAGAATCTCAAACAACCGCATATGCATCTATTTGAGCTCTACTGCTGTTGTAGATAGACTTCTTAATGAACACGATAGTATATATATTAAATCTAACAATATACCTATTCGAAGGCTTATCACACCTGCCAAACGAATTCTGATTTCCAACGTTTCCCCCCCTATCCCTCACTCTCTTATAGAAAAAGCTCTAAAAGACATCGGCCTACAGCTAGCCTCTCCTGTTTCATTCGTGAAATGTGGCGTACCGGATGATAAATATTCTCATATCATGAGTTTTCGCAGAATAACATATATTATACCAGAAAACGACAACTTCACTCTCCAAACATCCCTTTTAATTACTTTCGAAAATACTCCTTACAGAATTTTTGTGTCCACGAATAAACTGGAATGTTTCTTATGTAAACTCCCTGGACACACCGCCGATTCTTGCACCAATCCACCTAACACTGAAATTCAAAATCCACCACCCCCATATCCTATAGTGCAAACAACTACTACACACTCTGACAATCTTCCTGTATCTAACACTCAGAGTATACCTGTCGAAGATGATCAACCCAATCTGACACTTATCGAGCAAGTAAATTTACCTGTAACTCAAGGACAAAAGAGAGGTCTATCTACGGATAGCAACCTCGAAACTCCCTCTCAGCTCTCACCGATAGATACTCCGACCGACAACCAGATGTTCCCCCTTTATACACAATACCTAAAAACTCAATCAAACAGCATAAGAAAAAACCCAAAACGACCGGAAAAGAGGACTTTAAACTCACACCCACTACTTACTCTACTATACAAGAGCTATGCAAAAACAATTCAAATCACCTAACACTGACTGAAACACAACTCGCCGCCTTCCTAGAAAACTCATTTGGCTTGTCAGACCCATTGAACGAAGCTCTCTCTTTCACAGCAAATATACAAGTTCTACTAAATGACTTGACTCTTATGTACAACATAACCAAAGAACGGTCTCTTAAAAATCGGTTGACTAGATTACAGAAAAAAATAAAGCATCAACTAAACCCTGAAGATTCGTCTGACGATAAGAACTACACATCAGAAACCCAAACTGACGAAGAGGCAAATAATCCCACCTCGTTAGAACCATCAGTCCATATTAACAATATCACTATATACAATAATAGTCTTCAAGCTAATCCAATGGAATTGTGATGGATTTTTTTCCCGCCTGGAAAGAATCCAACAGCTCATATCCAATGAAAACACTCAATTCCTGTGTCTCCAAGAAACAAATGCCACAATCTCGAAACTTCCCCACCTAAAAAACTTTGAAGGCTACCATTACATACGCAATAATTGCAATAGAGCCAGTGGCGGTACTTCGATTTTCGTTTCTAACGACATATTTTCATCCCTTCTTCCCCTTAATACCGACCTTGAAGCTGATGCTGTATCTATATGGCTCCCGAATAAATTAAATGTGTGCAGTATATACATTCCCCCAAACCATTCTCTAAAAGAAGAAGAACTAGCAAACCTCATTTTTCAACTACCTCATCCCTACATTCTAGTAGGAGATTTCAATGCGCATAATAACTTGTGGGGATCCAACTCAACATATGATAAGGGTAAAATAGTGGAAAATGTAATAAACTGTACAAATGCTTGCCTACTAAATACACATCTTAACTTCTCCTCTGGTTCTTCCTCCGCCATAGATCTCAGTCTATGCGATCCTAAATTAGCTCCCACATTAACTTGGCGTACTGTTGATGATTGACATAATAGTAATCATTTCCCTATCGTTATATCCATTGCCTCTCAAAACCCAAAAATCTCAACCAGGAGTTTCTGGCGACAGAACAATGCTGACTGGAAACAAACAGAAGATGTCCTACATTCTCTTAAGTTTTCCGAAAGCGTTGATGATAATATCGCAACATTCTCAAATTCTATTTTGTCAGCTGCTGAATTACATGTAGGTAAAACTAATATATCCCATCCTAAGAAAAGTGTTCCTTGGTGGAATTCCTCTTGGAAAGACGCTGTACAACAACAAAAATAGCATTAAAACTGTTCCAACAAAACAATACCCCTGAAAACCTCATTAATCTCAAAAAAGCCAGAGCAAAATCTAAATTCATTATCAAACAAAGCAAAAAATCCTGGAAAAACTATGTTTCGTCAATAAGCGAAAACACAAATCCCAGTCAAGTATGGAAAAAGATCAGAGGTATACAGGGAAACAATACCAATAATGGAATTCCCCATCTTGTTTCAAATGATGCGGTAATAAATAATGAACATAAAGTAGCGAAGATCATTGCTGAAAATTTCGAAGACAAATTCCGAAGTGAGCTACACCCAAACATTGCAAATACTTATACTAATAACCCTCTATCATGCCCAATTCCATCAAATCAAGATATAGACTCACTCAACCTACCTTTCTCTCACCAGGAACTTATTACTGCGTTAAAATCGTGCAAAAATTCCGCTGCTGGTCCTGATGACCTGCCATATATAATCCTTAAAAAACTTGATTTCTTAGGTCAACTCAAACTCTTAGAACTGTTCAACTTAATTTGGACCTCTAACATGTTTCCAAGCCTCTGGCGACTATCCATTATAATTCCTTTGAAAAAAACTGATCAGCCGACAACCTCCCCCAAGTCCTATAGGCCCATTTCATTAACCTGTGCAATGTGCAAAGTCATGGAAAAAATGATCAATAAAAGATTGATATGGTATTTTGATAAATACAACATTTGATTAGAAGGGCAATTTGATAACGTTGCAAACTCATATCTCCACCGCTCTAAACAAAAAACAACAAACTATACATGCTATATTTGATATAGAAGGTGCATTCGATACAATACACAGAAATGTCATACTTGAGAAATTATCCCATCACAATATCAATGGAAATATATTCTTTTTTATCAAAAACTTTTTATCGCTTAGATCCTTCAAAGTATCCTCAACATTCAATTAAACCGACGGATTACCCCAAGGCTCTACTCAGTCCCACTCTCTTCAACCTCGTAACAAATTATCTATGTTCTAATTTCTCTGTTCCTATTAGATGCACGATTAATGCCGATGACTTAGTATTATATTGCCACGGTCAGTCAGTGTCCACTACCTCCTCTAAAATTCAATCCGCGGTAAATTCCCTGTCCAACAAGATACAATTATTGGGACTCTCTTTATCCCCAACAAAATCCAAAGTCATCAATTTTAGTAAGTCTTCAATAAACTCTACCCCTAATATTATAATCAACAACGTCCCCCTTCAGGTTGTAAATCACTGCAAAATATTGGGTATGATATTTGACTTCCGTCTCAATTGGAAAAAACATATTTTAGATACAAAGAGCGAAGGATACAGACGACTAAACATCATAAAAACCCTTTCTCACTTCCATTGGGGTGCTGACGAAACTTCTCTCTTAAAAATATAGAGATCCCTTATTCGATCTAAATTAGACTATGGCTGCTTCGTATATATATCTGCATCTAAATCACATATCAATGTCTTGAGCGTTTAGGTCTAGCCCGGTAGAAAGTCTCTACTGCGAAGCAAATGAACCTCCTCTATGGATAAGACGTCAACATTTATTACTTAACTATATTATCTCGGTATCTTCCAATCCCCTTAACCCAGTATACAGCTTGTTTATCAATGATAGCTTACAGAATATCTCAACACCCTCAACAATAATACCCTTACCTTCACTACTAAGAGCAATGCCAATTAAAATTGATATTTCTCAAACATTTCCTCTACCCCTTCCCTTAATGCCCCCATGGACGAAAAACATTCCTCATATCAACACATCTCTCACAACTCTGAACAAAAATGAAACACCAAACGATCTAATTAAAAATAAACGGGTTTAAGGATTAAAACTAACTTTTCCGCATCTGTGGCCCTGAACAATATTCTATCATAAAATTGTTACTTGTATACACTTCGGGGATGTATTGTGCTAACAAACCGAAATTTCTCCAAAAATAACAAAAAATTCAGTATATCTGGATTTACAGGACCCGCTGTACTCGCTCCAGTCAACTGAAAATCAATAGGGTGCATCTGTGAGACACCTTGAACAATATTCAATCATAAAATTGATCAATCGTATACTCTCTGGAGGCTGTATCGTGCTAACAAACTGAAAATTCTCCAAAAATGACAAAAATTTGGTACTTCAAGTACCATAGAGTACCCGTTGTACTGGCTTTAGTGAGCCGAATATCAATAGAGTTCACCTTTAAGACGCCCTTAATAATAACCAATCATAAAATTGGTCACTTGTATATACTCCGGACGCTGTATCGTGCTAACAAACTGAAACTTCTCCAAAAAAGACAAAAATATCGTACTTAAACTACTGTCACACCTGTTGTATTGGCTCTGGTCAGCTGAAAATCAATAGGGTTCACCAGTGAGATGCCCTGAATAATATTCAATCATAAAATTGCCGACTTATTGCACTCCGGAGGCTGTATCGTGCTAATAAACTGATATTTCTCAAAAAATGACAAAATATCGTACTTCAAGTACCATAGCACCCGTTGTACTGGCTCTGGTGAGCTGAAAATCAATAGGGATCATCTGTGACATGTCCTTAACAATATTCAATCATAAAATTGCTGCCTTATTGCACTCCGGAGACTGTATCGTGCTAACAAGACATGTAAAGAAAAGTGGCCGACGACAACGTCGACGACGACGACGACGACGACGACGACGACGACGACGACGACGACGACGACGACGACGACGACGACGTCGACGACGACGACGACGACGACATACACATAGGATTTTTTTTCTAAGAATCGTTTTTTCGTGTTGTTGTTGATGGAAAACGTAAAAATAACTCAAAAAAAATTTCAAAATTCCTTGACAACAACGGTCTGTAAGCACTAGTTTATTTTTAAGATTATAGCAACCTTACCATAACCTTTAATTAATAAACTAAAAACTAACTCTGCTTTTTTTGTGGTCCTCGGAAAAATATCGTGTACAACATGTATTGAAATTTCAATTTCACACTCGTTTGCTTCTGCAAACTCGTGTGAAATATTTCATTTTCAACACTTGTTATACATTATACCAATTTTCTCCGATCGTGGGAGAAGTGACACAATTTTGACCTGTTTTCTATGCGCAAAACTCAACATTCCAGAATAGTGGGCAGTTGCTAAGCAATTAGAAAATAACAGTGCGGTAATATTCTTACCGCACTGCTGTTGCGTGCGGTAATGTTACAAATGGATTATTACAATGAAATAAAACAAAGTATGTTTTCAATTTTTATAGGTATTGATAAAGTTGTTATAAAAGAATTAAATGAATGATGTAATTTATAAAGATATTCTTGAATACAAATTAATTGTTGTTAATATTTACATTCATTGTACAGTTTGTACAATTTGTAAATTGTACTGGAGGGCAACGAGAATTTATAGACGTTGAATGGCTAATTGTTTGGTTTATCTCGTTTCGATCATTTTCATTTGAAGTCGAGGCAGTGTTGTTGAATATTTTATCAGCCACTTCTACTTTATTATTGAGTGATTCGTCAATATATTCTTCCGCCACATTGGAAGATTTCCATCCTCCGTGGCGCTTTTTATTTTTTAAATGTAAATCAACGATCGAAGAAAAAATAGTATGTATAATTCGTGGGAACAGCATATTCCCAAACTCCTGTGTTACCACAGTCGTTTGGGAATATTATGCTTTTCCCACTAATTATACAATATACTATTGTGACATCGAAAATGGTTTCACAATATAACCATTTCAGCATAGTTTTTGGTAACTTTTTATATAGTTGGATGCACTGTGCAACTTATGGCTTACAGACTCATATTTATAGCGGACATTCTCTGTTTAATTTTTCACAATGTTTTCCACTTTATAAACCGTTCATATTTTTGATTAGATTTTTTGGTAAAACGTTAACTGCATGATCAGCAATATTGCGAAATTCTGGAGGAGTACATGATTATTTAAAAATTCTGTCAACTGTCACTTGTATAATGTGGGTGACTAACATAAATAAATTAGCACAAAAGTCCCTAATTACAATTTTATTTTTATTAAAATCATTTATGCACGTTCATTATAAAACATTGTATGTTAAATTCGTATTACAATGATTTTTATGCAGTACTCGTGCTTTGCGTAACCGCACTCGTATTACAAAGTGAGTCATTGTGATACTTGCTTTACAATACACTATTTTCGCATTTGGTATAATAATAATGGATCGAGATCGAACTATAGAGTCAGCATTTCTGTCGAAAGTAGAGCGCCCTGGTGTTAAATCAGAAAAACATTGTGATGTAATCAGTGTAATAAATAACCTACAAAATGCAAAACATGAATAGATCTTTTTATTTTCTTTGCTAGCAAAAATGGTTGGTATGTAAGATGGGGGTAGGGTATTATCTAATTTTTGATTATTGACAAAATAGGCACTGCAAACTTCAGTATTTTTATTTGGTTCCCAATCCTTGTGTGATTCGTTTTCTACAAATGTTCAATTTATTTTTCTTAATAGTATTTTATTATTTAAACTTATTATATAATATTGAAGTCAGCAAACACATAACAAGCTTTTTATTTTATATTATAAATGAAATCGTACAGAAAACAAAATTTTATTGTCTCGATAATAATCTTTTATTTATAGAAGAAACCATTTAGTACATTTCTAATCGCTGCCAATTGTAGTATCATACGGATTATACACAAAATAATAGTTAATGAAATGTTTTATTTAGAACACTTTACTTGCATATGGGTTTTTACCTTGGATCATATACACTACCGATATGATCTAAGGTTTTTACTGCATTTATCCATTTTTGACGTTTTAAGGTTATATCCACACAGTGTAATGAATTTCCGGGGAAACGATAATATTTCAACTGCGTATTATTTTTATACGGCATATTTAAACTGCCAATAATACAGAAAGATACTTTTGATGGAGACATCACAAACATTAAATAAATGAACATTTAAAAACGCTGATTATACAAAATTAATAGTGTTTACATCACTTTATTTGTGTTTTATCACGGCAGATGGCACAATCGTCATCTTTCTCGATCCCTATAGACCGAAAAAGTGTGACGTCAGAACATGGCCGCTGACAGTTACTGAGGGAAAACAAATCAATGATTTACCTTATGTCTTGTCTTGGCCATTGTAATATTTTAAAAGTTTATTCGTTTTTTCATTTGTAGAGTGACACTGCAGTGACTATCAAGTAATTATGCCTTATTGCTTCGCTCCGCAATGCTCGACAAATTAACAATAGCCATGTTTAAGCGTATTACAAACGTAAAATGAACGTAATTAAATATTTGTTTTCCCTCAGTAACTGTCAGCGGCTATGTTTATGACGTCATAGCTTTTTCGGTCTATAGACCGAAAAAGTGTGCGTCAGAACATGGCTGCTTACAGTTACTGAGGGAAAACAAATCAATTATTTAACTTATGTGTTGTCTTCACCATTGTAATATTTTAGAAGTTTATTCGTTGACTATCAAGTAATTATGCCTTATTGCTTCGCTCCTAAACTTCCATCATATACTCTATACCTACGACATATCCACTGTTTAAAGTGTCTCCACATATCTTTAAAACTTCATTTCATTACAAAACTGCTCCGCAATGCACGACAAATTAACAATAGCCATGTTTAAGCATATTATAAACGTAAAATGAATGTAAATAAATATTGTTTTCCCTCAGTAACTGTCAGCGACTATGTTTATGACGTCATATCTTTTTCGGTCTATAATAACGAACCCGTTCATGACAGCGACATTGTAATGGCAGTGACTATGTAAAGTTAGTAAGGTATTCATTCTTCTTTCCCCTGTTACTTAGTTTTAGGTTAGGTATGCTTCTTTCCCTGTTAAATAGTTTTAGGTTAGGTATTCTTCTCTTCCTTTTGAATTGTCATATGCCAGTTAGGTTGAACAGCAAAAGAATGTTCTGGATTGTTCGATCGATGATTCTGGTGGGTTCGAAATGTCATTCTGGAACATTCTGAAAAATTGAAAATGAATATATAAGGAGGTGCGACAGCTGAGAAGGAAGTTGACAGCTGTGACGGGTGTGAAGGTGAACGTTTTAGCGAGACATTGTAAACGAATAAGAAATGCTAAAAGAGAATGGACGAATGACAGAATAAGAAAATGAAAAAACTAACAAAAGCCTATTATAAAAAAAATGAACAAAATAAGACTTATAATGGTAAAATTAAGGATTTAAGGAATAAAAACGGCGAAGCTCATTATAAACAAATTTGGAAAGAGTATTTCGAGGAATTGCTAACTGAGGCACTCTCAGATAATACAACAGAGGAAGAAGATGAAGAAGAAAATATATCACAGAAACCAACAAAAAATGAAGTAGTAGAAGTTATTAAAAGAAGTAAGAATGGGAAAGCACCGGGCAAAGACGAATAAACATGGAAATGATCAAGTATGGGAGCGAAGAACTGCGCGAAAGACTATATCGGCCAATAAAGAAAATATGGAGAGAAGAAAGAATGCCCGAAGAATGAGAGGTTGGACAAATTGTCATAATACACAAAAAAGGGGATCAGTAGGAGTGCAAAAACTACAGAGGTATAACTCTCTTAAATGTAGCGCACAAAATAATGTCAACAATAATTCAAAGTCGCTTAGCTGGAAAAGCGAAAGCAATAATAGATCAATACCAATGCGGATTCACACAAGGAAAGTCAACAATTGACGTTATTGACACTATCAAGCAGATAATGGAAAAGACCCATGAACACAAAATGGAAATAGAAATGCTATTTATAGACTTCCAGCAATCATTTGACTCAGTAAAACGAAGTAAACTGATGAGAGGACTGAAAGAACAGGGGATTTAAAGTAAGTTAAGAGGATTAATTGCAATGACTATGAACGAGTCTAAAGTGAATATACTTACAAGTAAAGGAGAAACGGACGGCTTTGTAGCTAGTAGAGGGGTGAGCCAGGATGATGGCCTATCAACAACACTATTTAATATTGCCCTGGAGCATGTTATGAGAAACGTGAACAAGGGAAATTTTAGAACGAGCGTGAGCCAGGTAGTCGCATATGCAGATGACATAGTGATAGTAACGAAAAAATGGAATATTCTGAATGAAATGCTACTAGAATTAACAAAAGAGGGCGAAAAATGGGATTAAAAATAAATATTAACAGGACTAAAATATTGAGAGTTGGCAAACATTGTGAAAACAGAATGATAGAAATCGGCGAATATGAATTTGAGAAAGTGGAAAAATTTAAATATCTGGGAGTCACGATCAGCAGTAATGGAGAACGAAGATCAGAAATCGACGAAAAAATGACAGCTAATAGGGCATACTATTCCAATAAGAAATTATTGAAAAGCAAACTAATTAAAAATATAGTAGTAAATACACTTACTGATAGAAAAGGAAAATATTGTGAAACATTTTTTTTTGATACAGTACAAAAACTGATAGAAAAGCTTGGTTAAGCAAACGTACTCTTGAATTGGCATCTGATGATTGAAACCAACATTCATCAAACTGTTTTCAATAAATCCTATCAGTTTGAGATGGCTCCCAATCCATAATTTTTATATTTTTTATCCAAAGTTTCCGTTTCTCTAAATTTTTAGGAAAGCTGTAACCAAAATACAATATGCATAATATATTATTCTAGCCAACAATGAATGCTTTTGTTTCACCCCCAAAAATCTGCAGTTCTATTCAAAAGTCCCCTCCCCCCCTCGTATCTTTTGAACGGCTACACTTACATTAATAAAATTTGGAGGGTGAAAATAAAGTGTTGTAAACTTATCTACGAATGGTAACAGGTGACATAATAGTAATAGATGACGTCACAGTGCCACTCTGGCCAATAATTTTAAATAGGACCTTATGGCAAGTGATATCTCGTTTGAAAGGCATTGACATTGGCTACATAGCCATATTAATTTTGTTTGGGTTTAAATTAATTTTGACGGATAAATTAAATAAATACCAAAATTATTGAAATAATTTTTTTAAATTTAATTAATCAAATATCAACAATGGATTCTTATAGCAAGTGTTCGAAATGTGCTCCGTCTACTTCCTGACAGTAATATATCCTATTAGTAAACTCTTGTCGTACTTGTTCGAATGTGTCAGCTGAAATAGCATTGCATTCTTCAGTAATTCTTTCTTTCAAACCGCCAATGCTATCTGGTGCCGTAGTATAAACCTTGGATTTCAAGTACCCCCATAGAAAAAAGTCTAATGTTGTCATATCTGGTGACCGATGTGGCCATTCTATAAAACCTAGCCGGCCGATCCATCTACCTCGATATTCTTCATCCAGGTAACGTCTTACTGCAACATAGTAATGTGCAGGAGCACCATCTTGTTGAAATGTTATTTCCAGATGGCCGAATTCATCTTGATTATCTTCCAGAATTTCAAGAATTAACGGCTCAATTGCATTTTGTAATATCTCCAGATACACTTCACCGCTTAAATTCGAATTTAGGAAAACAGGACCAACTATGTGGTTTCCCAAAATACCTGCCCAAACATTAAATTTTTCTGGAAATTGGGTATGTTGCTCACGAAAGATGTGAGGATTTGTGTCACTCCAATACCTTACATTTTGTGTATTCACATTTCCATTGAGGCAAAAAGTATTTTCGTCACTAAAACAAATTGTTTTTGTGTAATGTGGGGTTTGACTAATTTTATTTGTCATACATTCACAGAATTCGAGTCTCCTATCGGGATCGTCATCCGAAAGTGGTGCACCATTTTTAACTTGTATGGAAGAAATTTATTTTTAGCCAACACTCTCTGTACTGCACTTTTACTTACTTGACAGATAGACGCAACTTTAGTTGAAGAGGATGTAGGGTTTACTACAATTTCAGCAACTATATCAATTTTTTTATCACGAAATGTTGGTCGACCAGATCGTTTGGCATCTTGAACACTACCTGTTGCTTCAAACTTGTGAAGAAGCTCCCTCAAATAAGTTCTCGAGATATGGCGATCTGGATATCTCTCATTAAATAAACGTTCCGCTTCATGGAGATTCTTTCTAGATTCACCAATTATTAAAATAGCTGCTACTTTGTCGGCTTGAGTACGTACGTACCATTTTGCCTATGTAAACTATTAAACGTCTCGTTAAACAATAATAAAATTAAATATTTAAGCTATTTAAAAAAACTTTGCAAAGCAACAAATACTATTAAATTAAAAACGTCAATTTTTTTGACAACTAACCAGAGGCGGACTGAAAAATCTTCAATATTCAAATGTGAAAAAATAATTTTGGTATTTATTTAATTTATCCGTCAAAATTAATTTTAACCCAAACAAAATTGATATGGCTATGTAGCCAATGTCAATGCCTTTCAAACGAGATATCACTTGCCACAAAGTCCTATTTAAAATTATTGGCCAGAGTGGCACTGTGACGTCATCTATTACTATTACGTCACCTATTTCCATTCGTAGAGAAGTTTACAACACTTTATTTTCACCCTCCAAATTTTATTAATGTAAGTGTAGCCGTTCAAAAGATACGAGGGGGGGGAGGACTTTTGAATAGCACTGTATAGTTACCAATTTTTTAAGAGAGTCAAATATAAATTACCTACGCCTCTGGTACATGGGGTGGTTAAACCTAGGAAAATATATGTTTGAATGCTAATGATAAATGGAAATTATGAAAATGCGTCCTTCTGGATGGAGCAATGGACACTAATACGTTCCCAACTCTTATCGATTGCTCTCAAGCTGAACAACGAGCCACATCCAAACTGACCAGAACATAATTATCTGGAATTGTAAAATTATTAAACTTGTCCGAGACTTCAAATGAATCTTTAATGAAATAAACGTTGTCGTAATTATAAGCATCAGTCAGGATTCCTGTACAAAACTGTACAATGCTTTCAGCGAGGCTCCTATTGAAGCCACTATCGGTCTCATAGAGAGAACTGGCTTATTAACCTTCGGAAGCGAATAAAAATTTGGGGGAACACCATTGCAGCATGTGAGCCTCTAATGATAAATATATTTGATGCTTGGTAAATAAAGATTTTACTAAGTTGTTACCCTTTCTCTGTACAGAAGAGGTAGGATCAGACGATAACATATGAATTATTATTCAAAATGATGTCATTAGACAATTCAATATACTGTTGTTTGTCCATAACAAATGTGACATTCCCTTTATCTGATAGTGTTAAAATCAGATGTGGGTTTGATTAAAAAAAAGCTTTAGGTTTAAGTAACAGATTATGAAGTAAAGAATTTGAAAGGTTTATGTATATAATTTGTAATTATATTAGTAGCTCTAGCAACAGTGAGGTTTCTCACTTTAGGATCTGTAATGGTGGAGGTGAGATAGTCAACATTTAATAAAATTGATTTGATTCAAATATGTTTCAAGATGACAGGTTCCATTCTAAACTTAGGAGCTACGACCAAAAATTGTGCAGTATCATCTGGTATTATTGTGTTAGAAATATTTCTTAGCCATGTAGAATTTTATTTTAATAATAATTTAAATTGATTGTCCATCAGCTGATGGACCTTTGAAATATTTTTGATTCTAATTTTATGGAACAATTTATTATACGT
Organism: Galeruca laticollis; assembly: GCA_963921935.1. NCBI lineage: Eukaryota > Metazoa > Arthropoda > Insecta > Coleoptera > Chrysomelidae > Galeruca > Galeruca laticollis. The sequence continues at coordinate 59,578,429 of OY998184.1, read as the reverse complement.
AACCTGCTGTTTACTTGAAAATTTTTAAAAAAGAAACTCACTTGTTTCTGATATCATTGCACTTCTCAACGTCGTCAAATTTGATTCTAATTTACTAATTAAAGAATGGTTGTTAGCAATTTCAATATTAACAAGTTTCATCCCTAACCTGTGATCAACCACTGTGTTTCGATGTACATTCTGTCTCATCAGAAGATCGTCAATTGGCTTAATTGCCGTAGTAGGTAAAATACCTGACTTACATTTTAGTGAAAAACACCTTCTATTGTACTCCCGGGCCAGTTTCATTTTGTTTCTAGACCATGATTTGTATTTGTTAACGGCTGCTTCTCCGTAGTGTGTGAAAATGTCGTGATATTATAATATATCACTCAAGTACAAATAAATATTAGTGGTTTGTATTCTCTTTTGTTTTTCAAGTGTGTTTCCTCCATGTTCGACTGGGAAACTCGTAATTTTCTATTGAAATTTCAGCATCACTAATATAAATATAACTACCTATTTACTTCAAAAAAATTTAATCACAGATTTGCAAAGTAATTGTCTATAATTACATTTCTAAAATCATACAATATACAGGGTGCGGCGTTAGTGCGGGGAAGTCCAATTACTCACTTGTCGTGAGAGATACGAAAAAACTTTATTTAGATAAAAGTTAAGCCATATATAGGACCATATTCGGAAAATATTTTCAAATATACAGGGCCACCCATAATGGTAGGATGAACCTAACTTATCTATTTTTAAATGGAACACCCTGTATATTTCCACATTTTTTCATTTTCCTCGATTTTCTTGTTTGTGCGATATGAGGTATTGCAATGTTATACGAGGTAATTTAAAAGATATAAGCACTTTTTCAGTAATTTCTCAGTAACATCAACATCCTGTACCATTGTATAGATTTGATATCAAGAAATCTATTTATGATCAAACGATTTTTGATATAGTTTACTATTCTCCAAAATTATTAACATAGCGTGATATTCGTTCTTTATATACAGGATTGGTATTAAATCGGAATGATCATTTACTGGGTTTTCTTAAATGGAACACCCTGTATGTTAGTATCGTAATGAAATGGTATTTTATTGCACTATTATATCATAAGCATTCGCTATACCTAATTGCCCTAATTTGTGAGTTATTGATGATACTTTCAGCCAAACACTGGTTGAAACAAACTTTAGGTGAAATTTTAGTAAGTTGACGGTGGAAATATTCAACCAAAAATAATTTTCAAGAAAAAAAAACACAAATTAATCTAGTCTGACGCATAATTGATAAATATTAGGCGAATTACCAAAATACATGAGAACTTAAGATTGTTGGTGTATAAAACTAAAATCACATAATATTCTAGTTGACTATGAAAATAATAGGTTATGGGTTATTGTAATAAATACGAATACCAAAGAGAAAAATTTAATGTAGTAAATTTCAGAACACACGAAAAAACATATTTTATTTCAAATAAATATAAAAAGTAGAATGCGACCCACGTTTTGTTTAGAAAAATGATACGAAACCATAACAGCTTTGAAACAAATAAAACATTTTACTAGGTCAAAATGAAATGATTGTTTTGTATACAACTATTTAATAACGTAAAACTTATGCCGCTTCAAAACAAAAAAGTTGATTTTGCAACTCAACAAAAAAACCCCAAACCTAATTCGGGATAGTAAAAACCAAGTACAGAGCAGTAAGAGCGACAGACAGTGTCGGGGCGAATACGCGAAGGGAAAAGTCCTTTCCCTGTCACGGTAACGGGTAGCAGTTCTTTTTAGTGTTAGCGGTTTCAGAGGAAAAGTTCTCTCCATTGTGTCAGGGTGTAATAGGGATACTAAGATATCCTTGACGGTGAACACTGCCCCCCTGCGTGACACAAAACGGGAAGACTCGCCCTCTACGCTAAGTTTTCAGTATAGCCCGATGCCGGTTAGTGGCACTACCCGCGGTTGCTAAAAAGATAGCGAAGAATAGGCAGTAGCAAGGCCAGAGAAAGGAAGTTTTCCAACGCAGTAAGTTTTTGAACAAATTGAGAGTTAAACTTTGTTTTTTTTAGGACATTTATTCGTTTATTATTTTGCGCTGGTTCTGAACTTGGTATTTATAAATTCACTGTTTTACATAGGGAATAGCTATAACAAATAGATGTATTTTATAGTCTGTTCTTTCACGGGGACTGGACACACTTGGCCGCTTCTAGTTAAATATTGAATGTCCAGGCTCACGATTTGGGCACAGCTCGTTCTGTAGTATATAAAATTTACCGGGTGTGATGATTTAATCAGATTTCGCAGGGTATCGCCAACCTGACAAGAGTTAGGTTTCCTAATTAGTTAGTTATTAATTTGTTGCGCCACATAATTCGCTTCCACCTCGTAGGTAGGATATAAATAAGAGTTAACGCAAGGTTAATTTGTACTTGGTATAAAAAGGGCCGGAGCGTATGGTTTTCCTTTTCCTTATGTTTCAGCGAACTTATGTTCCGATGAATAATTATAAATTGTTTTCTTTTGTTCAGACGTGATCAGAAATTTCTTTCAGATTTAGTAAAATAAATAAACATTGTAGGTGATTCAAAGACCTGCAATTTTTGCAACTCGAAGCTTACGCCTTGAAACGCGAGTGTCGATAAATACTTTATTGTTCTTAGATCAGCAGATTTTGTTACGATTTTACTTTCATTTTTTATCAAGGTCAATGACGCGATACCACCGTAGTCTAGTATAACATTGCGGTTAAGAGTAAATAAATATAATCTCTTTCTTGTACGCCTCGAGACAGGTGAATATCGAACTAAGGATTAAAACATACTCCCCTCACGCACTCTGAAATACTAAAGCGTAAAGGGGTTAATTTCTTTGTTCTATCTCAGGGCGAGGGTTATATCATAATTTTTTTTTGGTGATAGTTATATGTTATACAGGGGTAGATTTAGGATGTACAACTTATGGATAAGTGTATAAGTAGTTTTTATACCGGGGGACTTTAATAATTTGTGTGATATTGGGATTTTATTTGTGGTTCCACCATATTTTATTTATCATCCCTACCCCGAATTTCCCCTATAGTGTCTATCAACCTTGGGTACGAGACCGAACCGGGAGAACAATCCTGTCCTGGCGAAGGGGATCAAACCGTTTTAAGAGCAGGCGGTCCCAGCTTAAATCGGACTGGATTTACCTTACATGCTCGGCTGCATAATTAAGAAAAGAATTGGTGACACTAAGGTCAGGATCATATACCGTAGAAAGTAGAGTTTATTACACTGGTGACAGCGTTTTTTTAAATAAACAGCTCAGTTGAAGGACGTGTTATTACATCTGGTGACAGCGGTTTGCGAAACATTTTCAATTGAAACAAAACCCACCCAGGGAGGGTGTGTTATTACATTATTGTATCACAAGCATAAGCATCATTATACAAAATCCAAATTACTAATATTCTCAAACTTGATACCCAGTATGCAATAAACAAAAAAAGGGAATTAACGTTCAATATCGTTACCTAACAAAAATAACAAGAAAATCATTGAATTTACAATTGATGGTCAAAATGACCTCCATCGACGTCGATACATAATTGCAAGCTATCTTCAAAGGAGCGACATTTGTTAACACGTTTCTGTTTAAGTTCATAAATTCATTTCTAATACTTACCTTCTTTAGTTGTAGGACGAGTTTCATACACTTCATCTTTTATATAGCTTCAGAATAAAAATTCTAGCTTGTTTAACTCTGGAGATAATGGTGACCACATTATAGGACCTCCCCTTCTAATCTATCTTCCAGGAAAATTATAACTTAGAGGCTCATTCACTAAAAAATTGTGGTACACTGGAGCGTCATCATGTAATATCCACGTTTAACGGTACTATTTGCAATAATTGCACCCCTAACATTTAATAACTTATCTGACTGTGTGTGAAAATGTGGTGCGGATTAAAAAATGAGTAGTAGTCGAAATTATGTCTGTTTCTATGGAAAGTAGCTTCATCTACAAATAAAACATATTCAAAAAAAGATGCACCATTCTGAATTTATTCCTGCGCACACCGACAAAATTCTACTCTTTTATTATAATCATCCTCTTCAAGCTCTTGATGCAATTTTCCCTACACTGCGACCACAAAATTATTTCTGGTTAAATATTTTCGCCGTCAAACTAATAAAATTTCACCCAATCTTTGTTTCAAATAATGTCCGGCTGAAATTATTATCAATAACTCACAAATTAAGGCAATTAGGTATAGGTAATGCTTAAGAAATATTAAAGTGCCATATAATACCATTTCATTACGATACTAAAATACAGGGTGTTCCATTTAAGAGAACCCAGTAAACGATCATTCCAATTTATGACCAATCCTGGATATTAAAAACGAATATCGCGCTATGTTAATAATTTTGAACGATAGTAAACTATATCAAAAATCGTTTGAACGTTAATAGATTTCTTAATATAAAATCTATACAATGGTACAGGGTGTTGATGGTACTAGAAAATTACTAAAAAAGTGCTTATATCTTTTAAATTACCTCGTATAACATTGCAATACCTCATATCGCACAAAAAAGAAAATCGAGGGGAACAAAAAAATGTGAAAATATTCAGGGTGTTCCATTGAAAAAAAGATAAGTTAGGTTCATTCTGCCAATATGGGTAGCCCTGTATATTTGAAAATATTCTCAAAATATGGTCCTACATATGGCTTAACTTTTATCTAAATAAAGTTTTTTCGTATCTCTCACCACAAGGGAGTAATTGGACTTCCTCGCACTAATGCCGCACCCTGTTTGTTGCTGTGAATTAATTGGAGCTATTGTCTCTTTGTTGAACTAAATATTCGAATTCCTCCATGGTTCTTTCTACTGCATTTCTATTGCGAATGTGCGATTTATTGTAGAGTTGTTGAGCATATGTGCTAGGATTTGCCAGTGGTGTAAGTAAGTAGGATTTCAATGGATTCCCACTATTACCTACAAATATAGAATGGTATAGTTGAAAGTAATAAATATACAGGATGTACCACCAATACTTGTATGATTATGGATAAAAATAATATTAAAAATTTCTATAAATTTTCCTCCTATTAAATGAAATTATGGAATATTTATTGTTAGATTCACCCCAGCATTTTCCCCAATACGTACCTAGAAGAACGCCTATGCCAAATTTCCCAACCTCAAACCTAGTCCTGCGCCTACTATTGCTAAAAATGGTAGTTATCCTGGCCATCTGGATACTATATTAATTATTTGCAGAACACTATTACATACCACCTGCACATTGAGGGAGTAATATAATTTTTTATTTCTAAATATCTCCCCAACTTGTCCACCTATAAGATTAATTCAATTCAGGTAATAGCATATTTGGACTTAATCCAGTTTCTTATTAATAAACTAAACAAGAAATATGGGAACAATTAGACATCATTTAAATGAGATATTGCTAAAGAATAAATTAGCTTCCTCACCAAGGTTCTCTAATATCTTCTTAGTATCAGCATTCTTAATTTCAGTTCCATTGTCTGGCAGTATTTTTAGACATATCCTGCAATACATGTCTTTAAAATTCTAATATATTTTCAACTTAGTATAGTCTTTGACTTTGCTATATCCTCAAAATCCAAAGACCACTACAACCACCAAACTATTATCTTTCTTCAATTCGTGAGCCAACAAAAATTCCGGTTTTGATTTTCGCTTCTACCAATTTTGTGAAGAATTCATTACATATATCAAATACTCAATCGAGCGCTTCCATAAATCGTGTCAAAGAGTGAAGATGGCATAAGACAAATTCAGATATATTCGGAATACACTCAAATACTAAAAAGTGGTACTGTTCATTCCCCAAATTAGAAAAAGTCAATTCAATAGGATTTCATGGAACTGAAATGTATCATTATCAGTAGTAAACTAGTACTTACTGTCGATAACAATACGTTAGACATCGAGGCTATTTTCCACCTTAGATTTATAAGAACGTAAACTCAATAATAAATACTAATATTGAATAAATTTCCATTGCCTCTCATTATGCTTAAACAACGTGACCATGTTATTTTCAATTGAAATATCATACCCGATATTAAGTTACCAATTATTTTGAAGATATTGAAGAGCAGTTAGAAATTGCTGAAGACAGATGTAATACGTTAAAAGGACAATTAGATTACATGAAACAGGTTTATGGAACGAAGAAAAAATCTAGGAAAATATCTTCTGCTCATGGAACTGTTAAAACAGGTAAATTAATTAATAAATACAGATTAACATCGTCTGACTGAATAATCGAAATACCAGATCCCTGACTGGCTCTGGCATTCAAAAAATAAATAATTACACTTTCACAGCAGTTATTAGTAATATCCTTTTTCGTTCGTTATTTTGAAGCTCATTGGATTGTGCATTTATATTTAGTTCTTGTTGTACTTGGTTGTAAGACTTTAGACTTTATTATTATTATTGGATGTATAGGCGTAGGCACACTCCTCAACGTATACTTTCATTTTATTTCAATTTTTAGTTTATGACTGATTTTAACCACAAATTTTAACTGTTCGTTACATTATTTTTACATCTATAATGGACCAGTATGTGAGATATTTTAATGTCCCCATTGTTGAAACATATAACGTAAAATTTTTAGTGAATGTAACAAGATTTTTAAAATAAAACAAACTAATCACAACTTTACCTAATAGCAATATCAGAAGCATATCAATAAAACTAGATGAACTTAAAGTCTCGGTACTATTGTTACAGAGTTTGATTGTCTAGTTATAACTGATATTACTGACAATAATTTGTACAACATACCGTATATAACATATAACAAAACGTCGTAGATCCTGCAATAGGGCCTATGTAAAAAAGGCTATTTGGGGTTAAGATGCCAATGTATCTAATAAAAGGCAGACTATTACCCTGCAAAACATCGTATGTAAACACCCAATAGAAATTGTTTCTTCGTCGTAGCAAGGTGGCCTATGTAATACGGGTTTTACATTGGCTACCCCACACTTCAGGTTGATCTAGATATAGTTTACGCACACTGTATGCATCGAACGCGAGGAATTGTCACACGTTTTTTATGTCGACCGAGTGGATTTAGTTCTGTACTGCCTGATGTTGAGAAACTGACTGTTTGGAAATTGGTTAATTTCTGTAGATATTCGCAATTTTTTTGGGGGTAGAACTTTCTCTTTCAGACTATAACTCTGTCAGTTGAATGGTGATATTTTTTGACATAAAGTAAATTACCCACTTTACCGTGAAGTGATAAATAGTGTCCTGTTAGTTAATTTATGTCAATCCATAAACATTCATATCGAATACTTGATTCCCTATTCATTTGTGAAAGGGCTTGAAATGTTGTTCACAGTGCTAATTGAAGGATCGTAGATCACTCAAAGTTATTTGTAGAAACATTTTAATAGTTTTGGAAAGTTCCATAATCTCTATTTTATAAAAAGATAATAAGGTTCATTTGAACCATGTAAAGTTCAATTCTTTGGTCTTTTGTTGAGCAGGCACTTAAAGCTAAACTTTCTTTCATTAATGGGCGTTAACGACCATTAAAGTGAATAATAAGGGTTTAACGTTACAATAGACATTCAAACTTGTCCGAAAATTCACAGTGACGATTGATTTGTCATCGTAATATATATACAGAATGTCATCTCACAACAAGCTTCTTTAACAAATGCATAAAGTGCCACACATTCGGCTTTTAAAGTTGATGTTGCTACAGTATTTTGTTTCTTGGAATTTCAAGAGATTGTGCAACTTTTAAAAACTTTGATATACTTCACCATTCAACCGATCAACCTGAAAATTGACATATACATGTATTTGTCTATGGAGAATTTGTATTTGCTATCCTTTTTGTTGTAACTTCCCACCAGGTGGCGCTGCAGTATATACACTTCTATATCGTTTACTTTTTACACGAGCGCAGAAGTTTGTGGCACGAGTCGTAAGGTTCCTGCCACAAATCAAGGTAGCGGAAGAGGTACTTTGCCTACGAGTTGTACACAATATTTTAATACAGCCTCATTTATTAATAAAGAAAAAGTAACTATTATAGGTAGGCGAGTGCTGCAAATCAAGGGAGGGGGAGAAATGCTTTGCGTACGAGCGGTACACAATATATTTTCTATGACCACGTTGAATAATGAAAGAAAAAAGTAACATGCATAAGTAGAAGATTGCCGCAAATCACAGGATCAGGAGAATTGCTTTGCGTACGAGTTGTACACAACATTTTTTCTACGATCACGGTTAATAATGAAAGAAAAAGTAACTTATACAGGTAGGCGCGTGCCGCAAAAACCGGGAGCGGGAGAACTGTTTTGTGAACTATGTGTACACAATATTTTTTCTACGACCACGTTTATTAATGAAAGAAAAAAGTAACTTATATAGGTAGGCGAGTACCGTAAATTACGGGAGCGGGAGTAGTGTGCGTACGAGTTGTACACAATGTTTCTTCTACGACCACGTTTATTATTGAAAAGAACAAATTAACTTATACAGATAGGCGAGTGCTGCATATCAAAGGAGCGGGAGAAATGCTTTGCGTATGAGTGGTACACAATCTATTTTCTACGACCACGTTTATTAATGGAAGAAAAAAGTAACATATATAACTAGACGATTGTCGCAAATCACGGGACCGGGAGAAGTGCTTTGCGTACGAGTTGTACATAGTATTTTTTCTACGACCACGTTTAATAATGAAAGAACAAGTAACTTATACAGATAGGCGAGGGCCGCAAATCAAGGGAGCGGGAGAAGTGCTTTGCGTACGAATAGTGCACAATATTATTTCAACGACCACGTTTATGATTGAAAGAAAAAAGTAACTCATATAGGTAGTCGAGTGCCGCAAATTACGGGAGCGGGAGTAGTGCTTTGCGTACGGGTTGTCACAATATTTCTTCTACGACCACGTTTATTAATGAAAAGAAAAAGTAACTTATATAGGACAGGCGAGTGCCACAAATCAAAGTAGTGCGAGAAGTGCTTTGCGTATGAGTTGTACCGAATATTTTTTACGGACATGTTTATTATTGAGAGAAAAGTAACTTATATAGGTAGGTGAGTGCCGCAAATCAAGGGATCGACAGAAGTGCTTTGTGTACAAGGTGTACACAATATTTGTTCTACGACCACGTTAATTAATGAAAGAAAAAAGTAACTCATGTAGGTATTTTATTTAAATTTTGAAGACAAAGATTTCAAAAAATGAATATTCAATTTAGAAAAATCAGTTAAACGTAGGTATAATTAATAATGAAATTTAAGCAATTTTGAATTGTTATGCCTGGTCTATCCTTTTTAGAAAATAAGTTTCAATTAATTATGACAGTAATATTAGTATATCTCAACGAAATTCTCTATAAAGATATGCTAGATTGTCAATATTTTTGACATTTCCGTGGGGAAAAATGCCATAGCGTGTAAGGAGAGACCAATGTTTGGCAGGACAACGACTGTCGGGTTTATCTAGTTATTTATAAATTTAAATACCTCAGAAAATGCATACCTGGTAGATATCTTCGAACGCTGTATTTCGGACTGGTAGGAAGTTACCTCCGTTATGGTTTTTTTTCACCGAGGAGAGGAAACCTTACATTAGACCCCGGAGTACCGGATTCCTACCGGCTGAAACCTGTCCTCTCTCGTATCTCCTACCCTTCCTGCCCTGTTGTCAGGGATACCATCATACTATCTACTCCAAATGGTACACCCGTGTCATTTTGGTAGCTTTGGCGTGTTACTTCCCATCGTACACATGCAAACAGGGTGTGTTGCACGTCATCTTGCTCTCCACAGTATAGGCAATCTTCATATTCCGCTCTCATGAGGCCAAATAGGTATTTTCTGAAACAATCATGTCCACTCAGCGCCTGTGTTGTGAAGTAATCGACCTCTCCATATGGCCTGCTAATCCAATCTTGTATATTCGGTATCAACCGCTGAGTCCATCTGCCATATTTCCCATCTAACCATTTTCTTTGCCAATGTGCCATGAGGTTCGATCTGGCGATAGATCCATCTACTCCTCTGTATTTTTCATTCCTTTCTTGTATAAGAAGTTCAATAGGAGGAACCTCAGCTATTGCTCCAACTGCCTCTGTTGAGATAATACGATACGCAGAGTATATCCTGATGCACATTTTGCGTTGGATACTGGTGAGTTTGGATATAAGTTTCTGGTTGCTTGTAACTGTATGCCAGGCAGGAGCAGCATAAAGCATTTGGGAATGGGCCACACTCAAGAGTAACCTTGTTTTGGATGCCTTCGATCCTTTTACGTTGGGCATAAGTCCAGATAGAGCTGCCGCGAATGTTAGCTTTGTATCCAAACAAACTCCCAGGTACATGATTGCTCTCTTGGGTTTTACAGTAACACCCTGCAGATCAAATTCAATCGGGCCAATTTTCCTTTTGGTCGTAAGCAGAGCAGCTTCTGTTTTCTCGGGTGCCAGTTGAAGACCATTATCGTCCAGCCAGTTGGATATGCGATGCAGTACTGTATTTGCTGCGCACATCAAACCTTCTTCTCCTTTGGATACCACCATCACGGCAATATCGTCAGCAAAGCCTATAAGGGTCACTCCTGTTGGCTGCTTTATTCTCAAAAGCCCATCGTAGAATATATTCCACAACGTTGGTCCTAAGACTGAACCCTGTGGTACCCCGCTGTTGACGTTTCTAGGTTTTACTGTATCTTCTGCTTCCAGAATGATCTCCATTTCTGACAGGTAGGCTATTATTACTTTGATCAGGCTGCCATTTATCTCCCTTCAGTTCATCTAGGATTCTATGCCAGCTAGCGCTATTGAAGGCATTTCTTATGACCAACGTGAAGATCGCGCTGTGCGCTGTGGAATATTCTTGTTCTGATGCCCTTGCAATTTTTAACACTTCTTCTATAGCGTCTACGGTCTGTTTCCCCTCTACAAAACCGAACTAGCTGTTTGAGAGCCCCCCCGTTCGCTATATTTTACCCTTCTGTCTTACGGGGATGAGTTGTTCGTAGAGTTTTCCCTCAACATCTAGCAGGCATATCGGTCTGTATCCAGATGGACTATCAATTGGCTTGTCTGCTTTCCTCAGAAGTAGCAGTCTTGCCCATTCCATTGTACTGGAAATTCTCCACGACTGGCCAAATCATTATATACAGCTAGTACGAAAAGAGGGTCATTTGAGGCAAGGGCGTTAATGATCTCTGGTGGGATATTTCCGGGTCTGGGTGCCTTGTTGCTTTTCAGTTTATTACTTGCTACTCGTAACTTATCTAAGCTAAAATTTAGAAATATCACATTTCTATCACACTTCAATTCCACATCTTGGTGTAAAGGGAATAAGTGATCAGCCACTTCTTCCACCATTTGCATAGACATTTGTAGTCTGGGAGGGTAGCCGGTCAGGTTTCTTAGCACGATTTTATAGCCCTCCCTCCAGATATCACAGTCGATGTTATCACAGATCGTTTTCCAACATTCACGTTTGGAGTCTTTGATGCCATTTTGGAGTAATCTTTTGCACTCCTTATAATCTTCGCAGAGCCTTTAACTTTCTTCTGGCTGATTCCTCCTCCTAGATCTCGTATATAGCCGTCTCTTACGTATACACCCTCGTCGAGCTTGCGCAATCTTCTCATTCCACCAATAAACAGTATGTTTTTTCGTTGAGCATCTTTTCCTAGGCATAGTTTTGTCACAGATCCGATTCAGTGTGTGGATTATTTCTCTTTCCGAGTTATGTATGATTCTTTCCGGGTCTTCTACTGTTAATTGAAGAAGTTTATCCCTGTCCAGTTTCCTAGTCTGCCAGCCTCCATCTTTGATAGTTGTCCTAGGTAGGGACCATTTTTCTCCTACGATTTCAAAAAGAATGAAGTTATGATCACTCAATGATTCAAGATCGCTGACTTGCCAGTTCTTGATGTCGGCTGAGGCAAATGTCAGGTCCAGGATGGAAGAATAGGCACGTCTTTGGAATGTTAGTTTATTCCCTTCATTCACCACAACTAAATCATGTTCAGCCATCCATTCCGTGAGTAGTTGCCCTCTTCTATCTGTAGCATCCGTGCCCCATTGGGTTGGGGAAAACCTGGTTTGATAATAGGATGGCGATCTATTCAAACCTCTTGAAATATCACATATACATAAAACCTGTATCAAATGTAAAATATCTAGGTATTATTATGGATACAAATAAATATAAATAAAAATAAAAAAACAACAATTCATTTTTTATAAATTTAAATACCTCATAAAATGCATACCTACTAGATATCTTCGAACGTTGTATTTCGGACGAGTAGAAAGTTACCTCCGTTATGGTACACTGGCTTGGGGAAGTGCCCCGAAAACTCACATTCGTCCCTTAGAAATCGTCCAAAAAATATTTCTGAGGATCAATATGTGTAAACCTTATACCTATTCTTCAGATCGATTATATAGAGACAGCAAGATATGTAGCACGAAACAATTATATTCTCTATGTGTATCTATGAAATACCACACAATAAAAGGTGAAAAAAACTTACCTGCAAATAGATATTTAACTAGAAACAATCACCACTATATTAGTGTTTTTAAATGAAACTCAAGGTCTCTAGTTAATTCCACAATATAATACAAGTTATTGAAAATTCTAAAAAATTGACAATTGTTTCGATAATCAATATCATCGTCAGAATTTCACCACTATATTGCTCCGAGAATGATAATAGTATATTATAAAACAAGCAATTTATTATAGCCATTATTCACGCATGGTTTCCCGAGTGAATAATGGTCATACATTGCGAGTTTAATACTATACTTTCTCTACGACCCTTGATTTATTAAACAAATAAAGGTTAAGTAAATAATACGAGTGTAGATTGGAAAGCTTTTATTGAACATCATTATTACTTATACCTATATGTTTTTTATTGCACATCATCATTACTTATTTATATTGTCATAACTTTCACAACTTTATTCAATACTTGGCAAAATACAATACTACTTTTTAACAATTCAACTTATTAACAAATCAGACTATTGACTGACTGACTCTGCCACAACTGATATCTATTTATATATAAACCAATTGGGTGGGTCATCACGACAATAGCGAGTCAATCTCTCGATATGAACGACCTTAGGTTTACCTTTTGGTGCCAGAAGAATGCGATAAATTAGGTCGTTGATTTTCTCGACCACCAGGTAGGGACCTTCCCAATTTCGGAGTTAACCCTTTCTTTTTTTCTGGGCTGGTACAACCAAACTGCATCACCGGGCTTGAATATCCCTTCTTTAAGATTTTTATCCAACCGTCTCTTCATCTTTTCGCTGGTTACTTTTTCTGGCGCGTCCTTGCAAACTCGTGAATCCTCTTTAACTTTTGTTGAAGGTCTTCAATATATTGCGTCAGGCTTTGGCCTTCTTCTAGGGACGAAGGAGGAGGTTTTCCAAAGAGGATATCGCCAGGAAGCTTCGTTTATCGACCAGTGGCCAACATTGAAGGTGTATAGGCCAGTGGATTCATGCTGTGCACTCCGATAAGATAAGAGGAACAATGGAATCAGTTCATCCCAATCTTGCTGGTTCTGGGTAACAAATAACGATAGATATTGGCAAATTGTCCTGTTATGACGTTCTACTAAACCATCACACTTTGGATGCGTTGGTGTAGTTCGAGTTTTCTTAATCCCGATTTTCATTAATTCTGTCCACAATTCTGATTCAAAATTTCTTCCTTGATCGGAATGTACTTCCATCGGTACTCCGTGTCTTACGATGACATTATTCATAAATACTTCATCGGCGGTTGCATCCTCTTGGTTAGGAATTGGTACTACTTCTGGTCACTAGGAAAAGTAATCCATTAAGTACTTGATACCCTTTTCTGTTTTTGGTAGTGGCCCGAGTATGTCTACACCTACTCTCTGAAGTGGTTCATCGGACAGATATTGAGCCATTTTTCTACTATTTCTAGTTTTTGGTCCTATCTTTCCGCCGCATAAGTCACATTTCTTACACCATTCTGTAACGTCTTGGCGACAGTTGACCCAGTAGAATCGTTCACGAACTCTGGCTAAGGTTTTCCCAACTCTGTAATGTCCTTCTGACTTATTTTGTGGCTCTTTTTCGGGTTTGGGATTATCTCGTAAATTCACTATGCTCTTCACTGGTTCACAATATCCCAACTCGTGATTTTTCTTTAGTTCTACTGGTCTCCTAGATGTATTGGCAACGCGAACGGGAATGAATTTGCTCTTCTACTTCTACAGACATTTGGCTACCATTACTCCATCTTCTGCCGGTTCACATGGTTCAATAAACCCAATAGTCAGATCTTTAGATTTTTCTTAAAGATGAACCATGACAATGCTTTCTGAATTTGCCGGAATTCTTATATCTTCATCAACTATAATTTTCATTTTGTGCAATTGATCATTTTACCACTGATGATTACTTCTTCGTTGTCGATGGCTAAAATTTTGTTTTTCAAATCTATTACAAATTTGTCTTGCATAATATCTAAACCCAAAACACATTCATCCTTAATGTTTGCTACCAAGAATGAGTGAACTATGGCCGTGTTTACAATTCGAATGGATGCTGTTACTTGTCACAAAATGTAGTATGACCAGTTGAGGTTTCCTGCAAAAGACCTTTAGGTGTTCTTCCGTATTTCTGTGTCAACATCTCAAATGATCTAGTGGCTCTAGTGTCGACAATAAAATTGCAATCGTGATTTTCTAGTTGTCCCCCAACAGTTAAATTTCGGCCATTTTTAAACAAAGAATATGTGCGAATTGTGGGGCTTTGAATGTTTTTAGTCGACGACCGCCCCGAATAGTCGACTTTTAGTAGTTTTCCTGGTTGCTGGTATTGCTGCGCTGATCAGGAGTTGGTGATCGACTTTGGTATGGAGATGATATTCTAGGGTTGTTTCTTGTGGGGCAATGAGCTCTGTTTCTAACTGGGCTCTGAGAGGATGTACGTTATATTGATGTTGTCTGGTTATCCGAGTTCCTAACTTGGCCTAGATATCTTGATGGAACTCTACATGTTCTCTGCAGATGTCCAGTTCTTCCGCAATTGAAACATTTCCGGGATTCCTGAATTGGTGTACGACTTTGTAGCGTGTCTTTCAGTAGGTTTTCGATTATAGCCATAAATTCGGCTAAATTCTACTCCTCGAAGTGTTTTGCTCGTAATTTTGGACGTCCGGTTTTGGAAATGGTTTTAGCAGCTTCAAATTCTTGAGCAGAAGTTAATACTTCTTGTAGTGTCAGATGGTGGCATAATCGAAAGGCTTGTTGCATTTCTGAATCTCTTGAACCATCAATGAATACTTGAACGCCAAATTGTTCTAAAAATTCTTTAGGTGCATCTGGATAGGCTAAACTCAATAGTCTTTGTTCGAATTTGGTTTTTAATTGACTTTAATTGACTTTGGAAAACTTGTTTTAAATGTTGCTGTCCATAACTGTTCTCCAAAGCTTGGACAATGACGTCATAGCTAGGGTTACCTTGGGGTAATAATTGCAGAATGCATGCGGCTTATCCACGAAGAGCAATCATGGAGGTGGTTTTCTCTTGATCAGTCCACCCATGGCACTAGCTGAGGCTTCACATTGGCGTCGATATGTCTCCCAAGATGATTGGCCATCATATGTAGGTGGCTTGATAAACTGGTTGTGTCTCAAATTGCTATCGTTGGGATTCCCTTCTATTTTCTTTACTAATGTATCTAATTTTTGTCTTAGGTCAAGCTGGTCTGTTTCAAATCTTTTTCTGCCCCTTTTAAATATTTCTCTACTGTTTTTAAATATTTTTCTACTGTTGCCAAATCTTCCTTAACTGTTTATATGTCTGTTTTTAGGCCTTCTTCCATTGTATCTATTTTGTTATATAAGGCCGCTATATTACTTTTGAAGGTAGAACTAAAATCGGGCAGTACCTCTAATATTTGCTTCCTTTCCTCCTTCTTCAAGTTCCTCTTCTTCCTTTTCTTGTTTTCTATGGTTTTCCTCTTCCTCCTCAACTTGCATCCTTTTTTGCGTTCTTCTTCTTCCTTTTCTTGTTTTCTGTCTTATTTTTTTGCTCCATCATCTGAAGAAACCATGCTGGTGATCAACTATTAGCTTCCATATTGGTTTCGTAATTTGTACTTCTAGTATTGACCATAAATTACTTTTACCGCTGTCGCCACTGTTACAACTTTCACAACTTTATTCAATTCTTGGCAAAATACAATACTACTTTTTGACAATTCAACTTATTAAAACATCACACTATTGACTGACTGACTGTGCTCCAATTGATCTCTATTTATATATAGAAAGAACTTTCCAGAAAAGACTAGAATATTCTACAACATACTAGAACGTCAATATGGAATAAAATAGAAAAATCTTGAAAATTCTAAACTCTCACCTTGACAGGTGACTGACTACTCCGCTTTTTCAGCCCTCTTCTTATTTTCAGTCCAGGTTGCCATTCTGCTATTCATAGAACAAGTGTAACAATATGTTTTGATTAACCATCATCATTACTTATTCATATGTAGTTATTCATTGCTTATTCATATTAATAGTTACGTTAATACCTGAACAATTTTCGATTTTTATGGAAGGCAACGATTTAAAATCAAAATTGACGTATAGAGATGAGCGATACTGTGTAAAGTATCGATACACCGTAGCATTATAAATACATTGTTTCCAAAATATCAATATTAGAAAATATCTATATATTTAAGAAACAAATTTCCGAAGAAAAATATGTAGTTTTGAAGGTTTACTTAGTGAAAATATCGTACCCCCCATCTCTAGTCATCTATCGGGATGTGCCGGAATGTTGTGTTGTCATGTCGTAGCAACATATGCTATTTATATGCAAAATCGTGAATTGTCATAATTCACTCTAGTGATATCTTGGTACCATATACTTTTAGTTAGGAGGTAAAATATTGATTCATTATTACGTGGTCGTAGACAAAGTCATTTTGTCAAAGATATTTTTAATTTCTATCACCGAAAATTTACAATTATATTCCGGATATTATCAAAAATATAAAGTAATGTTATGGTTTTCAAAAAGAAATTAAAATACGTTCTCTTAGAACAGGCGAGAAATTCCTGTCATATTGGTGATGTACTTATATGTTAGTTCACTTAAAAAATATCGAAATTACATTCACTCAAATTTTTACGTTGACTTAAATCTAATTTTGTCCATCTATATCCAAATTTTTTACTTTGGTCCTAATTTCATTTGATTAACAATTATTAAATTAGTTACAGTATTATTGAGTTTAGATTATTTGTTTTAACTAGTATTTTTATTTGTATTTACTTGTGTTTGCCGAAACGGATAAATTCGGGTTTATTTATTCACATAAATTTACTATTTATGATTTCTTTGTAATATTTCATTATCATTAATTGTAAGAAAGTGGAAACCTTATAGGTTTTTGTTGACAAATTTGAAAGTTTGCGTTTCGAACCAACTTGTACATTAAGCAACTACTACCTGCACTACTAAAAAATCAATAAATCTTGCTACAACAATGAGCTCTCATTAAAAAAAACTGCTATAACCTATCATGAATATAAAACAGACATTTTTTTCAAAAAGATGTAACAATAGTGTTGAATTTATTTTTTGGAAACCTGTACGTTTTGTGTCCGCTTCGAGTAGTTCTAGAATATTCTTAGTCCAGGAGAATTGGACCCAAAACCTTTGAAATATGGCTGTGTAGTGACGTAGATTAGATATTGGTTAGAATTACTCGGAAATCATCCAAGAAATGAAAATATGAAGGTCCGCCAGCTATTTGCAGGAAAAATCATAAACTGCAGAAAAACGCAAAAATCACTCATTTTCTCCGATATTTCTTAATATAACTCTTTAAATATGCAAGATAGAGAAAAAAGGTAAACTTACGAATTTTTTCTTTATGAAATTCTCTACAAGATAGAATCGGTTTGAAATCGATATATTCAATTTATTCGTTGAGAAATGGCGAATAATGCAAAAAAAGTAGCTAAAAAACGAGGTTATTTTAAAGCATTTGTTTCGCAGATAAGAAATCATCCAATCACGCTATAAATTGGAATTTAAGAACCTTATTATAGTATAAAACAATATGCCAAAGGCCGATTAAATTGGCATGATAGTTTTTAAATGAATTAATTGTTAATTAATTTCCGCGAAAAAATTAACGTCATTTTTGCGTTCATGCCAGGCTTACATTTTTGAGTTGTAATGGGCGCCGATTTTTTCACAACTACTTATACCTCTCCAGTGGTTCCCAACCTTTTCTGGACCACCGCCCCCTATAGAAGAGAACAAAAATTTCAACGCCTCCCCCCCCAGTCGCTGGTTAGTCCAAAGTAGTTCATTTTATTTGAATATCATCTGTACCGTCCCAATTGATCTGTATTTAGCTTTAATTTCAGTTAATGTCTAAATTTTATTTTAGAGGAATAATGAAGGAGAAATTTATTAAACGACTACCAAATGTACAATAAAATTGTTTATTAAACTTTTAAATATAAACACAGAATCAATAAGAAATACAATCACAATAGAAATAAGAAATGCAATACAATAAGAAATACAAAATTAATAATAAACAAAAATCAATGAGACGGTTGAGGCTGGTGGAGTGTTACCAGTTTGTTAATATCGGGTTCCAATTCCGTTAACATCAATCGTAGATCGCCACGTTCAGTGATGTGTAGTCTGTTCCTCTTCTTTGACAACAAATCAGTTACTGTACTGAATGCACGCTCAGCCATATAGGACGAAGGAAATGCAATTAACAACTTCTGTACTATTGTCCACAATCCAGGATAGAGAACTGGTATTGGTTTTTGAAGCCAGAACTCTTGATATCCACGTTTGAATTTTACTTTCAGTTCTTCGTTAGTTGTAAGTTCTAATAGCTCCTTTTCCAAATTTGATGAGCCTTCAGTATCTGTGTTTGCGAAAGGATCTATAACCCCACTTGGTATTTCCATGTTTAAAATATCTTGGAAACGCTCTGTAAAATCAACATGAAGAACTTCCAAGTGGTGGCAGTAAGTACGTAAATTTTCCGGTTTTGCAGACACTGTTGATAATGTGGGACAATGGTTGTACTCACCTCTACCAAGATTTCTTTTGAATATAAGAAGTTTTCCTGCAAAAGCAGCTATGACGTTTTTAGTTCTAATTAAATTTAAATCATCATCTTGCAATTGTAGATTAACTTGATTAAATACTTTAAACAGGTCCGTCAAATAAGCGATGTCATTTTTTGACGTAATCAGGTTTTCACGCAATTGTTCGTTTTCTTCAAGAAATTCCAGCACTGAGTCAAATAGATTGAAGAAACGATTCAGACAAACACCTTTAGAGATCCAACGTACTTCTGTGTGCAGCAGCAAGCGATTGTAGTCTTCATCATTTTCATTGCAAAGCTTATGAAACAAACGGTCATTCAATGAATTGCTTCTAATGATATTGATTGCTTTAATAACGTTATTGAGGGACGCATGCATACGTTCATTTAATTTTTTTGCAACCAAATGCTGACGGTGAATAATACAATGTACAGCGAGTACATTTGGCACTGCTTTTCTCAAATGTGCTATAAAACCCTTATGACGCCCGGTCATTGCTGGAGCACCATCAGTAGCAGCAGACAAAATATTGCTAATAGGAATTTCTTTCTCTTGAAAAAATTCTTGCATGATATTAAATATAGAATGTCCCTTTGTATCAGATTCCAAATTCTTAGCAAATAATAACTGATGAATTTTTTCTTCTTTTATAAATCGTTTGTATGATAAGAGTAGAGCTTCGTTACTTGGTAGAGTTGATTCATCGAGTTGAATGGAAAATTTGCAAGTCTTTAGGTAATCGCATAATGATATTTCAACGTCATTTGCCATTTCATCTATTCTTCTTTGCACTGAATTATTACTGAAAGGAATTTTTTTAATGATATCAAATGGTGTCTTATGATGGAGAACATTTTTTAATATCTCTTCGACTGCCGCCAAAATTAATTCCTCGCCAATGGTGTGTGGTTTTCCTGACTTTGCGATTAACAATGAAACGTTATATGAGGTTCGTAGCCCATCATCGTCTCGTTTAGAAGACGATGCAAAAAGGTTTGATATAGTTGGCTGTTTTAAATATTGTTTTTCGAGTTCTTGAAGATAGAATATATCTTTGTTCTTCTTATCAGGATGCATTTTATGTAAATGCTCTTGTAGCCTAGAAGGTTTCATAGCTTCATTTGAAAAAACTTTTCGGCAAATTAAACACATAGGTAATGATTTGTTTGTAGAAGATTCCAGGAGGGCGGTATCGCCCCCGTTGAGAACCAATGCCTAAACTATAATACACAATAGTTATAATGAACAGTTTTTAAGTTATTATCATTTTTTTACGCGATTTTGAAAAGTTGAAAAATTTCGTCTTATAATGATTAATTTTTGAAGCTAATTTGGATACCGAAGAAAAATACTCAAAGTACCTAAAAAAAGTTCTCGGAAAGACGCTCCTTTCAAAAAAAATGCGTTTAATTTGGCCGAATAGGTGCTGAGATAATAGACGTCATAGATCGAGAGTGTTTGCGGTATAACTATTAATGTTGTAACAATAAAAAAATGCCAGCAGATAGATTTTTCCGAGAAGTTTTTCTATGTGCTTTGAGATATAACATCGCCCTTGTGCTTGAAGTAGGAAAAATCAAAGAAAGTTGTAGCGGTAGCGTTCGGCGCGTCAAATCTGAGGGGAGTGGGGATAGAGTGCGAAACTTGAAATCGACGCATCAAAACGAGCGCGGCGCAAAAAGTTGCTGTATCTCGGCTTCTATTAGGCCGATTTTAATGATTTCTTTTAAATACATGTAGCAAAGTGAAAGAAACTCATTTTTCAGAATGGCGTCTACCAATTAATGAGGATATTATAAATGAAAGCGAAGTAATTAATGAAAAGGAAGATAGCGACGATGATAACGCAAGATCATGTGAAAAACGGGAATATAAGAATTAAGTAATATATTGATGTAAAAAAGTAGAATACAATAATGTTGTAACAAAAAAGCGAAATATCATTATTTATTGTATGTAGATCTTATAATGAAATAAAATATACCATTAATATACATAACAATTAATTGTACTACCTGTAATTTTGATTACTAATTATTTTAACTAAACGAATTTGCAATGAACAATACAATCCTAGCATGGACATAATTATAATCAATGATTATTATTAACAAAAAAAATGCCAAATTAGAAGTAGTTACTGTAGATGCTTAAATTGTCATAATTGGTAGACGCCATTCTGAAAAATGAGTTTCTTTCATTTTGCTACATCGATTCAAAGAAAATCATCAAAATCGGCCCAATAGAAGCCGAGATACAGCAACTTTTTGCACCGCGCTCGATTTGAAGCATCGATTTCAAGTTTCGCACTCTATCCCCACTCCCCTCAGATTTGACGCGCCGAACGCTACCGCTACAACTTTCTTTGATTTTTCCTACTCCATTGGGCGTTCCTAGGAGGCGTTAATCACGACAGTTAACCACGCTATACTCGATAGTCGAAATTGTGTAAAGTGAGTCAGAGCTATCTAATCAACACTTTGGTTAAAGCGCAGTTGCCATATGTATTCTAGAGAGAAATGCTGTATTTTATAAATACACTTCAAATCCATTGTGTCAATATTTCAGGTACAAAAGATGCAATGTAATTAAGTCAATACCAATTTAATATATTTATTTCAAATTTCAAGCAGACTTATAATAATTAGTTTACTTGAAATGTGAAATAAAGTGTTTATGTATATTTCTTGAACGCAAAGTTTGTTGTGAAAAACTCGCCGATTTGACAATGTTGGAGAGTCGCTTCAATGTTCCGGCTTTGAGAACGAGATAGATAGATCGAGCTACGCGAATGAGACAGTGATAGTAAACAGTTATGTGAGGTGTTTATTCTCTTCATGAGCGTAACATCAGTATTTGTGTTGTGGTTTTGTGTGATAAATCGGTTATTATTGGTATTTATTGTAATATTTATATCGGTATATTTAGTGACAATAATGGCGGAGTGTAGCGGTGTTGGCGATAAAAAACGGCGTCGTAACAATTTAATTCGGGAAGAAAAAGTCCTCATATTAAATGTGTACGAAGGACTGCGTGCCATGGACAAACAGTTGGGTGTTAGTGACGCTGTGATTAAGTGCAGTTATTTAACTAAAGTTTCTGAGAGTACTATATACAATATTCTAAAGAAATCGCGGGACGGATCTTTGACAAGAGAACGAGGTGAAAACTGTAAACCGGAAAGTAGGGGAAGAAAGAAAATTGTTTTGGACGACCAAACACGGAATGCTATACGTAGGGAAATACATTCTTTTTATTTTAGGAATGAAATCCCCTCGGTAGCTAAATTGAGCAAGATAATAGAAGCTGATGATACTTTACCAAACATCAGTGATAAAGTTTTGAGACGAACTTTAAAATTAATGAATTTTCGTTACCAAACAAGAAGTAGAAACAGTGCCTTAATTGAACGAAATGACATTGTGGAATGGAGGAGAAATTATTTAAAACAGATACGACAGTTTCGTAACGAAGGACGGCACATATATTATCTTGACGAAACATGGTTAAATGAAGGCCACACTGTGTCAAAAGTGTGGCAAGACATGAATATACGAAGCAATCGACAAGCCTTTATGGAGGGTTTCTCTTCCGGTTTAAAAGTTCCCTCTGGGAAAGGACGTCGACTGATTATCACTCACATTGGCAGCGAGGAAGGATTTGTAGAAGGTGGATTACTAAGTTTTCAGTCCAAAAAAACTGTCGATTACCATGAAGAGATGGATGGTAACCGGTTTGAAACATGGTTTAGATCAATTTTAACAAAGGTAACTCCTGGTTCAGTGATAGTTATGGATAATGCTTCATACCACTCTCGTCGACTGGAGCAAATACCTACTTCAGCTAGCCGCAAGAGGGTTATAATTGATTGATTAGAGAGTAAAAGCATTCCGCACAACGAGGCAATGCTAAAAGTTGAATTATTATCTCTCGTACGGAAACATAAAAGCAGTTATATTAAGTACGTTGTCGATGAAATGGCGAAAGATTTCAACGTCTCAGTTGTTAGACTTCCTCCCTACCACTGTGAGTTAAACCCCATCGAGCTGGTTTGGGCCCAAGTGAAAAATTATGTTGCGAGAAAAAACAGTACATTCAAAATGGCTGACGTTGAGAAACTGTTTGACGAGGCGCTGCATACCGTTACTGCTGAGAGTTGGCGTAAATGTATTCAACACGTATTAAAAGAAGAAATAAAGTTTTGGGATTTAGACATACGTGTAGAAGTAATGACGGAACCACTCATTATCGATATAGGAGGAGAAAGCGATGATTCTGAGGAGTCGTCAGGGAGTGATACCGCTTCCAGTTAGTCAGACATTTTACAAGTGACCTCGCAACATACCTATACTTATTGGTAATTTATTTTGGTCTTGACAAACAACTTTTTTTTAGTTTTAGTAGTAGTAAGTTGGAATTGACTTTTAAACATTTTTTTATTTTGTTTTAACTTACTTATGAACAACTTGTGATAAGTTATTATTTCAAATGTTAAAAATTGAAATTCCAGATATTTCAGTATTCGCACCCTTAAACTATGATACGCTCATGGAATTCACTTTAAATCGGTAGATAACCGATGACGTCACTTTACAGAATTTCGACTATCGACTTTTTTATATACATCTTATTATAGCTCATCCTTAAAAATGTGTATTATTCTTGGTAACACCCTGTATATACATAATGATACCTACCATAATAATTTCGTATTTCTGATCTCTCAAATTTGAAAGCCAGAGCGTACAAGAACATTTTCTATTTATTTTTTATTTAGGACTATTAAGAACCCTTCAAAAATGATGCGCTCATGAAGTTCGCTTCTGCAACTGATTTTATGGACAGTAAGAGCGATGAGTCACTTTACAGAATTTCGACTATCGAGTATAGTCAACTTTCGTTCGTGACACTCACGAAAGTGTGAATTTATAAAACGTTCACACGGTTGGGGGGTTCGTGCCGTTCACGCCTCGCGTTCGACTTAGTCACCAGTGAAACATCGATAATGAATGATCTAGTTGTTGAAAGTTGTGCTGTTTTGAGTTCGTTTTTTGCTGACACAATTACAAGAAAACGAAAAAAATACGTTTTTGGGTTAGACAATGGATACAGCGAAGAAATATGTTAAGAGCGTCAAACTTGGTTAGTATGGAACTAAAAAACAATTTTCCAGAAGATTTTAGAAACCTACTGCGAATGACTGAATTTCAGTTTGAGTACCTCTTATTGCGTGTTACAAATGAAATTTCAAAATCTAACACTAACATGAGACAAGCAATTAGTGCAAAAACCAAATTAGAGGTGACGTTACGGTATTTAGCTACAGGTGATTCTTTCAAAAGTCTAGAATTTTTGTTCCGTGTTCCAAAAAACACAATAAGTGAATTTATCCAGGAATATTTATTTCATGACTTATTCTCTTAGTTGCGGCGGCTCGTAAATCTCTATCACGGTATTCCTCCAAACTTGGATCATATAACACCTTTTCCATCGAATATAACTTCAAAAAACGCGTAGTTTCACTGTCGTTAAACTTAATAATTCCACGTGACGACATCTTGGCTTCACGAACGGTATATCACGACTGAAAATCAAACAGGTTTGATCTATCCATGCTTGAGTCGTTCGCCGTTCCTCACGAAAGCAAGTTTAACGACTATGCGTTCACACAGAACTGTATTTCACGAAAGTGTGGTTCACTGTCGTGATTAACGCCTCGTGGGAACACCCCTTCATGCACAAGGGCGATGTTATATCTCAAAGCACATACAAAAACTTCTCGGAAAAATCTATCTGCTGGTATTTTTTTATTGTTACAATATTAATAGTTATACCGCAAACACTCTCGATCTTTGACGTTCATTATCTCAGCACCTATTGGGCCAAATTAAACGCATTTTTTTTTAAAAGAAGCGTCTTTCCGAGAACTTTTTTTAGGTACTTCGAGTATTTTTCTTCGGTATCCAAATTCGCTTCAAAAATTAATTTTTTATAAGACGAAATTTTTCAACTTTTCAAAATCGCGTAGAAAAATGATAAAAACTTTAAAATTGTTCATTATAACTATTGTGTATTATAGTTTAGAGGTCTAAGTAGTTGTAAAATAATCGGCGCCTATTACTACTCAAAAATGTATGCTTGGCATGAACGCAAAAATGACGTTAATTTTTTTCGCGGAAATTAATTAACAATTAATTCACGTAAAAACTATCAGGCCAATTGAATAAGCCTTTGGCATATTGTTTTATACTATAATGAGGTTCTTAAATCCCAATTTATAGCGTGATTGGATGATTTTTTATCTGCGAAACAAATGCTTTAAAATAACCTCGTATTTTAGCTACTTTTTTTGCATTTATCGCCATTTCTAAACGAAAAAATTGAATATATCGATTTTAAACCAATTCTGTCTTGTAGAGAACTTCATAAATAATAAATTCGTAAGTATACTTTTTTTCTCTATCTTGCATATTTAAAGAGTTATATTAAGAAAAATCGGTAAAAACGAGCGATTTTTGCGTTTTTATGCAGTTTATGATTTTTCCTGCAAATAGCACAACTTTTTCAGCTGGCGGACCTTCATATTTTCTTTTCTTAGATGATTTCCGAGCAATTCCAACCAATATCTAATCTACGTCACGACACAGTCATGTCAAACTGTAGTGCTCCTGGCCTATCTGTGCACATACTATAATTTGAATTTTTGTTTTAGATTTAGATGATGAGTCAACGATTCTATCAACGTCTTCAGTTTCTTTCGCATCTGTCGAACACAAATCATTACCTAGAAGACAAAATTCTAATGCTATTGGAACTGATAATTCTGGCGCAGCAGTTGAAACAATAAATACCATATTAACGGGAATAACGAATTCCGTAAATCGTTTATCCGAGATCCATGTTCAAAAACCGGAAGGTCCTGGAAATAGGACTACTTATGTTTCAACGAGTAAATATCAGTTTAAGTATACATTTAAATATATTAAACGACAATGTTTGGAAGTCTATCTATTACAATCTCAAAAACAAGAGCTAATTGGTGATTTTTATCGTGAATTTTGATAGCGAAAATACATGAGAATTAACTATTTTTCAGCCAAAGCTTATCATTGTTGACCAGTAATATTATTTGTCACGTTTACATCACTTGATAATCAGTATTCACAGTGTAATTTGTAAAATGTGACATAGGGAAATACGTGTTAAATTCTGAATGTCATGTTAGCCTCCTACAACAAAATTTTATGAGTTACCTTAACTCTACACCACCGACGAGTTTAATTAAAGTTTCCAAAACTTCATATTTCAATATAGTCCATTGAAAAGGTACATTTGGGGTTGCATATCAAGGGGGGGTCAGTTTAAAGCTAAATCCAAGTATGCGGGGCTGCAACCGTTGTCCCACGGCCGCCATTTTGTACAAAGGGGTTCAAATGGCCTTTATGGTTAATCTGACGAATTATAGGACTCACAAAAAAATTAGTTAACATTATTCATTGCAAATAGGATTATCTACTACAAATATTCTCAAGTAACTTTTTTTTTATTTATTTAGTGTCTCGACATCTGATGGTCATTGACACATTTACTTTACAACCGTAATACACCAATATAAATTTACATTAATTGAAACAATTGAATGTCTTTTAAGAAATCAATTACTGAGGTGCTATTGTCTGGACACAGAATATTCTTAAGATCGCCATTCAGATGATGGCGTTGTCTTGCTGTGACATGGTGAGGGCAGTCTATCAAGATGTGTTTCACCGAAAGAAGGTATTATGACAGTGGGCACAATATGGTCGTTGCTTATCAGATTCCATTAAGTATCCATGCGTTGAGCGAGTATGTCCAATTCTCAATCTTCTAAAAACGAGTTTTCCTTCCCTCTTGACTAATGACAGTAAGCTGGAATTAGGTGTTCGTTGAACTTCTGACAATTTGCTAGTGGATGTGCTTAACATATTTGCGCATTTATTTCTGATGGTCTTTTTAAAGAAAGTTTTAAGATCACTGTAGTGCTGAATACGTTGTTTAGGTAACTCTGACGATGCCGCAGCTTTAGCGGACTTATCAGCAGTTTCATTTTCAGTAATACCAACATGTGAGGGGACCCAGATAAGGAAGACGTGAAGTGAAGGCATTGGATGCTTTCTTGAATTTGTTGGGCTAGATAATTTTTGGAGTATATGTCCCTTATTGAGAGGATGGTTGACAGACAATCGGTGCATATTGCAACTTTTTTATGGGTGTCCTCAATGCATTTCACAGCTGAGAGTATACTGAAAAGTTCGCCTGTATGTACACTACAATAGGGAGGGAGTTGATGTGCGATGATTGAATAATTTGTTGTAGTAGCGGAGCAGCCTACTCCATTCTCCTGCTTTGATGCGTCGGTGTATAAAATTTCGTCAGGATTTTTCAGATCTATCAGTTCTAGGAAGGCTTGGTGAAGAAAAGAGCTCGATACTTCATGTTTATTGTATTTGATCAAAGTTTTGTTCGTATATGGGACCATTCTAATCCAGGGTGGTGAGTCTGAGAGAAAACTATTGGCCGTTTGTTTGAGGTCTATATTTTCGAGTTATGGTTGTGAAAGGTGTTGTATTGTATGATAGCTAGTTACGGTGTTTTGGGATTCGGTTTGGTTTGAGTTTATGATATAATATACTGGATTTGTAGGGTTAGATGATAACCGTGCTGAGTATGACTGTAGAAGCTGTTGTCTACGGAGAAATAGGGGTATTTCATTCGCTTCGCAGCAGAGTGATTCCGCAGGACTGGGTCTGAAGGCTCCTAAACAGATGCGGAGTGAAGTATTCTGTATTGAGTTTAACTTATTTAGAGTAGATCTGCTTGCATTACCATACACAATACTGCCATATTCTAGTTTTGATCTGACTAAAGCTCTATAGATTTTTAGTAGTTGTTGTTCATCAGCTCCGCATGTGCGATGTGATAGTGTATTGATCAGATTTATGCGTTTTAAACAATTACCCTTGACATCGTCTATGTGGTGCTTCCACGTGAGTTTACTATCGAAGGTTATTCCCAGGAATTTATAGTGATCTACTACATCTAAACTTCTCTCGTTCAGTTTAATATCAGGCCGCATTTGTTCGTTCCGTTTCCTGCTGAATTTTATTACTTCCGATTTTGTTGGAGAGAAATTGAATCCTACTGTAACAGCCCAGTCGGAGATTATGTCTACGGTATTTTGGAGTAATGTTGATGTGGTTAATGATAATTTACCGGGAAAGTACAAGAAAAGATCGTCGGCATGAATAGAATATTTTATTGGGGGGCATACGTCATTTAAGACTAAAATGAATAGGGTTGGGCTTAATACTGAGCCTTGGGGGACCCCATTTTCAAGGTTAAATGGTTTGGAAAAATGACCGTTGACGGATACTTCGGAAGATGGATTACTCAGAAAATTTGTTAAAAAGTTTAGGATATTACCTTCTATATTTATTTCTTTTAATTTATTGGTAATAGCGGGTCTCCATACTTTACAAACGCACTTTGTATATCAATAGTCACTGCTACCACTTCTTGTTTCTTTGCAAAAGCATTGGAAATCTCTGCATATATAGATACCAAACTATCAGTCGTACATCTTTGGGACCGAAAACCAGATTGGGCTGGATTCAGCAGTTTATTAGTTTCGAAGAACCAGAGTAGCCGCTTGTTCACCATTTTTTCTAGAAGTTTACACATTGTGTAGGTTAATGAAATGAGTCTAAAGGATTCTGGTTTTTGGGAACCAGCATAATTTTTCATAAATGGTAGTATAACAGACTCTCTCCATATTTTCGGAAATTTATAGTGGATCCAAATTTTATTATACAGAGTAGTTTGTTTAGACTGGATGTAGAACGGTGTTTTAGGAAGATGAAAGGGACGCCATCTGGTCCGGCAGCGGAGTTTTTGGAAAAAGACATTGCTTGTGTGAGTTCTTGGAATATGAAAGGGGCATTGAGTGAGTTGGAATGTAAAGTATCTAGGGGACATTTGACTAGGGGAGTTTGAGGTGTGCTCATATTCTTCGGTTTTTTTGAAAGGAGTCTGCTAGGATATTGGCAATGTCTTCGCTGTTGGTAAAAAGTTGGTTTTAATTATTGCTGGTATAGTGTTCAAAGTACTACGACCTTGAATTTGTCTTACTTTTTTCCAAACTTCCACAGGAGTAGTTGCTGGTGTTATGCTGCTCACATAGTTGTTCCAGGATACCGTTTTGGTTTCTTCAATGATACGTTTTGACTTGGCTTTTAATTTCTTGAGGTGTATAAGATCCACTTGAGAACAGGTTTTTCTATATCTATTTAAAGCCTTGTTATATTCTTTTACAGCTATTTTGCAGGATTCATTCCACCATGGTACAATTTTTCTGCAGGCATCTATCTCGTACTTTCCAATATACTTTTCCGCAGAGGTGATTATATATTTCACGAATTGTACAGTTGTTTCATCAATGTTTTTGTCAATCTTGAGTGTGTCAGTTATTTATTCAGTAAATAACTTGAACATATTTCAATCCGCGTATTTTGTTTTCCATTTCGTCAAGGTATTTGATGGTTTAATCGTATTGTCGGTGATTAGAGTTGGGAAGTGGTCACTATCGTATAGGCTCTCTAGTGCTCGCCAGTTCATTAAGAATGCTGTTCTGTGGTCGCTAAAACCGAGATCTATAGCTGAAAAAATTCCTGATACTATGCTGAAGTGGGTGTTGCTACCAGTATTTAGTAGACATAAACTGGTAATAATATGTTATATGTTCAATATGTTTTCTATTGTTTTACCTCTACCGAAGGTGCGTTCTGAGCCCCACATTACGTTGTGAGCATTGAACTCGCCAGCAAGAATGAACGGCTTCGGTAATTGTGAAGAGAGATCTGAAATATCGGATTCTCACAATTTGGAGGTATGTAAATTCTGCATATTGTAAGCTTGTGTGGACACCAGACATTTACACCAACGGCTTCAAGTTTGGTTGTAAGTGGTAGTTTGGAAGAGAAAAGATCATTAGAAATAAATATTGAAGCCCCTCCACTGGCCCTTGTGAATGTTGTTCCGATAAAAAGGTAGCCTACAAAGTTTTTCAGATATGGCTTATGGGAATTTTTGAAGCTTGTTTCTTGGAGACACAGTATATTACGCTGATATTCAGAAATTAGTTGTTGTATTCGTTCAATGCGAAGATAAAACACATCGCAATTCCATTTGATTGAATGGAACATGATTAAAGTAGTAAAAAAAGAAAAAAAGTGATTAGATGCTATTAAGAAGATTTCTGTGATAATTGGGCCACCGATGATTGCGTTGTTGCGCTATAGATGCTCTCCGTGTCGGTTTCTTCGAGGGCTATGCTACCTTTGATTTTTTTCCGCAGGCGAGAAAATCTATTTTTTATTGATCAATCTTTTAGATGGGGATATATATCTTGCATATAAGTTAGGAGGCCTTCAATATCGGCCGCGAATTTTAGAGCTTCTGCATAGGGGTTAGTATTATTGTATGTGTTTTCGATGAAAGCGATGAAATTTCCCACGTGCATGACATGGTTTTCAGGGTTGTCTTGAAGGTGCGCTTCTTTGATGATGGTTATTGTTTCCTCAGTTAGATATGATTATTTATAGTTGAAAGTCTAATTACCACGATGTTATTAAACACAACGGGAACCACACGTTAATCACTTTTAAGTTTTACTACGCACAGCGATGTTAACTCGTCGAGTTCACAAGCTCGAATCAAGTAACTTGTAGTCGTAGAACTAAAAATAAAAAAGTTGTAAGCGAAAATCCTTGAAAACTTGAGAAAACAATTTCTATTTTTTAGGATTTAACATTTACATTTTACAAAAAAATTACATCAAACCAATTTTATAGATAGTGTCCTAAGGAATAATTTTCATTTTGAACTTTTTGAATTACATTCATTAGTTAAGATTTTACAGCGTTGCGAAACGAATACTATTCTTCAGTATTCATAACTCAGCGTCTGGTTGACTCTTTATAGTAAATACTTGAGGGAGAATCGGAGAAGGAAGTGGCGTCATTGTCTTCCCTTTATCTTTAAAATAATTTTCCTCAATTCATTTCGACAGCTCCATTATGTTGCTGAAAGTCTCCCCAGAACAATGGAGGCACACTGGAGAACATTTCTGGCCTGCTATTCGACATCTATACATCGCTGCACAGCTTCCTTTGCATCTGCAGGAAATTAACTTTAGAAGCTCAGGGGGCGCTGGAGGTCTTGAGCTCTGCACATTTTTTCCTGCCCCAGTCTCCAGGATCGTTATAATTACCAAGCCACGACTGAACCTGATAGTAGACTCGAAAGCTGTGGAAGCGAGCTGTATCTTGTGTTGGAGGAAGTAAAGATAAATTAAATGTACTCTTTGTCACTGACTTAGCAAAGTGTTTATATCTTAGGTTGTCAAGATAATTATAATCTTTATTAGCACCATATAAAGAGATGAAAAAACATTCACCAATGACAGTGAGCAAAGTGTAGAGATAATTCTAGGGCGTAGTACAAGAACTACTTTTTTTAATTGATGTATTTTATCAAACAAGTAACTCACAATTTTCATTAACATCTACAACGACAACAACGTGCTATCTATCCTGCGATTAACATTCTTCCGTCAACTGTCAACATACACAGGATGACCAACCCAAAAGTGAGGAGTGTAATAAATAATGCCACAAAAGCTGGGTCAACTCTATTGTTGAGGAACAACGCCGTTCCACACTTTTCAGAACTTTAAGTTTACCTATATTGTAAACAGTTGAATTTTTTTCACATCTTGAAATTGCATGAAGAAACAGCAAGTTATCCGCAATGACGTCTTCGGACACAAAACCTGACTATCCATATAATTGTTCAGTTGATCGTCCCTTCGACGGCTTAAAAAATGCATTTAATTGTTTTGTTCCAAGTGCTGTGAGCATGATAAGTATGTCGATATCTTCAGCTACAACAGTAATTGAATGAATCAGTTGAGATGCTGCAAGAGAAGAGCGACCGATAAGGGTGTCTGCATCTGATTCTGCTTGGTCGACACTGAAACCCACCTTCGAGAATGAAGTTTGGAGATGTACAATGAAATTAGCTTTGCTCTTCTCATTGCCAAGAAATTTCTCTTGTGATATCGTCGGTACGGTATTTTTGTCGAATTTTACTTCTGTCGACTGGTGTTTTTTCGAGCGGCACAAACGCTCCCAAGACTTTGTTCCTGCGACATCAGGGTCATCTGAGTAGCCGTCAAATACAATGCTTGCAGAGAGTCCAAAGTGTTCAAGTACATATTTGATATAATTTTAGTAATATCATTAAAATATCACTCCTGGCACTGATATTAGAGGATCCTTCCACTGGTGTGAAAGCATTAAACAAAGATGACTTGATAACATTTCTCATGCCATCCTCTGCGAATAATGTCAAAGAAAAAGGTGCTAATTGGGTATTCTTTGACATCACCGGCTGTTTCTCTTGAAATTCACATTCGTTGAAATAATAGTAATGGATTAATGACAACAGGAGATTCATTTACTTCAATAGTAATTGTCATAGCACTAAAGAAAATAACCTTATTTTTACTACTAAATGACAGCCATTGAAAATCAAATTCTATGATATTGTTTATTAAATCCTCTCCTATCGCAATGGCGGGATGACAATTTATATTCTCTGAAGCGACTATTGCCTTAGCAATGCAAATGAATTCAGGGCGATCTAGGGTAAAGTCATCAGTTGCGAGCCAATAATCGATTTTTCCAAGACACAAACCCAAATTTCTCCAAAAATAACCTAAAATGTAATATATCTGGATTTAGAGGACCCGTTGTACTTGCTTTAGTGCGCTGAAAATCAATTAGGTTCATCTGTGAGATGCCCTGAACAAAATTCAATCATAAAATTGCCGACTTATTGCACTCCGGAGGCTGTATCGTACTAACAATTTTAAATTTCTCCAAAAATCCCAAAAATGTCGAACTTCAAGTACCATAGCACCCGTTATACTGGCTCTGATGAGCTGAAAATCAATAAAGTTCTTCTGTGATATGTCCTGAACAATATTCAATGTTAAAATTGGTGACTTGTTGCAATCCAGAGGCTGTATCTTGCTAACAAGACATGTTACGAAAAGTGGCCGACGACAACGACGACGTCATACACACAGTCTTTTTTTATAACCGTTTTTTCGTGTTATTCTTGCTATAAAACGCAAAAATTTCTAAAAAAAATCCAAAATTCCCACTTTTTTGGGATAAACAAATACTTTTCTTTCATATTACATAGGTTGGGTGAAAAAGTAATATCACGAATACGTTAAAAACTGTATACACTCAGCATAGGAGACCTTGGGACGTCATAAACATACTAAAAGTAAAAAACAGTATTGGGGACTCAGATATTGAAGACAATATGATTGGAAAAAGACAAAATACCAAAAATTCCTGAATACGAAGAATAAGAGCGATGAAGAAGAGTACAAGAAGATAGAAGCTGTAGTCAAACGCAAAATAACATAAAAGAAAAATGAAGCTGGTGAACGGAAAAGCATGAAAATCAATACTCATCTGTGTGGAAGCAAAAGTACAGAAAGTTGAGGGATGGTAAAACAACTAAGGCAAAATCAAACTAAGGACAAAATATTATCAATAACAATGGACACATAGGAATCGTATCTTAAAGCATTACTTACCGAAAATTGCTGACTTATTGCACTCCAGAGGCTGTATCGTGCTAGCAAGACATGTAAGGAAAAGTGGCCGACGACAACGACGACGACGACGACATACACACAGGATTTTTTTTCTTAAAACCGTTTTTTCGTGTTGTTGTTGATGGAAAACAAAACTTTTTTTGGGGTAAACCAATACTTATCTCGCATATAGAAAGGTTGGGCGGAAAAGTAAAAACGGTATTTAGAAAAAAAATCCTGTGTGTATGTCGTCGTCGTCGTTGTCGTCGGCCACTTTTCGTAACATGGTCTTGTTAGCAGGATATAGCCTCCGGAGTGCACCAAGTCAGCAATTTTATGATTGAATATTGTTCAGGACATATCACAGATGAACTCTATTGATTTTCAGTTCACCAGATCCAGTACAACGGGTGCTATGGTACTAGAAGTATAAAATTTTATCATTTTTGGAGAAATTTAAGTTTGTTAGCACGATAGAACCTCCGGAGTGCAACAAGTTACCAATTCTATGATTGAATATTGTTTATGACATATCACAGATGAAGCCTATTGATTTTCAGTTGACTAGAGCCAGTACAACGGGTGCTATGGTACTTCGAGTACCAAATTTTTGTCATTTTTGAAGAATTTTCAGTTTGTGAGCACAATACAGCCTCTGGAATGTTTACAAGTGACCATTTATATCATTGGATATTGTTGAGGATATTACATAGATGAACCTTATTGATTTTCGGGTCACTGGAAGTAGTACGACGGGTGCTATGGCACTGGAAGGGCCACATTTTTGGTCATTTTTTGAGAAATTTCGGTTTGTTAACACGATAAAGCCTCCCAAGTGTATACAAGTGACACTTTCATGATATAATATTGTTTAGGGCATTTCACATATGCGGAAAAGTTGGTTTTAATCTTTAAATCCGTTTATTTTTACTATTATGTTGAACACTGTTATTCATCTATACTCATTACACTCCTTCTGATTCCCTTTTTCAAATATAGGTGTTATTAATGCTTATTCTTTTGGTATTTTATCGTTCTCACAAGCTTTATTTAATATATGAAGTGTTAGATGTACACCTATTTCTTCCAAGTTTTTCATCATTTCAGCCGTAATTTTGTCATTACCTGGCGCCTTTCCATATTTTAGTGTTTTTATTACATTCTTCAGTTCTTCAATTTTTAATTTTCAGTTCCCTGGTCATCATGTTGGTTTTCAGGTTCTGTTGAATTCTCTTCCATATTTTGTGTTTGTTGCCTCAGTAATTCTTGAAAATGCCCTTTCCATCTCTTCATGGTATCATTTTCATTTGTTAATATTTCTTGTTTTTGACATAAAATGCATTTACAGGTTACTCTTTTCTGAATGTTTTTAATACTTTATAGAATAATTTTTGACTGCTTGAGCTGTCCATTTTGTTTCTCGCTACTAAATTTATGACCCCTTTTCTCTATTTTTTTTATATTTCATATTGCTCTGGAGTATTAGTATTATGAAATACTTTTTCCATTCTCTTTTTCTATTTTTAACTTTTTCTTTAGTTTGATTGGTTTACAGCGCTGTTTGTTTGTTTGATTATCTGCTTTACCAATTCCACAAATTTCTGTAGCTGCGCTAATGATTATATCTTTAAAAAAATATTACATTCCTGTTGTGTATTAGTCTTTTTATGTTGTCTATTCCTTCCTTCAGCTTTTTGTCCGTTTGTTGTTTGTTTCTGTTTACAGTGTTTTTGTTTGTATGATCTTATCGAAATGTATTATTTTTTTGCTTGAGTTGTTTTTATTATTTTCTCTATGTCTTGATTTCACTCCAATGATTGCAAATGATATTGATCACTATTGAGCATTAAGAAAATAATTCAAACTAGTGAGGTTATTGTTTCTAAAGTTATTTGCCGCATTCACCCAATCGCAAGAGTCCCTCCTATCCATTTGATTATCTCAATCCACCCAGTGTCTTTAAACTCTAACATCTCTTCAGAGTCAATCAACATCCAGGCAGACGATGAGAGTAACGAGAGTAGTGGCTGGTTCGTGTAATCAAAGTTGGCCAGTATTCTAGATATTTTTTAAAACAAATGCTAAATGACAGAAAATAATTTCTGATCGATCCCCTTGAACAATATACATTTTATATTTCAGATGTATGTAACCCAGTCGATGGTAATTCTGGCCACCGAATAATGAACTCAGGTCTAATAATGGACAAAGCTTGTGTCAGTAACAACTATATGAAAAAAACCTCTAGAGAACTTAAAGGTACCATCAAGAAACAAGCATCCAGTCAACTCATAAGGAAGTCTGTCAAAGTAGATAGGAGAATCAATAGTGCTGTTAATTCTCAATCTCTATCCTTAACTAAAAACAAAATGAAATCTAGAGGTAAGAGTGATACGAAAGTTTGATATTCATTCCAATATTTTTGTAGAGATTTAGAACTCAGGTTATATCTAAATCTTTCAATAATTGTTGATCAGGATAGGATATTTTGTTTGTCAGTTAATGGCTGTGGTTTATCACAACCAAAAAGTCAGTCTCATGTAGTGAACAATTATGTTAAAGTTTTTTAGACGTTACTAAGGATTAGCACTGGTAATGAAAATTTAACAGTAAATGGTGGGGATTCATATCTGGGTCATACTGTTGAATGATAATCAAAAATGTTTCCGTAAAAATCAGAAATCTAAGTCCAGTGCTCTATCCACTGGGCCACTCACACGCAATTGACGATGCTTTCATTAGTAGGGAAGTGCGGGGGAATTTTACGCGGTGGGTAATTGTACGCAGAGTCGATTCAAATGTAACCTCCCTTGCTGATGTGATGTGCGCAAGTCAAAATGTCTAACATAGTATACCGGCTTACGGGTGGAGAAATTCTTGCACGTGCCTAACATTTTTAGTTCATTTCAAGACATAATTGAGAGGACACGTGAATTCTTATAAAAAATAGCCGCGCAAAGTGTAACAAGGTAAGCGTTAATCTTTCATATACGACTTTTTTTATAGTATCAAATTAAAACGTGATTCTTACTGGTAATTTGTATGTTAATTTCATGTGGATCACGATAGTTTTTCTGATATTTTTATATGATTTAAGTAGTTGCTATGGTATGGGATAATATTGCGCACAAAATGAGGGTAATTTTACGCTGAGAAAAATTACCCCATAGTTAATCACTGTCTTGTTTCACAAGGAAAACAACTCTAGATATACCTAATGTTGATTATTCAATTGCAGATGCCTAGAACATACGTTTGAAAAGTGCCGACTCGTGGCAATAACGCAGATGAGGCCCTTCAAACAGCTCTGGATGCTATTGCCTCAGGCAGAAAAATTCGAGAAGTTGGGCGAAGTTTCAGCATCCCTGAGGCGACTCTTGGGTAAAAGATAAGGATGAAACAGATTTACAATGTCCCAACTGGGTGGTAAGCCTACCTTTACCGAAAAACAGGAGAAAGAGTTGATTGAACATATCTTACAGCTGGCGAAAATGTTTTATGGTATCACTATTCGTATATAAATATACTGAGACGAATGGAATCAGACACAATTATCGTAGAGAGACTGAACTTGCTGGAAGAGACTGGGTAAGTCTGTTCTTGAAAAGAAACCAAAAAGTAAGTTTGAGAAAACCGGAGGGCACAAGCGATTTTATTCCAACGTTGCTTCTGTGTTAGATAAATTTCAATTTCAGCCAGATCGGATGTACAACGTTGATGAGACTGGTATAACAACGGTACAAAGACCCTCAAGAATTTTGGGTCTGAAGGGACAGAAACAAGTAGGTTCTGCGATTTCTTTGGAAAGAGGAATGACCGTTACAATTGTTTGTGCGATGAGTGCGGCTGGAGGGTACATTCCACCAATGTTTATCTTCCCCAGGAAACGAATAAATACTCAAATTCAAAATAATGACCAGGTAGGTGCAATATATCACTGCTCCAATAATGAATGGATGAACAATGAGCTGTTTTATGAGTGGTTGCAACACTTTAAATGTCATGTCTATCCCAATAAAGAGTCACCTGTTTTATTAATACTTTACAACCATATATTTATTCTGTAAAGCTCATTCAATTCATCTCGTATCCATATCTCCGCACACATCCCATAGGCTACAGCCTCTCGATCTGACATTTTACAGCCCTCTCAAGGGAGCCTATAATAGAGAGTGTGAATTATATCTCAGAACACATCCGCTTCAGAGAATAACTAACTTCCAGTTAGCTGAGATTTACAACAAAGCCTATTTGAAAGTTGCTACAATGGAAAAAGGGATTGCTGGCATTAGATCTGTTGGAGTTTTTCCCTTCGATCCAGATAAATTCACAGATAAAGATTTTTCACCAGCTCAAGAATTTCGTCCAGTTGCCATAGAACATGAAGTAGAAGATCAGAACGTTACTGATACCGAGCTACTAAAAGATCAGGTTACTAATGGAAAGGGCAACATCACTCCAGAGGCAACCCCACAGGTAAATTCTGAAATAGATCCTATACCAGGAACATCAAAAGCCAATGTTTCTTTTTCTGATTTATTGCCAATACCAAAGGCCCACATGATCTCAAAAAAAACTAGGAAGTGTACAAAAAAACGATCTGAAGTCCTTACAAACACACCGATGAAGGGAATTCTTGAAGAATCTGACTTGAATTGAGAAGAGAGAAACAATAAGAAGGCAGCTGCTGTCGATAAAAAGATAAGGAAACCAAAAGGAAAAGAGAATGTTTCGCAGGAGAGAAAACATTACTTCATGTTAAAAATATTTAATTTCAAGATAGTGAAATGGAGGAATAGGAATATGACGAGAAAGATATATGTGATGATGATGAACTGGACGATGATGATCCTACTAGCACACATAATATCTGCCTACTTTATGGCGAATTTGGGAAATATAGAGAACTGTGGTATCAATGTGTGTCTTGTTTGGATTGGGCGCAAGCCGATTGCACTGCGAGAGAAGATTATAAGCAATATGAATGTGACATATGCAAGAAATAAATAGTTTGAATCATAATGTTCTCTTTTCTCAATACAAAATCTACGCTGTCAAGTTTTTCAATTTGCGCAAAATTTCCCGGCACCCCGCGGAAAATTACCCACATGGATGGGTAATTTTACTCACCGACCCAAAAGCTGAAATTGGTAATTTCAGAATAGTGTTTTTAAATGAAACTCACGGTCTATAGTTAATTCCACAATATAATAAAAGTTATTGAAAATTCTAAAAAATTGACAATTGTTTCGATAAATCAATATCATCGTCAGAATGACAGAAGTTACATTTCATTTTATGCCTACCTGATGTTTAGTAGTTATTTTTGGCTAGACCAAGAAGTGACCTAACTTGTGATTGACTTCATATATGTTAATATAAAAAAGAAGAAGATGTGATATTACAAATATTGAAGCTTAGATATTATTAGCCCTATGGTGATATCCTGGATATCATTTTTCCAATTAAGATCAGTATAACTGTGCAATGATATAGAAAACCAGGAAAACTATATCTGCTGATCTTTACAATTATCACTTAATTTCAGAATGTTTATTTACGTTTTGACTACAATGTGTTATACATGTTTAGGATGTCCCTTCAACTGTTGACTGTATCAATTTGAACAGTTTCAATCACTTTGTTACACAGAGAAAACACGTCCAAATAAAAAAAGTTTCTAGAAAAAATTCGCTTGCTGCAATTAAATTTTTATTAGTGGTAGAAACATTATTCATCAGTAGTTGACAAAAGCAGATAGCTAGTTTTGTCCGTTAAAGCGATCGACAAACCTTAGTCACCAGGTAATTTGTACTTAATATAAAAAGTTTCTAGAATTGAATCATTTACCCTTAACTATCTATCATTTATCGTAAGTGAGCTCAATAATAATCTTTAGTTATCTAAGTATTTGGAATCACATCTTCGACACATTCCGATAACACTCGGGTTGCTTGGCTGAACGTTAAGTTGGTTTCAGACAAGAAATTGCATCATTTGATTTTTAAAAGTCTGTAAGACAGCAAACAAACAGCATGTGTGTAGTGTAGTGAATGTCTGAACGATCCTTCTTTGTGCGGTGAGTGGTTTCTGGTTTCACTATTAGGCGAGGCCTACAATGGAATACAAGCAATGTAATTTCCTTTAATGAACATATGTTTGCATATAAAGTTAAGATAACTGATAATCTATCTTGCTTTTCAGAGATTCAATTTTATTTTCAGATGGTCACTTTGTATGTACACTCTAATAGCAGAACTTACATTATTACTTTTTTTTAAAGATTTTCTTATTTTCTACGTAAGTTAAAACAAATCTTTATACACGACGATTCAGACAAGCAATATCTCGGAACTGAACAGTAGTACAGAATTGTAATTTTGGGGCTGTATATTAGAACAGATTGTGCAGCTTTTCTTGTTATTATGTTACCAATTACCTTTTTGTACCTATATCACATTCGGAATTATTAATGGGACAACATGCAAAATGAACTGTGTGGTTCTGAGAGGTTGCTTGTCTTATTTGTTGAGGAACAAGAATTTTTAAGCAGCTGTACCTGTAATTAATCGTTTTCGACCACAAGTGTGCTAGTTTGTTGTAATCGTGTTATCGAGAAAAACTTAAAAATGTAAAAATATGCAGGTAGCACCATTAAGTTTGAATCTGATGTCACGTAAGCCAAAACTAAATTGTCATTGAGTAACATAATAACAAAAGAAACGCTGCAGCATTTGTTTTATACCACCAAAATTACAATTCTGTGCTACTGTCCATTTCCGAGATACTGCTTGTCTAAATCGTGTAATTACCATGTCCGTAATATAAGGTTGATTAATGTTGATTAATAATCACGTTTTCATTTGGTTTAGGAAAAATGAAAATTTTAAAATGTCTTACAGTTTGCAGCCGTCGATTAGAGATATCTCTAAAACCAATTTCCACATTTAAAACCCTTTTGGATCTCAAGATTTCTCTAAGCGACGGTTTTATCAGCCGTACCCTGTATAGGATTTTTTTTGTATTAAAATGTTCCTTATTATTTTTATTTTTTATTTTGTATAATTTAAAAAAAAATAACTGAAAACATTCCGTGCTCCTATATGATTTGTACAACTAATTCCTTAATACTTTTAAGTTACTTTTATTAATTTCGTATTTTTTGTTAAGAAAATTAATCATTTTAAAACTTAAATGTTTTGGTATGATTTGTATTATTGTACTTAGACTGAAAAACTTCCTTATTATTTTTAACTTACTTTTATTTTTGGTTACTTTAGAAAATTGTATATTTTGAAAAGTTATATTTAATTGCTTGAAAAAATACATATGTTAATTTTTTATTAGTTTAAAATAATAATGTTTTTTATAGATTTCCTTTTTTTATTTGATTCGCAAATATGCAAAACTAATGATGGAAAAAATATGAAATTTGAAGTTTGTATTCCAAATCTGTGGTGCAGAATAGAAATATGCGGTGTTTACTGAAATGTTTCATTTTAGTACAAGTTTTGGTCGAATAGATTGTATTTTTCCATCGCTTCCGATTACGTCAAAACAAAAATGGCGGATTTTTACAATTTCCGTTAGCTGCTAACCGATTTTGAAAAGTTTCCATCGCTATATGGGTGAAGATCACTTATCAAACTACAAAAAATATACTGGTCGTTCCATTAACATAGTCAATAAAAAAAATTGTCAAAAATTCGCTATTTCTGTTGTTTCGTAAACGAAAACGATAGAAAAAAATCAATCTTTTCAAACGAAACTTGTAGCTACTAAAATGAAACAATTCCGTGAAAATCGCATATTTCCCTCCTGAACCGTTTAGAATTTATAGGCAGTTAAAATAGGGGACCCTGTACAAGCCTAAATGCCAAAATTTATGTTAATACATAAATAGATTACTGTAAATAAACTTTTCAATTAGTCCTGATAACCTGTATTACTAAGGTAAATATACATTTTAACTATTATAGGTTATAAAGTTATTAAAGATAAATAAATAAATCACTAAGGGTAGGTATACAATATGTCAGATTTAATAAACGATATTATATTAAATAGCTAGTAGCAAGTTATCTATGTCGATAACTGTTAGCGACTAAATAATTTATGGTAAATAAAATAGACTACTTGAAATATATCTATGATAAGTGATCTCTATATTAACTGTAAATGTTTAATTTTAGCAATAAGGTTTTAACTGTGGTAAATGAATAAGTCATTTGTCCCCTATTTAATCGATTTTTTTTGCTGCTGCAAGTGAATATTCGCTAATGGCTATCAATTTTTTTCTCTGTGTAACAACAATACAGATGGTTTTGTTTATGTGCGTAAAGTTCCCCAACCTTCTCCTAACTCAATTTTCACCCATTTAGTAGAAGCTCGGGAGTTGCTTATTTTGAAAACATACATTGATTCTCATAGTACTTTTTGAAATAAAACTGTTTGTAAATAATTTCACAATATTGTGAATTATTTAGAAACAGATAGTTTTATTTAAAAAAGTACTTTGAGTAGAGTAAGGGTCGAAACAGTAAATTTGATTCTAATAACTTTTTCTCAACATTTTTACATGAGCTGGTCTGTCTTTTCCAGCCAAACTTGTCGAAATATTCCATAACAAAGAAGCCAAAAATAGTGATTCATCAGAATGTCAGGTAAACAGACAAATCAATTCAGATGGAGACCATAAACATGCTGGGATCACAAATAAGAATTCCGATGTACCAATTTTGGAGCTTTCAAATGACATTCATCAAAATATGCCCCCCACGCGTAGTAATACGATGAGATTGTGTCAGAATGTTCTACAAGACGAGTACTGCTATTCGCACGAAGCAAATAGAGGCGATAGTTA
The DNA here is from genome assembly GCA_963921935.1 of Galeruca laticollis. Taxonomy (NCBI): domain Eukaryota; kingdom Metazoa; phylum Arthropoda; class Insecta; order Coleoptera; family Chrysomelidae; genus Galeruca; species Galeruca laticollis. The sequence goes on along the minus strand of OY998184.1, from coordinate 59,535,647 downwards.
TCAAAAGAACTATGAATTACCTACTATCGCATCCCGAATGAAACAAGTTGCTAAGACATACTTGAGTACTTTTAGTTTCAAAGTAAGTAATACCACTATAACCACTCGAGATTAATTAAATGCGGAAAATCATTGGACATCGAAAACTTTTTTAGTAGTATCCTTGTTCTATTTCCTTCTATACTGTCTATGGCCAGTCCCTCCAATTTTGTCTCAATCATGGATTTAAATTGTCATTCAATCTTTAACAAGGCGAACTCCAACTGTATGTACCACTGTGAGACTTGTCCGTTGCATTTTTATATCAACAAATTTATCTTTTTCATTCGGCCTATACGCGACTTAATTGTCTCCCATTCATTAATGTTCCATTTTGGTTTGGCGTCTACTATCTAGAAAGGTTTTTCGTGATTTTCATTTCTTGTTTTTTGTTTCTGGTCTTGTTCCTGAGGTGTAGGTCATAGTATGTGTAACGATAATACGGAGTATCGTCAAAAAGCGCACGCCTATGTTAATAGCCAAACAGTTTTTCGAACGTTTTTATAGAACTTGAATTAGAATAAAAGACGTGTTGAGTCTAGATCGGTCTGTTCCCTCTACCTGAACTTTCGCGTCGAGATTATCCATCCCTATACTCTTGAGTGGCGGTGTTGAGATCATTGAATTCCGCTACCGAAACGTTCGCGTTGAAATCGTTTCAATTCCCTACCGTACCCCACATTACGTGTTGATTTCTGTGGGAGATTTCTACCGCTGAGACTTCGCGTTGAGATTACTCAGATCCTTCTCTTCTTTAATACATTTCACGTGTTTAGTTTGAGAAATAAAATATCTCCCTCAGCTTTCCAAAATATCGTTAAAGTAAATAATATGTGTATTAAATAAATTCAAAATAACATATCCGTATTTGATAGTAATAGATTGGAATCAGAATTACCGTTTGACTGCTGTATTAGCGTTTGTTTATATTTCTACGACGAAAAGAGCTCCGTCAAGCTGGCCCCCCGGTTAGATTTTTGTTACCAAAATGCTAGCACACATAAAGGGCACCTAGCACAACCTAGCACAACAATTTTTATAGCTAGCACACCAACAGCTCACATTAAAAATGCTTTTGAATTCGGGTGGGGCTAGGTTAACGCTAGACCCCCGTTGGAATTTTGTCGTCAAAATGCTAGCACAGATAAAGGACACCTAGCACAAACTAGCACACATTTTTTATAGCTAGCACACCAACAGCTTACAATGAAAATGCTCTTGAATTCGCGTGGGGCCAGGTTAACGCTAGCCCCCCGGTTGGAATTTTTTCGCCAAAATGCTAGCACAGATAAAGGACACCTAGCACAACCTAGCACACCATTTTTCATAGCTAGCACACCAACAGCTTACAATAAAAATGCTCTTGAATTCGGGTAGGGCCAGGTTAACGCTAGCCCACTCCGGTTGGAATTTTTTCGCCAAAATGCTAGCACAAAGAAAAGACACCTAGCACAACCCAGCACTAAATTTTTAATAGCTAGTACATCAACAATGCTTTTGAATTCAGAGGGAGGGCGTCTGCAAAATAATGCTATGGTTACACGAATGAATGAAAATGTTTGATGTATTTGTCCCTAAACATAATTTTCCTATAAAAAATGGCCCCTAAACAGATGTTGCCAGATTGTGCGTGATATCTATATTTTCCCATCTAGCAGGGTATTTGATTAATTGATAATTAACTATTATTTAATTAATAATTATCTATTTATTTTCAATTAATGCTAAAAAACGAAAGAATACAAAATAAAAGTAATTTTGTTGAAAAAATAGTAATTTTAATAAAACAAAATGAATAAATTCAAACATTTAGTCACGGAATCAGAAACAATCAGTGCACGAATAAGTTGCAAATTACGTCACACTATGAAAAAGGCAACGACTAACGTTTGCGTACAGACATGTTGGATAAATAAATGTCCAAATTAGCGAAGCCGTGTTGGATATGTACTTTGGACAATGTTGTGCAATCTGGGAAGGGGCGGCTGAGATCCCTAAAAATCTTCCAATATATTGAGAATACATGTTTTAGACTGATCCTGGTTCACTGTAGTCCTTATTTAAAAGAAATACTCAAACTTTATAGTTAAATTTGCCAGAATATTTATTGCCGAAGTTGATGGTTAATTAACCATTGTAATGATAACATAAATTTTACATTTCACTATCAGATTTTTTTTAAATTCCCAAGTTAACTTAGAACGTGCAGCTTTTAATTCTTAGAGCTGGTTAATCAGAGCTTTGAATATTTCTGTGGCATATCATAAGACACCAACACTACTATGCATTTTTCAAAGCTTTTAGTATGTAACTGGTAATGTATGTTTGTTCGGTTGCAATCTTGCAACTCAGTTTTGAAGCAGATATCTTCAACTGATTGATTTGAAATTCTTTATATACGTCTAGTTTGCATGCCAATCCATGATTAGGTATGTGACGTCATTCTAAATTCAACATGGCGGATCACCAAAGTTGGCGGACTAAAGAAAGTGGACTAATTTTTTTACTTTCTTACAATATGGATATTAAAGCAGCGAAATTGATGACATAGGTATTCTTATTTTTCTAAAAACTGGGTATAATCCATCTGCAGTTCTCATCGGACTTTTTAAAAGGGTCGTTAAACCAAGTCTATCATTAAAATTTGAATCATTCTTATAATGCCGTTTTTATGGGTCTTAAGAGTAAATAAAATTCTTGTAGGTACATCCAAACTGGCCGAATCAGATGTTTGGGTTAAGAAAGGGTTTCCCCGAAGGGCTGATGGTTGTAATAATACGTATTCTTTCTAATAATATTACAAGTAACATGGACTATATAAGTAAAACTAATGATCTAACTATTTTCATGAGTGTAATTCGATAAAATATTTCTCGATTAGACGACATAAAACTGTATTAATGCGAAATTTATATTATTTAAATAACATTACATGGTATTTAATCACCCTCTTTGGTTCATTTTCAATCACTTATTTTTGGATTAAACTTGAAGAATCGTTTTCAAACCGTGACATTTTTATGATATTTTAAATTAAAATTATGATAATAACAACAATTGTTACTTAGACGTTACTTAGATACGGACTTAAAAGGGAAATTATCGGCACTGCCGGAGAGTTATATCCGAAAAGATCCTGCTTCATTCGGAATTTTTACCATATGAGTAGAATATTCCGAAATTTTTTCGTAACTATAGTAAGAAACAATTAAAGCAGCCGTTTTACATATATATTCAACCTATTCATTTATCCATTTATTTATTCATCGAGTAAGTATAGCGTTATTTCACTGACCTCCGTCCCACTCCCCAGAATTAAAAGTGTAGTTGCTGTGCTAGCTATAAAAAATGGTGTGCTAGATTGTGATAGGTGTGGTAGCATTTTGGCGAAAAAATTCCGACCGGACGTAGCTAGCGTTAACCTGGCCCCACCCGAATTCCACAGCATTTTTATTGTAAGCTGTTGGTGTGCTAGCTATAAAAATGGTGTGCTAGGTGTCTTTTATCTGTGCTAGCATTCTGGCGAAAAAATTCCAACCGGGAGGGGGGGCTAGCGTTAACCTGGCCCCACTCGAATTCAAAAGCATTTTTATTGTAAGCTGTTGGTGTGCTAGCTATAAAAAATGGTGTGCTAGGTTGTGCTAGGTGTCCTCTATCTGTGCTAGCATTTTGGAGACAAAATTCCAACCGGGAGGGGCTAGCGTTAACCTGGCCACACCCGAATTCATAAGCATTTTTATTGTGAGCAGTTGGTGTGCTAGCTATGAAAAATGGTGTGCTAGGTTGTGCTAGGTGCCCTTTATGTGTGCTAGCATTTTGGTAGAAAAAATCTAACCGGGGGGGCAGCTTGACGGACCTGACGAAAAGAAATGTTTCAATAACACGACTTTAATGTCGTTTCTCCATCGGAACAAAATGCATCAGGTCAGGTACTGGATTTTGTAACGTTTGTGAATATGATATTTAATTTGGAAGATTGAATTTTCATTTTATTTTGGAATAAACACAGTTTAGAAACTCAAACCCTGTCTCTATTTATTATCGACGATTCCGGACATTACAATGGCGCCCGAGCAGATTTTAATACATGGTTTCTAAACAATCCACGAGACATTAGAGCCTTCTTCACAAATTAAAATATCAGATTTCGAAGGTGCAGCAGGGTAAGAAATAGCTAACCCAAAAGTAGGCTGGGTTTACAAACTAAAGAAAGATGAACTTATCTCTGAGATGGCTAGACTAGGTTTACATCATTCAGGCACGTTAGATGAATTACGTACAAAAATGGTACAATTTTTAAAGGAACAAACCGGTTTAGGACAAAAGAATGAGACACCATAATATACAGTATTAATCAAACTAGCTCGTCAAAGAGAAGATCCCCTACCTGTGATGCAGGATGAACACAACCTAATGGAAATGGGGGTTACATTTCGACGGAACGAAAGATCGGATAGAATTATGGAAACTCTCACCGAGCTCAAAGATTATTACCGGATCCCAGATGACCGAATGCTGCAAGCATTACCAGTAATATTTAGGGGAAAAGCGATTTTATGGTACCGAAATAATAAAAACTACTGGACATAATGGACTGATTTCTTAGACGACTTTAACCTGTCATTTCTACCAAATAATATAGTGTGCAATTTTGAAGAACAGATAAGGGCTAGAAAACAGTAACCGAACGCGACTATCGAAGATTTCGTACGAGACCTACAAACTCTCATTAGGAGATATAACAGACTCGACCGAAGACAAGAGGTAGAACAAATTTACCACAACAATTCAAGTTATACGTCAAACGAGGCGATTTCTGTCAACACACTGAGACGTTTTACGAAAGAGATGGAGCAAATTGAACATGAAATCCGGCTAGCCGAAAATCCACAGGAGCTATGAAATAGGTACAACGCCGGAGTAACCGAAGGTAGAACATACAGAGACGCGTCAATAAATAAATTGCAAAATTACGACAGCCGCACATGCTGCTGGCGACGCGGAAAGAGGGGACATAACAGGAAAACGTGCCGCTGAACACCGCTCCTTTTCTGCAGCCAATGTGGCAGGCTAAATACTACTAGCAAAGATTGCAACTGTCCCAATCCGGGAATCGCCGCACGGGACGGGTCCAGAGGAAATCCAGGAAAAGACGACAGACCGATGTTTAATCGACAACACCTGGCATCAAATCAGGTTATACTACAAGCCAAATCTGGCCTCCGAACCAGTTCTAGGCATCGATAACATAAGGAAATGTAGCATAGCCTAGGTTTCTCATCAGTCCGCATATATCCCAGAACAAATCAGCAGCTAGTTACCTAATCAACAACAAAAGTACAGGGTGATGTCACTGATACCGCAGTACAACACCATACCGACGCACAATTCACCGATACGGAAATAGGCTCACCGGCTGGGATCACTGATACCGCAGTGCACCACCAATTTGACCAGACCAGAGCCAGAAAGCGGAACAAAAGTACTGACACCGAAGTACAACAACCAACTGAAGTCACCGATACAAAAAAGGGAGATATCTATACCGCTGTAGATATTCCGGAACACTTCCCGAATAGTAACAACGAAACTCCCAATGAACCTAAATTTAATATCGATCTCGTTTTAACTGTGGAACAACCATCCACATTAGAAAGTTTTTTAAAAACCGAGGTAGCAAAATTCAAAAATATAAAAGGAGTGACACCTCTGATTACTCACACTATCAAGTTGAAGAACACTACACGGATTAAACAGAGATATAGACCAAGGAGCCCGGTAATGCAAAGAATTATCGACAATGAAATCGATGCAATGATACAAGAAGGAGTAATAGAGAAATCCGTATAGTTCTTCCATCGTCATGGTTAAGAAAAAAATAACGATTAAAGGTTCTGCATAGATTGTAGGAGGATTAATGACATTTCCAAAATAGATGTTTACCCACTTGCGTACATAAATCATATTCTGGAGAAACTGAAAACCAAAAAATACATTTTCACTTTGGATTTGCAGAATGGATACTGGCAAGTACCATTAACAGAAGAAAGTGTTACTGCGTTCATAGTACCAGGAAAGGGTTTATTTCAATCCAAAGTCATGCTTTTCGGAATTCATGCTGATTCCGCAACATTTTAGAGACTACTAGAGACTGTCATAGGCCCCGAAATGGAACCACATGGTTTCGCCTATCTGGGCGACAATATTGTGTTAGGAGAAACGTTCTAAGAACAGATGAAACATTTACAAGAAGTTTTCAAAAGGTTGGAGGATGCTAAGCTGAAGAAAAATATGGGGAAATGTAAATTTTGCAAAGAAGAAATCACCTACCTCGGTCACGTGGTCTACAAACACGGCATAAAAACAAGGTCAAAGCCATCATAGACTATGCAGCACCGACCAAGATCAAACAACTTCGACATTTCATAGGAATATCGTCGCGGTACAGGAGGTTCATTCAGGACTATTCAACAATTACCGCACCGTTAACGAAACTCCTTAAGAAAAAACAAAGATGGATTTGGGGCCCGGATTAAATAGCCGCTTTCAAAAAGATAAAAACACTATTGACACAAGCACCAATACTAATTTGCCCAGATATTTCAAAGATATTCTATTTACAAACCGACGCATATAAATACTTACTTGGCGTAGCTCTGATTCAAAAGGACGACGAAGGACATGATCGAGTAATAACGTATGCAAGTAGATCAGTATCAAAACCAGATAGAAATTATAGTGTAACAGAAAAAGAACGGTTATCAATAGTATATGGAGTTGAAAAAATGAGACCGTACCTGGAAGGATATTAATTCTCGGTCATTACCGACCACCAATGTTTAAAATATCTACAATCCATGGAGAATCTATCAGGAAGAATCGTCAGATGGGCCATGGCAGTCCAATAGTTTGACTTCGATGACATATATAGAAAAGGCTCCCAAAACTTTGAGGCAGATGCACTTTCTCGGGGACCAGTAGACTCAATTTGCTGCATATCCATCGAAAACCTAGAGGATGACTGCTACAAAAAGAAGCTGAGAGAAGTAAAAGCAAATCCGTGACAATACCCTGACTATGCTATTAAGAACGACTTGCTATACCGACACTTTTGGGACAAGTACGATTACAAAGAAACAGAATGATCAGACCCGTGGAAATGATGTATTCCAAGAAATAAGCAAGCTCAACTAATTAGTGAGAACCACGTAGATCCCACAGCCGACATCTCGGCATGGCAAAGACAATTGCCAGGCGGTATTAGCGGCCCAACATATTTCGAGACACAGCGAAGTTTGTGAGACAATGCCACAGCTGCCAGATTTGCAAATCATTGCAACAACAAACCGCAGGTAAAATGTAGTGTACGATCAATCCAGGACACCCTTAACACACCGTTACCACCGCTATGATCAGACCACTTCCGAGGTCGAGCAAAGGCAACATTTACACCATCGTTTTCCAAGACACGTTCTCGAAATGGGTGAAGATAATACCAGTCAGGAGGACCACAGCTACCGTAGTATGCCAAGCATTAGAAGACATGATAATCATGAGGTTCAGTTGTCCAAAACAGCTAATAGCAGACAACGCCACCACATACGAAAATAGAGGGTTTAAAAATCTGCTAAAAGAATTAAAGATTGAGAAACATGACAACCCGCTGTACACACCTCAAACCAACCCGGTCGAAAAGACAAACAGAGTTATTAAAACCATGATAGCCCAATTCAGCGATAATAACAAAAAATGGGACTCGCTAATTCCAGAGCTTACGTTCGCCATCAATTCCGCAAAACAGGATTTTCGCCTGCATTTTTAAATTTCGGCCACGAATTACACTTGCCCAGCAGAATAATTGCCTCGCCAAATACATTTGATAATAAACCATCCCCAAGAAAATGGGAGAAACATTTGAGTTAGTAAAAGTAAACCTAGCCAAAGCATTTACAATACGCAGCCATCACTACAACCTTCGCCGCAGAGAGAATAGGAGACCTAGTCATGAAAAAATATAGCCTGGCAAACGCTGACAAACAGTGTAACACCAAATTAGTACCAAAATATTCTGGCCCGTACACAGTCAACAAAATGATATCTAAAGTAATTTTTCAATTAAGAGACAAAAATGGTGAAAAATACAATAGAATTCACATCAAACATATAAAACGCATGTATATGTACAGAGTGGAAAGTCGAACTGGAACAAATTCTGTAACTTGATAAATAAAGGTTTATCGCAAAATTCCTGAAACATGTCAATTTTTATTTTCAATGGGGCATATTACAAAGAGATTTGTTTATCTTTTCAATTATCTGAGGGGGTTGCAGACAACCCCAACTTTTTTTTTAAATGGAAGGGTAGGTTGATTAATTTTTTATTTCAAAGCTTTTTCAATTGTAAATACAATTCCACTTTTTTTTGTTACTTTTTATAAGCAATGTGTCGGAAAAAAATGAAATAAGGAAATATTTACTCAAATTACTCTAATGTACAGGTACATTTTAACTTACTTGATAAGAACGATGAAATAAAACAATATAGTTTGTTTAAATCTTCATTTATTTGAACTAATGTTCAATTAGTGAAACGCGTTTCACTAACACAGTAGCTTTGTCAAAACGAATGAAGGTAAAATATAAAAATGTCTTAATATATACAGTGCTAAATCTATTTACTAAGGTTAACAATGGTATTGAAAGAAATTACCTGGAAATTCATTCACTACAAACATTTCTAAGCTACCTTCTAGGTAAAGAGATTCAATAAAGGAGAATGATTGATATATATTTTGTCGTTAAGGAGATTACCTGAATATTTATTTTTGTTAATCTATAGGGCTTCTAATAAATTTAAACTAAAGGATTTACCGACTACATGGAGAATTTCAAAATTTGGGTCGAAAATGTGTTGGTTTTGTAATAAATGATTTGAATAGTTAGAATCTAATTTTTTGTTGTCATAGCTACGTTTGTGTTCCGAAATTCTAGTTTTAAAATTTCTAAAAGTTCTACCGATATAAATTTTATCACAACTGTCATTACCACATTTTAATTTATAAACAACTGATTTGTTTAATTTTGAAGATTTATATTTATTATTTTTAATGAATTTGGATAAATTGTGATCAGTTTTAAAGGAAATATTTTACCTTCATTCGTATTGACAAAGCTACTGTGTTAGTGAAACGCGTCAACAAGTTTAAATTGAACATTAGTTCAAATAAATGAAGATTTAAACAAACTATATTGTTTTATTTCATCGTTCAGTATGGATCTTCATGAAGTAAAAGCCTCATCTATTCAATTACTTGATAAGCCCAACAAAAATCCTGCTCGATATTTTTTTGCTCAATTTGAACTGAATGTGATTGATTTGTTAGTACTTGTTTGCATTTCAACGTGTAAATAACGAACGAAAAATAAGAAAATATGGGGACGGAAGTCGAACAAAGACTGAAGTCGCTCGTTTGTTTACTGAAGTTCATCCAGAATTACCTTCAATTAATCGAAGTACGATTAGCAAAATTGAAACTCGATATCGAGAGTTGGGCCACGTAAGGGATGCTCCTCGACAAAAGGTTTTAAAAGTTGACGAAGGAGCCCAGTTGAACATATATAGCTCGCGTTCATGGTGTCAGTCACACAAGCGTTTTAAAAATTCTTAAAGAAGCCAAGAAGCACCCATATAAGATGCAAAACCTGCAGGAGCTTAACGAAGATGATCCTGATCGTAGACTCAAATTTTTCGAACGAATTATGGCTTCTCTCGATGGTGGACAAATTGCTTTGGAATGGGTGCTGCTTTCTGATGAGGCTACGTTCACATTACATGGGGACGTCAATCGACAGAACTGCCGTTATTGGGCTGACGAAAATCCCCGTTGGATGCGTGAATCTCATACCCAAAGGCCTCAAAAACGTCTGAATGGAATTGGGGATCGCATAGTAGGTCCTTTTTTTCAATGGAATCGTAACCGAAGACATATACCTCAATATGCTCCAAGAAGAACTGATTCCTACTTTAGTAAATGTATTCCCCAATAATTTGGATCCCAACTTATTTGACCAACGGATGTGGTTTCAACAAGATGGGGCACCACCACATTTTGCTCAAAATGTACGGACCTATCTTAACTAAGTGTTTCCAAATAGGTGGCCAGCAAGAAAACCCGATCTTACTCCATTAGATCTTTTTTTATGGGGATATCTAAAGAGCAAAGTTCATGCCACTAAACCTAACGACATCGCCGAGCTTCAACAAAGAATAGATAGACGACTGCAGATTCTGTGGGATAGAGGAAGAAACATCCATCCACATACTTGCTGATTGCAAGGCATTGCAAAACAATTTATCAATGGATTAGGAATAAAAGAACTACTAATTTCAGAAACAGTCCTTGGAAATCCGTCAAGTATACATATACAGAGTGGAAAGTCTAACTGGAACAAATTCTGTAACTTGATAAATAAAGGTTTATCGCTAAATTCCTGAAACACGTCAATTTTTATTCTCAATGGGGCATATTACAAAGAGATTTGTTTATCTTTTTAATTATCGGAGGGGGGGGGGTTGCAGACAACCCCATCTTTTTTTTAATGGAAGGGTAGGTCGATTAATTTTTTATTTAAAAACTTTTTCAATTGTACTTACAATTCCACTTTTTTTTGTTACATTTTATAAGCAATGTGTCGGAAAAAAATGGGATGTGGAAATATTTACTCAAATTACTTTAATGCAATAAATGTTCAAAGTGCTCTCCACCTTGTTGCTGACAATATCCCAATCGATTATAAATAGCAGTCCGAACATTTTGTAACACTTCCGGCGTTACTTGCCTAATTTCGTCCCTGATTCTTTGTTGAAGCTCGGCGATGTCGTTAGGTTTAGTGGCATGAACTTTTATCTTTAGATATCCCCATAAAAAAAGATCTAATGGAGTAAGATCGGGTTTTCTTGCTGGCCACCTATTTGGAAACACTTAGTTAAGATAGGTCCGTACATTTTGAGCAAAATGTGGTGGTGCCCCATCTTGTTGAAACCACATCCGTTGGTCAAATAAGTTGGGATCCAAATTATTGGGGAATACATTTACTAAAGTAGGAATCAGTTCTTCTTGGAGCATATTGAGGTATATGTCTTCGGTTACGATTCCATTGAAAAAAAGGACCTACTATGCGATCCCCAATTCCATTCAGACGTTTTTGAGGCCTTTGGGTATGAGATTCACGCATCCAACGGGGATTTTCGTCAGCCCAATAACGGCAGTTCTGTCGATTGACGTCCCCATGTAATGTGAACGTAGCCTCATCAGAAAGCAGCACCCATTCCAAAGCAATTTGTCCACCATCGAGAGAAGCCATAATTCGTTCGAAAAATTTGAGTCTACGATCAGGATCATCTTCGTTAAGCTCCTGCAGGTTTTGCATCTTATATGGGTGCTTCTTGGCTTCTTTAAGAATTTTTAAAACGCTTGTGTGACTGACACCATGAACGCGAGCTATATATGTTCAACTGGGCTCCTTCGTCAACTTTTAAAACCTTTTGTCGAGGAGCATCCCTTACGTGGCCCAACTCTCGATATCGAGTTTCAATTTTGCTAATCGTACTTCGATTAATTGAAGGTAATTCTGGATGAACTTCAGTAAACAAACGAGCGACTTCAGTCTTTGTTCGACTTCCGTCCCCATATTTTCTTATTTTTCGTTCGTTATTTACACGTTGAAATGCAAACAAGTACTAACAAATCAATCACATTCAGTTCAAATTGAGCAAAAAAATATCGAGCAGGATTTTTGTTGGGCTTATCAAGTAATTGAATAGATGAGGCTTTTACTTCATGAAGATCCATACTGAACGATGAAATAAAACAATATAGTTTGTTTAAATCTTCATTTATTTGAACTAATGTTCAATTTAAACTTGTTGACGCGTTTCACTAACACAGTAGCTTTGTCAAAACGAATGAAGGTAAAATATTTCCTTTAAAACTGATCACAATTTATCCAAATTCATTAAAAATAATAAATATAAATCTTCAAAATTAAACAAATCAGTTGTTTATAAATTAAAATGTGGTAATGACAGTTGTGATCAAATTTATATCGGTAGAACTTTTAGAAATTTTAAAACTAGAATTTCGGAACACAAACGTAGCTATGACAACAAAAAATTAGATTCTAACTATTCAAATCATTTATTACAAAACCAACACATTTTCGACCCAAATTTTGAAATTCTCCATGTAGTCGGTAAATCCTTTAGTTTAAATTTATTAGAAGCCCTATAGATTAACAAAAATAAATATTCAGGTAATCTCCTTAACGACAAAATATATATCAATCAGTCTCCTTTATTGAATCTCTTTACCTAGAAGGTAGCTTAGAAATGTTTGTAGTGAATGAATTTCCAGGTAATTTCTTTCAATACCATTGTTAACCTTAGTAAATAGATTTAGCACTGTATATATTAAGACATTTTTATATTTTACCTTCATTCGTTTTGACAAAGCTACTGTGTTAGTGAAACGCGTTTCACTAATTGAACATTAGTTCAAATAAATGAAGATTTAAACAAATTATATTGTTTTATTTCATCGTTCTTATCAAGTAAGTTAAAATGTACCTGTACATTAGAGTAATTTGAGTAAATATTTCCTTATTTCATTTTTTTCCGACACATTGCTTATAAAAAGTAACAAAAAAAGTGGAATTGTATTTACAATTGAAAAAGCTTTGAAATAAAAAATTAATCAACCTACCCTTCCATTTAAAAAAAAGTTGGGGTTGTCTGCAACCCCCTCAGATAATTGAAAAGATAAACAAATCTCTTTGTAATATGCCCCATTGAGAATAAAAATTGACGTGTTTCAGTAATTTTGCGATAAACCTTTATTCATCAAGTTACAGAATTTGTTCCAGTTAGACTTTCCACTCTGTATATGTATACTTGACGGATTTCCAAGGACTGTTTCTGAAATTAGTAGTTCTCTTATTCCTAATCCATTGATAAATTGTTTTGCAATGCCTTGCAATCAGCAAGTATGTGGATGGATGTTTCTTCCTCTATCCCACAGAATCTGCAGTCGTCTATCTTCACCAGTTTGAGTTTTTGAGGTGTTCATTCAGGCGACAATGTCCTGTTTGAACCCCTGTTAAAACTGTTAGTACAGACTTGCTCTGGTTAGAGCATTCTTTCGATCTCTTCTGGTCATAGTTTCCCAGTAGTATCTTTACTTGTCTTTGTCCTACTATGTTGTCCCAGTAGTCTAATCTTTTCCTTGTTTATTTTGTGTGCATTTCTTCCAATATTGGTGCTTATTCCACAAAAGGCTTCTGGTCCCCAGAAGGGTCTTGTTTTACAAGTTCATCAGCTATCTCGCTCCCTTTTGTTTCGGGCACATACACTCCTATCCCAGTTCCTTCCTTTATTTTTGAACCGTCTGTATACCAATTAATGGTATTCTTACCCTGTTTAGTAATCGTGAGCAGCTTTTTCACATTTTGGAATCGTTATATGTCAGAAATGGTGGCTCTTAATTTTATTACAAAACTTCCGTTTTATTGAAAAAGGCGAAACCCCCATTTTTGTGACCTTTGACGATGAATAATTTTTTTCCAGGTATCGGGTTGATGAGAACTGTTTAAATTTTTTTTAGCTTAGTGCGAATTTTTGTATCTTCACTACTATTTTTTGGGCTAATTTGACCGAACTACAAACTTTATCCAAGTCCTTTTTTGTTCAGATTGGAGACTCTGAACGAGGAAGCATATATGTTATATTGACGAATTCTAGACCGTCCAAAACTAGTCTATAGATTATACAAAATCAAGCGGGATAGTATGACAATGAAGACAATGAAGACGGCTACTGCCTTGTTTTTGTAATTCAATATTGGTCGGTGCATATAGCCAGGAAACTAGTTTATTTCTCAAAAAAATGTCAAAATCTGGATTGAAAAATAGTCATTTTCAAACTTGTAGATATCTCAGTAGAAATCGTATCTCTATATATCAGTATTTTTCTAATGTAACTATTGTCCAATGGTGTGATACTTCTAATAATTTCTAACAATACCTAGAAATTGTTCTCCAGCTTGAAAAAAATTACCTAACCAGAACCACAAAATTAACTTCCCGGTAATTTTTTGACACTGTATAGAATTAGTAGTGGGAATGGTTGGTTTATGAATAACTGAACAAAGTGGTTCTTTTAAATCGACGGGTTCTTGCGTTTTTACAAAATTTTGAACGTCTGATGTTTAATTCAGTTAGTAGGGATGAAAAAGACCCTTGCCTTACAAAAGGTGGTGTAGTAACAAGGTTCATATTCTGATGAAAAATTTAGTGACCTCGAAGAGTGGTCGCTCTTACTGCCATCCTGGATAAAAGATGATAAAATCTGTTTTTTTTTTCAATTTAATACCTCAACGGTTGATCCTACGACAACAAATGTTCATTACAAACTTGAAGAGAATAAGATTTCACACATTTTTTGTTTCAATATTTCTATTGTAAGTCTGACATGTGTAATAAATGCGAATACTAAATAGGGAAAACTTAAATCAGTAACTTTCAGAACACACGGTAAAATATATATTTTATTTCAAATATACTAAAAGTAGAATTCGACATACTTTTTGTTTAACAAAAATGAGACAGGACCATAACATTTGCAACAGTATAACAATGAACTAGGTCATATTTAAATTATTGTTTCGTATAAAAATCGAGGCCACTCTAAAACAAAAAATGCAACCTTCGCAATTCAGCACAAAACCGCGAACAAAATTTGGGGGAATGATAAAAAGTCAGTTCAGAGCAGACATGTCACACAGAGTCGGGCGAAAAACGCGAAGGGAAAAGTCCTTCACTGTCACGGCAACGGGTGTCAGTTTTTTTAGTGTTCGCGGGATCATGGGGAGAAGTTCTCTCTCTGTTGTGTTAGGCCGTCAAAGCGATACTCAGATATCTTTGACAGTAACAGCTGTCCCCCTGGGAACACAAAACGGAGTAAAATCTCTAGCATATCTCGACACCGTGTGCTAAAAATTTAACGTCATCCGCCGTGTCTACATAAATATCGAAATCAGTCAGTGAGCATAGACAGTAGAAGGGACGTTTCCACACAGTAAGTTTTTGAACAAGTCTAAGATTTATTGGGAAAGATTTTTTATTATGTGCGCTGATCTAACCTTGATATTGATAACATAAATGTTTGCATAGATAGAATATATAACATTTTCTTTACTGTGTTATTGGACAAGTTCATAGGTTCAGCTAAATCTGTGAGACCTGGCTCATAATTTGTGCACCGCTCGTTTTATAGATATAATTTTATTCTGTGGGATATTACAGTAAGATTTTACACCCGATTTGTAGGAACGATTTTTTTTGTGTATATGTAACTTGACAGGATATAGGTATTATTTTTTTGTCACATAATTCTCGCCCACCCCGTAGATAGGTGGTAGGTAAATTTTGAAATGATGCTAATTGTAATTTATACCATTTGCCGCAGCGTATGATTTTGTCTCCGTAAAACCAGGTTATCGCTACAGTTTCGCAGCGATCAAGAAATTTTGTTTTTCAGACGCGGTCGTATCATTTTAATCATATCTAGAGGAATAAATAAAAAATTATATTTTATTCGCGCGGGAGCAAAACTTGCAACACTGAATTTTTGTTAATACAAACTGAACTGTTTACCGATAAGATTTATCAAATCAGCAGAATTTATTTCTCCACTTTTTCATTTATTTTACGTAAAGTACAGTGACATTCGACAAATAGAAAACTAACGGCGGTCGATTTGTACCTTTTTTATAGTAGACAATTATTCTCACAGTGAGGCATGTCAATTCCGCAGTATAGGCGAACTCATTCACGTATTGATAAAATTTGTATATAAGTGTATAGTTTTTTTGGGTCATCTTTATACCGGGAAATATATAATATATTTTTTTTTATAATTTGTGGTACCGAAATTTTATTCAGATCCCTACCTCGACTTTCCCTCTAGAGTGAGCAGTGCATTTGAATAAGAGGCTGAACAAAAATATCAACTCTGTCCTGGCAAAGGTAATTTACCGCTTCTAGCCCAGGAGGTCCCCGCCTAAATCGGACTGGATTTTCTTTTTTCACGCTCGGTTGCTTTATTTCATTTGGTGACAGCAAGTTATTACACTGGTGACAGCGGACCCGAAATAAAAGGTTTTAATTATTACATTGGTAAAAGTATTACAGGGTCTATTTATTACATCCGGTGACAGCATTTATTAGACATGTATCGAGTTATAGCGGCGTAAGATAAGAATTTGTTTACAAAATCGTCAAATTAGTTTTTGTTGGTAAATTTCCACACCAAAATAAGTAGAACAGGGTCGATAATGTTTGAGACCAATATAAATAATAGTAGGATGAAACCCATTGGAAAAGGAAGAGAATATAACAAAAATGAAACGAAAAATAATTTATGGGCGATCTGAGGTCGGGTGAGTTTTAAAGGGTAAAAAATGGTTTATCTGGATTTCCGGCAAAACTGCAACTCATATGAAAGAAAGTTGAATAGCAAAGTTGTAGGTAATAAAAAGATCTACAACTTTTATATCCACACTTTTTTCACATAACCTTAAAATTTATTAGAAAAACTCAAATAACCAAGTTTTTGGTTTTTTATTTTTATCTTTTACAAAAAAAATTAGTTTTTAACAAAGTTTGGTGAAAACTTACCTATTTATGTCCCAAACATACAGTACTTTTTTTACTTAAAATAATTATTTTTTCACCTTATTTTGATTCAATATCGAAAAAGCACCCTAATTTTGAATCGAAAATTCTCACGTCGAAATATATGCTTTTTTAAAAAATTGTGGGCTTTTTGTTCGTTGAAATCTCTACTTTCTGATGGTATAAAAAATATACATTACCATGGTAAATGTTCTTTGAAAATGCAAATAAACGAAAAAAAATTTGAGCCATTTATTAAAATTTACACTTTAATTACCCGAAAAACGTAAGTCCATGTTGATAAATAAAAACTCACACGCTCGGATCTTGAACAGGAGTACGAAATATAACGAGGAAGTTCAAAACTATACGAAAACTACAGAAACACATCAATTTTTATCGACTGCTGCTCACGAACTGACGAAGACCTGTAAGCATTCAGTGTTATGCGGGTACAGTAGGTTATGTTTATTTGCTAGTAAAAAACTTCGGTGACAGTAGGATATACCATCTTATCCTACAGTTGCACTAACAAACAATCAACTTTAAAACCTGTGTAACCCTAGGATATGTGTTATAATAAATTAAGATGAATTTTTATAGGATATCTTAGTGTTGCATTATTTGAAGGCATTTTCTGTGCCTGCTTATATGCAAATATCCGAAAATCGCAATTTTTTGAGATGTCCTAGTGCTCTGAGGCGACGATATAGTCTCAGTCATAAACTTGAGTAAAAAACACTTAATTATTGGGACATCAACACTTACTACTCACTGGTAATATTCTCGTACTTAACCTTTTTCCAAGTAACATAATTGTATCATATGATAAACTATAAAAATTTCACAGTAACAAAGTTGTATGTGACACATACAGTTTTGTTACCGAATGAGAATAATATTTTGGAAGTTAAGATGGTGTATGTACCACATACCACTAAGCAACCGTAATAGTATATTGTGTGTGGGAAAAGTTCAATTTTTCTCACGAGAGTGGAAGTTTGTGGCATGAGCCAAGGACGAATGCCGCAAACACGAGTGAGAAAAGTACTTTTCCCACATGTTGCACACTATACTTTTTCTACAACTGCACAAATTTAAAGAATACAAGAAAATAGTTTTGTAGAAAAAGTCTAAGTATCGAGGACCACCCACCGAAAACGGCTGGGCATCGAGTATAAGTTTCTGAAATTGGATGGGAATCTAGGATCCCCTACTTGATTCTCCATATAAGTGTATGTAGTGTGGGCAAAGTGCCGCGAGAAATAGTATTTCGCACAGTGTGAGCAATATATGGTTTTGAAATTGAGTAAGCTATGAGAAATACGCTACTTTTCATAGCAGTTGTAGAAAACCACGTTTTATTGGTTGCATACAGCTTTGTATTTCTGGTTGCCTACATCGAAACTATTGAGGTAGAACTTTGTAACTCTACAGAAAAAAAGTTAAGTGGTCATACAACTTTGCAGCGCTAAAAACTGAAAAATGACAAAAATGCGACATACAACAGTATAACTCTGAGGTGACGATATAGTAACATGTTACATTGATACATATTGATAATTGGACAGCTCGATCTCGACTCCTTCCGTCAGGGCGTCTGAACGGTAATGTCTCTAAGCAGCGTTGGCAGCGTTGCCACATGCGAATACATTAATTCATTGAACAATTACTGTTAATAGTACATTAAAGAATATACTGAACTAGTCCCCTATTATATTAAAATAGTTCACAAATTTGACCAAACATAAAGATGTTATATTAATACGTCGGGTGTACCAGTAGACACAACCAAGTTAAAAACTAAGATTTAATATAAACAAATAGAATGAAATGAGCAAAAATATTATCAGATATTGAGAAAAACAGTTACCAAAATGAAATTAAAGGATAATTAATAAAAAATTCTAATAGGATTGTTTAAATAAGTATAAAATTTTACCTTAACTATTAATCCCAGGTCAAGTCAATGTCAACATATTTCAAATTATTCTGAACACTGCCATGTAAATATCTGGATAATTATAATGTAGTGTCACTTGAAACCTGAAATAACATAAATTAGTATTCAACTCAATAATTGGTTATCAATATTTACAGACGATGATAGAAAGGGATTGAATTTAAAAAAGAGTTGGAAAGACTTTATAGTAGTTTGACATACGGAACAGAGCTAAGTTATCTGTCAAGGAAGTATGGTAATTTAAAAGAGTTTAAGAAACAGGAAGTAATAAAAATTAGTGACTTTATTGCCACCTTAAATTTGTTGGTTATTAATTAAATATTGAATACTAAAGGCCAATTTGGAAATAATTAATAGTTTATATAAGATAAAATTAGTAAAAATTCGAAAATTTAAAACTAGACAGTTACATATATATTAATAATTATTTTAGGTTGTAGATTTTTTATAATTTAATGTAAATAAATATACCTTCAAAAGGGAAATATAACAAAATATGATATTGTAACAAATGAAAAAGACATTTTATGGAATCCCTAAGACGATATAAACATATACAAATAAGTGTTGTTATCCTCCAGGACTGCTACAATAAATATTTTACATTTTGAACTAAAAACATTCAAATCAACAATTATTGTGTAAAAAACAGTGAAAAGGAGGCTTTGCATTTTATGAGGAAAAAGTTTGTTGATTTGTAAAACAAAAGAAGTGACGCTTGGGTTGTAGAATAGGGAGCACCAATATAAATCTCCTCTACAAATTTTTTTATAAAATAATATAAAAGTAAGTTTTGGAAGCAAAAAAGTTAAGAAATAGTAACATTATTATTCATTAAACTGTGTGAGAACGGGAAGTGAACAGAAGGAGCATTTCTTCTGCTGAGAAATCCGCAAGAACCGGGTGACGCTAGCAGCAGTATAGTGTATAGCTATACCGAAGATTCAAGATGAGGTCTGTGCTTTTTAAATAATAATTTTGGAATTCCAAAAAGAGTAAATAGTGAACAATAAAATATATTTTGAACGTTTCAATAATAATTTTCACAAAAACGGCCAAAAACATTATGATATGATGAATATCATATCGTATATATGGATATCCA
Source organism: Galeruca laticollis (assembly GCA_963921935.1). NCBI lineage: Eukaryota > Metazoa > Arthropoda > Insecta > Coleoptera > Chrysomelidae > Galeruca > Galeruca laticollis. Next base: position 59,515,812 of record OY998184.1, on the reverse strand, counting down.
TGCATTTTAATTAATAGATATAGTATTGTACTTACTTGTTATAATTAATTCATTCCATCATTGTTCACGCTGTACATCTAGCTTCCATTTCTTCCTTCTAATGCATGTTTAACTATTTCTATCTATCACTATTCTAATTTCACTTAACTCGTATTTCTTTTATATATATGTAATTGTATAGTCAGTTTTAAATAATATATTGATAATTTCAACGAATACATGAACGTTAAAATCGTATAAACATTTTATATATGTAACATCGACTGTGAATTCCACATTTAGTGTCGCGTGGAACTTTATGAGAGCATAAGTTTCTCCTATTTGCCGACGCAATCGTTTACATGCTCCATAGTATTCAGAGCGCATGACTGGATAGAATGCAGGAGTGTTATCAGGAAATTTGATGTTAAACTAATTCGAAATTTGATCTTAACAATTTATTAAAATATTTTCTTTAAAGTGTTGGTATTTTTATTTTTATTCAATATCCATAATAAATTTATTAAAATTTGCTTACTTCATTCATTCTGTGTAATAATATTCTGAATCATTAAACTCAGAGGTGTATATGCATGAAAGACTTAATTTCTGAATAAAGCGAACCATAAAATTTGAGAATTAAATATTCAAAATTAAATTACATTTATTTATGTGCGTCTTGAACCCAAAGGGAGGAGTCTACATGCCACCGACTCTATGTTAAAAATAAAAGTAACATTAACATATGATAATTCAAAGCTAGCCGAAGGTAAGTCAAGTCAAAACAAAACAAGACAACGACTCCTATATATCAAAATTAAAATAATAATGAAATAAAACAATCTTTGAGATTAATTATAATACATAAAGGAATATGACCGGATTTTACAATAATAATGATAATTGATAAAATTTTCAACGATATGCAGCTATAAGTCGATACGTGTGAGACTTACAAATAAAAAGTTGAGATAAAAAATGTATAAAATATCTTCAAGTCTGTATTGAACGTTTTTCGTCATAGGATCAACCGTTGAGATATTATATTGGAAAAAACAGATTTTGGCACCTTTCATCCAAACTTGGATTTTTCATCCGAGTACAGACCCAAACGACATATTTCAAAATTGTTACTTCACAACCTTTTGCAGGGCAAAAATCCTCACTGACTGGGCTAATTAGCGTAGCTTAATTTTTGGTTGGTCACCATATATGCTTAATAAAGCACTACATAGTAATCTTGATATTGACATTAGATGTTTTTTTTTTATTAACTTGTGCTATGTTTGTAGACGATGGTTAGTAAACTGGCTGGAGGAAAAATATCAAATGAAAAAATGTCCGCACCTAGAAAGGTAATTAAAAATTCAGTTTAACCCGCGTCTTTGACAAAGGAAATAGACATAATATTGTTATGAAGTACCTGATGAACTGTGAACGACCAACTTCTAGCGTTGGACGTTTCAAAAGCAAATAAGTATGTTGTAAGTTACAAGGAGTATGTATATGATTGTAAAAAATCGCCATATTATCTTTTAAAGTAGATCCTATGTGTGCACCTGTGATAGAATATTACAAACTGTGCAAGGGCATCTCTAATACAAGCAGCCTTTTAGTGAGCATATCAGAACAGACTTTAATTATTTAATCAGATAGTTTCTATAATGAATGGATAGATAATGGAAATATTATGAATACCTTCTAATAATAGGTTGACTAATTTTTTCATGGTAAATTCATACTACAATGTCAAAAAATTACCGGAGACGATGAATGGATAAAAAAATCTTTATTATCGCTTTTGGAGTAGTTTTTTTCTCAGAAATAATACACTTTCACCAAGAAATAATCCATTCGTCAAAAAATATTGAAACGCAGTATTTGCAACGAATTCTCCTGTCGACTGAGAACGGGCACATCGGAGTAGTGAGTTGTGTTTAGGGAAAGTAAAAACGTCGGTCGCAGCCATATTAGAGAAAAACGATGGTTATGTGATGAGGTTTGTTGAGTTTTCATCCAAACACTTGTTCATGACGATAATCTTTCACATTTTAAGTAGTATGAATTTATTTGTGAGTTCAGTGACTATCTCACATGCACCTGTTTTTTATTCACAGTAATATCCATATGATACGCGTTCGAAGAGTATTTCAATTTAAAATTGAAGGCTCAGTTAATTTCATTCCCTTGCAAAACTCTCGAAACACAATCGGGATAAACTGAAAAATGGATCACTGTTAATAAATTAAAGCACGTCCAAACTACAAGGAAGTTACAAAAACAATCTTGATAATCCATTGAAGCGAGATTTTCCGATTTTCAAATTAACTATTCCAGGCAGTCTCTTGACTGTATATGCATACATGCCAATGAGTATTTATTTCAACAATCATATAGAAAAAATATAAGGATACAGTTAAGTAAATAAACGCCAATTGACTTTTTATAACCAATTTGTGACTTATTAGATGGTCAATCGAAATTCCACACAAGAGGTGCTAAGTTCGCATAGTCTGAAATGTACACACACATTTTTATTTGTTTTTTTATTAAGAAAACCTTTTGCTGAAGGGACGCGGGTTATAGGAATATATTATAGGTAATTGTAAGATTGTTTTGATCAAATATTCTGCTGAATTCTTAATTTCGTAAGAAAATATGATTTTGTTATTATTTTGTAGGCCATACCATTCTGTGCAGCTATCTCTACAAGTCCTAGCCACAATATTGGAATTAATATCCAGCAAGTTATGAATATTTTGAAGAATCGACAACCAGTGAATGGGATTTCACCTACTTTAGCTCACAATATAGGATTGGCTGCAGAACGATTGAATAATAAACCGTTATCAACATTGGTAACCACAATCAACTCAAACACTTGGTAATTTGGATTTATTTTAAACTATTAAATAGTCTGGGATAAGAATGACACTCTCTTGATCCTTATTCATACTGGGCAATCCCAGGGTTCATAGTTACGTAGATATATCTGTGGCTTGGTCGAAAAAGTGAAAATTTTCAAAAAATGGGATAATGAGTCTCTTGTACTAAATAAAACGTCACTGTTCTATTGAAAAAGATCCTAAGTGCATAAACCTGCCCGATATCCACATAATTAATTTAAAAACGGCCTAACTGCGCCAGTTAGCCTATAATATAGTCCTATATTCATTTTAGACCCATTTTAATGGACCTATATAGCTAAAAAATTAAGTTTCATAAATATTAATCGGTTTAAGTGATAGATAGGCCAAAAAACTTGTGCCTATGTAATCGCATACTTTTTTCCTTCTCCTTTCCATTTTCGGTATAGGACTCAACTGCAACTCAACTTATATACAATTGAATGTTTTGGGCCTATGTTACCTTTGGTCCTTTTTGCTTTGTCAAGTAGTAAAAAATAGGGGCCAAAGTGTGGGTTAGCTTAATGAATACTTTACGTACGGGTCCAATGTGGTACATATACCTTTTTCAGTTTAAAACAATTAACTTTGCTTTGGGAAATGTAACACATACGCCTCTACTACGTGTTGGTAAATAAACAACATGACCTTAAAATTTTGTTTTGAACACACTTGTGCGTGCTATGTAATCTTGTGCATTATTGCCAAATCATAACACTGTTTTATTGTGGATTTTCACATCTATTTTTGTTTGTGGTGGTAGTGGTAAGTGTTCTAATTAACCCTTTTTTCACTTGGGCTAATAGATGGAATGGAAAATTCTTTATTGTTAAATGTTTTTCTTGAAGGACCGTATATTGTATTCACTTATGGTGTAGGATGTATGATTATGATGGATGAAGAAATTAAACAATTATTTCACTTTCATGTTACTATATTGCAGGAATTTATAACGTTTTCTTTTGCGTAGACAATTAAGAATCTCACTTCATCATACGCGTTTTGCACATTGATTATTTAGCACATAATCTGCTGGAGTAATGAATGATTAATTACACATGTGGTTTACCGGGACCAACGCCGGGTGCTCTTATAACATGAGTACCATTACGTACGACGGTTAAAATTATAAAGAGACAAAATGTAAGGTAGTTAGCGTATTTATGCATGTTAACGTAGTTGCGAGGAAGGAGCAAAATATTAGGATCTGGCCAATGGGATAAAAGAATTTGAAACGTATTGGTTAGATACAGCGAGTGCAAATTTGCAGTTAGGGTGATTTTTTTGTGGCCTGAAAAGGTTTCGTAGATGCAGATAATAGAGTTTTTTATGAAGCGATAAGGTGCCGGGTACTTTGAAATATTAATTGGAATTTCAGAGAACGATATTTATCTGTATTTCTTATGTGGTAGTAAAGTTAAAATGAATTTTTTGTTGATGTAAGGAAATATTGAATGTTGAGAAGAATGATATATTTAGTTATATGTTTTGAGCAGAATATTTGAATTGTATTATACAGGGGAAGTTGAAAATAAAAATCACAGGAGAATTTTTGTAATTAAATCAAATTCGAACAGTAAGTTCTACAATAAACTAATACTTGTACTTTTTGAAAGTTTTATACCAATTTTGTTATAAAATGTATTTTCAAAATGGAATTTTCCAACCACCATCACGATGCCACAGAACAGTTCATATGGTCGTGGGAGTTAAGGAAACAAATTATGCAGAGTAACCATCGTTGTCGTTGATCAGGGTTCCTAGATATTTATATTTATAGACTCGCTCTATTATCTGATGGTTTACGATTGGTTGTGTGTTTTGATTTGGTTTTTTGGTAAAGATCATGAATTTTGTTTTATTAAGGTTCATATTCAAGCCATAATGAATACTTGTTTCATACACTTTTTGTACCATTCTTCGCAGCTCATTTATACTTTCTGCTAGCAGTACGGTATCATCTGCGTATCGTGAATTGTTTATAGGAACTCTTTTTACTACTACCCCAGGTGCTTCATTGCTTCATTGGATTTTCGGATTTTTATCTATATTTACCAAACACCAGTCATAGTTTGTGACTCCTTTATATCTGCCCAGAAGTGGATGGTGTTTTGTTAATTTGATCCCTACTGACAGATGCGGATGGTTCATCCAATCGCTTACTCGAGGAGCTACCTACAAATCATATAAATACATTTATTTTATTGTTTCCAATACACTTCTAATCCAAATTAAGTAGAAATGAAAATTTTTAAATTTATTAATTTGAAATGAAATATGTTCCTTCAATTTTATGACTATTCGCATTTTGAGCAAATTTGTTTCTACGTTCATACGAATATAAACTTGAAAAACTGAAATTTGGTTTCCTGATATGGTGGATTCTATCCGGAAGCCGGCAAATCTCAAGCTCATACCCCTCCAGCAAATACCCCAGCTCCACAAACTCCAATTCAAGATCAACCACAGATCCTGCTACCTAATGCACAATCGGAAACCCAGCTTTGTAAGGGAAAAAAATCAGCACTCTGAATTACCAAACTTCTACTAACAGTATCCTGCTGGGAAAGTTTGATAAATTTGGAAAGCGGGTTTTGAAGGAATATACTGCTAACCTGAGGTGGTATGATTCGTTTTTGAGAAAAATGGCCTGCCCGATGTAACATGAACCCAGTTTGATTTAGCATTTTTGAGGATATATTCCAGTTTCGGGCAGAAAATTATCTCAAAAACTCTAGCTCGCCAGAAAAAACCACGCCCCCTTATTTGCAGACATGTGCCATTAAACATTATACGTTAATGACTATTTCAAGCAAACTCTATAAACTTACCCTACAGTACTTAGAGTACAAAACAAGAAGAGTCTTATAAATTGCAACCACTAGTCTCTAAAATTATAAATTTCGTATTTCATTTTTTCAGTTACATGAAACCACAGCAATGTCCATTATCTAAATGCAAATTAAATTATCAGTATCTACAGGACTTAGCTAAAAGCATTCCAGAAGAAACAGTTGAAGAGGTCGAATGTGAAGATCAACAACCAGAAATCAAAACACTTTTCATCACAGGTGAGTGTCAACGTTTGAACATAATTTTTCCTGAAAAACCCACAGGTTGAGCCAACACTCATAAAAATTAGAAAAAAAGCACAATATCAGTTTACGATTTGAAAGTCCAATGAGTGATTGAATTTGTTTCTTTGTAAGTGTCATAAATAGACCTAGGTGTTGTATAACGCCCTCTAGTCGCAAGTTGGAACATTAGATGTGTTGTTTATATTTTATTTTACGTATTATGAATTCCTTATATTTAATATGGACAGTTCCCTGAATATTTATCAATTGCGTCAAAAATTGATATTTTAAGACCAGTATATTTAAAATTGTATGTGAACATTCCATAAGCAAAATGAGAAGTATGATGCAATGGTCTGATCTAAATGTACCAATATTGTGGCAGCATACTTCATTTTTATGCAGGTTTATTTGAGAAAATTCTGCTACTCATTATTTTAAAAGTATGTTGAAAACTTGCTTAGGAAACCTATGGTGCCACAATTACAATATAATTGTATCGTACACGGAAATACGATGAATATTTTGGTTTTGAAAGAGACCGTTATCAAAGGGCTGTGAAATTTTTTCATGCGCATATGTAGATATCAATGTTGCTATTTTGATTAAACGTTTTTGTTATAACCTTTTTTGAGAAACAATTATTATCACAATTAAATGGAAACATATGAAATACTACTTTTAAAATGTTTTCATATATAATATGCGTATGTTCACTTAATATAAATGGTTTTTCAGGAAACTATATATTATTGTCAATTTATATCATTTGTTCAACAGGTCCTTCTGGTGATGTAGCGGTGAAGTGTCAAAATTTTCCACAATGGTCAGTAGATCCATCAGAAACTAATTCGTGTACTTGTGTTCCAAATGCGGGTGCTGATATCAATTATAATTGTAATAAAATGAATAAGAAATCAGGGAGCAGGATTTTATCGCAAATGTCGATTTCTCAGGTAAATTACTTAAATCTATTTATGAAATTTTTTAAGAACTTGGAATATATTTCTTCAAAAGTAGAAATATTAATTCTTAATCCGCGTGGGCATCTATGGTGATAATGGAGGAGGAAATATGATGCTCATTGGGAAAGTATGTGAACGAATACCGGAGACATGGATGGAGGCAAGAATTACATAGAAGAAAGTATAATTAAACGTTATACACCAGGAATATTATTTGGTAACATTGTATTTAACACAGAGTTCATAAGCGATAATGCGTTAGAAAGAAACAAGTATATTCAGTGTATATTGAACAGGGTATCATAACATGCGAAAGAGATGTCGGATCCACACAATTTGAATTTAGAAGGGGACTAGGTACGAGAGAGGCTATAGTTGCAACTCAAGTATTAGTCCAGAACTCCAATGATCAGAGGAAAGATGTGATGCTATGCTTCATCGACTACGAGAAAGCGTTCTACAAGGTTCAACACCGCAAACTCATCCAAATTATGAGGAGGATAGATATAGACCAGAAGGATATCCGCTGCATAGAAAGACTTTATTGGAACCAAACAGCCGAAGTCAAGGTTGGCAATGAACACACAGAACCGATAAAGATCCTTAGAGGGGTGAGACAGGGATGCGTTCTCTCTCCACTCCTCTTCAATATATACTCTGAAAACATCTTACAGGAGGCACTCGAGGAACATAGCCTGGGTAATCGGGTTAACGGAGTGTGGGTCGACAACATACGATACGCAGACGACACAGTCCTAATTGCTGACAATATGAAAGACTTGCAGGACCTTCTTGATGCTGTGGGCGATAGTAGCAAAGCTTGGGCTTCAATATCAACATCAAGAAGACAAAATTCATGATCCTTTCTCGCAAGCCGGAAGAACATGAAAATGCAAGCCTAACACACAGCAGATGCCCCATTGAAAGAGTATATAAATTTAAATATTTAGGCCCGTGGCTATGTGAAAGCTGGACATCCGAAACGGAAATCAAATGCCGAATCGAAATTGCCCGAAGCACATTTTTTAAATTCAGAAAAGTTCTTATCAACACCGATTTCGATCTCGACCTAAGAATTAGATTTGTAAAATGTTACGTGTGGTCAGTGTTACTGTACGGTATGGAGGGCTGGATGCTAAAAGTAAACACCATGAATAGACTTGAATCATTTGAAATGTGGATCTACAGGCGAAAACTGAAAGTCCCATGGACGGCCAGGAAAACGAATAAGGGGGTCCTAAGAACGATTAAAAGAGAACGCGAATTGCTGGAAACCATCAAGCGCAGAAAAACAGCATATCTAGGCCACATAATACGGAATGAAAGATACCAATTATCACAATTAGTAATCCAGGTAAATATTGAGGGGTGGAGAGGAGTCAACAGGAAAAAGATGTCATGGCTCCGAAACGTGAGACAATGGACAGGGCTGAGAACAGTAGGAGACCTATTAAGCACCATCAGAAATGAAGAAGTGTGGGTACATGTGATCGCCATCATCCATTAATGGATAAGTAGTGGAAGAAGAAGATCAGTGATTCATTTGTTGACTAAAAATAATCACGTGATCGAATGAATAATTACACTGAATGTTTCTGTATTTCTATTACTATTCTAACTATTCATGGCAAAATTACTGATCCCGAGCTATTAAAAAAGATTTCTCTGTTGGCAGGCAATTACAAAGAGATAATCATATTTTGTTGCCCATGGTTTATATCATTTGGGTGTCGTCAGGACATCGACATGCCATTTCATTTGGAATCTCAAAACACAACTGAAGACGACAGCAATCAATGATCTTATTTGGTTCGCATGGGTCTACACGTTTTATCAGACGCTGAGTGGCACTATCTCCAGCGAATAAAAAGTTCCTCTGATGTTCTGCCGTAACCAAAGGAACATTTTGGTTGGAAATTGGAAGTGGAGAGGGAGCCAGGTAGCGTCTGCTAATACGTGTAGACTCATAAGAACCGAATAGTAGCTTTGACTGTTGCCGTCTTCAGTTTGAATTAGAGACTCCAGGTGAGAAGGCACTTCGAGACCTAATAGGTCGAAACCATAGTCAACAGAATATTTCGTTCTCATGGCAATTGCGATTGTTTATATTCAACAAAATAAACAATCGACGTCATGTTTTTCGAAGGAGATGTAATTCAATATTTGTCGCTGCATGTAGCCAGGAAAGTAGTTATTTTTTCATTCGAAGAAGGATCAGACTTTTGTTTCTAAATTAAATAGAAGTGATAGTTCGAACCCATCTATAATAATATATATTAACACAGTTCCTCTATTTAAAATGTAAAAGGAACATTAAAGTAAGGAAAATTATTTATATTTGTATGCAATACTTTCGATACACACTGTATTATATGTAGAATCAATAATTTTGAAAGATCCGGTATACATATCAAATTTGACATTTTAATTTCTGATGACATTTATGCAGAATATATCTAATGATAGATAGATCATATTACGATTTGGAAAATATATTTAAAATTTCAAAATACATATGTCTCTGCTAGCAGAATTACAATTATAATAAAATAATTCAAATCTCTCTTTGTTATTGTGAAACATAAATTAGTATTTTTTAAAAAAAAAAGAATTTTTCGTAACCACAGGAGAAGAGATTTATTTATTTGAACAAAGTTTAGTTAGTTGAATTTGAAACCCCCACGAGACAATATCACATTTAGAGTTGTCTCAATTTTTTTGAAAATATAATGGAAATTATCCTATTATACAATCAGATCATAAAGCCGTACATTATAAAGCCAGTGCGTGCATAATTCGAAGAAGAATTGCATCGTATATAGTGTAAGTGGTTCCAGTTTTCTAAATTATATATTTAGAAAATATGCAGAATTCTAGATACGTTTAGAATACGTACGAGTTTTTCCTGTTCCTAGTTGGTGAGTCTGCTCCAGTTTTTTGAAATTATTTCTCGAGAGTTAACAGGCCTTTTTAAATACATTTAAAATAGATGCATGTATAGGATCGTTTGAATTAAAACAAAATTAACGTTACATATATGAAATTTTACATCAAGTGAAAAAATTTTTGGTATAGACAATTTTAAACGGAGATTGTGTTATTTGACATTGATAGACGTCAAGTGTAAATTCGACGATTTGAACTTTTGATAAAATTATTTAATTAGGTGGATTTCTAGCATATAGGTTGTTCTAATTTTAAGGTTAGTAGAAAATACTATCGTTGTTCTTTTATGATATTTTGGGGAATAATAATTTTTTTTGAAATTTGTTATCTGATCGTATAATATATAATGTTGATTCCAGCTCACTGTGGTATTCATTCAGTATCTATTTTCATCGAATTTAACATTTTACATTCAATAGAATTTTCAATCTAATCAGTGACATTTGTTTAATTTTCAGTGACAGTAAAATCGTAAATGTCATAAGATAATTAAAGTGCCTTTTATTATATTGAATAAACAGTTACTAGAGATTCTGTATAATAGAGTAATATTTAATTTGGAGAATACGTTAATATTATAAAATTTGAATTATTATTTTTTTTAAAAATTTTTGATCCCACCCTGAGACAAGAGTGATTAAGTCGATTGTGGATACATTCATCTTTCTAAATACAAAAATTAATATTTATCTTAGCCGGGCATTGTTTGACAACTACTGTCAAAATTGAAATAGGTTACATACGCTGCTAAAGGTGTGTGTGCAATAGTGTCGCTACAATCACAGATTCTAAAACGTTGACAAATAATATTTCATATTGTTATATTCATATATCCATTCATTAAAGGTATAGTATAGTCTATCAAATTGTCACCCAAACGCGAGCAATTATTATTAGATTGAATATATAACAAATTAGTGGCCAACGTGAGGCGAATTGAAATTTATCTTTATAGAAAGGTATTAAAACATTAAAGTTAAACAATTAAAATTCATCACATAATATTAGATATATAACAATTTGTCACCACAACGTGGGGCAACCATAAAATAAATTAGATACATAATAATATATTGCAATTGCTATTACTTAAAGCCTACGTGAAATAATTATAATAAATACATAATTATAGAGAAGTAGTTTCGATTTCTGATAAATGAATATTTCACATTTGATTGTTACAGAAACCGAAAGAGATGCCTAGTAGTTTGAAAACTGAGAAACGTCCACACACTACTCAGCCAATTCCTTCTATTCAGCACAATATATTTGATGGAAAAGAGAAAAGTTTGAAAATAGTTTTGACACATCTGCACGACGAATTTGAATCACTCAATAAGTAAGTAGCATTTTCTTATTGAAACTCAATAACGAAGAACAAATACCTACTATTATGCGGTTTTTTTAAAACACAAAGAAGACACGTTTTTATCATATTCTAACTTACCATAACATCAACATTTTCCATCCCTGATTGAAAAAATGTGAAGTTATCTGTTGTTTGTGGTTTGAGCCTTTGTATAGTTGAAATTCAACGAGTTCAATGAAAGCTTTGCAGCAGTCACTGCTGCAGTTAGTGTAAAATGCTTGTTCTCCTGTGCAATTTAAGAAGTAATTAGTTAATCAGTAGTATAGTTTATTTACGATAAAAAGACGATGATGTTGCAAAACAAAATGATGTGATGTTGCCAAGCTGTAGTTTTTTCCTTTACTTTAGGAAAACTAGAAAAGTCAATCTGATGTTAGATTGACAGTTCTTCTTTTTCATTGTTCCGTGCCTCGTAGGGCGTAAGACAAAAATATTTATTTAAAAATAAAAGGCTTGTATGATAGGCTTGATTAATTTAATATAAATATTTATTCATGAAAAACTATGGATAAGATACAAGAAACAGTAACCAATCATTCTATATTCGAATTAACATTAAATTATTTTACATAGAAGAGAGTTAAATGAGGAACTGTAGGTCTTTATACCTTATTCTATGCTCAATAGAACCATTTTCAAGAGCACTGAAAGGGTTTACGCTAAAAGGAATCAATACAAGCTGTAATCATCTTCATGCAAATTTAAATAATGTTTCTTTATACAATATCTATTATAATAAAAATAGAATGGAAGAGAAAAAATATAGATACACAAAATAAAATTTTATTACAAGATATAAAAATAAAAAATCTCACATTTTATTTGTATTGTTTATGTAGAGATACTGTGGTCGTTGTTCTCATTTGTGTATTATAAAATAACTGTACCTAATTAATTTAATAATAGTTATTAGTGATTTTGAAAAGGTCGAAATAAAGCAAATTGGATAAAAATATACAAAAAATAAAACACAAGATTTCCACTACTCCACTACAAAATCATCATTATCTTCATCGTCGCTGTCAAAATTAATAATAACTGGAGGCACATACTGTCTATCAAATACTACTTCTCTATCCCACCCATGTTGTATAACTTTTTCAGTGTGCTCTACCGTCTTTGACCAAATATCAGGAGTCACTTTTTCTAGAGACTTTTTCCGTACACCTATTGCTTGTTCTGTTGAAGAACCATCAGTTCCCACATGATCTCTATAAACATTTTAACTATGATCCAAATATGTTTAATTGGGTTGAACATACAGTAGTAAGGGAGAAGTCGAAGCAGTTTGTGACTATATTTTTTAGATAATATATCAGCTTCATATACTGTTGGGGATTTATTCCTACGAAAATGCATATATTTAAACAAAATAAGTTATCAAGTATTACCATAATATATTGAAAACTAACCACTGTACTAAATTCAATAATTGGGTTTTGAGGAAAGTATTCTTAAAAGTAATATCATTTTGTATCGACCAGTTCTGTATACCAGCCTTTTTGGTAGCTGTTGTTGATACTATATTGATCACTATACTGTGATAACTTGCATTATCCATTACAATTGTGGCAGGTTCTTCCAAGTTCACTAAAAGCTGGTATTCAAACCAATGCAAAAAAATTTCTCGGTTCTTTTCACCGTGCTAATCACCATCTTGTTTTTTGGAAGAAACAACCAGCCCTGCTCAAGGAATAAATCCAGAAGAGGGACCAGCATGCAATACTATATACCTACAATAAAGAAATAACAAATTACTACTAGGTTTCCGAGATAGACTGCATAGATCAAAACAACTATTAATAATTATATAGATTCAAATAAAATAGTGTGACTAGTGAATATTTGAAAAGGTCTTAAAATGGCAGGAATGTTAGTACATCATTAATTAATTTCTAAATTTTATTATTCAATCACCTTGGACCACCAATTTTGGTTTTTTTAACGCTTCTATTATTAGAATCTTGGCATGAACGTCCAACAGTACCGTCTTTAAATATCCAGGTCTCATCCAAAAACACAAATTGATATAAACCTTCCCTTTTTATCTTGACATATTCATGTAGAAAATGTACACGTTTTAATGCAATATGTGGCAACTCCATTAAACCACGACGAGGATCATCTTTTTGGTATTTGAATCCAATATTTTTCACTATCTTCCAGAGTTGTGTGTCCAGAGAGTTAAAGAGTTCACGCTCCTGGAGTTTGTCTCTTAAAGTTTTCAAGGTTATGTGTTCCTCTGAAAAAATATTGTGTTAGTTAATTGTGAATAAAATAAAACAGTACATTCAATATACTCACTGTTTCCATACATTTCATAACATTTCGGAAAGCATTATGATCAAAGTTATCAATTTCAACAGTAGGTTTTATGCGTTGTCTCTTTTTAGGTGGGCCTTTAGGCTGTTCACCTCTATTATGCTTGGCGGCAATACGGTTAACAGTGGTAACGCTAAGTTGTGAAGTTTCTGCAACTCTCTACAATATAATTACTCCAACTTATGAAAGAATGATATATTATCAAGTTTAATGAACCTAACCTAACATTAAAAACATTTAATCATTTACATTTAAATATGTAACTGTTGTGAAGGACATCTGTCGCGGAGAGCGGATTCAGCTTTTGTTGCTGTCAACAAGACAGTTAATTTTATTTAGTAATTTTGTCTCTGGCAGTTGGTATCTGTCCGCTGTCAGAGCTAGCTTTTTGTATCGTCGAAGGATAGAGATCGAAGTGTGTGTGTTTATGTCATTTTTGAAAGATATATATAAAAATTCAGAAAGAGATTAGATTATTATTTTTATGACCTATCAGTCAACAAGTTTACGAAGGATTGAAACTGCAGCAAGAGTTTCTACCAAAAGTACTCAAATCAGGGCAAGGGGCAAGCAAAGGTTTAATAATCAGCCCCAACAGTAACAATAATATTAATAATGATGAATACAAATAGCGAATACTATTACTTACCTCTCTTACAGCAGTAAGCGGGAGAAGCGGGCCTCCATTTCGGCATTCTCGTTCAAAATAGCTCAACAAAGATGTTACCATCTCTTGAAATTGTCTGTTCAGCTGCTTCGGCATTTTATTAACCACACACTGTAGATTTGCCTAAATAATTAGTTATGAAAATCACCGTTTTTTTAATCTTAAAGAAGCAATGAATTTGAAAGCACCAAAAAAACTTGTAAATATTAGACGATGATCGAATGTCAATAAATGTCAAAATAAACTGGGGAATTTTACCAGTTGATTTGACAACGTATTGTAGTTTTGCCAACCCGTTAGCTGTAAATTGCCCTGGCTGTTGAGGATAAATTACATTCACGGTTGGTGAATTAATATTTATTCTGATAAGCAGGAAAGTAACTAAAAATGACATCATCGTCTTTTTATCGTAAATAAACTATAACATAATTTGGATTTTGGTTAATTCAGAAAGTTTTTTATGAAGTAACGATATTGGTGAAACTAAAAATAGTAACAAAAACGTGAATCTATCGAAAATCCTAGGTTTGACTCGAACATGCACTAGCTCAAATATGTGTAACTTGATCTTAGAGGTTATTAGCTCTTGGTAATAACTTTTCATTCATTTAAGACAAGTATTGTCGAAGAAATTAATACTCTGACTTTTGTCTGAATGATATTAATTCATTTCAAAGTCAATACTGCACATTTGAATTTCGATTAAAAAGGGGAAAAAGGTAAATTCAATATTGGAATGTTTTTCTTATTAATTTAAAAGTTCTTATTACGACGGGTGGGATAGATTTATACACACGGTATGTCTACTCACTTTACTTACTCACTAAACTCTTCACTAATTTATATTATATACACAGTATATTTAGTTTCACTACTGTTTATTTACTTGTTTACTGTTTATCTCACGAGATACTGTTGGGTATGGCCGTCTGGACAGGGATTCACATCAGCTCGGTGTTCACCGCTGTCTTAATTCCCATGTGACGAGTTCTTGGATAGCAGAAGTCCTGGGGCGCTTGAACGGGTTGCGTACGTGCTCTAACTCGTCACACTTCCGGAATTTTATCTTCTTTGGCTTCTTGTCTGCCATACTTTTCAACAAGTTGACTATCCTCGCAAGTCTGTCATCGTCACCTTCTTCCTGCGTGGTCCTACCTTTGTTGTACCATGAATCCTTCGTGGCTGCTTTACGTTTAGAAGGTTCGTGGTTTGCAGGAGTTGTAGGACGCTTACACAAACTACGTACATGCTCTAGCTCGCCACAATTACAGCACCCGATCTGCTTCGGCTTCCTGTCTACCATACCTTTCAACAAGTTGACGGTCTGGCCAAGTCTGTCATCGTCACCTTCTTCCTGCATGGTCCTACCTTTGCTGTATCCCGAAGCCATCGTTGCTGCTTCATATTCAAGAGCAGCAGTAAATGCATCAACCAATGTTTTGGTATGGGCTAAGCGAAGTGCCCTCTGCATATCGGGGTCACGTAAGCCATCAATAAATGCCTGCATGCCCAGACATTTGATCATGGTGCTGATGGATGAGGAAATCGAACTAGTCTGGCAATATCCACTTCGTATTCTTGACAAGAGTTTCATCACGCTTTTGCCTTCGGTTTTTCAGCTGGGATTGGTTCAAATGTTCTAAATGATCGTTACCTTATCGCATGTCCAACCTCCTGTTCAGCTGCTCGAAGTCATCCGTTTCTTCAAGTGGTATCGCCTGAAGTACATCTAAGGTAACTCACCGAAACGCAATAGTTAAGTTCACTGCCCTCTCCATGTAGGACCAATTATTCACTCTAGCGGCTGCTTCAAACTGTTTCACATAATTGGTCCACGATGTCTTTCCGTCGAAAGTTAGAGCCTTGACTCGGGCAAAACTGCCAATATCTTCTTACTTAGGGAGTGCTTCTGGCTTGCAAGGTTTTTTGTGCTCGGTCTTCTTTCCTTCTGTTGGCGTCTCCTGTGTTGTTAAATCGGCCATATTTCTCTCTAATTATCGTCCATCTGGTTTTCCATCCTTGACATCTTATTCTCGATTCTATTCTCCATCGATGTAATATTATTCTCAATATCCAATTTTAGGGACGAAATCTTATTTTTGACGTCAGCAGCAATGTCATTTTTCAACGATAAGATATCGGCAGAAATTTTGTCCATGTTAGCAGATATATCGTTCTTCACATTAGTTGAAATATTCTCTTCCATGGCAAAAAAATCGTTCTTTATAGCAGAAATATCGTTTATCACATTCCTTGAAATCTTCTCTTCTATGGCAGAAATATCGTTCTTCACATTCGTTGAAATCTTCTTTCCCATGGCAGAAACATCGTTCTTCATATCAGAAATTGACGAGATTAAGATGGAAGCCTCGTCTTTGAATAAGAATGTTTCTGTATTAGAGCCATCACTTACCAGTGCCACTTTGAGTCTTTCTACTAACTCACTCTTTTTTTACGAGACGTTTCCATTTCGCGATTTTACAATTCTGCCTTTAGTTCAGTCACTTTTAGGTCACATAGTCTCTTGGCCATTTCACTTAGCTATTTAATTATATTATTCTACTTCTAACACCAATGCAACGTTTTTCTTATTTATTTAAAAGGTCTTATTACGACGGTTGGGATAATTTTATACACACGGTATGTCAAATCACTTAATTTATTTATTCACTGAACTATTCACTAATTTATATTATATACACATATTCACTTATACTAATTTATATAACACTTCACTATTGTTTATTTACTTGTTCACTGTTGATCTCACGAGATCAAATTATAAACTAACTTCTGCCGCTGGTCGGAAGTCTTTATATATTAATTGCCCTTTTTTCTGGATAATTCTAGATTGTGGCTCACACAAAACCAATCGCCTCCTTGGAATTGTCTACATAAGACTGGAAATGTCTAGGTAAGAATAGTCACAAAAAATAATGGTAAACAGTTCCAAGAAATCCCTGTCCATTCCGCATCGCAGTACCACAACCTTCCAACTGTTTTCCGTTTCGCCTGTGGAATTCCAGTTTCCATGCCATTTCAAGGACCATTTCCCTTATGCTATGGAGTAGTAATGATGTTCGCTGCTGTACCTCCTCATGCTAGTTTTGGCCCGCCCCGGATATTTTATTTCTCCGGTACCACCCATATCTGGGAAGCGTGCCCCTAACCGCCATCTGGGAAGACGCCCAATGGAGAACTAGCAACCTGACACGGGTTCCCTACATAATCAGATTCCTACAGTTAACGATTCAATGAAAAAATAAACAGTTTTAAATATAAAAACTAACTTTTCCGCTCTGTGATGCCCAGGACAGAACTTATCCTAAAATTGTCACATGTTCACTTCGGAGGCTGTATCGTGCCAGCAAATCGAAATTGCTCCAAAAATGTAGCATATCTGGATTAGTAGGACCCGTAGTACTCGCTTTGATGAGCTGAAATTTAATAGGGTTCATATGTGAGACACGCTGAACAATATCCAATTATAAAATTGGTCACTTGTATACACTTTGGGGGCTGTATCGTGATGACAAACCAAAATTTCTCAAAAAATGACTAAAAATGTGACACTTCAAGTACCATAGCACCCGTTGTACTTGCTCTAGTGAGATGAAAATTGATTAAGTTCATCTGTGAGACGCCTTGAACAATATACAATCATAAAATTGATGAAATTGGTCACTTGTATATACTCCGGAGGCTGTATCATGCTAACCAACAGAAATTTCTCCAAAAATGACAAAAATGTGGTACTTCAAGTACCATAGCACCTGCTGTACTGGCTCTGGTGATCTGAAAATTAGTGAAGTTTATCTGTGATACGCCTTGAACAATATCCAATCATAAAATTCGTCATTTGTATACACTCCGGAGGTTGAATCGTGCTAAATAACTGAAATTTTACCGAAAATGACGAAAATGTCGTACTTTAAGTACCATAGCACCCGTTGGACTGGCTCTGATGAACTAAAAATCGATGTGGTTTATCCGTGACATGTCCTGAACCATATTTAATCATAAAATTGGTGATTTGTTGCACTCCGGAGACTGTATCGTGGTAACAAGATACGTTACGAAAAGCGGCCGACGACGACAACATACACACAGGATTTTTTTCTAATAACTGTTTTTTCGTGTTGTTGTTGGTGAAAAACAAAAAAATAACTAAAAAAATCAAAAATTTCAACTGTTTTTAGGGTAAACCACTACTTTCCTCGCATATTAGATAGGGTTGGTCGGAAAAGTAAAAATGACAATTTGAATAAAAAAGTGTTTTTCATTCAGTTCAAATCTTGCGTTAATTTTGGGACATCCTTGATAAAAAAATCGATAATTAATAATGAGAATCAAATTATTTGATTGCTATATATTTTATTGGTATGGTTTTGACTGCAGTTCATAGTAGGCTATCATAAATACAAAACAATTCATGCTACAATTAAAAGTTGCTCAGGCAGGATATTATTACGAATGAATTATATTCTTTTTTTAATTACGTGTTCTCAATTTTAGAGAGTATGAAGAATTATCTCATAAAGCAATAGAATCTGATGGTCCCGAACTAAAAAAACTTGAATCGCTGGAAGAAATACTAGTTAAAAAAGAGGAAGAGATCTGCATGGTGATGAATTTATGCCAAGAAGTAATGGCTCTTAAGCAGCAAATCAAGACCTTAAAGCAGAATAGCAGTCAATGTACTTTTCCACAGGATAAAAAAGACAACACAGTTTCACCCAATTTTCAAGATTTTAATAATCCTCGAGCAGCTTTCCATTTAACTAAATTATTGAAACAAATTCAAACGTATCAGTTGAAATATAAAAATGGAGTGGGAGCATGAAAACTCCTCTAAAATATATCTGGCTATCTACAAATGTGTTTTATTCTGAAATTAGACTGAATTAAATAAAAATAACAAAATTTTTATAATCATATCAAACACGGCAAGATGAACAAACATATTGGATCAGATTTCAAAAGTTGTCTATTCAAAAATGCTGTCAAAGCTCCTCTAGTTGTGTTCAGAATTATTGCCTAAAACTTATGTAGGTACTAGACAAATTAAAATCCTTGACACAATAATTTGCAAAATCGGATTACTTAAATTTGTTTATTTATTCAATGGAGGATGGTTTGAAGATACTCAATTCAAGCAAAATGAAGTTATGCTTCGAAAACATTAGAAACGCGTTGATCTGAGAAGAAAAGTATAATCTAGGGGAGTTTAAAAGTATCTTCCAATTTAAAAGGGAAAGTTTGCTCAAGTTTAGTGGAAAATAGTGACATCAATTAAACTGTTATAGGCGTTTACCGATATGCCCTTAACTACTACCACATTTGCCATTAATCACTAGATTTTACTATAATTTTTTGCCTGCATGTGATGATCCCAAAATACATTATTTAAAAGGCATTATCAGATTTTATTTGACATTATTTTCAAATATTGCTAGCGGCCAGTGAACTGGAAGGCCATTGACAAGGTGTAGTAAAATCAATAACAAACACGTCCGTTTTATAAATAATGTGTCGACAAGGTCGAGAAACGGATCGTTGACTGCGTTAGTCTAACAATTTCCTATATATAGAGAGTTCATTTCTCTTGAAGATTATTCATTATTATCATTGTTATTAATAATACAAACGTTTATTCTGTGTTACACATGGTCAGTCATTTATATACGTAGCTTCTAAATAAATGGTATCCCAGTGAGTTTTTAAACGATGTTATTTATTTAACCCTAAAGAATGGTTCACGAGGTAAGTGTTTCCTGAAGATGAATGGTTCGATGGTTCAAGAAGTAAATACGAGGGGCACTTGATAAGTACCCACCACATCCATATTAATAATTTTTCAAATTATTTTGCATCCCTCTGTCATATCCATTTCATGTCATCGATTATTACTGGCTAGAAACTTGTTTTAACGTTTCGTTCCTTCGCTAACGTGTCCCCAACTTTTTCCTTTGTAATTCTTCCTCTTTTGTAGTCATTTACAGAGATTTTCGTGTTTCTCAATTCTTCCAACTGCCTCTTTATCTATTACACCGTTTAACACGATTTTTGGGTCTGGCCTCTGCATGTGAAATTTTGTTCTCTCTTGTGTTGCAAATAATAAAGCTTGCTTTTGTAGAAACTAGAGTAATTTTTCGAATTATCAAGAAAAATTAACGATTTTTATATATATTTTTTAATAATATTATTTTTAATTACGATCAACATTTTTGCTAATTGTTCAAGTCTTCTCAATTTAATTGTGATAAACAGTAGCATATAAATGTAAAATAACAAAAAATCAATTAGTTCTCTTACGTTTGTATTAGCTTCCTCGTATTAAAGCTCAAATGTAATCTCACAGCATACTCTCGAACTTACCTTGGTAACGTTGTTCAAAGTTCATCACATCTTAGTGGAAAACGTTCTCCTTGGTCCTCTGAGTTTGCCCCCATATTGTCATTAGATTGATGCAGCCGACAATATAGCATACGAAACTTTCTAGGACATTCTACAGCCCATTATTTTAAAGATTTCAAGCATAATTTTAATCAACTCTTCATAACTGTCAGCTCTGTTGTTAGCAAGCAAACTGCTTCAAGACTCTCACAGGCTTGCTTTTCGCGAGCATTGAGAAATTCTGTGAAATCATCATAGTTCATTATTTGTTTTATTTGTAGACTGACGAAAATACCCCTTTTTTCGTCAGCTTCGGAAAGTTTGGGAAAAATGCCCTTTGGATATTCAAAATCTTCAGAATTCAGATTCGGAGCATTCACAAATTACTTCATTAGGCCCAATTTGATATTTAACGGCGGCATCCTCAGTTTAACAAATAAAATAGATATGTCTGTTTTGATTTTTCTTGCCCCAAATATCGAGTCACATTCTAAGCTCACTTGCAGACACTTCCACTGATTTGCCACATTTACAAAGTCTTTTTAGTTGCAGGAAAAATGAAATTAGAAGTTTGATTGAAACTTTGTTAAAAAGTTATGCAAATAAAAAAAAGTCATATTAATTAATGCATTCGAGTCGCTGCGATTAGAATTAATTAATAATACTTGAATTTTATCTAATAAAGGCATATTCTTATATACATTTTAAACAAGTATTTCTTATAACCTTGAATACCTTTATGGTTATATCTAAAAGTGGCAACGTTGCTCAAAATTTCAGTACCTGTTTTATGTGTCAAGGGTAACCTATTTAGTACGTTTGTCTCTATTTAATTGCCATATAAAGAGAGATGCAAATATCGTCAGAGTGTGTTCGACGATAATTTCGTTTCGCTGTAGTATTGTAGTAAATAATGTCAAACGTTGTTTGTTTATACGAGCGCCATTACGACTAGAGAGTAAACATTCATTTCTTCCGTTTTGATGAATTTTTCAAGACTTTTAGTGACCAAATAAACTTTTAAGGTAATTAATTTAATGTTTTTGGATTATCATGATTCGTCGGTGCCAAGTTTGTCAGAAAACAGCCGAAATTACCCAGGTCATGTATCTACAATACCATCCCCACTTTTTGTAATTCATTCATCATTTCACTACTGGCGTTTAGGATATCACTTAAGGTAAATTTGTTTTATCTATTAATTTTCTTACAGTTACGTGATCCAAACCCTAATAGTCTCAAACATGAGATAGTCAGCGAGTGAATTTGAAGTTAAAATGTGAGTGGAATTTAATGTCTCGATCTGTTAAATTTGAATTGCGTATCTGACAGTTGGTGATTATATTAAATTTGAACAACAATTTGCTTTATTAAAGAGGAGATGGTTTCGGTCATTGCAAGATACTTTTAGTAGGGATAATTTGGTCAAAACTGTTACTCTTACATTTCCAGAGAAATTGGATAAAATGTCAAATATGCTCTGATATTATTCTTAACTTATTTGTGATAATATATATTTAAATGAACCAAAAAAAATCACAATTAGTTTGAAACCGACAATTTGAAACGGACATTTGTTGAAATATGACTTTATCATCTATTGTTTCTACAGTTTTTATTGGAAGAAGAACAACCACTAATCGTATCAAATGTTGCACTACTTTGATTACGTTTTAAATTTTCTATGTAGTTTTGTTCTACGCAGTCTAAGTACTTGAGTCTCCTTTTGAGAGTGATGACTTCATTACACAAAGTGATGTACATGATAATCTGATCTTCTTTTTTTGTCAATTCTTTCTCCACATCACCAAGTTTCTTCAACATTCCTTCATTGTCCCCTCCTGCCATAATTTCTGAATTGTTTATCTTGTAAGATAAATCATCGTGTATTCTACAAATAATGAATGAAAAGTTGAGATCTCTGCATATTTAAATCTACCGAAATAATTTAAGAATTGTTAACCATATCATGGATACATTTGTAACAATATATTTATTTGATAACAGTATTGGTTCTGTTTGTCTGGCAGAGTTAATTGAATCAATTAAAGACGATTTGAAATCTTATAAGTAATTATTAGTAGGTGACAGAAAGCAAAAGTTATAACAGTATCTGATACTCTGTACTAAAATTGCATTAGTTTTGTTAACAATTTTGAGTTGTAAAATTTCATCACAGCCAATCTAGTGAGAGTACGCGACTTTATTGAAAAAAATTAATACAACTAATTACAAATTCAGAATACAAAAGTTTGTTACAGTGTGACGAATGTCAATTATATATGTACAGTATGTCCACGTAAGTTGACGGCATATGGGAAACTTTTTTATTATTAATTTTACGAAAAAAAAATTATTCCTTATAAAAAGTTCTGTATGGTCCAAAACCTAAAATTAAATAATCAGATGTTACATTTTTTCAGTCGTATACGAGATTTGTCAAAAAATGTGATTTTTGCTCTAGAGTAAAGTACCTTTCTTTTTGACAATATCGAAAATTGTTACAAAGAAAAGATGTTTAGAAAATAGCTTTCAAATATTCAACATTGTTTATTTACATCAAAAAAATATTTTTTCTACATTTTCTCTGCGATTACGTTGGAAATTTAAGTTTGCACATTAATGCATTGCATTTATTAATTATAAGTTTGATTAAACAATTCTAAAAAAACTTTTAAAAACAATTATCTCTTAATTTTTATCGAACTCTGATAACCTTTAAGTTGCTTAATCACTAGTTTGTAACATTCTAACGATGCATTTGAATGAATAACAAGTTGATGCATAATTCACTTTGTTACAAAAAATACTAATGAATAATCACTATATTCAATTTACTAATGCCTCCACATATCCTCAATTTCTGTTTATACATGTAACAGTTCTATTACAAAATCCTCTTAACACATTTCTAACCATACGGGGAGTTATATTACGAACCGCTTCTGCAATTATTCTCTCTAGATGGTCAAAATCTTGAAATGGCTTTTGAAGGTAAAATTTTTGCTTTAAGTTACCCCACAAGAAAAAATCGAGTGGGGTTAAATCTGGAGACCGCAGAGGACAAGGAATTTCCGAGAAACGACGTACATTTAATCTGCTGTGACATGGGGCACCATCCTGCTGGAACCATATCTGCTTGTCAAGAAAATCATTTATTTTATTGTTTAAAAAGCACAAATAGTGATCAGCATTCAAGGTTTCTCGGATAAAAAAAGGTCCAATTATTTGATTTTTATACATTCCGCACCACACGTTTGTTTTGAACGAATATTGGTCCCGAGTTTTCAACGTAAAATGTGGATTTGTACCACTCCACCAACGACAGATTTGGCTAGAAACTGTCCCATTTGATGAGAATGTTGCTTCATCCGTAAAAATAATACACCTTGACATTTCCTGTATGTCACAATAGAATTCAAATCGTCTATCATTATCTCCTGGTCTTAAAGTATGAATTTTTTGAGGTTTGTAAGGGTGATATTTGTATTTATTCAGAATCTTTGAAACTGTACTTTTTGTATATCCATTGACAATGAAGATGCCCTTTTTCGCAAAGG
This sequence comes from Galeruca laticollis, assembly GCA_963921935.1. Lineage (NCBI taxonomy): Eukaryota > Metazoa > Arthropoda > Insecta > Coleoptera > Chrysomelidae > Galeruca > Galeruca laticollis. The sequence goes on along the minus strand of OY998184.1, from coordinate 59,491,625 downwards.
ATATTTAGGATGCTCAGTTGCAGAGAGCATTACTTGCAACGCAATGTCATTATTTCCTACCATGCTTTAGCGTTTTTTGCTAAATTTATTATGTATATCTCCGTAAGTCCTAAATTTAAGAAATATTTTTCTAACAGTTACATTGTGGATATTTTTATCTGGTGGTCGGAAATTTAAAATGTCTGCTGCTTCTCGAAATGTTTTATACTTATCACCCACTATTAGCACAATCTCAATTTTCTCTTCCAGACTTAATGTTGGTGGCATGTCTTTTCATAAACAAATACGTCTGTCAAACACTGTTAGACTGCCTAAAAAAAGGGTTTATACCGTGGCACTTTTTGAAATACGATTGTTGACGTTTTTTCGAATGTTTGCAAAGCCTACTTTAATTATCAGTTTTAAAAAATGCCAGTGCATCCCAGATGCAAATTTGAATTTCCAACGTAATCGCAGAGAAAATGTAGAAAAAATATTTTTGAATGTAAATAAACAATTTTGAATATTTGAAAGCTATTTTCAATTCTAAACATCTTTTCTTTGTAACAATTTTCGATATTGTCAAAAAGAAAGGTACTTTACTCTAGAGCAAAAATCACATTTTTGACAAACCTCGTATACGACTGAAAAAAATCAATAGCTGATGATTGAATTTTAGATTTTGGACCATGCAAAACTTTTTATAAAGAATAACTTTTTTTCGTAAAATTAATAATAAAAAAGTTTCCCATATGCCGCCAACTTACGTGAACACACTGTATAAGAAGCTTGAAAAATTGGAACCAAAACTTGGAACAGTCTGAGTCTTCATAATACTGTTAAAAATCTCCTATCTCAAACATCTAACAAAAAAAAGTAAGCTGCCTCTTCCATCGTTAAGGTAGGCGTCCACTTAAGATTTTCTCTCGAGTGTTACTTTCGAGAGCTGATCTCAGCGGCTTGTCCATTTGAGAGACAGTTTCTTCTCAGATCGCGTTAAAGCTCGCCTAGGTATGTTCATGATTACTGCGTGTACGGGAGTTCAATCAAAAAAATTGATGATATGGATGTGAAAAAAATTGGTGCCGTTATTTTGCAAAATAAACAGTTGAAAGAACGTGCTGGTTCAAACTAAATATGTAGTGAACTAATAAAAGAACTACAGGTCGAAGCAGTGCGGAAACTCCGGGGAATACCCTGCAGCACTTATTAGAGACTCATTTTCCCGGGTGTAAAGCAGTAGGGGAGGAGGGCCCTGACATGGGATGTGTGGGAACACAACGACCATATAGGAGGTACTTTCTCCTAGCAAAGGAAATAGTTATCTATGAACGGAGTACTTGGGCAATTCGTACGTTTAGACCATATAAATCACGGGCTCTGCTTCAGCAGGGATGGAAGATGCAATCTTAGTGCATATCTTTCGGGCGTGCTTGGCAAGCAGATATGTTCCTGAGCATTGGAGACAAGTAAAAGTTGTCTTTATACTCAAGCGCGGTCGTACTACGTACACCGTAGCTAAGTCTTTTAGACCTATCGACCTAACTTCTTTCGAGTTGAAAACATTGGAGAGTTTAGTTTATCGGTATGTGAGGGAAAGGGTTGGGCTTAGGCATCCTTTGCACAACAATCAGCATGCGTTCCGGTATGGCTAGTCAACAGAAAGTACCTTACACAAACTGGTGATCCAGGTGGAAGAGGCGCTGGAAAATGGCATGGTCGCTCTCGACACTGTCCTGGACCTACAGAGAGATTTCGACAGCACTCCTGTATAATCAATGTAGAGAGCTACAATAAATCAAGTAATGCAGCCAATGATAACTCACTGGCTTGGGGCCATGCTACGCAACCGCATAGTCGTGATCTCATGGAAGAACACTGTGGCAAAATGGTCGTCGATAGGAGATGTCCACAAGGGGGTGCCCTTTCGCCTATATTGTGGAACCTATTAATCGACGAACTAAACTACTAAACGGCGAGGGGTTTCTAGCAATTGGGTATGCCGATGATATCGTTGTCCTTATTGTTAGAAGGCATATTAACGTCCTCGGGGACCTAATGCAAAGGATCCTGAATAAGTTACAGAGGTAGTGTATCGATCACGGACTTGCAATGAATCCTGTCAAGGCTGAGGTAGTTGATTTCACCAAGAAGAGGTATGTACGACTTGAGGGTCTGCACCTTGGCGGAATGCCACTGCCAGTGGTTGAACAAGTGACATATGTTGGAGTGATCCTGGATAAGACACTGACATGGAAGGTTCACCTTGATAGTCGCCTAGGCAAGGTGACTAACACGTACTGTGCTTATCGGAGAGCCACTCGTCCAAAATGGGGACTAACCCCTAAGACTAGCATATGGTTCTACAAAGTGATCATGCTGCATATGCTCACATATGCGGTTCTAAGGTTACTACATATAGATTTGTCTGTGATGTTTGCGTTTTGTGAATTAGAAATCAGTGCATCACAAGCCATATGATGTATAATTGATTCACAGTCTATAACGAGCCCTTTGATTTGTAACTGAAACTTCCTGCATATTTATCAGTATCGTTATATTTGCAGCTCATGGATATAAGGTAAATTCAGTTCAATAATTCTGAGCCGAAATACTTCAAAATTAATTACAATACTATATAATGGAGTTTTTACTTAGTAAGCTCATCAAAGTCATCATGAAGTTGCATTAAAACTTCTTTCAATTTTTTCTCCTTCCCTTGAAGAATACTATCACCTTGCAATTGCTGATGTGGTTTTTCCAAAGTTCCTCCATAATTGGTGTGCCTCAGTAGTCTATTGTTTATTTCATTCACTTCAGCATCTTCTTTTTTAATCATCTAAAAGCACGATAGAGTGAAATAGGTAGTTATATATACACTGGCGAGCAAAAAATTGAGGTCACTAGAGAAATTGCGAATAATTTCAGCGTCAATATTGATAAGGAGGTATTGGTAGCAATTTTTTGCCGAGACTTGACAGCTGTCATCAGCTGACATTCGATTTATTAGAATACGACTCTTATGAAAAATATGCCTTTCCGCTAATTGAACATTCACATTTCCCTTGCCTGCTTTCCAGTTTACTGTTGATTCTTTGTGTAAAACCTAACGATTGCAAAGTGTAGTGATTTAACAGGCCCATAATGCCTTTAGATCCGATTGTTGTGGCAAGAATTGTTGCGTTGTTACAAGATGGTCGGGGGCAACGTGAAAATGCAAGAATTGTTGGTGCTAGTCTTCGTGGTATGCAAAGGGTGTACCAGCGCTTTCTAGAGACTAGCCTGATCACTAGAAGACCAGAGTCTGGGCGACAAAGAGTCACCACTCCAACGAGATGCCCGTTTTTTGGTGTCCACAAGTTTGCAGAATAGGACAGCTACTGCGGTTTCACTGCGAAATCAGTTGAAAGAAGTGAGAACTGTCAACGTTAGTGAATGGACCGTTAGAAGAAGACTTCATGCTGCTGGACTGTCATGCAGAAGAATGGCTACAGGTCCCCCGTTGCAACGCCAGCATCGGACTGCAGGATTGACATTTGCCAGAGATCACGTTCGTTGGAATGATGATGACCGGAGCTGAGTATTGTTCTCAGATGTGTCGCGTTTTGCCTCACTGGGTGAGATGGACGTAGACGAGTGTGGAGAAGACCTGGGTAAAGGTATGCTGAAGTTTGCATTGACGAGCGTCTTCCATGTGGCGGTAGGTCAGTTATGGTTTGGGCGGCACAAGCTCGTACAGAGTTGGTATTCATGGTAAATGGCTCCCAACCTCTCACAGGTACATTACGGAGGTACTAGAAGACCATGTTATGCCTTTCATGGTGACTATTGGGGATCGTGGCATTTTTATGCAAGATAATGCGAGACCACATACAGCCAGAATTGTTAGGGAGTATCTGAATGAGGTAAAAATTAGACGGTTTGACTGGTCAGCTTGCAGCCCAGATATGAATCCCATAGAACATACCTGGGACGACTGATCCGCAGACACGCACCAGCACAGCACATCGACCAGAATGTGATCCGCAAATTAATTCAAAGTATGCCGCACCGACTTCAAGCAGTCATCAATGCAAGAGGAGGGAGTACACGTTATTAGTGCCAAGTTTTTTCATTTTGTTCGTTCCATATTTTCCCTAACAACAAAATGTTTAATTTTGCCCAAAATATTAATTTGCTGCTTTTTTAGAGTAAATCATGAAATCCAAGAAAAAAATGCATTTTTCTTTAGCATAGAGTATCACATTCAGCTTACAAAAGCACATGCAATGATATACAGTTTGCGAATATGATCTGAAAACGTAAAACTTCAAAGAACATGAAAATTTTAAGGTGACCTCAATTTTTTGCTCGCCAGTGTATTATCGAAAAAATAACATTTGATATCAAAAGTTCTGTTTCGACCGAGTCTTGTTAAAATTTTCTTAGGATTTCGAGAATAAATAACCTTGATAGTTAAGGAGATTGATTTTCACAATAGACTAGTGAAATGCTGCCGAGGCTTCCTAACTTTGAATCTTCAATTTCAACAGACGGATGATAAGAGAGCTCATGGCTCTGTGCATGACCTATATCGGTACAGGCGGAGGTCATTGCACTTTTCAAACTTTTTGGTTTTAGTATATATTCAAAACTGACCTGATCTATAGAAACTTCAGACTCACTCATCCGTTCAAACTTTTCAAATTCTTGGGAAGCGAACAGTAATTCCAAATCTGATTTGGGTATACAAATTCTTTTTTTGCATCTCGATAGATTCACTCCACTATCAATGTCTCCGTCATCACTGGATAAACCTGATAAAAAATGGTTAGAATAAATGTTTTTGTATTTCAGTCTATTTCAATAAATAACGTGTTCTTTATAGAAATAATACACAATACATAGATTATTTAGAAGGTAGCCATTTGTCGCAATAGAGCTATCCTTAAAAGGTTTGGGTAATAAGGTAATAATTACGTCTTTCATGGTTTCTATGTAATCATTTTGTAACCACCAGCCGTTAAAAGTATCTAAAAGATTGGTTTTTGCTATTTTGGGAAGGTTTTCTATCATTTTATATGTTAAATTGTCTTTACCAGGCGCAGTATTTCTGGAAGTCTTGACAGCGTGAAGTAATTCTTGCATATTAAATTGAGTTTCTAAATAAGGATAAGGATAAGCATCTAGACGTCTTTTACCTTGTACATCATCCTTGTGGGATCCCCATAAATTATGGTGACAATTAAAATCACCACAGATAATAACCTTACCTGAAAATTGTGAGAAAATATTTATCCAGTCATTGACATTAACAGTATTTGCGTTAGGTGGTTTATATATGTTTACTAAGGTTATTTTCAAGTCACTGATTTCTATTGCAGAAATTTCTATGCTAGCATTAAAATTTTTTATTATTTCAATTTCACTAAAGTTAATATCTTTTTTGACATAAATGCCTACACATCCGTAACCATCATCCCTTTTTTTGTATGGGATAATAACCTCGAAGACAAAAATGATCTTCCTTTTTAGTTTGTAACTCTTGTAATATTAAAATATCAAATGAACAGCTTTCTAAAAATTGTAATAAGTTGTTTTTTTTATTAGTAATTGAAAGACAATTCCATTGAAACAAATGTAATTCACCAAAAGTCCTCATCATAAATACTCTCTAAATCACTGACTGGATTATTTATAATTGAGCTAAATTGATTTCTAATACTATTATGGATTTCTTCTAAATTCTTGTATTTACTTCGAAAATATGTAGGATCAGTAAGTGCTTTAGTTATTATTGAATTAACTTCAAATATTATTTTTTCTTTATGAGCCATGAAATCATCACGGTGAGGGTTTGGAATGACAGGTTGTGATTGTGGGCGTGGTGGAACTTTTTTTGTAGTTTGAGATACTCTAATAGGAGATACACTTTTACGTTTAGTCGGTTGTGTTCGAGGTCTTTGGGTGAATGATTGAATAGCAACTTGTGAGTCTTTTGGACTAGGTGTTAATTCTGGAAAATTATTAGGATTATTAAGTACCGAAAATCTATTATTGGTGGTAATTTTAGCATAAGATGGATTATTAACTATTTTTTCCGCTTCCTTAAATGATATATTATGATATGCCATTGTTTTTTTTATATTAGATTGAAACTTATATGTGGGACAATTTTTATTTAATGCATTATGATCAAATTTTTCACAGTAAATACAATATTCATGAGTAACGTTACAATTATGGTTTTCTTCCATTTTATCACCACATTTTCTACACTTCTCAACTCCTTTGCATAATTCTGTCGTGTGTTCGTATCTCATGCATTTGAAACATTAGATAACCGGATATATATAGTTCAACCTCAAAATTACATAAATTAATTTGCACTCTAGAAGGGAGGTTACTACCTAGAAATGATACGATCATCATTTGTCTTGGTATTAATTTTGTTGTACCATCTGAATTTTTAAATTTTCTCACCATTCTTTTCACACCCATAACTTTTTTATCCGAGTTAATATTGTTAACTAAATAAGTCTCATCAAAAAATGTATCTACCATTCTTTTTTTTGGACAAAAAATGTAGGTACATAAGCTATAAGATCATTTTTGATAATTATTTCATGATTAATTAAACTATTTGCAATAGAATATGTTTTAAAAATTACTTTAACTCGATTTCTTCCTACTGATATAATATCTGATACGTTTTCCTTATATTCATTAATTTGAAAAAGATAATGTCCAATACGAATGGGAAATAATCTACCTAGCTGTTTATTTATATGTTCAACATATACAAAATAAGGACCGGTATCAGTCGATCGGTATTTATTATTTATATCATAAACTGGTCAATTATCACTAGTCGTACCTGTTTTTTCGTTGTCACTGTTTTTTTCAGGAGACCCTCCGGGGTCTCCTGAATCATAATCCATTTTGTTACTTACTTTTTTATTTGTGTTGTACCTAAACTAAACTTAATATTATTCAAAATTCTCAAATAGTTTCTACTTAAATAAATAACTGCTAGCACTCAATTCGTGGGCGATGTGTACACTATCACGGCATGAATTGAACTGGTATAGAGGTGAATTGCCCCCAATCGTCATATTCTGGGCTCCCCTATACACCTCTGTTCTGTGTCGGTTCATATGCGGGACACCCTGTATATTTCTTTCAAGTATTTAAGGGAGGATTCCACTTACCTATGACAAATTATAGTTTCACTTCATGGGTTTTGGGACTTTAGGGGATTTTATGTAATTTTACTATTGTAGGACATATTTCTACGTAGCTCTTGTACTACTGGGATTCTGTAAACAAGAAATTGCCGTGACGAATACGTATTTAATAAACTCAAACTTGGGTAAGTGTCGCTTGGCTTTTATTCTCCACCTATTCGGTAGTCGTAAGGTGGTAAATACTTGTGTAGATAGTTGTCGGTAGGCAAGATTGCCTGTTGCCCTTGCATACTTTATTCAATCTACGAACAACGGACGGTCTAAAAGCGTACATTATGCACCAAGTGATAGGTTGAGTGAGTGACGGAAGGTGGCAATGTCTATTCCGTCAACAGGTAACTAATTAGCGACGGTAAACAAGACGACTGATGACAGATGACACATTGTCATCGTACGGCATGATACCTCCAGCATCTAAAGATCTATGGGCGTGACCTCACAGTGGCTTACAATGATCTTCAATTAGTGAAAAGGTGTAGAATGAACCTTAGCGATTTCCCATCTTATTTTACATAAGGAATGATCTCGAACCCCTGCTGCTTATCACCTTCAAGCGTATCTTCTAAACAGATAGATCTGGATAATTTCACACAAACACACACACCTCTATACCAAGTTGCATCCCTGAGGAGTCATACGGCCTCAAAGTAGGGCCCAAAATTCCGAAAAAAATTAATTTCTTTGCAAACCTTCAACTAAAAAAAACCAAATTTGGTACACGGTATGAGACTGTTAAGAGCATTAAGTAATGGTAAGTAGAAGGCGATCGAATCATTCTGGGAAGTTAATTAGGGGTGACCTAACTTTAAAATTTCACAGAATTTTTTTATCTGTTATTCGATTTGAAAAATTTTATTATCATATCATGAATACCTTAATTCTTGAACTTTTTTTACTTTTGTAATTTTGCACAAAACTTTGTCATTTTCAAGAAAAAATCGTATAACCAAAGACATGTTTCAAACAATGTTATTTAAAAAGTTACAAAAAAGTCAAGTGTTCATGAATTTATACATCAAATTTCACAATTTGGAATTCAGTTCTTGCGAATTGTTATAATTTTTTTTAAATTAGTGGAAAATTCACATTTAGTGAACAAGTGGATAACCATAAAATTTCACAGAATTTTTTTATCTGTTAGTTGATTTAAAATATTTTATTTTCGTACTATGGATAATTTAATTCTGAAACTTTTTTTAAACTCGTAATTTTGCGTAAAACCTTGGCATTTTCAAGGAAAAGTCAAATAACTATTAGACGCAATTTGCTCCATTGATATCATGAATTTTATTTCAGATTTAACAAATTAATAGATACATTTAAGTAAGAACACTTTATTGGAAAAACAAATAAATAATATTGTAGAAAGAACATGAACATTTTAATTTGAAGAAATTGCTGGAAATGATCACCAATTTCTCTTAGACACAAAATTATTCTTCGCCGACTCTGGCCAGAAGCTGATGATCATTTTTTATTATATTGCATTTGTCTGCAATGCGATTCCACAATTCTTCTCGAGAATTAACTGGAGAAGAATAAATAGACTCTTTTAACGCCCCCCCAAGAAAGTAATCACATTTATTGAAGTCCGGTGAGCGGGGAGGCCAATCTTGACAATTATTTCCTCGTCCAATCCACTTATTTGGATATTGGCAGTTTAAAAGTTTCTTACATTGACACTAAAATGAGGTGGTGCTCCATCATGCAATCTCAATGGTAATGGTAAATCGTCAAATAAATCCCGAAAAGTATTTTGGAGAAACTCTAAATAAGTTTCGCCTGTTAGCCGGTTTGGTAAAATAACTGGTCCAATCAAATAATAATCGATAAGGCCGACCCAAACATTAATCTTAAACTTACGTTGGAAATGTCGTGGAGGGTTTTCATATGAATACTCATGATAGTTATGCTTATTTGTAATACCTCTACGAGTAAAGCAAGCCTCATCAGTAAAAAGAATCTTCTTTTGAAAGTGAATATCATGACGTGAAATAAATCGAAAGAAATTCACTGGCTGAACCAAGTCTTGAGGTAACAATTCTTGCACTTTATGAGCATGATATGGGTGGGGTAAATTACGTCTAATAGTTCGGTGTACAGATGATCTTAATATGCTACTCTGTCTAGATAAAGTTCTAGTGCTAATATGCCGTTGATCGTCAATTGTATCCAAAATGAGTTCTTCATCTCGCACACTCATTTGAACAGTCCGTTCTTGATTAACACTATAAAACTTTCCTCTTTCTCGAGCCCGTCTTTCAACATTAGAAAATGTTGCTCTGTGAGGAACTACACAAAAACCTAACACCAATAACATATCCACTTGTTCGCTAAATGAGAATTTTCCACTAACTTAAAAAATTATAACAATTTACTTACTACAAGAACTGAATTCCAAATTGTCAAATTTGCTGTATAAATTCATAGCCAACTCTTGACTTTTTGGTAACTTTTTAAATAACATTATTGAAAACATGTCTTTGATTATTCGATTTTTCCTTGAAAATGATAAAGTTTTATGCAAAATTACAAGAGTAAAAAAAGTTTGAGAATCAAGTTATCCATGGTATGAAAATCAAAATTTTCAAATCGAATAGAATATAAAAAAATTCTGTGAAATTTTAAGGTTAGGTCACCCCTAATTAACTCATCAGAATGGTTCTATTGCCTTCTATTTACCATTACTTAATGCTCTTAACAGTCTCACACTGTGTACTGAATTTGGTATTTTTATGTTTAAGGGTTGCAAAGAAATTAATTTTTTTTTGGAATTTTGGGCCCCACTTTGAGGCCCTATAACTCCTCAGCGATGCAACTTGGTATAGAAGTAAATTGCCCCCAATCGTCATATTTTGGGCTCCCCTATACGCCTCTGCTCTGTGTCGGTTCTTATGCGGGACATCCTGTATAAAACTGATATCCTAAACAACAATGTTTCCTTTCCCTTTAATAGTCAATGATACTCACCCCACTAATAACTACCAATAAGTATCACAAATTTTACTAAGGAGTTATCAAAACACTTTACACCCAATTATATTCCGAAATTACACTCAGATAAGTTAATTTAAAATACTATTAATTTCCCTTATTAAAATCCCAAGTTACACTTTGAATGAAATCCTAAAACTGTATTAAGCTTTGTGCCAATTGACAATGGTGTAGCTGCATTCGAAATCATAGTTGACTAATGTCCACAGGAAATGGACGACATAATGAGTTATTGGGAAGATATATACATCGGTTGATTAAGAAGAAATCGCAGATTGGAATCATTGTTTCCCATTGATGTGTGGATTAATTATGATAGAGTAATCAGTGAGTTACCAAGAACCAATAAGTATGTAGAAGGATGGCATAGAGATTTCCAACAGACAAACCTCTGCCACCATCCATTTGTATATAAAATTATTGAACATTTTAAATTAATTCAGGATTTTGGCAACCAGAAGTTTTTAAAAGTAAATATTTGCAAGTTAACCGGCGAATAAAAACTTTAGTGCAAAATTACAATAGAATGGCCATATTATTTATTTACAAGGATTATCTCATAATTTTGAATTGTTACTAATTGGAGAATATTTTTATCCTCTATATTTATAGTTATTTCTTTTAATATTATATGTTGTTATGTTTTATGAGGGTGGTGTTAATATTTGTTTTTAAAAATTTGTTTTATATTGTAATTGATTATTATTATTTTTATACACCCTTTGATTATATGAAACCCTTTGCATACTTTTATTATTTGAGTTCTAAATCCGACTTGCTATTAAAAGGGTTTCGACTCTTTATCTCAGGTTGCGGTTTCCTCAATTGAGAATTTTTTTAATAAAATGACTTAGATTGTTCATTATATAAATGTTTCATGAAATGAATATTGGAGCTCTTTGAATAAATTTGAATGTAAATTTTAATAAAAAAAATTTAACCTTTATAAACCTCTTTTTTAATAATTTGCAAATTTCCACTGCAATCGAATATTCTCCTTCTTTCTTTTTATTCTTTTCATTTATTAATGATTTAGTTAATGCATTCTCTGTTTAAGTATTTAAAGTTACTCGTCGTGTTCCCCTCGTAACACGAATATGAATCTGCTAAATAATGTGGTTTGGGGGCATGCGCAAATACACAGTAACTGTTTCTAATTTCAACCGTAATTCGGGGACGGCATTCAACTACACGATGGATGTGATTTATTTATTTGAAGAAGTGTTATTGAATTGCTTTGGAATATTTGTTTTAATAAGGTAAGCTTCCTTTTAATTTATAACTATTAATATCACAATTTTAGCTAACTTAATGAATAAGAAATACACAATTGAAAAATAAATGTTTTTACGATGTGCAAATTTATAGGTTATCTGCTTTCAGGAACTTTGACCAAATACATTCATTATTCTGCTATATGGGATATAAATTAATCAGAATTGCATGCTGATTTTATACACACTATTATAGAAAGTAAAATGAACCTTCTCTGGAATGCACTGCATACAGTATCCGTTGAAATGCTGGGGCCTTATCTACAGTCAAGGCTAAAATATAGGATAAACAAAGCTTACAGCTTTCTAGTCGATAACAAATGGAGAAATCTCTTACAAGGTCAGTGCCTTTGATTTTTCAGTTTCTCTGGTATGAATTTTGGTACTCTTCTTTTGATTTTACGTTTTTTTTTCACTTCTTATTATCTCCAAAATTTGTACCTCCTTTTCCCGTTTCAAAATCAACAACCAATCACCTTCCTTTTTTTATTTTTTTTCAAGACCACTTTCCCTGTGATCCAATCGTTTTAATGTCATTTTTTTGACTTCTATTGATATTTTAAGGCCCTTTCACATGTTTTAATATCAATGTTCTCTATCAACTACACTTTCTTTTAATCGGTTTATTCAATTCGCGATTGAACACTGTCACTTCACAAAATTTTAAAATTAATAACATAGATCGGTTTGCAATACAATATCTATCACAATCTACAAATAGTGTGTCAGTTCTAAAATTATTTATTGAGATTTGTAAAGATATTTTATAATTATCATTATTTTTACTCTAAGTTGTTCTCATTCTATTTATACCCTTCCTTCCTTCTAGCCGTTTTCTATCCGTTGGATATAGGCCTTTCTCAATAATCTCCAGGTTTCCCTGTGTTGTGCAACCTGATACCAATTTAAACCTGCTGTGCGTTTTATATCGTCGTACCAACGCTGTTGAGATCTGCCAACGCTTCTCCACTCCAAGGTCTCCATCTAGTCACTTTGCTGCTCCAGTTGTTGTTGTTTCTAGCAATATGCCCAGCCCAGTTCCATTTGAGTGAGGCTATTCTTTCGATGTCTTCGATTTTTCACGTTCTCCTGATCCATTCGTTAGTTTTTTGGTCTTTCAGTGTTACTCCAATTATCTTTCGCTCTATTGCTCTTTGATGTGTTTTGAGCTTGTTCAAGTTCTTTTTTGTCAAGACCCAAGTTTCCGATGCATATGTAGACACTGGCAGGACACATGCATTGTATACTTTTGCTTTTAGTTTCATTGGTAGATTTGACTGAAACACCTGTTTTAGTTTGCTATATGCTGCCCATCCTAACCGTATTCTCCTATTGAGCTCTGTATTCTGGCATTCCTTAATAATTGTTATTTCTTGGCCTAGATAAATGTACGACGCTACTTTTTCGATTAACTGGTTCTCAATGGTTAGTGTATTGGTAATTGTATCTTCGTTTGTCATGAATTTGGTTTTATTTATGTTTATCTCTAGTCCAACCTTGTTTGCTTCATTGTATAGTTCCTGAATCATGCCTATCAGTTCTGCCTCGGTTTGAGCGAATATGACGATGACATCTGCAAATTTCAAGTTGTTCAGTTTTTCGCCTGCTATGTTTATTCCTCTGTCTTCCCAGTGTAAATTTCGAAATACATCTTCGAGAACTAGCGTGAATAATTTTGGTGATATTACGTCCTCTTCCAGTCTTTATCTCATTTGTATCTGTTTGCATCCTGATCTTCATTTTAGAGTTTACGTAGATGTGGCTTATGATGTCGATGTATCTTTGATCGATTCTGGCTTTTCTCATTGCACGGATTACCGCCCAGGATTCCACCGTGTCGAAGGCCTTCCTAAAGTCAACAAATGCCATCCATGTTGTGATGTTGTACTATTGTTGTTGTTCTATTTATTACTAAATTTTAATTGAATTAATTCTAAGGTAATTCCTATACAGAGCTTCAAATTAATTAATGTTATGATATTTTTGATAATAACTAATAATAATTGTTTTGTTACATGAAACTTTCTTTAATTCCAGGTCATTCACATTAAGCTGGATCCACCTATTTTAAATCATCATAATGTATTATTTTATAGTTTGTATTTGTAATAAATAATAATTTTTTGATGTTAGTTAAGACTATAGGTTTTATATCTTTTATCTAACATGTATACGATATATCTATTAGTTTGTAGGCATTTGCCAAAATGCCATATTTTTCAATTCATATATTTTGATTATTGAAATTTTTCAAATCACACTATTTTACGGATAAGCTGTGTTTTTATTTATACGTACATAGGAAATACATAATTTTAATAATAATACTTAAAATATTATTTACATCTCATCTATTCTGCTGATAAAAAGTGAATATAACTTTAAAATAATATTTATATTCTTAACCAACTCAAAAATACAAAATTTTTATCATCTGAAGCGCTTTTGTCGGGAAGTGGAGTTGTCGGTAGAGCAGTAGTCGATAGCGCTTATGTCGGGGCGTTTCTGTCGCGGTGCTTTTGGCACGAGCGCTTATATCGGAGTACCATGTCCCTCTTAGACGACGTTTTTAGGTACATTAAACACTCCACATTTCCTCCACAAAAAAATGTAAGATGACTCATGTGCATTGAATTTATTAATTGAAACCTTACGTTCCAGTTTGATGGAGCGATGGAGCAATAGTCACTACCGTTATCTGTCAGTAGTCTTTCGAATATTCAGCGCTGTTCGAGACTTCGAGCAGAGGTAGTTCGTTTTCGAAAAGAAGCTGTCGAAGCGTTCGAGCTTCAAATACGAGCCGCTGTAGGAAACCCACTAATTTTGAATATTGTAATTAACCATCGAGATTTAAAACGGGGCCAGATCTTTCTACAGGTGAGTGTTTAATTGTTTGCTACTGATATTTTGATAGAACCGACTCAGATTTCAGAGTTTTGGTAGTGGAATAGGTTGACCGTTTTACAAAATGGTGTCGACCCATTAATTTTTATATTGTTCAAAACCGAAGGTCGGTGATTATCGGACACCGATATATTATTAGAAATTCCCTTACTGTCTCCCATTTTCCTCCCTTCTGTTATATGTATTTTTCTGGTGAAATTTGTTCATTCATGTTTTTATCACGTTAATAAGTTCCACCTAAAAAATGTAAAAATAATGTCTGCAACGAATTTCATCAGAGGAAGATGATAATATTACTTTCACAATTATAATTATTTTTATTTAATTTATTTTAGCGGCTTCCGTATTACTTCCGTATAGATTCAGTATGTATTATGCCTAGGTTCATAACCTCAGAATATGGTTTCAGTACAAAGTGAGATGTTAGCTCACATATAGAGAGAATATCGTTATCTCTACAGCATAGCTTTTTATGATTCTCTCTACAGCATAGCTTTTTATGATTCTATGGGTTTTTTGGTACCGCAATCACAATCAGGTGGAGTTGCGAGGACCACAATAATTAATTTTCATTCTTTGGAGTTTAGATATTGTTCCCCTCTGTGGAACAATAAGAAGATAAGTACTTTTATTTTTTGTGGATTTGATGTTCCCACTCTGAAGAATGTATCAATCGTTATTTCATTCAGCAAGTTTTGGTAAAATCAACTTAATAAATTTGCATCACATAGTTTTTAAAATGACTATCTCTGTTTTTGTAACAAACTTACTGTAATTAAATTTTAGTAAATAGTATACTAACCGATACTAATTTTAATTACTAAGATCTTTTTATTATCATCTCGTTGTTAATCAAGATTACTACATTGTAATAAAATTTTCATAGTTACTTATTTTTTTCCTTAACTTCCTAGATCACTGATGTTATACAAACTGCTAAAACTAAATCAATTATTTACACAGTGAATATCTAGGCATGAACAGGCTATCTTTATGATATTCTTTCTAGGTTCAACTAAACAATAAAAAACCCAGTGGCGCTCAACTCATATCTTATCTTTGTCTGAAGACAAATTATTTGCTACTGTTTTGTATCTAGGTTCGACGATACTCACACCTAAAGTTAGAACTTATTAATTTCTGAAACGAATGAGTTTTATGTTAACGAACTGATGAGCTAGGTAATTTTTCAAAATCTTCACAAACAAATTGTTGGTCTGTAGCATATTTTGGCTGACCAATATTTTGAAGTGTTTCGGTAGCATAATCCCAAAAATATGGTATTTCCATGGGTCTACCATCACCAAACAACTTCCAAAATCTCCAGCAATACCCGGGAAATTAATGGTACCAAACGATTATCCCCACATATAGAGTGAAATAAAGATTTTCAACCACAAATGGTGACCGAAAAATTCAACGTCTTTCCAAAACCTCTGCTTAACGAATCATCCCCAACGTAATGTCGCGCGCAGTTCTAGAACGCTACAGCCAGTCAATCAGAATTCCAGATGTCAAAATGATCATTAACCGATATCTACACGACACACAAAAATTATAACTACAGAACATCGACTCACACCAGATACTTCAAGTTTAGGACGAGTTCATAAGGATATATACGGGATAGTGTGTTTAGAGTAACACCACGGGAACGTGCTCCAAAATAACAAAAATATTTCGACGTATAGTTAATTAGAAAAGGTAATGAATATCGTTTGCATACTCTCAATATTAACCAATTGAGAGAATACTATCTTAACACGTACACCACTCACTGTCAGCGACCGAAAGCCGTTTCAACAGGCGCGAATTGATAGAGACTCGTGATTAAAGGGCGGAATATATGCACGTCAATTCAGTTAAAATATGCGCATATATATGCATAGTTTTTCTTTGATATATGCAACAATATGCATTTATTTGTCAAGATATTCAATTATATGCCTTGAATATAACATGGAAAAATGGAAATAAAGATACGCCGACTCTTACAAAAATTATTTATTTTAAGTAAAATTAAAAGAAAAATATAATAGGTAAAATTTTTAACCGGAAATAGTATAAAATGCATTTATAACGATATATTTTTCAAAATTATCCGATAAAAGTGTTTGCCTTCTATCTGTAAAAATATGTTTGTACAAAGAAAAAGTTCTTTCAACATCTACCGATGTGATCTGGCAATATTTTAATTTGGGTAGTAAGTTATAAGGCCAAGGTATTACTTCGTTGGATGGTTTAGTATCAAAAATATTTTTGACTTCCATTAAATACTTGAAGCCTCCATTCTTTCCCACAATAACTTCGAGTTTACTTCTTACTTGATGCCCTACATCACCGGGAACTTTTTTGCATTTGTCGGAAAAAGTTTTAACAATATTAATTGATTCTCTTAAACTTATATTCCTACTTTCTAACGAAGTTATTATATCTGGTATAAAACTGAAATTAACCTTAATAAAAACAAGTTCCTTAGCTAAATTTACATTTTTGAATACTGCTTGACTTTGCACTACACACTGTGAATTGTCTTCTAAATTTAAAACTATGTCTTTAATGGCTTCAAAATGGTCTGCGTAGAATATGGCGTCCTTTTTCAATGTTCACCATCGAGTAATTACGGGCTCTGGAGGTAAACCAACTCCTGGCAATTTCTCTCTATAGATCTGCACTCTTAGAGGTGCTTTCAAAAACACTTTCTTTACATTTGAAATTAATTTGTTCACCAAGGGATATGCTGTTCTAATAGTTTCTGCAACTCTGCAAGTGACATGTACCATATTGGGATAAAATATTTTCAAGTTTTGGGCTACTTTAACCATATACGGCGCTGCGTCAGATAAAAACACTAAAAACTTCTCTACTGGAACTGAATTTGGTGAAAAAAAGTTTGATAGAGACTGCTGAATAAATCGAGTTACGGTCACATTATTTGTTTTGTCTAACTGTTTAGAAGATATTAAATATGGCTTCTCTGGCTCATTTTCTTGAAGCCCTCCAATCATAAGTTGTGCGATATATCGACCACATGAGTCTGTGCTTTCATCAACAATAATATAAAAATGTTCATCGCCCAGTGAAACTTTAATTTCTCCCATTACGGTTTCGTATACTGTTTGCACATACTTCTTTCTAAGTGTGGATTCGTCAGGGATGTTTTGATTACAATATTTTTGCAAAAAATCTCTGAATTGCTGTGACTAAAGCTTTGCATAAGTCTTGATGAAACACCTCCTTTTCACTCTTTGGTTTGACATTTTGAAATGCGGTTTGCACACACTGCTGAACAGACACATATTTATTTTTCTGCAACTTAGCTTTATGCATAGCTATTTTCAAGTGTTGATCAATTTGGAACTTCTTTTCACAAACAATGATTTTGGCACAAACTTTGCAAAACACTTTATCCCCACTAAACTCCAACTCAGGAAAAATTTTAATCCACGAAGCGGCTTTCGGCATTTTAGGCGTTTGAAATAAATATTTTCGGAATCACTCTTTTCACACTGGAATCTATCGACCAACTAAACTATACAATATAAATACAAAAGAATAGACCACATTTTATCTCCAATTAGGCACCGAAAAGGAACAAGACAAGAAGGTTCACTTGGCGTCGGTACTTTGAAGTCTGAACTATAAAAGCAAGCCGCCGCATTCCAACTAGACCCCGAAAAAAGAAAGTTTTGTTATGAATTCATTCGCGCACCGAACAAAAGTTTCTGTTCCGTGACAATACTTACTACCACCGAACACGACTTCGGTTCGGTGAATTAGGCAAGCTGATTAATTGGAAATTCCTAAACATCCAATAAATGCCGGCAATAAACCATATAATAATAAAATGGGTCCATAAACCATATAATAATAAAACCTACCCACCTTTTAAATTATTTCAATTATCTGCAAGGGTCGCACTTAATCTTTTGATAAAACGAAAAAACATAGAAATATATGCACACAAATTTTATTTTTGTCGAAATATGCAATTTTTTATGAAATTTGTAAAAATTTGCAAAATATGCAAATATATGCACTTTGCATATATTCCGCCCTTTACTTATGATCTTGAAATAGATGTCGAGATCTGGAACATATGTAAACAATACATGGTAATAAGGATTCAAGTGTATAGCAATGCACATAAAATGGACGTTATGTCGCTTTTATTATCCATCAGCTTATTGTTTATATTTATACGATATTATGAATGTTTTCCAAAATCAAATAAGTATCACTGGACTTCTTAGTATACAGGGTAAGTCGAAATAATGTTAAATTGAATGAAGAGAAATATTTTAATATTGCCGTATCTAAATTTGCACAACGACAAAATTGAAACGATAAAGACAAAGTGAATGTGAGGCCAGTAGTTGTATTGGCAGGTTTTGGCATCACAGCCGCTTGGTCCCTTTCTATAGATTGGTCATTTTTGTGAAAATATCGCTCATCATATTTGTATGGTTGACGGTAATATGATACGGGTGACAGATAGCTTCCACTTTCGTCGCACGGCATAAAGGTACGTTTACCTCCACATTCGCCAGTTGCTAGTAACCGCGAAAAAGTAGCGACGACTAATTCGCCAAGACACCTATTCATGTATTTAAACGGGAGTGTTTTCCTACGCGCTACTGAGTAGCTGTTACCCAAATTAAGCGACTGATTCGTGATGATTTTTCAGGTAGGATAGTGTTTTAAAGGTATTTTAGGCACAATGGAAGACCCACTTTCAGTGGTAGATGATGAACAGCTTGTGGATCAGATATCCAATTATCCAGAAATTTATGATCCTAAACATGAATCCAACAAATTGCACACTAAAAAAGAAGCAATATGGTTAAACATTGCAAAATAATGGAATACAACTAGTGAGTACTTTAACAACAAATTTACTGTTACATAGGTATATAGGTACATTGTTTTTTTGTGTAGCGATTGATGATTGTAAACAAACACTATTCTTTTATCATTTCATCCTGCCATTTTACTGCACCTTCGTCGACAAAGTAATTTGTGAATCTATTTCTAACATAAAAACCTTCTGCACGAGCAAATCCCCCCCTTTCAACGGTATCATATTCTCATTAGGAAGTGGAAAAATTTCGTCTTTAAATTTTTTTTTGGTTATTTGAAATATATTCTTCGCGCAACATATTGTGTAAACAATGGCATGCCAAAATAATTGATTCAACTGTTGACGGTTTCACGTTAATTGGTGTAAAAAAATCCTAAAAACATGACAGTAAAGACCAAAACAATTCTCAATAACCCTTCTTGCTCTCGAAAGTTTATAACTAGAAACTGCTTTTTTATTGTCCTGTAATATTTGATTTTTGGGAAACGGTTTCATAACATTTTTATCTAACTTAAATGCATCGTCGTCAACTATAAAATAAGGCAGAATTATGTTTTTGGAATGAGGAAGTAGCTGAGGTTGGGGAAAATTAAATTTGTTGCTGTAGATTTGTTGACCGGTTTCAGATTTTGAAAATATACCTGCATCACCCTCTTTGCCGTAAGATCCCATATATCTACTATAACGAATTTATAGTTAGCAACAACAAGTGCTGAAAGAAGTATAGAAAAATAATTCTTGTAATTAAAAAAGAGAGAACCGGTTTCATCTGGACACATGATTCGTACGTATTTCCCATCAATAGCGGCAACGAGGTTGGTGAGATCCCAATGTGTTCAAAAATCGTTTACCTTTTCTTCAAAATTCACTTCTGAAAGTGGCAGTAGATACAATGGCTTTAGTTTTTTACATATATTTCTTAAGACTTCTTGGATAAATGTGCTTATGTAGCTGTGACTTATTCGAAACGCAAAAGATAACGATCTGTAAGAATCTCCTGTTGCGAGAAATCTACAATAAAAACAATTTTCTTAATATTAATATCAGCCCCCTATAGTTATCTATGTAAAGGTTTGCACAGAAATATATATTTACTTTTTAGGTACTGTATGTAAAAAAGGTGGAAAAACTTAAGAGACAACTATTATAAACAAAAAAAGTATACAAAAAAAAACAACCGGAAGTAAAGGAAATGGCTCAAGAAAAAGAAACCTACTTTTGGACCTGTTAGGATTTTTAGACGTAGTGGAACACGAAAGAAGGTACACATTTTTTTCTGTAAGATAAGTAATTGGTTGTTCAGTGAACATCTTGAATTTTTGTTGGAAAATTTTAACAATAAAAAAAGTTAAGAATGCTGAAGTTGAGAAAAGTATGGATGAAACTTCGCATCAAAGTGAATTACATGAGGAATCTCATAGGTAACAGTTAGACGACAAAGCCAATGCCACATTTGTGGATGACACTGAGTCTGCAATTGATATAATTACTCCGGCTAAACGTAACTAGAACTGCGGAAACTGGTAGTACTTCATCGACCTTAATAGAGGTTTCTACTTCTCAGAAAAGGAAGAAAAGCGTAACATTGCAAATTCTCACTGCAATAAATAAAAATAATTTGGAACGAGAGGCAATAATGAGCCAACTAACTGTCCTCCTGCACCTGCTGAGAGTGCTGAGGATGAAATTGATTTACTTTTCAAGACCTTGGCAATAACTGTGAAAAAATTTCCCCCGTTGTTGATGACATAAACAAAAAATAAAATTTTTAGAGTGATTTCTAATACTGAAATTGATTTGCTACAAAGCTCAGAATCATCTCATCATTCATGCACAAGCGACTATCAATGCAGAACACCTCAGCCAACTCCCTCATCTAATACTACTGCTACTGTTAACAATAACTGGGAACAGGACCATCAAATTATGTGCTCGAATACTGATAAAAGTCACCATGAAGGACAACTCAGTACAGCACGTTCTTTTGGAAATTTTACCATAAACAATGCATTTTGTTAGTTTTTGTATTACCATTATTATTATAAAAACAAACCAGGTTTGAGTATACCCATTTCTTTTGCTTTTTCAATTTGTAGAAAAATATGTTGATTTAATTAAGGTATATCAAAATTGATTTTTGTTCTTTTATTATTCCTCTTCAAGAGTAACCTTTTTTTTTCTTTAAAAAATAACAATTTCACTTACCTTAACGTCACGCCTAATTTTTCTGCTGGTGTTATTTGTTCCTTAATACGATTATAGGGTGCTTTCAGAAGATCATGCCCTATTAGTTCAAATATGTGGTCAAACTGATTGCGGGAAATTCGGAAAAATTATTTAAATTCTGATTCATTATCAACCAAATGTTTATTAATCAGAATAGGGTGAAATCCTTTATTCTGCCTATTTTCAAACATTATCAATACCTCCCTCTTTCTTTCAGACTCTAGTGCTAATTGAAGAAGCAAATTTTCATTTTGGGCCTGATAATGTAGAAGCATTAAAATCACTCTTTGCTCAGAAATATTCATTTTATTATTATAGGTGTAGCAGAAAAATATAATAATACAATGATTATTAATATAAAAGCGACCGCTATAAAATGAAATTTGTTGACGAATATTTAACAAGATTCGATCGGAGGAAAACGTCTCTTTGCAAAATTCGTCCACGAATATAATTGTCGCAGTCGTTAGCGACCTGCGAATGTGGAGGAAAACGTACCTTAATACCTCCACCATCTAAAGATCTATGAGCGTGACGTCACAGCCACATGCAATGACATTGGATTAGTCAAGAAGGTCCAGAATGAGCCTTAACGATTCCACATGTGATTTTACATAATGAGTGACCCGAACCCGTGCTGCCTATTTATTCTTAATTATAGTTAAAATAGATAGTAGAGGATCCCAAGTGAGATCGACCTGCTTACCAGATGAAAATTATATTTTACAAAATAAAATATGTTTCTGAACATATACCAATAGGGTTACCATAAACATCATATTATGAGGTTATAATAACTGTCTTTCAATGCATTTGAAAAAACGCCATTAATAAAAACAAGTAAGTGTGAGTTATTTCTACAGCGCTATCAAGTGGGCACCTGTTAAACTGCATAATAGACACTTTTATACGATATTATATATTCTGTCTGAACACCATTTTAATTCATTCTTTGTATAACTCTCAGTACAGTCTTTATACATTTTTTGTATTATTTCTGCTGTTTGTTAAAATATATTTTTGTATAGTTAATTTTAGTTCTTTTTAAAAAGACATTTTTCTTAAATAAAAATAAAACTTGTGACAACCAAAACTAACCAAAAAAAATCCAGTGATAAATAACCTGATGTTGATATCTCACCTTTTATGACAATAACATACACATAGAAATGTGTAGTGACTATCATCCCCGAATGCTGGATACAGACAAACGAACTAATGTGAACTTAGTACACGTCGAGGTTAAAGTCACAAACGTTTGTTATAATAAATAAAGTACCAATACATGATAGCAAGAAATATTTTGAACAATAATTATAAACATACTTGTAACTTGAGAAAGTATTTACTAAAAACGAGAAATACTGTAAACAATCGATCTCAATATTAATGTTATATTCTGTTTATCTACAACAACTAGTGCAGGTCGCGAGTAGACGTTGAACTTGATTCCCCCTTACAACCCAAATTTCGGGGTTCTATAGCAAACTTCTGTAAAAAGCATGACATTTCACTTAAAAGAACCCAGTATTGCAACATTTGAGGAATTAAATAATGGTTATTAAATGGAAGAACAGCCTAATTTTACTAATGAAATGCTATTCGTAAACGTAAACTGCAAAAAAAATTATGTTCAAAACAGACAACAACAACTTAAAAACAAAAATATCACACAGCGAGATCACATCTACAAATCTGGCGATCTTGGATATTTCTTTCTAACACCCCCACTCGACAGATTTTTCTTCGATGTCCCATTGATGTTTTGAGACGTTGAAACTTTTCTTTTGGAAGAGGCAAAGCATCAGCAATCATATTTGAAGTTTCACAATACATGAATTGAATTATATCACTTGTAACAAGCCGATCGCCTGTTACGATTTCTATCGGACTATGGTATTTTAATTTCGTCGTACTAATGTTTCGAAATTAAAAAACTTGTTTCTTTAACAAAATTCGTGTATTTGAACGATATCGTACATTGGAAAAGTCTCTTCCTATCAGTAAAATTCATGAGTTAGTACCTATATCGTTGTGGTTTCACATATTTGCTGGTGAGTTAGATTTTTGAAATATTTTTCTGTTTGATTTAAAATTATAATATCGGCTGGCGTTTGATGAATTTTGTATGTTTAATTCTTTTTTATTGTAAAAAAGAAACATTTTAAATTCTTTTTGAAGCAAATTTTTAATTATTTCTTTTTATTCTGTTTTTAGCTTTATAATTCCGCATTTTCTGTTTATTTAGGGAACAAAGCAAATATGATAGAACAGACTTCCGTTAGTTTTATTTTGAAAACTAGATTCAGTTTTTTATGTGTTGAGGCATAAGCTTCCTATCTGTTCTATTTATTCCTTCCTTCCCAGAATTTTTCCTTGATTTTTACTCTATTTTCTTTCCTCAGCTCTGCAGCCCCTGGGTAGGCCCTATGAAAACACCACCCATAGAAGACAACAGAAAACCGGCCGAGATGGATTGAAGACCATATCTCCATCGACTAGGACCTAGCTGAGAGCTAATAATTCCAGAACCTCTCCAAAGATAAGTCCTTTGTCTTATATTCAATTCATGGAAATCTAGAATTGGAGATTTTTATTGTATAACGACGTTCGTATTAGTCTTGTATTTTGGATATGCAGTTAATGTGAATTATCTATTGAGTTATTAATAAATATAATTTGCTGAACATTTGATATTTGATTTTCAGCAATTTATATTAACTTGGACCATCGCGTTAAAATATTTTTAGTATTTCGTTTGTTAAGTTAAAGTTAATATAAGGTTTTCCAGCTTTTAACCTTTTTAGTATTTTGTTTAATTTAAGTATCGCTTAAAAAGCTGGTGGCGTCCAATTTGATATCGATTGTTCACCCCATCCCATATAGAAATACATTAACTGGAGTCGAATACCACAACCTGAGGAAGAGTCTCAAGCCGGGGGAGAACATATGTGACAAAGTACCCAGGGGCTGCAGAGCAGCAAATATGAATTTTACTGATAGGAAGAGACTTTGTCACATATGTTCTCCCCCGGCCTGAGACTTTTCCTCAGGTTGTGGTATTCGACTCCAGTTAATGTATTTCTATATGGGATGGGGTGAACAATCGATATTAAATTGGACGCCACCAGCTTTTTAAGCGATACTTAAATTAAAAAAAATACTAAAAAGGTTAAAAGCTGGAAAACCTTATATTTACTTTAACTTAACAAACGAAATACTAAAAATATTTTAACGCGATGGTCCAAGTTAATATAAATTGCTGAAAATCAAATATCAAATGTTCAGCAAATTATATTTATTAATAACTCAATAGATAATTCACATTAACTGCATATTCAAAATACAAGACGAATACGAACGTCGTTATACAATTAAAATCTCCAATTCTAGATTTCCATGAATTGAATATAAGACAAAGGACTTATCTTTGGAGAGGTTCTGGAATTATTCAGCTCTCAGCTAGGTCCTAGTCGATGGAGATATGGTCTTCAATCCATCCCGGCCGGTTTTCTGTTGTCTTCTATGGGTGGTGTTTTCATAGGGCCTACCCAGGGGCTGCAGAGCTGAGGAAAGGAAATAGAGTAAAAATCAAAGAAAAATTCTGGGAAGGAAGGAATAAATAGAACAGATAGGAAGCTTATGCCTCAACACATAAAAAACTGAATCTAGTTTTTAAAATAAAACTAACAGAAGTCTGTTCTATCATATTCGCTTTGTTCCCTAAATAAACAGAAAATGCGGAATTATAAAGCTAAAAACAGAATAAAAAGAAATAATTAAAAATTTGCTTCAAAAAGAATTTAAAATGTTTCTTTTTTTACAATAAAAAAGAATTAAACATACAAAATTCAGCCGATATTATAATTTTAAATCAAACAGTGAAAACATCGGGAAAAATATTTCAAAAATCTAACTCACCAGCAAATATGTGAAACCACAACGATATAGGTACTAACTCATGAATTTTACTGATAGGAAGAGACTTTTCCAATGTACGATATCGTTTAAATACACGAATTTTGGTAAAGAAACAAGTTTTTAAGTTTCGAAACATTAGTACGACGAATTTAGAATACCATAGTCCGATAGAAATCGTAACAGGCGATCGGCTTGTTACACACTGTCAACTAAATCACGTAGATGATGGAATCTGACATCGATATGTTTTGTTCTGCAACTAGACTTTTCATTGGTTGCTAGCTTCATACAACCTTGATTGTCTTCATAAAGGACAGTTGCATTTCCACAAGGTGTTCCGAAATATTCTAAAAGTCTTCTTGACCAAACTATTTCCTGGCTTGCCAAGGCCGCTGATATATATTCAGCCTCTGTAGAGGATAGGAATATAGGATTATTCCCAAGAAATAATATAAAACCGGCTGTAGATTTCCTATCAGAGACATCGCCTGCCCAATCGGAGTCAACATATCCGTTCAGAGTCAATTCAGTATTCGAACTAAATTTCAGTTTATCTTTACTTGTAACCTTCAGGTATTTGAGCACTCTCTTGACTGCATCCCAATGCTTCTGACTTGGCTGACTTACTAGCCTGCACAAATATCCCACAGCAAGATATATCCGGACTGGTTGTAGTTGAAAGATATAGCAGTGCTCCCACTGCTTTTATATATTTTTCATTATTGGTCCCTATTACCTGATTGTCGTTTACAAACAGGTAACTTGATATCAGTAATTGCACTCATATGCTTACCACTTAAAACACATATCAAAATGAAGGCAATTTTATAACGAATACAGTAGTAAAGGGCTGCTTTGCAAAATCCTTTCATAAATACCACTTTCCAGGACTTTAAATAAAAAAATCGGAGCAAGCAACGATGTTTCAAAGAAGCTTTGATACATTTGTTAGTTACCTACTTGGAGAACGACTATTTAGTATTAATAATCCAGAACAATAAAAAATTTTGCGTTAGATGAAAACTGTTACTCTTTCAAACACAACAAAATTGCGTAATTAAAACTAAAGAAAATGATTACCAATGATTACAAGAATACTCTTTCACGCTTACCTGTTAGTGAATGGCAACCAGGTAATATTGACAAAAAAAAAGTAGGTAAGATAGGTGTTGCATATTCTGTATGTTTGGAAAGCAAGTTAATGATATTAAAAATAAATTAATTTCAATAATTTTTATTTATTATAGCCATGACCATATTACTTTTCCGCTCAACCTATCTACTATGCGAGAAAAGTATTGGTTTACCTCAAAAAAAGTTGGAAATTTGAAATTTTTTTTTGAGTTATTTTTACGTGTTCCATCAACAACAACCCAAAAAAACGGTTTTTAGAAAAAAAATCCTGTGTGTATGTCATCGTCGTCGTCGTCGGCCACTTTTCGTTACATGTCTTGTTAGCACGATACAGCCTCCGGAGTGCAACAAGTCACCAATTTTATAATTGAATATTGTTAAGGACTTGTCACAGATGAACCCTATTGATTTTCAGCTCACCAGAGCCAGCACAACGGGTGCTGTAGTTCTAGAAGTACGACATTTTACTTATTTTTTGAGAAATTTCAGTTTGTTAGCACGACACAGCCTCCGGAGTTCATGAACTCACCAATTTTATGTTTGAATATTATTCAGGACACTTCACAGATGAACCCTATTGATTTTCAGCTCACCAGAGCCAGTACAACAGGTGCTATAGTACTTTAAGTACGATATTTTTGATATTTTTCGAGAAATTTAAGTTTCTCAGCACGATATAGCCTCCGGATTATATATAAGTGACCGAATTTATGATTGTATATTATTCAGAGCGTCTCAAAGATGAATCATATTGATAGTCAGCTCCCTAAAGCCAATGCACCGGGTTCTATCGTACTTGAAGTACCAAATTTTGGTCATTTTTGGATAATTTTCAGTTTGTTAGCAAGATACAGCCTCCAGAGTGTATACAAGTGACCAATTTTATAATTGAATATTGTTCAAGGTGTCTCACAGGTGTACCATATTGATTTTCAGTTGACTAGAACGAGTACAGTGGGTCCCATAAATCCAGATATACTAAATTTTTGGTTATTTTTGGAGAAATTTCGGTTTGTTAGCAGGATACATCCCCCGAAGTGTATACAAGTAACAATTTTATGAAAGAATATTGTTCAGGGCCACAGATGCGGAAAAGTTAATTTAATCTTTAAAACCGTTTATTTTTTATGCAAATCTATTGATAATTG
The DNA here is from genome assembly GCA_963921935.1 of Galeruca laticollis. Taxonomy (NCBI): domain Eukaryota; kingdom Metazoa; phylum Arthropoda; class Insecta; order Coleoptera; family Chrysomelidae; genus Galeruca; species Galeruca laticollis. Next base: position 59,463,958 of record OY998184.1, on the reverse strand, counting down.
TTCAGAAACATATTTTATTTGATAAAATATGATTTTCATCTGGTAAGCAGACGAGTGAATGTCGACCTTACTTGGGATCTTAGACTGAGAGGAAAAGGCTAGTGTTTTTCTTCTTAGTAAGCCCTGCGGTAACGTACCATTCTAATGGAGTACGTGAGTCGTCGAATAGCCCAACTTTGAGAAAACACTCTATTAGTATAGGTATAGAAGCTACATTAATGCAGGTTTTTCTAGTATTTAAAAAAAATTATAATATGTAAAAATACCATTCAGCTGATCCCAAGAATCTTGATCCATCGGTGACTCCTGACAAATATGTCGAACACTTTGGAACAAAAATTGCAGGTTTCTATTAAATTGTGGTTCAATGTGTTCGTTAACTGAAGAAGCAAGCTGTGGCTCATTATTAGACTGAAGTGTGACTTCTTCGATAGCATTGATATCTGCACTAATTTTTGGCATTTTGAATCCGATGTTATATTGACGTTTCCTTTGTCGCTTGATATGTCTAGAAGTACAGGAAACAATTGTTAAATAATATTAATTTCTAAGTTTGACAATCAATTTTAATACTTACGTTATACTGAGTATCAATATTTATACTATGAAAAGCATTTTAAAAATTCAAATTCTTATATTACAACCTTACCGAGCTCGAGCATTTATTGCTGATGTCAGTCTTGATAGAGGTACTCCTTTATAAGTTACGATTGATGATCTCATGCTGTGAGTTAAAGCAGGATACTGTCTTCTCATTTGCCGATGAAATTTCATTGAGCTCATCATTTGTTGTATGTTTATTCCTACATTGTGACTAGGTCCTGTGGACCTTGCGGCACAAAATGGTATAATCTACAATACAAAATAGTTTGAAATAGGTGGTGATTCAAGTCGGTGCAATTATTAATATTTATTTGCCTTGCTTGTTAACTTTTTACTTTTCCGCCCTATCTATCTAATATGCGAGAAAAGTATTGGTTTACCCCAAGAAAAGTTGGAATCTTGAAATCATTTTTTGAGTTATTTTTACGTTTTTCATCAAGAACAACACGAATAAACAGTTTTTAGAGAAAAATCCTGTGTGTATATCGTTGTGGTCGTCGTTGTCGTCGGCTACTTTTCGTTAGTTCACTAAAGCCAGTACAACGAGTGCTATGGTACTTAAGGTACCAAATTTCTGTCATTTTTTGAGAATTTTCAGTTTGTTAGCTCGATACATCCTCCGGAGTGCAACAAGTGACCAATTTTGTGATTCAATATTGTTCAAGACATATCCCAGATGAACCCTATTGATTTTCAGCGCAGCAGATCTAGTACAGCGGCTGCTATGGTACTTCTAGTACGACATTTTTGTCATTTTTGGAGAAATTTAAGTTTGCACGATACAGCCTCTGGAGTGCAACAAGTCACCAATTTTATGATTGCATATTGTTCAGAATATCTCACAGATTAACCTTATTGATTTTGAGCTCACCAGAGCCAGTACAACAGGTGCTATAGTACTTTAAGTACGACATTTTTGGAGAAATTTCAGTTTGTTAGCACGATACAGCCTCCGAAGTATATACAAGTGACCAATTTCATGATTGGATATTATTCAGGGCGTCTTAAAGATGAACTTTATTGATAGTTATCTCACTAAAGCCAGTACAACGAGTGCCATGGTACTTGAAGTACCAAATTTTTGTAATTTTTGGAGAATTTTCTGTTTGTTAGCAAGGTAAAGCCTCCAGAGTGTATACAAGTGAACAATTTTATGATTGAATATTATTTAGGGCGTCTTAAAGATGAACTCTATTGATTTTTAGTTGACCAGAACTAGTACAACGGGTGCTATGGTACCTGAAGTGCAATATTTTTGGTTATTTTTGAAGAAATTTCGGTTTGTTAACACGATACATCCGCCAAAGTGTATACATGTGACTATTTTATGATAGAATATTGTTCAGGGCAACTCACAAATGTGGAAAAGTTAGTTTTAATCTTTAAAACCGTTTAATTTGTTACATATTTTCATTGCTTATGCAGAAAATATTCAATGAACTTCTAACTATCATTTTCACGAAATCAAATTTCAATTTTGAGTTTTGTTATACAGGATGAATACAAGTGTTTCCAAAGTGATCTGAAGTATTGTTGTGGGGGATTCGTCATTCAATTTTTAAACGGAAAGTTCATGCGATATTGTGTGAAATATCTTGATATTTTTGAGTTACAGTGTATCAACAATACGTACCTTAAAACCAATGCAAAAATAAACGGTTTTAAAGGTTGAAAATAACTTTTCCGCATCTGTGGCCCTGAACAATATTCTATCATAAAATTGTTACTTGTATACACTTCGGGGGATGTATCGTGCTAACAAACCGAAATTTCTCCAAAAATAACCAAACATTTAGTATCTCTAGTTTTATAGGACCCGCTGTACTCGCTCTAGTCAACTGAAAATCAATAGGGTACATCTGTGAGACACCTTGAACAATACTTATTCATAAAGTTGATCAATCGTATACTCTTTGGAGGCTGTACCGTGCTAACAAAGGGAAAATTCTCCAAAAATGACAAAAATTTGGTACTTCAAGTACCACAGCACCCGTTAAGTGAGCTCAATATCAATAGGGTTCATCTTTAAGACGCTCTGAATAATATCCCATCATAAAATTCATCACTTGTATATACTCCAGAGGCTGTATCGTGCTAACAAACTGAAACTTCTCCAAAAATGACAAAAATATCGTACTTAAAGTACTGTAGCACCGGTTGTATTGGCTCTGGTGAGCTGAAAATCAATAGGGATCATCAGTAAGATGCCTTGAATAATATTCGATCATAAAATTTGTGACTTGTTGAACTCCGGAGGTTGTATCGTGCTAACAAACTGAAATTTCTCGAAAAACGACAAAATGTCGTACTTCAAATACCATAGCACTCGTTGTACTGGCTCTGGTGAGCTGAAAATCAATAGGGTTCATCTGTGAAATGTTCTTAACAATATTCCATTATAAAATTGGTGACTTATTGCACTCCGGAGGCTGTATCGTGCTAACAAGACTTTCAAGGAAAAGTGGCCGACGACAACGACGACATACACACAGGATTTTTTTTCTAAAAACCGTTTTTTCGTGTTGTTGTTGATGGATAACGTAAAAATAACTCAAAAAAAATTTCAAATTTCCAACTTTTTTGTGGGTAAACCAATACTTTTCTCGCATATTAGATAGGTTGGCGGAAAAGTAAAACTAACAAGAATCATTTCATCACTCTGATTTCGCTGAAGGATCTGCTCTGCTTCCATTTGTGTTCAGTTAAGAATTTAATTACAAATACTGAAATAACTAAGATTCATTTTAGAGGCTATACCTATTCAGGAACAGAAATATCCAAATAATCGCCTACTATGTTATGTAACCTTTACCAAACTCTGTATTCCTTTACAAGGAATAAGAGCTTTCCTTAAATCAGAGAATTTTATTGAACTGTGTGAGCTCCTCAAGTTATGATGAATATTGAAAGAAAAATACCAGAAAAGCTGCTCAACAACTGAGGTTTATTAACTAAACTGTTTGGATTATCAATCCATTGTATATTTGTACGTTATTCAACTATATAACCTCCCTCAGGGGGTTCCAGGTTGTCGGCCATATAGCCTGTAATTCTGGAATACGGGTGGGATGATCCCGGGGCCTCAATCATGTCGAGTATTGTTTTTTTATTGTCCTTCTCATTTTTGTGGTATGTTCGTCCTCATTGTAAAGGTAATCTCAAAGTGTTAGATACCGTGCTGACGATTCCTTC